>JAFBJR010000113.1:4275283-4875283 GCA_016785285.1 Brachirus orientalis | reverse complement strand
TATTTAGAAATGCCAGGGTTAAAAGGATAGTTCAGGAATTTTGAAGTGTGGTTGTTTGTGGTATTGACTCACTGTCTGCACTTTCTTTGCCAAGCATGCCACATCTCCAAGAACAAAACCTTAGACCTGGCTGCAAGCAGAGACACAAGGGAAAACTCATTTTAGTCTTAATAAAAGGATCACCAAATAAAATCTGTGCCAGGTCTATGATATTTTAAAAATATGTTTACTGCAACTTCTTGCTGTTAGACACCTTTTTCCAGCTGGAAATAGAAGTTTGTGAACTGCACACTCTTCTGCACCAAACTCACTGAAATCTTCAGACACAAAAGATACAAAATAACACATTTGAACTTACTGGATCAACTTTTATTTCTCTACTGACTTTGGACTTGGGTGTGAGCACTCAGTTTTTGGCTGGAAAAGACAGTGAAGATAAGAAGCAACATATTCTTAAGATATCAATGACTTAAGAGGGCATCAGTTTTATTAGGTAAGCCTTTTTTAAGTAAATAAATCTGTTTTTTGAGTGTCCATGTCCTAGGCTGTCCTAGGTTGATGACAGTATCGTGATTGTTGGCATGTTATACAACACTGTGTTCAATACTTTAAACAACCACACAAAAAAAAAAACTTTTTTCAGTGCTTTTTTTGCATATCGCTGCCCACGTCTTAAAATGTCGCTATCACAATGCAACTTCTTTATAACGTTAAACATCAACCAAAGAAAATATGTGAAGCAGTGACAAAATATAGTAAAAGTTTTATATTTGTGCTTCCTTAAAAAGTTAATAAATACCAGTCCCTATTTCTCCTTTTCTTCATCTGTTTCTCTCTCTTTCTTTTTCTTTCAGGTTCATGCAGTCCAAGCTTTTACAGATTTGCAAACATTTTTTTTTCCCTTTTTTTGACTTCTTTATGAGAGACTGTGAAATGAAGGGTGAGAATTTAGCTGCCAGCTTTGGACAGTAGAGCTTTAATTCTCCAGCAATGACAATCAAAATCAGCCACAACTTAAAAACCCAAGCATGTACACACACAAATACACACACACGCACACACAAACACATACACGCATGTGCAGATCAATTCACTACCTAAACATGAACACATAAAATCATGTGTGCACTCACTCACACTCTATGCTGGAATGAGGAAATGGCCAAGAGGAGCTGACAGATGAAAACCAGACGCTGATGGACACAGACAAACCTATTTTCTCATTCTGTTGTGGTACATAGAGGACTCTGCTTCCCAGAAGTCTGTATCTTGCCAAATCTTTCTGTTCTGTGCATCTGCAGTGTGGACAAATGAGGATCACGCTGCTCTATCTCTCTTTCTGTTCCTTTCCTCTGTCCTCCCTCATCTCCCCTTCTTTTGCTAAACCAGCAACCGTGTTCTGCACTTAACTCACAACACTGCATATCTGTCTTGTGCTCTGATCTGGTTAAAGCCCAAAATCAACTTTTTGAATACCATGAGCCTTGCAAATGTCCTGCTCTGTGCACTCCTTGTGTTGTGTCCCATAAGAGGAAAGTGGACTAATACAGCTCCTGCTCTTGAAATACCAGCATCTGTACATACAACTCCAGCTTCACGGGCCATGGGCCCACTCATCACTCTGAAGGTCCATCATCAACGTGCCCTCCTCAGCATTCTGTCATGGTGTCTCTGCTCTGCGTGGGGGGGGGGGGGGGNNNGGGGGGGGGGGGGGGGGGGGGGGGGGGGGGGGGGGGGGGGGGGGGGGGGGGCGGCTGCAGCATGGAGACTCAGCATCATGTGTTTTGCTGTTTTAACTACAAGGGGAAAAGACATTGTCATACAAAATGGCCCCAAAGAGACTTGTTTTCTGTGTGCAAATGTGAGATTGAGGAGGTTGTGTGTGCGTGACTGCAGTAATGCATGTATTTGTGTGTAAGTGTGCATATGTATGTGTGTGTGTGTGTGTGTGTGAGAGAGCGTGTGTGCCAATGGGGTCAAAAGGAGTGGAGCTCCCCAGACACCAATGTCTTGATGGGGCCTCATTCTTTCTTTCGCTCTCTCCCTTCTTTTTTCTGTGGTCTTGTGTTGTTTGGTGGTTTTTGTGATGAAAAAAATTGTATATCTGTCTGTTACATATCATGTATGTATCTGAGGTGCAAAATATTTAAATACACATTCTGTTCTTGCCATTGGTAAGCCTGTCTGTAGCATACTGCTTCTTTAAGGGATTAAGGTGTGTGTGCATGTGTGTGTTTTAGAGCCTCCCTGAGTATTGGGCTTTGCCCAGGCTGTCTGGGACTGTGAGCAAGAGAGTTCAGTCAAGGACACAATTCGACAGGGAATGAAAGGGAGGGGAGGAATGGATGGTGGGGGGGGGGGGGGGGAAGGGGGGGGGGGGGGGGGGGAGAGCAGGGGAGGATGTGTTGGAGGAGAAAGAAAGAAACCAGACTCAGGAAATCAGAAAAGAGTGTCAGAGAGGTTTTAAAGCCACTGAAACAAAATGCACAAAAATGTAGTGCTGCAAGATTCTTCATCCAAAAAAGGAAATGTACTAAAGCTATGCAGGGTAAAGGCTGGCGGTACCAGAGAACTGACAGAAAGGGTCCTTAGCATGTGTCTTCATTTGGGATCTTGCAATACTTCAGCAAACTGTACAACATGTGTGTGCGCCACACAGAAAGAAAGCAGATGGGGGGCGTTTATTGGCTGCATATTGTGTACAGTTTGTCAACAGGCTGACTAAATAGACTCAGACATGGCCAGGGGAAATGTGTTTGCTGTGACATTCCACTGTATAGTGGAAGAAGGCACACACTGTCAACAACACGACATGACAGACAGCGAGGAGGAGGAGGAGGATACAGAGCAACAGCTTTCTTACACACTTTTCTTTATTATGACAAAAAAATGTAATTACAGCATTTCATTTAGGTATGAAATATAGTTTTGTGCACTGGACTCAATCCCATACTCTCACTACGTTTAATAACACAAATCCCAACATTTTTTTTTCCTCCCAAAACCAGTGGGAGGAAAAACTATTCAGATCTTTCACTTAACTAAAAACAGAAACACCACAGTGTTAGAGCGCACCATTACAAGTAACCGTCCAGCATTCAAAAACAAGTAAAAGGATGGAAATAATACAATCAAAATTCATCATGCAGTAGAAGCCCACCTATCTGTTTTAAATGTATTACATTATATGATTATGGATCTTTTAACATGTGTGAGCACCATTTTAATGCTGTTGGTTAACACAGGGGCAGATTGAACTACTTAATGTGGCTGAGTTGAATAATCTACCACAAAGCATCAAGTATGTAGTAGCTCACAGGTCTACTGATAAATAAATGTAGAAATGAGTATAGTAAATACCTCCGATAGCCCATATTCCATTAAAGTGGTCATGTTTCTCAAACGTACAGCACAGTGTACAAGCTGTAGTATGGACTCCCTTGACTAAAACTTGACAAGTTTTAAGCAGTGATTCATGTTTCTGTAACTTCACATTTGTGGATATGGTATTTGGCAGAAGTAAAATATATTTATATAATCAATACATTTAAATTTATAACCCAAACATACCTATACCTTAAAATAGAAGATGGAATAAACTTGTTTTTTTGGAAATTGTAAATGCATCTGAGGTTAGTGGCAAAACTAAACATAAGTGCAGGTGTGTCTGTGTTTGTTCATCCCAGAGAGAACGATAGGCATGTGTGTGAATGTCCAACCATTCTTTTTCTGGTTTTAATTTGTGGAGTGGAAAATCATAAGGACACACATCCTGTATAAACATTCAGAAGGGTGCTGGATCAGCCAAAATCATTGTAACAGTGAGGAGGACAGAGATCTGCACACCTTACAACTGGCAAATGTATTGCTGGTGACATTTATTTATCAATAGCATTACAAGGGAGAGCTTGATGCCACTTTTTCTTTTCCACCACAATTCTGATATCAGTCCAATACAGTTTTTAAATCTTTTAAACTACACATTTATGCTGACGCATTTACCACCAACCAGCCATTTCAAAACATGATTTAACTGTAAAACAAATATTTTGTTCCTATAAAGAAGAAATAAAATCTCACATTTTTACAGCCTGAGTTTAGTAAAGCATTTTTTGAGAAATGTAAGGTTTTTGGATCAGTCTTTCTTTTGGTATATCTGATCCAGGGTTAATGACCTTTACCAAATCTGTACCAATACTATCTGTCATTTATTATTCTAGTATTCTATCATCCCTAATCCTTACTATTAGTCTAAGGAAGAGCTTGTTAATTAATTTTATTTTGCCTTATTTGTTGATACACAAATAAGGGGGGAAAGTCCTCACTGGCTTCTCCGGGTTTACATTTTAACCAGATTCGTTAGTCATGTTATAAATAAAACTGAGGTCACGGTGTCAATAAGGCCACATTTTTGACCAAGGAATGCGCTTCTCTTCATCTTAACTCCCCCTGGGGGTAAAGACGGAGGAGGAGGAGGATAGAGGACTAGGGGAGGTCTCAGCTGGGACTTTCCTCATTGCCCTGCAGGGAAAAAAGTTGGGCACAGCGCCGGAGATGTTCCCCGGTGCCGCCACGGTGGAGGTATGCGAACCTGGGGACGCATGTATCAGCAGCTGCCCCTCCGCTGGGGATCACTGCTGCTTCTGCTGATCCCACCGCTCCTCGTCGCGCTGCAGCTGCTCGTCGTCGGTCCAAGGTTACCCCGAGCCGCAAGACTGGGATCTGACGAGCCGGAAGGCGCTGTCGCTTTTTCTGTTCTGAGCATCGAACCGAAGAGCGGCTCAGGCCGGTGGGGAACCCCGCTCCTGCGACCGCGTCTGGAGGAAGAGGAGGAGGAGGAGGAGGAGGATGGAGAAGGGAGGGAGGGGGCACGAGCCTACGAGGATGAGAACGAAATTCAGGTGAGCTGAGCAGGTCTGACTTAAATGTTTGAACATTTAGTGACTGGATTGATTTTACATTGCTTATCTCTAATGGATTCATGTGCTTATTTTATGTATCTATTTCGAAAAGCGGTTTCATGAGGTTCTGACACAGTGAGTGCTGACTTCACCGCACGCCCCCAGTGCGCCCCCAACACTGGGAACCAGCCTGAGACAATATGAAAGCTCACAGTCAGGACACGTTTTTTTCGTCACCATAGACAAATTTAAACGTGTTAACGATCCACACTCTTGCACTAAAGTCCACAAAAAGAATCGGTGTTCTTTGACACCAGAGCTACTGGTCTACTGCTGCCTCATTTTGCACTTTTGGTAACTATGGTAAATCTGAACAAAAGATCTCAAACATCAGAGTAACAAAATAATGCATTTGGATTTACTGATGTGGCAGCAGTGGATGGTGTAAAATTAAGAGTGAATCACATGTCTGTTTGACTGAGATAAAGAATTGGACATATTCTTAAGATATTGTAGACTTAAACAAACATATATTCTGTTAGGTCAGCCTATTGTTTAGTGGCTAAAGACTTTTTCTCTTGTGTCCTTGCTGGAAGCCATGTTGTCACAGAGAATGAGTCTCCATGGGGGGGGGGGGGGGGGGGGGGGGGGGGGGGGGGGGGGGGGGGGCTCACATACGATAACAGGGTTAGGGTTGACTTACAAGTCAGCACTGACTATTGTGTCAGTACCTCTTCAAAAACAAAACATCCAGCCGTTACTTTAATGCCACTTACAGATTATGATTGCACTGCTCAGCTTATACAGTAGATGAACATAGGCTGGTGTCTCCTCATGCTGTTTGTTTACTATCCTGAGGCAGTTTATGCACAGATCTGTGAAGTATTCCAGACAAGATGGAACAGGTGAGTGTGGAGTTGAGCACAGCGCTGACCCCAGATCAGAGAGTGGTGACAGCTGTTCTCTCTTTGCCCTTTGGTTGCACACACAGCACTGCAGCCTTCACCTGTGCTTGAGTGTGGGTGCATCTGTCCCCTCTCTACCTTACACTCCTCACCTCGCTCTCTCTTTCATTCTCTTTTTTGTCTCACTGTCTCTTTCTCTGCCCAAGGCTAAACTCTCTGACTCATACTGTGAATCATCAGCCCTCCCCACCTCCTCCCCAATGAGGTTGCCATGGTGACCACAGGGTTCAGTGGTGATTCGGGTGGGGGGGTGGGTGGGTGCTTTCTTTGGCTGTGTGTTTGTACATTACAGTGCCTCAGGCAAGTGTCTTACCAGCAGGACTGAGGTCAGCAGCGTCTGTGACCTGCCTCCACAGCACTCATACTCATACCTGGGGATGGTGGTGCAGACAAACTTTAGCTCATGTCAGGAACTCTTAGTATTCAACCCCCTTCCACAGTCCCATGAATCTAATGGTATTCCTTGCACTGTAGTATCAATATGTATGCCTGTGTCTGCCAGGTTGGATCCAGAGCGGTGGAGGTGCAGCCGTGGGCGGCTGGTAAGCCGTCATTCACTGCAGAACTCAGTCGTCTTCTTGCATACATCACCAGGCCACAGGTAGGTTAAACAACATAGAAATATAAACAAAGTCATAATGGAGTTAGGTATTACATTTCAATCGTTTGGTTTTTCACCCTTTAAATTTCAGTTGTCCACTTGAGTAAAACTAATTAATTTCAACAAGTTTAACTGGCTTGAATAAGTGAAACTAT
Organism: Brachirus orientalis; assembly: GCA_016785285.1. Taxonomy (NCBI): domain Eukaryota; kingdom Metazoa; phylum Chordata; class Actinopteri; order Pleuronectiformes; family Soleidae; genus Brachirus; species Brachirus orientalis. The sequence goes on along the minus strand of JAFBJR010000113.1, from coordinate 4,868,661 downwards.
CCATTGTTTTATTAGAAATTTAAAAAATACTTTCCACTTCATTTTGTGTATCTTTTTTTTTCCTGTGTGTCTTTGCAATCATTATGTGTGACCCCCCTCAAATTTATCTTGTGACCCTATGAGAAACCCGTGATCCCGATATTGGCAACCATTGGTCCAATATACAGGGCTGTGCTCAGAGGTCTTAGGCTATTCTCTCACTCATCAGGGATGTACGGATGCCATAGCCAGGAGTTAGAGCTTGCCAAGACTGAACAGTAATCAATAAAACTTCACTTTCTCAACTACTACTTCTCCCTCAGTCCACTTTTTCACTTTTACACAGCAGACTTCCAGTGTGGGGGCTAACATAGCAGTAATATGATCAGTCAGGCACTGTCAATATGCTGGCAGCACAATCCTGCCAAATCTGAAGCGAGTAAATCTTTTCAGTTCCAGGCTGGAAACTCCCAAGTAAGAGTTAAAACTTATGTTGCTGCACTAAGTGCTGAGGAAATTGGAAGGAAAAATATATATATCTAAATAAACCAAGTGTATTATGAAGATTTTGTTCTCACATTATCCTGTACCTGTCACAAAGTGAAATAACTCTTTGTAAAAATCCACTCTTGTTGAATGATTGTTTATAGAATATTACCTGTAAGTGAATGAAAGTTAGTTGTGCCAGAATAATCTGCTTGAGTTAAAAGTGCATTACAACATTGTTTTTGTGTTGGTCACTCCAAATTATCTGCTTTTAGTTGACTTTCTTACTTCTGTCCATTCACAGTTGAAATGCTCCAGGGTTATATGTCCAGCTCACACTCAGGCCACACAGCCACCTGCAGAGTCACTCCACTGGCTGCTGTGTGCTGAGGACTGGCTGCTTCCTGCTGCAGAAAGACCATGTGTTGCATACTCCTTCAGGTGTGTCCATGTGTCTACAAACTATGAACATGTGTCAGTGTGAGTGCTTATGCATTCCTGTTGCTGACAGTGCTGGAATGAAAATAAATGCAATGCATGTTTAATCATGCGCACAATAATCTCCAAACTACCTCTGAGCTCCCCTGCCATTCTGTCTATTTTTCTCTGTTTGTCTTTTGTCTCTCCAGTATGGATGGAAGAGATGCCGACTATCTAAAGACAGTGTCTGGACTAGGGTGTGAAGTGCACAGTTTCGATCCCAGCAACCCCAATGCATCTGCTGGTCACCTTGGCAACAGTTTGGCTAGTAACCATGGTGACAGAGGTGTGGTCAGCCAGCACAAGATGTGGCTAGAATGGCGCGCTGCAAGGAAGCGCAAGCACAAGGGAAGAGACAACCTGGGTAGTGTCTCTCAAACGTTGGCAGACATCATGGCAGCTCTGGGACATCACACAGTAAGACACACATACACATGTATGCACTCTTACACAGAGAAATGTGGAGAAACAGTGCCAAACCAACATACCTTAAGAGTCGTTTCTCCTAAACATACCAGGAAAGCTCTCTTACTTGTACATTCCCATGGCAACAGGGCTCTGCGCCATCCCTGGCTGCCATGGCAACAATTTCAGTGAGTGAATCACACGCTGGCCCAGTTACATCCTGCAGCCACAAGAGGGAACTACATACAAACAGTTGGCGTGTATGCCAGTTGAAGTGCTCCAATATTTACATTAAGAATTATTAAATAATTAACTGATTTAAGTCTATGATCAACAACAAAATATGCAATGGGAAGCAGCAAGACTGGACATGACAAATTGTTTGTTCTTATTTCATATGAATTATTCTGAATATCAAAGTAATAGCTAGAGTTGCCTAAATTGTTTGCGAGAAAAATAGTTCTATATTTTTTTTATTTTTTTTTACCACCTTCCCTTTTTTCTCTGTAGGTTCACTTTTTGTATGCTGACCTGCTCAGTGCAGAGTGGCGAGTTTTCCAGAACTGGATTGAGTCAGGAACTCTGCAGAGTGTCCATCATCTGGTTGCTACAGTGCATCTGCAATGGGCAGGGTTTGAGGTGGGAGGAACTGATGAGGAAGTGCTCTGCTATTGGTTCAGCATCCTACAGGGTCTCCAAGCTTCTGGACTGAAGCTGGTCCACAGTTCTGCAGGAGATGGTCACAGTGTCCTAAAAAGAACAGTTGGACATGCTCACAGCTCCTACACACTCAGCTGGGTCAACACAAGATATTGACATGGGCACGGGTCAGCACACATGACTGGACACTGGACAGGATTGCAAACAAAAACCTGGTGGGACTGGAACTAGTGTTTCTTGAAATGAACTTTACCTCCCTTTCATTTCAGGCACATGCTTTCTTGGCATCATATCTCCCTCTAGTGGAGACGAAAGGATCTGTCTTTTTATAACTCAAGGAAATACAGATGTGTTCAATGCTGGCTTTATAATATTATTAGGGCTGCAACAGTTATTTGATTAATCGATTATTTATCGATTACTAAATGTGTTTTTCAATTATCAAAACAACAACTTTCTGATTTTTCAGCTCCTTAAATGTGAATATTTTCTGGTTTCTTTGCTCCATATAACAAATAAATCATTTAAGCTGAATCATTTTGGTTCGTGGACAAAACAAGACATTTGAGAACATCATCATTTTCAGGTTTCATGGACCAAACAAAGTACTGAAATCATGGAAACAGATTAATCAATTATTAACTGATTATGAAAATAATAATTAGTTGCAGACCTAAGTATAATATAATATTATTATAACACATTCACTTCTGTCTTTAAACATAAGAAATAGCAAAAAATTGCAGCCACTTCATCTGTCTTACAGGTACCAACACTTTTCATTTCTGTCTTTGAACCACAGATCTGCAATTATGATAAATATTATATCATATAGTATAATCACAGTGTCACACCTTATGCGGTAAGTGGATTTCGCAGTATTTTAAATGCATATTTATAACATGCTGATAGTTTTATGTATTTGTGTACATTTGTGTTGACCTTTTGTGTGCAGTAATTGTTTACATTAAAACAAAGCTTTAATTATTCTGAGACTGATAGTGACCACTGCGAATAACATGTTTTGCACTGTGCTGTGTACTGTATAAGGCAAAGAAGGAAATCATGAATGTACATGTCATACAACAATGAAATCCAGAGTAAAGCCAAAGAAACTTTACTAATGACATGTCTGTCTCCAAACTACACCCATCATTCTTGGCAGCAAGATAGTTATAGGTGTACAGTACAGTATACAGTATGTAGATAATAGAAATGCAGACTTTACTTGTCATATCATGTATTTTATACCTATCTTCTTTGTAGCACAATCCTTGACTTCAGAGAGATTAACTCTTGAAGCATGTGGTTGATGACATATTTATTGTTTCCTCACTTTGAGGGTCTTTTTTAGGGGATGATCCATGGGAGAGTTATGATTTGTTTATTAGTTATGAGCATTTGTGGTTCAGGTTTGTTGAACTCTGATTGTTAAAGTATGTCATGTAAGGTTTTACTATGTATGCCTGGTTTGTTTCTGTTTTGTAAGTTGGTTTGTTTTGTTTTGTAAAGTTCTGATTGGTTGTGTTTTGTGTGTGTGTGTTTACCTGAAGTGTAATTATTTTATTGTGTGTATGTTCTGTATGTATGTCATTATTTAGCAACATTAAAACAAACAGTTTCTCAATACTTTTATTTTCCACATGACCACATGGTTCTTGGCCACCACAGTGACTTACCCTTTATTGGATACAGGTTTGATTCTTTTTTTTACAGACCTTGTGTTCTAAGGCATGCTGTTTTCACAGTTCATACTTTTTCTATTCATGTGTATTGGGTTTGTCATTACAGATTCATTTTAAATTTGCAGACATTCACAGTGTGAAATGTGGATATCTGCTGCTAAAATATGATTCTGCATAATTCCAGTTTAAGATACAATATATAATATATTCCGTTGGAATTATGACAAATCATAAATTAACTGAAGGTATCTACAAGTGAATGAAAGATCTCTGGTGGCAAACCACATACACCTGAATGTAAAAAGTGACAAAACTTCTTCTAGACAAGGAAGCTGTGAGTAGGATTAAAAAAAATGTCATTGTGGATACATATGTGGTGTTTTCATAGCGTACTTCCAGTTTGCCCGGGCTATGTTGACACAACGCTAGCCAGGTGAGGTTTACGGGATTGCCTTTTAACCGCTTGAGTGCTTTTCTCCTCGGTGAGCTCCTATTCGTGCCAGTCATTCCTCGGACTCGTTCCAGCTCGCTGGAAATCGGACGTTGGAATGCGCCGCAGCCTCCACCCTCCGTTACGCAAATTACGTACAGATGTTTGCCACTAGTTAGGGCGGAGTAGCGCTTTTTACGTTGAAATTTCCACATCCTGTATTCAGCAGAAAGCATTGACAGACTCAGCAACCAACCAGGTTCGAGAACGTATGTCGCTCAACCAATCAGAAGTTCACAATTCCGGGACGTTTTTGCTCTGCCTCGCTCGGTCCTAGTACTGTACCACTCAACATTTCTGTGGAAATCTTGACACAACAGGACAACAAACAAACAAAGTGTACAGAGAGAGAGAGAGAACGCCGCTTTTTACAGTGAGTAAAGTGTGTTTATTTGTTGTTGTGTTTCTTAAGTGAAGAGTTTAAGGAAACTTTATTTGGGCTGTTCCTTCGAGACGAGAAGCGCCTAATAGTTACTTCCTGCTCTGACAAGGCCGAGATCCCAACTGACCAGTTTTAGCCCACTGCTAATATTGTGGTTGTCAAAGTATAACGAATTCAACCAGTGTTTTTGACTGATGGTCACGATGCAGGTCACAGTTTACCATAGATATTTAACTTATCATTTGCAAAACTGTTCCAGTTTAGCTTTCTCAACGTGACAGAGAGCTGCTGATTGTACCTCACTGCCTAACACACGTATTTCAATAAGGGCGACTCTTCGTTAAGAAGATATAAAACATCAGTTTATTTTGAACAACACTGTGACTGTCAAGTCAAATGAAAATTCAGTACAAATGTCGAATGTGCCCCCTCCGTTGTGCATAAAGTATGTCACAATTTGTAATATAAATGTCCTCCTCATTGAGGACATTTATGTTTGTATACGACTTTTTAGAATTCTTCATAGTTTATTTGGCATTTTATTCATTTTCTCCATTAAAATTGAACGGTGATAGGCTAATTGCACGGTGCAAGTGTTAAAAAAAAAGTTTTAAAATCCAATTCATCTATAAATTAAATGTACCCCCAAAAACATTAACCATTAAAATACACCATATGCATTGCATAACTTAAACATAAACAAGTGTCTGTTACATTCAAACCTTTTCCAACCTTTGTCATGAGTTCACACACTAGTGATTAAGCTTATCAACCCCACTCAGCTATTTCTGCATTTCTGAGAAAAGTTGCGTTGTGCTGCACTGCTTGGCAGAGCCCATTTTCTGATGAAGGGTGCAGCATAGAAATACTATGTTTTTATTTTCAAAGACCGAACAGAGGCACAATAATAACAGCAAAAGTAAGTTACTTACTGCAGCGGTAAAATATGACACAGTTGTACAGAGAGTTTCCCAAATAAGGGGCCCACACAGCAAAAGCCGTGTCACCTTTAGTGACAGGCCTGGATTAGTATCATGACTTGGCTGTTATCAGATGCCCTAATGTTAACATGAAAAACTTGTAATTAGGCAACTGAAATGGGGAATAGGAAGCACCCAATACTTACAGTGAAGGTGACCAAAATTAAGAAGGGCTGCAACTATTATTATGTTATTTTCATCATCATTCCATTGTTTATTATTATCTTCCTTAACTGTTTGATGGTTTAAAAAAAAAATTCTTAAATCGGTCTAGCAAAATAGTTGCTGATTAAGTGCATAATAATTTATTTTATTGCAACCCTAGGCTGCAGCTACTGCACTTCTCTAAAATCCTGTGATCAGACTCTATATGGGACTAAATGTACTTTGTTTTGTAGACAGTTGACACCCAAAGCACTACACACTGTCTGTGATTTGTCTAATATTATTTCATAGTCATTACCCAGTAAAGCTTTTCCCTATTTTTTTCTTTGTGTAATTGTCCAGTTTCATTTACAGAAACCTTTGGAAAACATTTTGGATAGTTGTCGAATGGTGCAAAGCTTCAGTTTTGCTTCTGCTTTAGCTTTGTCTGTCTGTCTGTGTGTCACATGATAATGTGACTGGTTTAAGGAAACAAGAAATGATCATTTCCATTAGCAGTTAAAATGTTCATTTTCTTATTAAAAGAACACATATTATAAAGAGATCTCAAATACATTTTGTTACAACAAACATTTAAAACCCCAACATATTAATTTCAGAAAGAGCCACATTTAACTTATTAATTTATATTCAGTAGACTATCAAAAAAAATTTATTATAGGGTCTCAGTCACGTGACCTGTCGCCTCTTTCCCACCAGGGTTGGGCCACCCTACCCACCACACCTCACCATGCCTTTGGTGACGAGGAATATCGAGCCACGGCACGTGTGCCGCCAGACCCTCCCTTCATCTGTTCGCAGTGAGCTGGAATGTGTCACCAACATCAGTCTTGCCAACATCATCCGCCAGCTGGGCAGCCTCAGTGAGTGGGGGCTGTGTGTGTGGATGGGTGTCAACACTGTTATTCATGACAATATGCTCTAAATGGTTCATAACACGTAGTGGATGTGCATGAACTGTGTGTGTGTTTTTTGTTGTTGTTGCTAGTTTCATTTTTGTGTATTTGTGAAAGATCAATATGCATCTGTGCATGTGTGAAACAAATGCAAATCCTAAACCCGTGTTTGTGTATCTGTTTTAGGTAAATATGCAGAGGATGTGTTTGGGGAGCTGTTTATCCAAGCTGGAGCCTTTGCTACCAGAGTTAATACACTCGGAGAAAGAGTTGATCGTCTGCAGGTCAAAGTCACCCAGCTGGACCCCAAAGAGGAGGAGGGTAAGTACTCCCATTTCTCATTGTTAGTAGGTGTGTCTCTATCAGCCTCTTTTAATGTGCAGTTTTCATTTCTGCATAAAATCCCCTGGATGAAAACACAGGATATTTGAAGAAGAGTTGTAGTATTGCAATTACGTTGCACTTTTAATGTGAAGTAGTGCAATGCAAATGGATATGGTGAATAAAAAATGACATTGAAAGTAGTAGGAACTGCAGATAAAGAAAAAGAGAGGAGGAATGCGTGGTCTGATGGAAATCATATTCCTTCACTGTGTGTGAGTGCAAGAAGCAAGTATTACTACATTAATGAATTGAAGCAGCAACAAAACGCCTCCTGATATGAACAGCTGTTGGAACTCTTTATTTACCTAGTCACATTTTGCCTTGTTATCCCTCTGTAGTGACAGACTTTGGCGCCACCGTCTGCTTATGATTGTGATCTAACTCCCAATATTGGTTTTGCAATAGTTGATTAAACCACATAAATGTGCATTTTCTTCTATAGAATCTTTAAAAATTCACCTAAAATTTGCCATGCATTTCAATGGCGTGTTTAGCTACAATTGCCTCTCATGCTTTTTTTGAGTACAATTCATTTTTATTCATATTCTCTCTGTTTTATCTGTTTGTGTTTCTCTCAGTTTCTCTCCAGGCCATAACTACCCGGAAGGCCTTCCGTAGCAGTGTGACCCAGGATCAGCAGCTGTTCACCAGACCATCTCTGCCAATGCCTGTGCAAGACACGTATACGATCTGTGATCCACCTCCACCGCTAAACCAACTCAGCCAGTACCGGTAGGCCCCGGCAGACACCCAAATACCCACTCACACCTTACATGCAAGGAAGAGGAACATGTGCACAATTGTGCACACGTGGGCTTTTATAAATAGGTCACGTTCCAAAACCCATGCATGATCTATTTTTATTGTGATATACTTTTTTGTTTTAAAACTCACATCACTGATGCAAACCTCATCAAACAGTGGGTATCAAACAAAAGAAGCTCAGGCTTCAGTTAAATCCAGAGTGGATGATTATTTTTGATGGCAAACATCACTGAAATGTTGAGATATTATTGATATGTTGTCAGACTACTCAGATAAAATCCTTTATCTTCATAGTAATGATGCCACATAATTTTGTTGGCAGTCATTTGTATGTAAGGTAGACATTTCTACCAAATATTTGATCACATGTATAAAATTGAAACAGCAGTGAATAGGTGCTGTGGGAAAATGATAACTTTGTGTCACAGCTCAGTGGCTGTGTATAAATTATGCATGAGGCATAAATTACAAAATTATGGTTAATTAGAAGCCAGAACAGAGAGAGGTAATAATGGTATAGACTAAAGTCTGTAAGAGTATTAACCACAGCAGTGTCGTCAGTGATGCAGACTGAGAGTATAAGCTTGTCCAGTTATAACAATCATAACATAAAATTATGTGACTAGTTTGAATCTTAATGTGTGGTTGTGATTTGACAATGGCAGTTCTGACCTGCACAGTAGGTTCAGAAGATCAGTAAAGGTCTTTAATGTTGAAATGAAAGAGGAAGTTTTTTACCTTATTCATATGGTGACACATTAGGCAGATAAAGATCTGCCCTCAGACACTCACTGCCATTTATGTATGTGCACATAAGATAGCATGAAGTTTAAGTGACAACCAGGTGTGGTTATAATGTTTGTCAACAGGGAGGATGGAAAGGAGGCCCTAAAGTTTTACACTGATCCCTCTTACTTCTTTGACCTGTGGAAGGAGAAGATGCTGCAGGACACCAAGGACATCATGAAGGAGAAACGCAAGCACAGAGTGAGACATATGAACTGAGGCAGTGAGATGAAATAAGTAAACACCGATAATATCAAAATAAAAACACCTTCATATACAGTACTCATCCTCCCTTTTTTTTTACCTCCTTTCCGAGTAGAAGGAGAAGAAAGATCATCTGAACCAACGCACTCTCAATCCTCGAAAGATCAAGACAAGGAAGGAGGAATGGGAACGCCGTAAGATGGGAGAGGAGTTTGTGGTGCCAAAGAATGAAATGATGTAAGTTGAAGAATTGATTGCAGTGAGTCAGTCTCTGCAGATTAATGGGTTGGGCACCAGTGAAGATATGTGGTCATCCACAGCTTTAAGAGGCTTTTTAATTTAATAAATTCTTTGTTTCTCTATCTAGTTAAGACCGTAAAAGTACAGAATGAGTACTCACATGACCAGCCTTATTCTCCCCTCTCTTATCAGCCTATCAGTACACAGTGGTGTGGGTGGTATGTCCTGTCCGTAATGTTCTCAGGGGACTGGGTGTAGAGATCTGCTCTTATTAGCAAACGGCAGTCAACAAATGTGTTGGCTGTACCAGGACTTAGAGTTTATTATTTTATGTTATTGTATGTCACACGATGTAGCGAGAATGTGTAAAAGAAAATCTAATTCACAGTCATATTGATCGTGGTGACAATAATCGTCGTTTATTTTGTTTCTGTTGTTTTTAATTTTTTGGTTGCATGAGCAAGTGTTTAAACAGCTTTAATAGGGATTATTTTAAAATAATGTCAGATTTTATGAAAAAAATAGTATTAGTCAATGTTTGTTTCTGCTGTTTCAAAGGCATTCATAATACTTCCTCTTAAATAGTTCTACTATAAATTTGTCTCTGAAAACAGTGTACCTGTAAAGTGTGAAAGTAATTATTAATGCCTGGTGTCATGTATCTCACCACATGTGCAGCCATGTTTCCGAGACAACAGGTGGGATGCTTGTATTTTGGGCAGATGATAATGTATTGAGTTTTTTTTTGAAGGAATTCCACTGAGGGTCTGAATGGCAGTATTGGATCTGGAGATGGCTTCACTTCTGAAGGCCTCGAGCTGAGTACTGGCTCCTACGCTTATGATCCCGGCTCTCCTCTCCCGGTGCCTGGCTCTGATGATATGTTGCCTCCTCCACCTCCAGACATGACGTAAGTAGCATCATGTATAAAAGCCTCGCACACAGTGCCAATGCACATATCGCTCGCCTACACGTCTTCTCGAAAGTAATGGTGTTGAACAGGTGCAAAGAGGATCACACACCCACTGTTCACTGTCAACCTGGGATTCTTTAGTTAACATGAGCAGCTGAGCCTTAGGCCCGGGCCAAAAACAACATGTCCTTTTTCAAGGTATAAGCAGGGTTTCAGTTCCCTGGATCATTTTTTTCTTCTTCTTTTCTATTTAAATATTTGCAGGACCAAAAGATGCACGGCCGTAGACTAAAGAGTGAATTTAGTTGAGTTCAGAGTATTGGTGGGCAAGATATCTTGTCAAACATAATATCGTGATTGTTGATTTAAAGCTATGCAAATTAAGATGATCAAGTATTTAAATGAACACTGTTGCTTTGCTGCAATAAGATAGAATTTGCACGTTCTCCTCCTCTTCTCTAGGTTTGGGTTGCTCCCACAGTCAAAAAACATGCAGAGGTTTACTGGACACTCTAAATTGCCCGTAGATTGTGAGGGTTAGAGTGAATTACTGTTTGTCTCTTTGTGGTCCTGTGATGGACTGGCCACCTTTCGCTCTGTGTCAGCTGGGATTGCCTCCAGCAGCTCCGCTACCCTCATGTTGACGATAAAGCAGTAGACAATGGATGGATTTAAATGACTTCACAAAACTCCACACATTCCCTGAATGCATGCAGCATAAGCTCACCTTGCTTCAACAGTGAGCAGGATTCAGTGTCACATGACCACTAGTGGGCCTAGGTTATCACATGACCTCTAGCTAGCATCCTCCCTGCAATAAATGTTTGCCAGCCCCCACAACTAAGTCTTTGAAATGGTTTTATTGTTTGCTCTTGCTCGTATGCCAAACAATTTACCTAACAGAAGAGCATCTGAATGTTTACCCAGAATTCAATGATTCTACGCTGTAGAATAAGTCTTTGAATTTTTTTCTTGAATGTTAAAGATCATGTTTAGATCAGGCAGGATTATTTATTATTTATCTTATTTTCACTTTAACTTCTAAATTTACTCTCCATCACTTGAAGGTACCATGATGGACAGAGTGGAGCACCAACCCCGAAGCGTGTCAGCATGCTCAGTCCAAACCACCCGCCTCCTGCTCCCCCCATGGCCACCTCCCCTCCCAACTCCCGCCCCAACCTGGCACCTCCCCCTGCACCTCCTCCCCCTCCTCCACCCTCTGGTTTTGGGGTTCCCCCACCTCCCCCTGGCTTTGACACCCCACCATCCCCTCCTCCCTTCTCCTCATCTCCACCTGCTCCCCCTGCTCCACTTGCTGTGTCCTCTCTTTCTCCTCCTCCACCACCACCAATGCCTGCAGGTGGTGGTCCTCCTCCTCCTCCACCGCCTCCCCCTGGCCCTCCTCCTCCTCCTCTGTCCCTTAATAACTCTGCTCCACCTCCTCCCTCTGGTGTTGGTGGGGCGGCACCCAGCTCTGTTCCGAAACTGCAGCCAACACCAGCAGCAGCACCAGCTCCAGCCAGTGACGCTCGCAGTGACTTGCTGCAGGCCATTCGACAAGGTAAGACTCAACCGGAAACAGATGTTTTAAAAAGGATCTAATGGTCCTTACTGTTGATTGACTGGAACACAGTAGAATCTGGTAATCTGTTTACCCAAGTGAAAACATTTGAACCACAGTCTGTGTAACTACTGATAACAACATTGTTAGCAGAAGTGAAACTTTCAGCCTTATGTGTGCACCCAACGTTTCCATGAACCTAACACATACTCAGTGTGGTAAAATTTCAGCAGTCACTTGGGCTTAATGATTTAGGGAAAATATAGAATGGGTCCTTTGCAGAGCAGACATTTGACATAATTGAGCAGATAAAGCCCAGGTGTTATTGATGATCACTGACAATGGCTTTGTTCAGTTCATTAAACCAGAACAACATAACAGCGGATCAGCTTGGACTGTGAAACCAAATGAGCTAAATGGAACTTAGCTATCATTAGTTTGATTATTTACACCTGTGCAAAGTTGAGCCTCTACTAGATTTGAAATGAGTATTACCACATGCCAATCAAAATACTGTAATAAATCAAGGCTGAGAATATGAAGATAAGCATTGTATAAGTTACAATAGTAATACAATTTTAAGTAAAATGCTTAATGCAGCCTTTGGGCAAAGTCTGAATGTGGGTGAAACATGAACCGACAGTAAAAGGAAAAGAGATTAGCATGGTAATAATACTTTAATATCTCTCTGGACTTATGTCACTTCCGCAGTCACATTTGTGTATGAACAAATTATATATAGTATTTCACAGCATATCTAGAAACAGAATGGCTGATTGTAGCATTAAGGCTGTTGATTTTTGTAAGAAAAAACTGCATTCATCCTTAAGATCAAACTAACTCCCTTTTAGGATTCAACCTGCGAAAGGTGGAGGCACAGCGGGAGCAGGAGAAGCGCGATCACTTTGGCAACGATGTGGCTGCCATCTTGTCTCGTCGTATTGCTGTAGAGTGCAGTGACAGTGAGGATGACTCTTCAGAGTTTGATGATGATGAATGGTCAGAATGATCGTCTTCTCTTTTTTTGCCATGACCTTCAGCCTTGTATTTTTCCTCAGCTTTAAAAATTGTCAGAATATCTATGCCCACGTTCTGTCTTTGTGTCTGAGTAAGAGAGAGTTTTGAGAGCATGTGTACCATAGTATGTACATATGACCTGTTACTAACCACATTCCTTAGCTCACTTAATTTTATTTATCAAAAATGACTCAGTTGAACAGAGGTGTGTGAAGATGAGTCTGCATGGTTGTATCCCACTTTACCATTGGTCTCACTTGATAATGGAAGGCCGTTAAGGTGAGGTTGTTATCAAAGGTGATGCACGTGTCCCTGCTGCTGAGTTGAGGCGTAAACACATAACATCTCTCCTTATTTTGTGTTGTTTTTTTTTTAACTCAGGTGCCTGTTTGCTGCAGGCCAAGTGCTGGATTTTATATGCTTAAGTATATCATGGCTGAGGATAATAGAGAGAAAGAACACTCGTTCACAAACTCACATGCAATTAATCTCTTCTATATACAGTATTTGTAAGTGAAAACCCAGAAATTCTTAACATCCAAGCATTGTCCCTTATCTAATATTATTTAGATATTAAGTTATATTGCATATTGGGTCATATTTACAAAAGATATCAAATGCATTCCCACTGAATTCCTTGGTTTTTTTTTCTAATCACTTTTCCTTCCCTCATTTTTCTATTGTGTTATTTTGGTGGTTGTCCTGGGAACAATTCACTTGTGGAAGATACATGATTGTCACTTCCACAAGTGATGAATGAATAATTCACAATGATAGAGGTAGTATTAACAGCAAACACCCCAGGTGACAGAACCCTGGGGTGTTTGCTGATATCACCGTACAGGACATTATGCAGAAATAAGCACAATTATCACAATACATTTTTTTTTTACTGTGTTTCATTTTTATTGTGTTTTTCTTCCTGGTGTTTGTCTGTAGAACCTTTCTAGGGAAGAACTAGGTTGTGGTGCTTTATTCACTGTGGTGAATAAGATAGTTGTTTGCTCTCTGATATGTGTATTTTTATGCTCCATGTTGTCATTTTTTTTGTTTATCCACACTGGTCACCAATCAGCATCTCTCAAAAAGGAAATGCCATTAATGTGTCAAATGTAGAACTGACTGACCGTATAGCGTGGACCACCGTTTTTTCAAGTGCCTTTTATTTTCGGTCTGCGTCTGTTGAAGCACAATCACACAACATGCTTTGCCAAATTTCTGCTTCTCTTGCCTTAAATTTCTAAATGATGATAGTTATTTCAATAAAAGAGTATATTACAGTGATTGTTTAGATTTTTTCTCTGTGGGAATGTTTGAAATATGTGGATTTTGTTTTGTCTTGATAATTTTCCAAGCATACCAAGCACTGACTAGCTTTGGCCGCATGCTTTATCTATTACTCATCCTCTTAATTTCAGTGTTGGACAACTTCTTACTGTGCCCAGTAATAATGTGTAAGCAGTGTGAAAATGAACTGACTGGATAAAAGTTAAAAAAATGAGTAGGAGGAGAGAAAATCCTCTCGTGATTACATAACTTTTGCATCCGTGTATCAAGGCTGTTTTGTAGACTTTAAAGGAACACTGGGTGCAGTGTTGAAAATAACATTGAAGACTGCTAGAGCCACAAAATAATTTAAGATACAGGAATAGAGAGGAGCATTCTGTTTGTAACTGAGTTAAGGAGTGGGAGACCGAAAGACAAACACACTAAAAGCCTTGGCAGCAGTGAAGAGAGGAGAGATGACATCATGCAGTAGAAAAAAGCATATTCTTTATTCATCCATATAAAACATTCATCTCAAAAAGGTTGTGCAACATGAATATATGGTCAGTACCTTTCAAAGTGCCTTTGACAGCATGTGCAAAATAGAATCTCAAAGATCTAGAACACTGTTATCTAGACATTCAAGTAAATAAAAGTGGGCTTTGGGTCTTATCTCAGTATACTGTGATAGGCTCACAGTGTCACAAAAATTAAAACCCATCCCTTCTTTTGCCTTAAGTGCCGATGGTCATTAAAATCCACTTTTTTTTTTAGATGTATGTATATCACTCTGGAAGAATTAAGAGACCACTGCAATACTGTATGGTTTTACTAGTAATAGGGTTGCATTTCAAGAAAACTCTTGTTTTATTATTAAACCTCTTAGCACAATTTTCCCAAATAGACATTGGAATTAAATGGTGGTCAAGACATACATGTAGAGATTCTGATTGCAGTTGTCTTTTACAAGTTTTTCTGGAGCTGAAAATATACATATAATATAACATCTCTGTGATTGATTGTTTCATCCTGCAGACTCAGGGGAGCTACACTTGACTGGGTAGGAGGCACAAAGTACACACAATACAGTACATTATTTTAATCTCTGTTCCAAGACCATGGCCTGCCAGGACAGTGCAGTATGTTCTGATCTGCAGGAGGACATCTGCTCTCAGAAAAGTACTGCCTCTGTGTGGGAGTGTGTGTGTGTGTGTGTGTGTGTGTGTGTGTGTGAGGCTTCAGGTTCTGGATCTGGTCAAAAGTTGAAGCAGCTATGTGTGTTTCTTGGCACATGATCAGTGATATGTCTCAAATAGATTTTGTTTTGTTTTATGTTGGTTTGATTCGTTTGGCAGGTTACACATCTACTGGGTAGTGTATGTGTGTGTTGTTAGTGCATCTGTGGGGGCAGCAGGCCTGAAGCAGCACCTTGCGAATGTCTTTATTTCTTAGACTGTAGAGAATGGGGTTGAGCAGGGAGCTACCGGCTGCTGGCACCAAGGTGGCATAGGTGTACAGAGGAGGGCTGGATGCATCTCCTAGCAACCCCCACAGGGAGAAAGGCATCCAGCAGCCCACAAACACACTGAGCACCAGGATCAGGCGAGAGAATCCCCTTCCACTGCTGTGTTTG
This sequence comes from Brachirus orientalis, assembly GCA_016785285.1. Taxonomy (NCBI): domain Eukaryota; kingdom Metazoa; phylum Chordata; class Actinopteri; order Pleuronectiformes; family Soleidae; genus Brachirus; species Brachirus orientalis. Next base: position 4,853,281 of record JAFBJR010000113.1, on the reverse strand, counting down.
CTTGCATATGAGTGGTTGGTTGGCAGGAAGTGCCTCTGGGTAGCGATGGCGTGGGCGTGCCGCCTTGCCACACGGCAGATCCCAGCATACAATTGCAGAGTAACCATGACTACCACCAGGAAGCCACCACAGAGAAGTGAGAGGTATGTCCTAGTCAGAGGTCGAGCTACGGAGCAGGACTCTGGCTCTCCAAGGCAGTGCCACCCCATTGCTGGTCCAGCACCAATGATACATGCGCCCAACCAGACCAGCAGCAGGAGAACAGCTGCTCTGTGACGTGATTGGCCCGAGCCATAGGTGAGGGCATGGCTTAAAGACAGGTACCTGTCCAGAGCCACGCCCATCAGGCTGCAGAGTGAGGCAGTCAGCGATGTGACTAGAAGTCCTGAAGTGAGCAGCTCTGACCAGTCACTGGGCTCCACACAGAAGAGAAAGAGGAAGTGAAGGATGAGGGCAACACCTGCCAGGAGGTCTGCCAGGCCGAGGCTGGCCAGCAGCAGGAACACGGGGGCACGCAGAGATGGGGTTGCCAAGATGGTGGTGACCACGATGGCATTCTCAGCAGCTATAAGAGTTCCGGAAACACATAGGGCCACACCCCACGCAGTGAGGGGCGGGACCTCATATGATGATGATGATGATGATGATGATGGGTTATCCAGCTGGTCCACAGGGAGGAAGGGCTCTTCTGTACCTGACGACTCATCCCAGGCCAGATCAGAGGCATTTACGATCATGGCTGGTCAGTAGTCACACAAATGCAACCTGAAAGAGAGAAAGGTGGAAACACTGGCATTAGTTCTGATGACTGATTAGTTCATCCACACGTGCCCTTTAAATATTTCCTCTCCTTCATTAGAAGCTGTGGTTTCAGCCACTGGAGGCCGGATGTGGTATCAGGGAGAAGAGAACTATGGAGTGATGGATGACTGATGGATGACTGAAGAGCTCATAGTGAAAGCTGTTTTTTTTTTTTTTTTTTTTTTTTTTTTTTAAGTATTTTTTTCCATACAAAGAGATTTAGATTTTTTTATTTTATTTAGTTAGATGTAAGTATTTAGATTTATAGATTTATAGATTTCCACGTCTAACTAAATCAGCCTTGACCCTTTTTTTCCGAATGTGATTTATTTGTTAAGATTTGGTTTATAAAAATATGGTTTGTAGTAGAATAATTTATTAATGTAACCTATTATGCAAATCTAGAAACTCTCTTCCAGATTAATCTTGGTAGGAACAGTCTGAGGATTGCCTCTTGTTGATGTCCACAGTGTTCAGCAACACTGTGTTCAACCCTGGGGCAGAATGTTCATGTACCGTGCATGCACTGCTGCATGACTGGAATGGGAAAGCTTGCATACTTAATTAGGCTACATGAGGAATCTGCCTGTTACAAGGTTAAGATGCTTGTGCTCTCTGATATGTAATTTTCTTGTTCTTTACATGTCAAAATGTGCTGCTTGGCCTCTCAAACGAAATACCACATCGTACTAGTAATATAATCTTGTTCTAAGATTATTTTTGTTTTGCTGTTAAAGAGCATTTCTCCAGCCATTTTTTTTCCTCTCATAGAGAGAAGGTACTGTATATCCCACATCTTGTATAACAATTACAGGTTCGCTGCACCACAGAAGATGCACGCCCACTCGAACACACTGCACAGTTCCACACACGCAGTATATATACAGTACATACACTGGACAATTCCTCTTACCTTATTAACGCGATCCCGTGATTTCTTTGAACGCCTTTAACAGAGTTGTTCTCTTGTAAGATCCAAACGGGGTGATGGAAAAGAGACGACGCTGTCCGCTGTGATGCTCGGCACCTATTTAAATTGTAGGACAGTCCTGGTATTTGCTGCTCCGTGATCCTGTCTTCGTCAAACTCTCGCTCGGCCTCTCTTCTTGCATCTCTTTTTCTCTACTCTCTCCTGGGCAGCTTATAGAGGCAGAATGGAAGCTCCTGCGCGCGGACTCATCCACAAGAGATTCTGTGTGACGTCAGCGGCTGGGAGCCTCGGCCAATCGGGAGCCGGCGCTTAGGATGCGGGCATTGATGGGGTGGGTATGTACGTGGAGTAATTTCATTCAGAAAAATGCGGCATCTCTGTCGCCCCTCCCACTGCGGCTCATTATTAGCTGCTCCTGTTTCTTATACTAAATAACCACCACCATGTCACCCCCCTCCTCTTCCATCTTCCCAGTTCCCGCACACATTTTTCAAAAACCGCCTGTTTATTGTTTGTTGTAAGTGTCGAGCTGTGGGCTGAGCTCAGGAGAGGCGCTGTCCACGGTGCTGAAACGCACCAGGATGACTCATGGGGGCGACCACGTCCTCCTGCAGAGCAAATGCATCTGTGTGAATCACTGACACGCTTCAAATGGACACTATCTGTCTACACACACGCATGGACAGATAAGCAGTAATATGGAACGAGTATTCCCTTCACATAAGGCGGGTTCCTTCGGTGCCTGTTTTTAAATCTCTTCCTAAAACGCATCCATTTTTATTTGGAATTGAATTCAGTTTTGAAATGTTGCTTTTATGTTGAGGATAGTGATGATGATGATAGTTAATTTAGTTTTGTTAATAAAATAAAAAATTTATTGTTAAAAAATTTATGTGCAAAACAGAAATACAAATCATACGGATCCATTTAATCATTTTACTGTACAACCATTTAATCATTTTACTGTACAACACTTTGGCCAACCGTGTTGTTTTTGAATGTGCTTTATAAATACGATTAGACTGGGTTGGCCTAGATTGGATCGTCAAAATTATGTAAATACCTTTCCCACATTATCTCAGCCACATCTCAAAAGTCGGCTATTCTTTATATACAGCTGGTAGATGAGCCGAAACAATGGCCTATATAATTCAGTCTCGTATCCTAAGACATTTACTGAAACACACAAATATTATAGATTAAACACACATCTGACACAATTTATTATAAAAACGTGTGGTCTAATAGTTCCCAAAATATCAAAAGACTGTACTTGTATGGTGGAACTAGAAAATGTGTATTTTGTATTATGGAAAGAGGGATTTCCCTTTGCAGGAGTTGCATGGAGTCCAGCTGAGCTCTTACAGTAACATAAACAGCAGCAGGGGGATGCGTGGCTTCCCCGCTTTGATAGTGAGCGTGGGCGCTGCAGGATGGCGTGAACGTGCTCGCGCATATCAATGCTCTGCTGTCTGAGGGAATGTCGTCCTTATCGAGCCATATTAGGTTACACTTCCTCTCGATTAATCCCGCCTCCCACGTCACCGAGGGAATCTGAAGTGCAGCACTTGACACGCTGGAGCTGATTCTCGTTTCATGTTTCAAAAATGAGGTTACTACTTACAACATTAGAGGGTATGCATTTTTTTTAAACTGTCACGAATGTATAATTAATATTTTGTTGTAATTGGGCCTGTTATTCAGTTGGACCATAAAAAAACCACTGTTATTTTGCATTAATACTAACAAGGCGTTTCCCCCTCCCACAGGGTGTAAATACATTATTGTCTACTCGTTTGTCGTTGGTGTATCGACTCTTGGCAGCAGAAGCTCCTTCCGTGGGAGAAAATCGTGTCCTAGAAGACAGAATATGCGGAATATCCCTTTGTCACTGTACACATTATGCTCATTCTTCACAGTCACACCAACACACAAGCCTGCAAGATCCCCACTGTCTAAGCAGACAGCATGTGGGAGAAGATGCGGGATGAAATGACATGAGAAGCGTCGGTGTGAGAGGTGATGAGGGAGTGATGCGTGGAAAGTGTGTCGTGATGCTGAACTCAATTCATCTTTACGTAACACCTTCAACTCATGGTACACGTCTGTGTGCAGGGGCGAAGCTGCACTTCCATTTTTCATAAAATACAATTAATTGATTTTGAATGGCTTTAGAGAGACTAAATGATATTGCGTTACTGTTTCAAAGTTGAATGCAAATTAATTGTTTTGTAGGCTGCCTCCACAACAATTCTGACTATTCTTTTATATTTATCAATGAATCTCAGGCTAAATCAGCAGAGGAAGGTGCATAGAAGCAGCTGTTTTGTCATAGGCCATGTCTCTCATCCACTACTTACTACTACAATAAACACATCAAGCTTATAGCCCCAATTTGTATGATTTAGTGAGAATTAGTGACATCAAAACTTCTGTTGCCACATCAGTTGGTGGAGCACAGGGGGCAGGACCACCTCATGGTGTCTGACCTGACTTAACTTTCATTCTTTTTATGGGTTTATTAGTGACAAATAATGCCATGCTTCAAAATGGGGGCATTTAATAACTTCTCTGAGGTCTTTTTCATACATAACAAGATAAGACATTTTTGACAAGACTGGTAACACCTTCCTCACAGACAGTAAAACATTTAAGGTTTTGATAAAACTGATGCACAAGCCAATTCATGTCACATGGGTTCTGACCTATTTCCCATGTCAAGCTCATTTTCACCAATAGTTGTTTTTGTAACAGCCCATGGACAAGAGGAAAGGAACTGGGCTTCTAAGTGCAAGGTCCGTGAGACAGGTCAAGGGCAGTGATGCTCCTGAGCAAGGCACCCACTCTCCTATTGCTGCCCACTGTTCCTGTGCCCAGTTGGTGTGTAAAAAGGAGGTAAAATTCATCAATTTTGATGAAATTTTCAGGAAAGTTGTGTAATGGGACAGATTTTGGTGCTGATCCAGATCACCACCTGGAATCGTTGCTTGGCGAAGATTTAGCAGAGGTTCTAGTTCTAACTACTTCTGTTTGTCAGATAGATATACTGCCCTGATAGTGTTGATAAACTGTCCTAGTGAGACATTTTAACTGTGTTAAAATTAGTTTTATTTGAGTCTAGTGGCAAATTAGTTTTGCTGGTTGGTGGTCAATGAGTCCGCCGATTTGTCCTTTACTAACTCACCAAGTACCAGATCTACAGCCATATAATTGGGTACAAATGTTTATGGTGCCTAACTGGAGACAGGAGGTAAAACACTTTTACATTCTGTCATTACTTTTACCTTAAAGTGTCCCGAGCCCCTGGTTTCAACCCACGTTCAACATCTGAGTAATGGTAGAAAATTTTAAAATATCGAAATTAAAAAAAATTAAATACAGTTGATGATAAACACTTGCTCCAACTTAAACATATGCTGTTGTAAGGACATCAGTGTGAGGTAAACACGAGTCAGTCTGTCCAAACAGGTGTGTATTTCAGGAGGGTTGAGGTGGACCATTTGGTTGCCAGGGAACCAAGTTTGGGTGTTGCTCATGTTACACAGATCTCTATGTCTCCTGTCCTTTTCTTGTTCTCTTTGTGTCCCAGTCTTGATGTATATGTCTATTTGCCACTATTGGATGCTTTCTGGGGGACAATTTCTACTGAAAACTTTTTGTTGATAATCTGAACTCAAATCACCAACATTTCCAGTCGAAATTTGCCGGTGGTGGTGCTCTGTGGTTGTCAGGATGCAGCAATCCGTAATTAAGGTCCTATGCTCAGCACTGCTGGTTCTAGCAGCTGTGCCCTCTGTATACTCTCAGGCAGGTAAGACTGCATCCTCTGACTATCCAGCTGTTTCAGAGTGCTTTTGTCTTTTGAGAAACCAGCTGCTGTCTTCCTACACTTTGTATCCCTCCTTGACTCCACTAGACCCTGGTTTGTCTTTCCACAGAAATGTATCTCCTATAATTTGCTGTGATGATGGTTTATTCTTCTCTAATTTGAACAAAGCCATCAAAAGGTGAAAGTATGCAAGGTGAATGAGAATCTAAAATCCTTTCTTTGACATGAATCCTGTCTTTTGCACACTCACTTTTACTAATTCTGGTACTGTCCAGACTGGTAGGAAGTCTGGCAGTCATGTGACATTTACAGTGTTTCTGTGGAAAGATAATTGCGCATTGAACAATTAATTGGCAATGACTGACACTTCCAACTGACTGCCAGTTTTGCCCTCCTACAGATTGTTCTCAAGCTGAGTCATGTGACCTATGTGTTGGAAACTCCATTCTCAACCTGACAGGCTGCGTATGGAAGCTTTGTCCAGATGGTGATATGCTCCCACACACACACACACACACACACACACACTCATGTTTGTGCAGCATTCATTGTGAGGACACTCATAGACATAATGAACTCCCCAGTCCCTTACCCTAACCTAAACCCATTTTTAACCGTGGCTCTAAAACCAGGTCTTAATCCGGAAAAAGCCATTCTAAGGGGTGGCAGAACATTAGGACCAGCCAAAATGTTTTCACTTTCCTAAAATGTCCTCACTCCCTTAGGTTAATACGCATTTTTAGCCCTTAAAACGATACCCTTACAAGAACGCACACACACACACAGTTCACCTCTAATAGTAATTCAATCATCACAGGTACTGTAACATAAGCTTCCCTGATGACTGAATTATTTAGGATGCTAGGAGCCCACACATAACACTTACACATGCATGTGCATACACACACACACACACACACACACACACACACACACACACACACACTACAATGTCCTTTGTTTCTCCCCTCAGATAATGATACAGGTCGGTGTGTGATTGATGAGGGCGACTCAGCCGACACCTCTGTGAACTGCAGCTGGACCAGAGTGTCTGAGTTATGCTCAGGTACAAATTCTCTCTGAAAATGACACTAACCATTTCTCTGCAAACTCAATGATTCTCATCACTTTTTCATGCTACATTTTCTCAGTGGTAGAAACTGTAGCTGAGGGAGAAGGAGAAGGTGACTCAGGTAAATTACATCCAGCATCTCTTCCTTCACACCCCTCCCACTTCCTTTTGCGTCACAGATTTATTATCCCCACAAAGTCTGAGTAAAATTTTCCCCAAAACCATTCACTTATATCCCACCAAAGTACTGATGACACCTTCCTCTCTTCCCACCTCATCTTACTTTAATCAAATATCAGCCAGTCAATACACTGTGTCCTCTCCCTTTAGGTGACAGCAGCAAGTCAGACCCAGATTTCTCCCAGGCCAAGTTTGACATGTCCAGTTTCATTGGAGGCATCATTCTAGTGCTGTGTGTGCAGGCTGGTGGCTTCTTTGCCATGCGCTTCCTAAAGTCCAAAGAGCAGAGCAACTATGACCCCATGTGAGTATGTGCATGTAGGTGTTGGAGAGGAGAGAATTCAGCGTGACTGTACCAGTTTAAGTATGTGCATGTAAATATGCCTGCCAGTGTGAGAAATGAATCTGAAGGTGCAATGGCAGCCTCTAGTGGCAGGAGTGATGAACAGCGGTCACCTGCTATCTCTCTCTCTCTCTCTCTCTACTGTTTTCATTCTTATCACTCACCCTGTCTTGCTGTCGTTCCACAATAAAGCTGTGTCTGTCTCCGCACAGAGAGCAGCCGCAGTGAAGTCAAGACACATGAAGGACAAGCAGATGAGGACGGAGGACGTCAGAGCAGTGACTCATCCACTTGTGACCACAATATTTTTTTTTTTTTTTTGTCTGAGCCCCCCTGAGTTTAGTCCCCAAGCTTTTATTTTCCCTCTCTGTTGCTGCATTGTGTAACGAGTGTCTGTGCAAGTGTTCACTGTGTATGGCACCACATTTCTATTTCAGAAAGACACTGTAGGAATCATACAGTTGAACTAATAAGAAAAATAATAATAATAAAAAGAGACTCTGATGTTTCACTGGAACATACATCATATCTTAAACAAATTTATCTAAGAGTTAGTTAGACAAACAATGAGCCACTGGCTGCAGTGGATCAAATGAGCTGTATGCCTGTGTAAACAGTGCAGTCATGGGAAAGACAGATATAATCCCATGTAGACAGGAGGCTGAACAAGGCTATTTTGAACTTTTTCAACAACACTACACCAAAAATGAAACTGTAGAGCTCAAATTTGTTCCTCTTCTGGAAGTACCTCTATATTTCAGTTGTGTTTTTTTTTAAGTGAAATGTAAGTTAAAACATATGTATCTGTAAGGTCCAGTGTGTAATTATTTTACAAAATTGAATGTATAAATAGGTATGCAGATTTTGTTTGCGCTATCATGTGAATATATGCCTCATTGTTTTCATCACCACACAATGAGCCTTTTATATTTACATCGGGAGCTGGTCCTCTCTACGCAGGCCGTCATGTTGGACCATCATGTTTCTAATCGACAAATTAAACCCCTTTTGCGTTTTCATACTAACCGAAGGTTCCCATAGCTTCTCCTACATGCCTAGAGGCAACGGTGGAGGTGAGTTGAGGTGACTTGAGCAGCAGTGTGCAACTTTACCAGAAGATGTTGCTAAATTCTATACACTGTACCTTTAACATGTGGTGAGTGAAAAGTGTTTGCGCTGAGACCTTAAAGAGACAGTACTCCTGAAGGTCCCTAACCCCACATTTTGTGAAGACTTTGTATTAGACTTTAGAATCTATAGATTTATTAGAAGTGACAGATCCTGAACTCCACTGCTTTGTACTGTGTGTGTCCATGTGTGTGTCTGTGTGTGTGTGTTTTGAATTGCAAGTAGCTTGGCTTATTTTTCATTGGTTAATTTTGAGAGTAATTTTGGTGGAGATTTTATTTCTATCACCTTCAACCCTTTGAACAGTTCACTTTGGTGTAATGGACCCTGTTTAACACTCCCGGGTGGTTGATTACGAGATGTTTGGATGTTTTTTTGGGATGCCATGAAAATGAATTACTGCTTAACACAGCTGATAGTCTGTGTAGATGAATAAAAATTACCTACTTCACTCAGCACTTGTGTCATGTTAGTTCTTGCATGCCACCGAGGAGACGACATCAGCCAATGACTGTAGGAGATTTTACAGTATGTGCTTATTTCACAGTTTCTTGTCACAGCTCAGCGAGTGAATTGTTTCGACTGGGTGCCTCTACACACATGGACCGTTGTGGTTCCCAGCATGCAGCATGAGCAGAGTGATGGTGGAGGCCTTTAAAGGGAGCAGAAGGATGGCTGGTTGGATGGAGCAGACAGCATCTGAGCCAGAACCTACAGGCTTGAATAAGCCCACACAAAAAAAGCTTCCCAACCGGTCTGCCTGTGGCTGTCATCCAAGGGTGTTGACAAAAGACAGGACTGTCTTTTCTTTCCCATTTTTAGCCTGCCCCTGCAAACACATTTGCATTTTCCAGTGACCCCCCCCCCATCTTCATTCAAACAAGCTATTTGAATATGCACTTTTATTGTGTGTATGTGTGTGTGTGTGTGTGCATGTGTGTGTGTGTGTGTGTGTGCATGTGTGTGTGTGTGGTGCACCAGCAGCCTCACGGTTGGGACAAATGTGTGTTTAGCAGGTGTGGACGGCCATAAGAAGGAAAGTCATCTCCACCCTACAGTTGGTGGTAAAACATCCGTGTGTGTGTGTGTGTGTGTGTGTGTACTCATTTTTGTTAACTCTTTAGTGCCTTTTCCTGTATAAACACTGACCCTGCTAGTTTTCATGGGGACAAAAGTCTGATCCTAACATCCTGGTGAATGCTAGAATTTATTAGAAATATAATAGTTAGTTTCTATAAAATTCAGATTTAAAGTGAGTGAACTGTGGTTAGGTTAATGTTAGGGTTATACATTAACTGGTTATGGTTAAGATAAGGTTTTGTTGAGGCAAGTAAGTGCAACATAATGGAGCTACTCTCTCTCTCTCTCTCTGTCTCTGTCTCTCTCTCTCTCTCTCAGCTGTGAGGACTGGCTGACTCTAGAGGGCGTGTTCACTTCGTTTACTCAGCCACACGCACACAAACATTAGGTCCACTACTTTGAGCTCAAATTTTCCACCAAACTTTCACACAGATGGAGCTGACGGAATCTGTCAAATAAGGTAACCGAGTTTTTGTTTCTGTTGTTTGTTTAAAGTTCACTCTCTGGTCCTTCACAGGAGAGTGAAGTTGGCGCAGGTGTTCTCTCTCTCGCGGTGCTCATGATGAGGGAATTGCAACACAGGCCTAGTTTCCTTACGGAGTTTCCTAGTTTCCTTTGTGTCAATAATGAACGGACACCTTGTGTAAAAAAAAAAAAAAAAATAGAACAAAACAATATTGTATTGGTTCTGGGGGGGAAATACTAGGATGTTAATAACAGATATGATGTGGGTCATGTGCTCAACACTACAATATCACCACCTCCTGTGTTTAGGTGGTGCAGTATTTGTATGAGATCCTGTTTGCCAGACTCCCAACCGCTTGAACGGGATAATTGTTTTGCGCATGCGTTAATTACTCAAAGGTAACCACCCTCAAGGCAGTCTGGAGGTCTCTTGAATACAAACACGTTGTTGTATTCAAGATTGATGTTAATGCAGCATATCCTCAGTGTCACACAACTGATCTGGAGTCTGAGACCAAACCTCTCAGTGTGGACAATAAAGCCTGTCTATCATACCCCGTTGAATATTGTTATGTGAAATATGGCACCTCCCATCCCATTGGAATAAGCTTACTATAATCTTTTTTAATTAGAAAGTAATCGATGAACTGTTCCAGATGACCAAATAAGAATGTTCTCTTTGCTGTGTTAAACACTTGTGTGTGAAAAACATAGAACATTTAAACTTCTACGTATATGACCATGATAATGAATGAAACTGGAACATTTTCACTAAATGGCACTGACATAGGCCACTGGCTTTTGTATGGTCTCATTTGGTTTCACACAGTGTCGAACGGTATCATATCGGCAGTTTAAAAGGTAAAATCAAAACTTATTTTAAAGCCTTTTTTTGCACTTTTGTTAGACTTCAAACCTCATCACAGAGCACTTGCAGGATGGGATGAACGTCACTAAAACTGACAGAAATAACTGACCTGGAACAGCATGTGTCCTCCCCCAATGATGACAGTTGAAAGTGCCCAGCGGTTCTCAACTGTGGCTCACGATGAAAACTCAAGATTTTTAATCAGATAATTCTTAAAAAATAAATCAAGAAAAATCTGCATCCAAATGTAAATGATGTATTTAAATCAAATAATTTAAGAAGAAGAAAAGAAATCACCTCTATGCAACATGTATATTAATATACTGTACCATATTGAGACAAGGGTGAAAAATATACCTTGTTTAAATCCCTACAGGCTCCTAGCAACAGTGGCAACAATAACAGTGTTACTCCAGATAAAATGTTCTTAAAATGTATTATAATGAAATAACGTGATTCTCGACACAACTTTAAACAGTACTGATTGTACACAGTTCAGATGCATTTGTTTAGGCTTTGTGTTCATATGTTATAGGGATGGAGGGGCACAAGGCCGACTCTTTTCTTGACCTGAGCCACCTGACAGAACAGGAGAAGTCTGTTATCCTTCAGGTCTTAGAACGTGACTTGGAGTTGCGTCGTTGTGATGAAGGACGTGTAAGGTCAGAGGTGATTGTTTATCTTTTGTAAGGGTCAGTTTCTTTCCAGTAAAAACACACTCAAGGTTCACAAATTAATTGGAGGGAAAAATACAACATTCATTATTTTGAACAGTGGTGGACAATGAGAGGAGCTTCTGCACAGCATGTTTTCTGTGAAGTGGTCAATGGAGTAATTGTAAAACGCAGAGGGCTCAACCCCTTCTTCAGACGGAGAGAAAAGCAGCAAAGACACATTATGTTCCCCTGGACCAAGTCCCATGAGCATTCATTGAATAATTAATGAATCGTTTTAGTTTTAGTGTCTAATGAATATGTCAAAAAAGGAAATGTCCATGCAAACGTCTCATGCAACGTTGTAACATGTAACGTTGTAACATGTAATGCATGTTAAACTGACTCATGTCTTTTACATGTTGACTTATTTCATGACATCAGTGGCTTTCTCAGGTTTTAGATGTCAGATGACACCAGCCGACCTTTGCAGACAGGAAGTTGTGACAGTTTGCTGTTTATCGCTGTAGTGTTCTCCAGCAGACAGAAACAGACCCGATGCGTCTGCGCAGCCTGTCGGGGAAATGGTTCAGCGAGGAGCGCAGCAAGCGCCACTGCAACCACATGTCGGGTTGTGACCTTGTCCACGCCTCCATACGCCACAGGAGGACAAAGAGCAGGGGTCAGTTTGCAGATAATGCTGTGCTGCTACTACTTGCCTGAGAGGCTGTTTTTCTGTTGTTATGGGGATATCCTGATGATGGGTGTCTGGTTGTCATAGTAACAGAAGGATCCCTGCTTGAACTGTTTAATGGCGAGATTACGACACCACACAATGCCAATTCTCCTCAGGTAGAGAGTAAACTGGAGGACAGGGTGGACAAGCATGGAGGGTAAGTGAAGGCAGAAGAAAATCATATTACTTCTTGCAAGATTTTTTCATTTCCTCTTTCGTACTTGTGTTGTCAGGAATCAAGAAAATACAAAACCTAGAACAAAAAGTCACATACTACAGGTCTGTGTGAATATGGTTTTTTTATTTCTAAACATTAAACTGATTTGCAAATAATCATCTATATATTAACAGATCATCTTAAATTATAGGGTCCTGATTATACAAATGGTTCCACATCATCCAAAGGTATCGCCGTTTTTATCACATTGTCTTTGTGCCTATTTTGTCTTTGTACTAACATTATGAACATTCTGTTCATAGACTGTGAAAGAAAAAGCACTGGCTACTCAGAGGCACCTGAGGTGATTATAACACATATTACTAATAAACAGATAAACACTGCTTTTGGCAAGCCAGTTATTCACCTTTCTATTGAGACATGTCACTGACACTGTCTGTATGTTTAATTTTTTAAATTTTAAGTTAATCACACGTCTCTGTACGTGTGATTAACTTAACCACATATCATGTCTCTAGACATGATATGTGGTTACCATTTGATGGATGGTTACTAGTGATGCTACATCCTGTGTTTAAGGATGACTTTGACCATTGCAACGGGGACACTGACTCTCTGAGCAGCAGCCTGACAGAGCCGGACCCAGCTTCTGTGAAAACCAGCAGCTCCAACAACAGCCTCTATTCAGGCTACACTGTAAGCACACACACACACACACACACACACACACACACATGCGCACACACTTGCACATCTTGCACATCCGCAAGCACATTTGATTACTTATTCCCTCAGTGATGCAAGATGACTCAGCTGAGGACAGTGACGTAGGTGCTGATCGTTGGTGTGCGTGTGTTGTAGTTTGGTGGAAGCATGATGAGTCTGTTCAGCTCAGGAGATTTTGGAATGGTGGAGGTGAGGGGCCGTATCCAGTTCTCATTGGTCTACGAAAACCAGAGGGAGGAGCTGCTCGTCAAAGTGCACCGCTGCGAGGACATTGCTTCAGCACGCAAGAACCGCTCCGACCCGTGAGTGATGGTGCATGCATGTGCAAGTCAGTATGTATAACGTATAACGTATCGTCATTTCATGCCTTTGTGTGTGTGTGTGTGTTTCACAGATATGTTAAAACCTATCTCTTGCCGGACAAATCGAGTCACAGCAAGAAAAAGACTTCAGTGAAGAAAAAGACGTTTAACCCGGTCTATGATCAAACACTCAGAGTGAGACACTCTATTTACATATTACATTAAGTGGTTGTCTTCACAGAAAAACTCCCCCATCAGCTACATGTCCACCTCCCCACAGTGTGTCCTAAGATATACACGGCAGTTAAAGTTAGGGAATTGTCCTTGAAATAAATAAAATCTCCTTCTTGGGGCTTTTGTCTTGTAATGTGTTAACTGTCCAAGTATATGCTTTTAGTATAAAATAAAGATTGGTGAACTGCGGAGTCGGACATTGAACCTGTCAGTGTGGCATGCCGAACCCCTTGGCAGGAATGTGTTTCTGGGTGAGGTGGAGGTGCCTCTGTGCCACTGGGACTGGACCTGCACTCAGCCACTGTGGGAGGACCTGCAGCCACGGGTAGGAAGGAGGAGATGTGAATGATTTGCATATATATATGCTCGGGATGAAGCGTTACGATACTTAGTAATTGGTGTTTTGGAAAAGGGAAAAACTTAAATATATAACTGCATCATCTAAGCAGTGACTGAAAAATGGACAGACAGCAACAGTGGGGTATTTGTTACACAGTTGGGGCTTTATACTTTCAAAATGGCTGGTTATGGTCAGGTGGTAAATGCATCGGCACAAGTATGTTATTCACAGCTTGGTAGTTTAAAATTTGTCAAAATGATAATATCGGACTGTCAGTATTGGAATCTGACTTGAGAAAGTGGTAATCAGATACACACTCAGATATTCGCGTAAATTAGCATGTGCCTTTAATTCTCCCAGGCTAATATTCACCAAAAGAATATGTTCTCTGCAACTACTGCTGTTTAGTACCTGCATGTTTTATAACAGCACATTTGGCAGGTCAGTCAAAAACAAAGGATGCACGGAGGAGTGCCGTTTGTGTCTAGGAGAGCTGTAGGGAGACAAAGACCTGCTGTGAATATCAACTAAGGATTATGTAACGCTAATCTTTTCTTCCGTCCACATTTCTGATTCCCTTCTCCGTGTTTTTCTTCCCTACTCTCTTCTTGTCCCCACATCACAGGTTCATTTGAATCCAGACACCATTAGTAGTCGTGGGACCATCATGCTCTCAATTAAGTTCATACCAAATGGATCTGAGGGTGAGCTGGACACATACATCATGTCTTACCTCATACACCATGTATGTTACATGTTCTTTGTGTGTTAAGGTTGTGGTCTTCCGCTGACTGGAGAACTTTACATCTGGCTTCGAGAGGCTCATGGTCTCCTGTCCAACAAAGGAGGTGCTATAGACTCGTATGTTCGAAGGTGTGTCAGCTCTGCATCCTATTTCCTAATATACTTGTCATCAATTAATTGTCAACAACACCAGGGTGGATCATTTTTTTTTTTTTTTATTTCTAGCCACATGTCCAGTGTGTAATGTTTAGCAGTGTTATTTGGCAGAAATGTAATAAAACACCCATGTTTGTTTGTACAAGTGTATGATTGCTGTAAAATAAATAATCTTTTGGTTTTTATAGCCTTAGAATGAGACCTTGCTTTATAGAGGCCACCGTGATTATGCAAATAATAAAAGTATGACATTCCTCCTGGGATGTGAAAGCCTCCATACATACTGAAATGCTTGGAAAAGGGAAGAATGAGTGGAGGAGTCATCTTTTTTTTTTAATATTCTTCGGTCTGATCGTTAGATGTCACTAATTCTTACGCCGTGGACCTTTTAAATATTGCGTTTGAATCTTCTCTAGTCCCTGTGAGATCATCTACTAAAATGTTAATAATGCGATTCATCCTATTTGAGTCTGACTGGGGAACTCACACTCATTTGTATCATATCTTTCAATCTATAAGCTACATACTTCCAGACGCTAGTCAACAAAGTGGTCAGAAGACACGGGTGATAAAGCATTCCATCAGCCCCAATTACAACCACACCATGGTGTACGATGGCTTCCACACCAGTGA
This sequence comes from Brachirus orientalis, assembly GCA_016785285.1. Classification (NCBI taxonomy): domain Eukaryota; kingdom Metazoa; phylum Chordata; class Actinopteri; order Pleuronectiformes; family Soleidae; genus Brachirus; species Brachirus orientalis. The sequence continues at coordinate 4,837,882 of JAFBJR010000113.1, read as the reverse complement.
CCTGAGAGAGGCGTGTGCTGAGCTGACGGTCTGGCAACGTGACGGGTTAAAGAGGCAGGTCTTAGGAGGGATTCGTCTGAGCTGCGGCACTGGTGAGAGCCTGCACACCAAGTTTTAATGCTTATATGTTCATTTCAATTATATTGTATGATTTAGAAAAAAGAGTTACAAATACAGACATTAATTCTTCTTTGTATAGCTGATATTATCTTGTTTTTTTGCTTTGTTTTTTTTAAATTCCGGTGACATTTTTGGGTGATGGCATTGCTTTCCAATATAAATGGCAGTTTCTTTTTTATGTCAAGCAAATACCAGATTTTTGTTTCCCCAACAATAAAATATGTCGCATCATGTGGAGCTTAGTACGTTTTAGTCTTCAGCCACTTAGAATATCACAATAGGTCAGCTGTAAGTAGTGAGTGCAACCTTTAAAAATAAAGATAGACAAACCTGATCTATTTTTTTTTTAATTAACTGAACACCTATAATGAGGTCTGAAAAAACACTTTTATATTTTGCCTGTTTTGCTGGCATCATTATTATGCAGCAGTGAAAATTGGCTGTTTCAGTTGAAGCCCTTTGTGACAGATAATATTGTATGTAGCGTTAAGGAATGCATCCCCTCACTCTTTGTCTGGAAGCCTTTTAAGCTTCAGTCGTGTTAATGAGTGTTATAGTGACAGTGTTTTAGTCGAGTACTTTGCATTGCACTGCATTTGTTCTGGTGGCATTTCAGGCATTTTGGATGGACATGTTATCAGAGTGAGGTCACTCCTAGGTCACTAGAGTGCATGCTGCTGAGTATCCTGCATTAGGTTGTTGTTGGGGATAACAGTCCTTCTCCTAGACAGAGCATGTTGAAATATTTGTATTGAATTTGAGTACAGTATGTGAGAAATTAGACTATGAACTATGAGTGTCTTGCCTCTAACTGTGGGTCTCCTCAGGAAGATAATTAATAAGTTTAGTATACTTATTAACTAAACTAATCAAAAGACCACTATTGTATCATGGGTATGTATGCTCTATGGACAAAAGTATTTGGCCACACCTGTTAAGTATTGAATCAGGTGTGTCACTCAGGCTTTGGGCTCGGCCCCTTGTCTCCAGTGAAGGACAATTTTAATGCTTTGTCATTTTAGACAATGCTATGCTTCCAACTTTGTGGCAGCAGTTTGGGGAAGGCCCTTTTCTATTCCGACATGACTGCGTCCCATAGTCCTTACACAAATGCAAGGACTATAAAGACATGGTTTAATGAGTTTGGTGTGGAAGAACTTGACTGGCCTGCACAGAGGCCTGATCTCAACCCCATCGAGCACTTTTGGGATGAACTGGAACAGAGATTGTGAGCCAGGCCTTCTCTTCCAACATCAGTGCCTGACCTCATCAATGTGCTGGGAACAAATTCCCATAAAAACACTTCAAAATATCGAGGAAAGTCTTCCAAGAAGTGTGGAAGCTGTAACAGCTGCAAAAGGAGAAACAACTCCACATTAAAGTACTGTATATATATTGGAATACATCATTATAATGGTCAGGCATCCAAATACTTTTGTCCATAGAAACGTTAAGTCATACAAATAAAAGCAAAGAAATCCCTGTCTGCCTCTCAAAAATCAAGCCACCACAGATACATTTTGTGCTTACAAAGGCAAAACCCCTGTATGTGCATGTACATAAAATCAGCTGTTAGTTGTTGGGATTGTTTGCACTGCGTCATTAAGAAAGGCATCGTTCTTCAGGTCAGAGTTATGGTGAGGCTGTCAGCTGGATGGACTCCACAGAAGAAGAGATCACGGCGTGGAACTCCATGATTGAAAACCCAAACCACTGGATTGACATAACACTACCAATCAGAACTAACCTCACTCGCCGGTCTCAGTAACACATTTGATGTACAAACTTGTATAAATGACGGTTGGACTGAAAGGCACTAAAGCACATTTAACCTCTGTAATCTCTGTAAGACACTGTCCTGTTGTCAACACATACACATATATGTAGTATTGTAATATTTTGAATAAATGGTATAGATCAGAAATATTTTTGCTTTGAAACCAAATGCATTTTAAATGTTTTATTTATGTTATTTCCCCAGGTCTGCTTCTTCGTCTAAAAAAGTCAGTTTGTAAGTGTTTTGATTTATTTTCTGATACTTCATTAGGGTGAAAATTCTAGAGATTGCCTTTTTAGAATTTACTAACCACACTATTTTACAATAATTGTTTTGTATTTGTTTCAAGATTTTCTGCCAATTTCAATCATTATCAAATAACATTTTGTCTTATTTACCTCACTACATTTCATTCTGATGAACACATTCTGATTATTCAGATTTTTAGGTTTACTGTTAATGGATATGATTGTGAAGGCCTGTAGATACATGGTTTCAGCTTTTCCCATTGATGCGTTACCTGACTACCACCATGTGGTCAGACCATGTAGCTATTCTATGTATTTAGTCAGTTATACCCCTTTTACACTTTATTTATCAAAATTAGATGAAGGCATTTATTAGTGTACAATCTATCATATGAGCCAGAACTCCAGTCCAGCAGGTTTATGTACATCTGCCTGGTGTTACCACTTAAAATGGGACGAGAAATGTACTTATGCTTTTCAAAATAAAGTCTTAACTAGGTTCGATGTTTAATGTTTTTCTTTCATGTGCAATCTCCAAACTAAATGCTGCTAAGTTGCTGCTGCCACCTTATGGTATACTGTAGATGTACCACAATTTACAGTAGGTAGTCATTGGAGTAGAAAGATTTTTCATTTACCACTTGTAAGAAACTGCTCCATCATGGCAACCAAGTGCATAAGGAAGGACTCAACGATAATCCGCCAACAGACAAAAGAGATAACGTTCCACTGTGAATGTGAGGGGTCTATAAATGTGGTGGTACCAGATTTACAAACACTAACACTCTAGTCTAAGTCAGATATTAGAAGAATGCATAATTTAAATCCTGAGACTATGTTTATTACTACAATTATACTTTATCAACTCAATTCCAAAACTGAAAATTAAGGCTTTAATTAATCAAGGATATTTATTGACCTCTTACCTGCGGTACCTTCCTGGCCCACCAGGGGGAGGCAGCCCACACATAGTGATTTGGTGTACAGATAGTACAGTTTGGTTTCTGGAGTCACAGTTAAGCGAGTTATTAAAATGGAAATTTGCTGATTTACTGGCCACTAAGACAATGTCTGTCGAATAGAGTGAGATCTGAAAACGTAACCTCATCGTGACCAGTGAGTGAACGCAACGTGGTTGCCATAGCGACGGCATGTCAACATTGCTCTTATCCAACCCGACTTATTCTGTCTCACAATAGACATGTCGTCTATGAACAGAAAGTTAATCCAGACTATGGCAGAAACCATTTCCAAACAAGTGGATCACTGTGAGTACTCTGTTATTTACTCTGATGGTTTTTTTTGTTTTGTTTTGTTTTGTTTTTTATCCCGGGATAAACTATATAGTCCGCCGTGCGTTGCAGTTATATTTGTTTTAATGAGCTGGAGATGTCATTAGAATGGAAAATGTCATACACCAAATATTATGAAACTTAAAAATACAACAATCTTTGTTACAGTTAATAAAACAGAGGTTGAATGTCTTATCCGAGAGTTCAACGTGCTCCTTGGTGAGTCTGCTGCCACAGGGAGAGCAGTAAGTGGGCTGGACAAAGAGAAATTCAGAAGCATCCTCCACAACAACTTTGGGATGACTGATGACATGATCATGGACCTAGGTATTCACACACACACACACACACACACACACACACATTGATTGACTTCCACTTACAACCTAAAGATGAAAGATAAAGCGTTATGTCTAACCTTAACCATAACCAGTTCATACCTGGTCCTAGCTGGACTACTGTTAGATAAAATTAACTCAATTATCCCCAAGGGAAAATTCATGGTACAGCAAGGGTTCACATTGGTCCTGACAAAAAGGTCCTAAAGATGTGACAAAAGAAAAAACACAGCCTGATGATGTTTAATCATATTAATTAGTATTTAATTTTAATTAAATTATAATTGCTTCTGTTGTTTTCTCATTTGCAAACAGGTGAAATAGTGTTGTCTTGGCTCCTTTATTTCCATGCCAACAGTTTGGGTTATATTTTATACGTATGACAAATTAAATTTGACTGATTAAATGTAATTAGTCACTAGATTTTAAGATCATGATCCTATGAAAATAAAGCACTGCTGAGAAATACATGTAACTTGCAGCACTTGGGATGGAGAGTATTTTAAGTGTTTAATAACTTGGACACGCTCTAAATATCACTCCTCATTGATCCTACAGTCTTCAGGACATTTGACAAAGACAACGATAGCTTTGTGAGTTTAAAAGAGTGGATTGAAGGACTGTCTGTTTTCCTCCGAGGGACCTTGGATGAAAAGATAAAATGTAAGTTGTCAGAACTATTTCACGGTTTAGCTTTACACTTAATACCTGCACATAAAAACCTGAGTCATGAGTTACTGTCCAAAATATAACTCTCTCTTTATGTATGGCACAGACTGCTTTCATGTGTACGACTTGAATAGTGACAACTACATTTCAAGGGAGGAGATGTTTCACATGCTGAAGAACAGTCTCATCAGACAACCCACTGAAGAAGACCCAGATGAGGGAATCAAAGATTTGGTGGAAATTACACTCAAGAGGATGGTAAGTGGATGCTTAAGGCTCCAACTCTAACGTGGTCTACTGAAAACGCCAATCTTGTTTCCTTTGTCAGGACCACGACCATGATGGCAGACTGTCTTTTGGTGACTTTGAAAAGGCAGTGAAAGAGGAGCACCTATTACTTGAAGCTTTTGGGACCTGTCTCCCTGACATGATGGTAGAAAATCAAGGATTAAACAGGATGATGATAAATAGAATTATTTTTTTAACTGAATTTCTTAATCTGACTTTTTCCTTCCTTTTCAGAGTACTGAGGCATTTGAGCAGCATATATTTCAGAAACAACTGGAACTATGAAAAAAAAGTAAAGAAATCACACTCATGTGAATGTTTCACTGCAGCTTCTTAAAAACAAAATTTTACAGTTGTTTTCATTGTAATGAAAAAAAATGTTCAGATAAAAACTATTTGCAACAAGAATGTGAGGTGATGCGATCATATCCGACGACGTGGTTTCATCTTTTTCTCTACTGGTTTGACATCTGGAACTGATCCCATCTGAGGAAGAGAACACTGACTTAGCAGACTTGAATGAAAGGCTTTTCTGAGGTGCCACAACCACTTCACATTATTAATTACCTGTTTCATTGTGTTCCTGATCAGGGTGACAGTTGTGTTCAGTGAGTCATCCTCCATGTCGAGTTTAGGTGGTTCGGGTAACTTTGGCCCAATCAAATGCTCATTTTTTCCAGACAACTCAGTCCATGTGTGATCTGCAGCACCTTCCATTTTGCGTTTCCTGTTCTCCAAGTGAGTGGTTCTTGGGATAAATCTGACTGCAGAAGCCTGATCTGGAGTGAGTGTGTGTTCTCTGCTTTTTTCTCTGTCCGAGGAGACTTGACTAATGCTTTTCTGTGCTGGCTGCTGTTTTGAATTGATTATGGCATTTTGTAATGTCCCCATTTTATCTTCTGTGTGCATAGTCCCATGTTGATTTTTATGCCCACAATAATGGTGTTCATAGGGGGGTAAAGGCAGTAAAGGAAAGTCTGAATAATGGTTTGAGTTTGAAATCCCTCCAGTAACATTATTGCTAGGCCTTTGATCTTGATAGGAGATGATCTCTGATGTGATGGCTGTGTCTGATGTTGAGGGCTCTTCATCTTTGGCTTCCCTTTGTCTTGCTTTAAAATTTGAAGAAAACAAAACTCAGTTATGAAGGTCATTCTGGCTATAAACATAAAAATAAAAAAGTGACTTTATTTTTTCAGGACTCGAGAACAAAATACAGGAACATCTAAAATGTACTGATGTAAAAAAGGTTGAAATAAAAAAGTGAAATACAACACATATGCACTTACTGCAGTATCTACCTACATATTGTCATCTTGTATTAGTACATTTATATTGATACTTAATTTGACCTTTATTTTGAGCAGCCCTCGTGACATATTTCCTTCGGTCCAGGAGTTTTAATCTGGTGTCTTCCACACTCTCATATTCTGGGACGTAGCACACATGCAGCACACCACCATAGAAACTCTTTTCATCCATATGCCGTTTGGCAGCTCTGAAAAATAAGATTTAGAGAAACAGGTCTATATATAACAGGTCTTTTCAATTTTGCCAGAGCAGAATGTTCAACAAGGTTAAGTCAGATCTAAACCTGGCACTGGTGAGTTTCTGGAACTTGACAAGGTAGACCTCTGTAAATTCCTCAGCAGGATACTCATCCAGAGGCCTATACTCCTCCACAGCTCCGTACAGGGCACACAGCTGGATCAGCTCTGTCATCACTCCAATGGCTGGGACTCCTTGCACCATCAGGTAACGGGACTCCAAATTTATGGTGTAAACCTGACGATAATGCACATCACAAATGGTGATACTTGTTCTGATGTTCTAGTACTGAAGTCTTGGTCTCATGGACTTGGACACATTTCTATTCACTCTTGTCTCAAATATTGATGACATTAAATTAAAACCGGCCAAAATCACAAATAATTTATTTGTATAAAATATGGGGATGAACTTCTATCTTCAAATGCAGCCTTAACTTAAGTAGTTAAGGAATAATTAGTCACTAATAGCTGTTACTCTTCCTTGCCCACACCTTTCTTGTTCTGCAGTGACCGTTGAGCAAAACTATGACTCAGGTGTAGAATGTTAACATCATTGTAAATATTGATTATTTACTCTTTTTATCATATTAGGTAACGTTCACCTTCTAGCTAGGACGAGGCATTGTGTCACTCCCACGGTGTTTTTCTTGCTTTTTTATAGCAGATATTATGATTCTCTTACCTTAACTGCTTTCGCTTTCCTTCCTTCCCGATACTTTGGTCTAGAAATGCAAACTGTTCGTTGCTTGTGATGTTTATAAACCTCTGGAGAGACCCAACAGCCTGAACTACTGCCACCAGGCGCCGCCATGTTCCTGGAAGTAATTTTGGTTTAGTTCGCTTCAAAATAAAAGCTCCCTATCTATTCCGTGTGCGTCAGCGTATAATATTTTATTTTGAAAAGAGTGTAAGGCTCGGCGTCGACTACTTTGGTCTGGCTTGGTGTGTGCAGAGACATCGATAGATTGGAGCAACACGGCAACATTAATGACTTTGACTTTCACCAAACACATGCAATGTAGACAATATGATTAGCAACCAGGGCATTCAACCGGTAACTGTTGTTTTTAACAACACAAAAAACTGCTTTCTCCACCTCCCATCGAAGGTGATATCACACCTTTCCCTGAACGAGGTACGTTGTTGGCTAATCGCTATGCTATCCATCTGTTAAAAGTGTCCTCATTCTGGCTCCAGTGGAAGTTAAGTTTAGTGACGCACCAAAGCAAACGTGTGTTGTGCGTTTCCTACATTTTAAACGTAATCCTTAACGTTTTCACTAAGTTCCTGACACATGGACTAAAAACCAACATTAGTGTGTTATTTTATAATTTCAGTGTCATTCTTTTCTCACGAGCTTTTTATTATAACCACATTGCATTTTACATTTAAACTGCATTATTTTTTTTTAAAAATAGCAAACAAACAAAATAAATGCAGGTTTTATTATCCTTTAAAACACCTACAAACTCACAAACAACCTTTAATACACCACCGTTCAAAAGTTTGGGGTCACTAAGAAATTTCCTTATTTTTGAGAGAAAAGCACTGTTTTCCAATGAAGATAACATTAAACTAATCAGAAATACACTCTATACATTGTTAATGTGGTAAATGACTATTCTAGCTGCAAATGTCTAGTTTTTAATGCAATGTCTACAATGGCCCATTTCCAGCAACCATCACTCCAGTGTTCTGATGGTACATTGTGTTTGCTAATTGCGTTAGAAGGCTAATGGATGATTAGAAAACCCTTGTGCAATTATGTCAGCACAGCTGAAAACAGTTTAGCTGCTTAGAGAAGCTATAAAAGTGACCTTCCTATGAGCTAGTTGAGTATCTGGAGCATCGCATTTGTGGGTTCGATCTAATCTTGTCAATGTCTCGACTGTATTTTCTATTCATTTTACAGGTCATTTGATAAATAAAAGTGTGAGTTTTCATGGAAAACACAAAATTGTCTGGGTGACCCCAAACGTTTGAACGGTACTGTATATTCACACTGAATAATTCGTACCTGCTCCTGTTGTGTGTGCATTGAGCCACTAATACATGTATGTCATTGGAAATAATCTCAGTTTCTTACTCTATTTTTATTTTTTAAAATTCAATTAAATTTTAGGCAAAGTAGAGACAGATGAGAGAGAGAGGAAGAGAGACCAGGAAAAGAGCAATAACAGTTGTATGAAGTTATAAGTTTAGATGCTGTATGTGCTTTCTTATTTACCAACAGGGACTTGTACTGGCACATTAAAACAAAGTAATAACATCTCACAGAAAAGTATTGACACAATTGCACCTTGTGATCTTTGATCTTTTAATAAGCAAACCTTGAGTTATCTGGAACAGATTTTGAGTTTTACACAGACCTGACATCATGACAATGTCACAATAGCAAATTTGCTAACTATGAAGTCATTAATATAGTAATAAGAGATTTAATTCTTGCACTTCTCATCCTTTTTTTTGTATTTGTTGTCTTTCACTCTCATTTGGTGGTGAAAATTAAATTATATAATCTATATTGATTCCAATCTTGAAGGAGATATGACAGTTGTGTGCTATAATTTCAGGGAGTGTTCATAAAGTGCCTCGACTGTTTGACATCTTTACAATGAAATAAGACCTGTGCAGTCAGCGACAGCGTCATCATTGGTTTTTTTGGTTGCGCTGTTTACTTGCAGGAAAATGTATCATGATATACTGTAGAATTTAAATAACATTACAACAGAACTGCATACTTTGTTTATGTTTCAGAACCAAGCTTTGGAGTTGTCCTGGGACCATGGGCCTCCACTGTACCTCAGCTGGACTCATAAGAGAACCTCCAGCTTTGACAGCCATGAAGTGGAGCTGTGTCGGCAGCTAGGAGAAAAGTTGGGTTTGAAAGATGGACAGCAGGTAGTGCTCTAGTGCTCGATTTGTTCTATGCTATATCTCTCACTTAAGTCAATTAACTCTACAAGACTCCTTCCTACAGAATTTTGACAGATTAATAAAATTGTCTGAAGCTTGATTAGGTGTTTGTTTTTACTGACTGGGTGTGTTGTGTCTCTCAGGGTTTCCTCAGACCGTGTCACCAGGTTTCATCAGTACATCAAGTGTTTGTGAAGCCTCTGTCATTTAATGACTGGGAGATCCTGGTGCGTGAACATATTAATTTACAATCATGTGGATTCTAACCTCTTCATACAAATATGCATTATATTTATTGCAACAGCTCTGTGTTTATACATATTGACCCATGACGGCGTTTTCCACCTCCAGGAGCTTCACAGTGCTGCACTGGAGCAGCAGCTGTTGGATCAAATCAGAGTGGTCTTCCAAGATGCCATATTTCCTGTATGGGTTGACAACCACACAACCATTTACATCCAAATAGGTCAGAGTTAATGCAACAATAGCAATTATTTTTTTGTTAGTAAAAATAAGTCTATTTAAAGGTACAGAGTGTAACATTAAGCAACATTTATTGGTGAATTGCATGTAGCAGCTGAATACCCCTTACCTCACTATTCCCTTCTCAGTGGGTTGGAGAACATACATAGCTTTCATTTAGCACCAAAACCCAAAAGATGTTAAGTTGGTCCATTGTTTGCCGTTGCACAAACATGGTGATCCAAATTTTTGCCACTATAGAGCTGACCTGGCTTTTGATATAACTATAACATGGCTCATTCTGGGGTTATTCAGTTTATTTTCACTGAATACAATTGACTTACAACAGAATTGTTTTGCTCAGTCTTGGCCATATCCATAGACAGTATTCATGAACACAGTTTGATCTGCTTTTTAATCTGCACAGCATCAATTTCGCCATCTGTGCCCTACGGTCGCCTGGAGCAGTTCACAGAACTAGTTGTCTCTCCAAAGAAACGTGCTGGAAGTAAGGAACTGAGTGGCTCTGCGGTGTTGAGCAGTGAGAAACCACAGCTTCACGGACAGAACACTGATCTTTCTCCCTCAGGACAGTCAGAAGAAAACTCAGCTCATGTCCATCAGTGGCGTGCCATAGCTGACCTGAGAAGCCTCCTACGTTATATGATAAAGGGCACCAGTGACCCGACAAAACAGTTACCTCCAGTACCTGGAATCCCTGCCCTTCTTGCTGACTCTGTCTACAGAGTATGCGGTATACCTCCTGACCCTCTTTGCACTGTAAGCCAAGCTGTAACTGGTGTAATTCATGTATTTCCTTGGAGGGATAGACTGAATTCTGGAGTAATTGGAGGTTCATCTCCCGTGACATATGGTCTGCTCTCCAAAGTTCCTTCACCTAAAGAAATGAGGGACAGGGCCAAGCAGGCCATGGAGAAAAAGAAGAGCACAGGGGTGACTAAAGTTGGAGCCTCTGGAGATGGAGGTAAAGAGTTGAAAGAAGAGGGGGTTATGGTGGTCAGGGTGGTGTGTCATTTTAATGAAAAGCTAACAGGTAAACAAAGGAGTGCCAGCAAGGGAGGGATCCACAGTGGAACAGTATGGGTAAGTATACTTTATAAGCTTTCCAACAATGCAACCATCGGTCCATTAATTCTTTTATGGAAATGTTAGACTTTAGTTAAAATTTTCATGAAGCCCTATGAATTCTTACAACAATTATGATTTTGCATTTTTCTTTCAAGATCCCACAACCCCTGGCTATCCAGTTGAATATCACGCCCCATTCAATTGTTAGAATTAAGCCAGTAAAATCCACTATCAAAGTGGCCTCTGTGATTCGTCTCCAGCTTTTAAAACCACTGGTGAGTGTTGGAGGAACCATCTGTACCTTGATTGTCGTTTATATAATCAAGCAGCTAAGTATAACTCTGTTTCTTATGATTTTTGAAATCCTTGTAATCTTTACACATCAGCTTGAGGAAGATGATGAGGAGATCCAGACAGCTTTCCTTGGTTGGCTGCACACTCAGAGTCATGAACCTTTAGCCTGTCTAACTGCACGCTCTGGCACCATTCTTCTACATGGAGCTGATGGTGGTGATTCATCTCTTTGTTTCTTGTCAGAAATATTTTAATAGTTCATACCGGCAAACCTGCAGTTATGTAATAGAATGATCATAAATATCAAAAAAATCATTATGTGCCACTGAAGAGATATAATTCCAACTGCAATCACATGTCACTGTTTTTCCCTGTTTCTCATTTACAGAAAAGTTAGAGTTTGCTTTAACTGTGTTGAAACCAGAACCAGCGAATGATCCTCCAGACCAACTATTTTTACTAGCACACACTGTTATCAAGAAGAAAGACATTCAGGTATTAACCTACATGTGTTGAATTCAATACAGTTTCTATAGCAGAAGAACTCCATGGGTTTTCTTTATATAATTTCGTGTAGATGAAGGATAAACAAGCATTTTTGAAGTGTCAGTGTTGTTTATGGTCGTTACTTTATGTCATCTTCAGGTGCACAGAGAGACAGTAACCATGTCATCTGTGAAAACTGTAGCTGAAATCCCCAAACCAGTGCTTCCCTCCCTCACTATTCTTGGGTAAGTCTCTTGTTGTTACTGAGGCACATGTTTTTTTAAAGGCATTGATTTCTCTCTACATCACTCACTCCTCCATCTTTCTCCAGTGGCATTGATGAGCTGAGCAGAACTGGGTTTGAGTTCATCTCCCACAGCCTTCTGGGTAGTCCTCTCTCACAAGAACTTTGTACCATTGGTCAGGGGCTTCAAGGAGGAGCTTTACTCATCACTGGTGCCAAGGTACTTCTTCACCTGACAGTTTCATTTTTAAGTATACAGTGATTTTTTTTCTTTTAAATAAATAGTATTTACAGAAGTGTTTTTTATTTTATTTTATTGCAGGGTAGTGGGAAAAGCACTCTGTCCCGAGCGCTGTGCAGGAAAGCTAGAGAAGATTTGGATGCCTATGTGGATGTGGTGGATTGTAGAAAGCTACAAGGTAAACAATTACTTTATGAAAATACTATAATAGCTTAATTTGTCAGAAAACTTTTTAAACAAAAATTATTATAAACTAATTTGTTTTAGGCAAAAGGGCAGAAAGTGTGAGGCAGTTGCTGCGGGATGTTTTTGAACAGGCAGAGTGGAGACAGCCATCAGTTGTCCTTCTTGACGACCTGGATCATGTGACAGGGGCGCCAACTTCTCTTGAACATGAGCAGGGCCCCGAGGCACTGCTGCAACAGCACATCGCACAGAGTAAATCTTACTTAAAATTTTCTTTACTTTTTTCTAACAAGTATTTCTGTGTGTGACGTTAGTTCCTCATGTCTCTTTGTGGCTGCAGGTCTGAAGGATGTGGTGGATGAGATGGTGCTTCACTCCAGTCTGGTGTGTTTAGTCATCACCAGCCAAAGTGAGCATTCTCTCCACCCGTCGCTGACCGAAGTGCAGGGCTCCCACTTTATCCAGAGATTTGTTAACATTCAGCCACCAGATCAGGTTATTTCACGCACAAAGATACAGTTTGACAAATGAACAAAAGGACAAAACCAGCAACTTGTGTATTGGTGTTTGCAGGTCCAGAGAGCAGAGATTCTGCACCGGCTGATCCTCAGGAAGTCTACTCTGTCTGACGAGACACTCCAGTTTCTTGATCTGGCAGCTGTTGCCAAGGAGACGGAAGGCTACACACCTCAAGATTTGGCGCTGCTGTTGGAGCGAGCTGTCCATGCTAACACAGTACAAAAGGGACACAACGACCAGGGTAATATAAGTACAATGAATGCATAATAGTGTTTTATTATTTATTAAAAAAATCACTTTCAGTTGTTCACTTAACTCATGACTACTGCCACTAATTAAGCTAATGCTAGCTGATTTTGCCTGTTCCATATGTGCTGTTTGTGTCAGGTGCGTGTCTACTGTGGAGGGACTTTGCACAGGCTCTTAAAGGGTTCACTCCTCCCTCACTCTGGGGGATGGACCTCTACAACCCAAGTGGAAGTGGTTTGGAGAGGGTGGGAGGACTTAGAGACGTGCAGCAGCAGTTAATGGACACTATACTGCTCCCAGCTAAGGTTAGTACCAGTGTAACAAATCACAAAACAAATAAAAGCTCCACTTTGCCAAACAGTATGAAATAAAGAAATTAAACAGTTAAAAGTGATAATTTACCATCACAAATGCTGCTGATTGTTGTAAAGATGAGCAATTGTCAACATAGGAGAGATTCCAGCAGATGGGACAGGGGATAAATTTAATTAATAATAATTAAACTAACTTAACTTTAATCTATTGAATCTGCCAACCACTTAAGAACTTAAAACATAGTGTTATGTTACTGTTGATTTTAAATTATTAAAATTACCATTTGAGCCACAAATGGTGATCACATTTAATTAGACATCTGAAGTGGGGTTTTGATTTCAAGGATTTAATTTCTTTATAGAATACATGAAACCACCAGCCCTCTTGGTCCACATGTTTTTTTTATTCCAAACATTATTAAACTTGATAGACCATCACTAGTCTTTTAACATTTTAAACTGTCATATGAAAAAATAAAACAGGTTGATTTCGTAGATGCATCATTTTAGTGCTATTCATACCACAATAATTGACAGTGAGTTTTGGTGTGTTGCAGTATCCTATCTTGTTCTCCAATCTTCCTATTCGCCATCGTTCAGGAATATTATTGTATGGAGCTCCTGGCACAGGGAAAACCCTTCTGGCCAGGGCTGTTGCCAAAGACAGTGGTATGAACTTCATTAGCATTAAGGTTGGTTGGACTTGCAAAGTGAAATGGAAAACTCCCTGTGTGTATTGTATACAGTGTGTGTCATATACTGTTTCTTCAGTGAGACTTTTTTTTCCCCTCTTGTCAGGGACCTGAACTTCTGAGTAAGTACATTGGAGCCAGTGAGCAGGGAGTCCGTGATGTTTTCCAGAGGTTAGTGAACCTTTATACTTCCTTCAACATCACACTGCCATTCATGTTGTAATGAGAGACATCAAATATTAATAGTAACTGCAAACCTCAATAACAGCCATTCAATAATTTACCTACTTAATTTTGGTCTCCTCCTTAATTGGTTTGTTCCAGAGCACAAGCAGCCAAGCCTTGTATCCTGTTCTTTGATGAGTTTGACTCTTTGGCCCCCAGGAGGGGCCATGACAGCACAGGAGTGACTGACCGTGTGGTCAACCAGCTCCTCACTCAGCTGGACGGGGTGGAAGGACTGCAGGGTGGGTCACACAGCAACATACATTTTCCAGGCTATAACTGTGCATTTAATCTGATGCATTCAGTTTTGCTGTTGTTTTTAAATAAATAGTCCGACATTTAAGTGAAAAGTTGCGGTATAAAAAAATGACTGATTGTGCTTTTGAGTATCATGTGCCAAATTATTAATTGTTGCAATTTTTACCAGTTGCTAGGCAACCTAGTAATGACTAAACAATTTCAGGAGGTGACTGTCCGCACATAATCTTCTATAAAACCAGAGGTGAAAGACATAATGAATGAGCTTTAGGTGGATATTCTTACCTTTGGACTGAGCTGGTGAGCTGTTTGCCTGCTTTCAGTCTTTATCCTAAGCTTTTGCTTCATAGTTAATAGATATGATAGTGGTATTGATTTTTACATTTTGGTGAGAAGGCCAAAAAATCTGTTTCTTTTAGGTGTGTATGTGCTGGCAGCCACCAGTCGTCCAGATCTGATTGATCCCGCCCTGCTGAGACCTGGACGACTGGACAAGTCCCTCCACTGTCCCCCTCCTGACTTGGTCTGTTGAAGTAGAATCAGTCATTAAGAAACACTGCATTTTAAGATTCATGTGGAGATCTTCCAACGTGTGCTCTGATGTTGCCTCTTCAGGAATCTCGTGTGGAGATCCTTAGGGCTCTGAGTACAGATATTCCTCTGGCTGCTGACGTGGACCTGGTGCATTTGGCAGCAGTGACAGAGCAGTTTACCGGGGCAGACCTGAAGGCCCTGCTCTACAACGCACAACTGGAGGCCATTCACAGTAGCATGGGCACCAGCACAGCACATGCAAGTCTATTATATTTTCATTACGCCACCTCACATCAGTTTGTGTTGATTTGCCTTTGGCTACAATTAAACAGGAGGGCAAGAAATTGCTTTTAAATTGTTTGATTTATTTTGAAGCAGCCAGGCAACCTTTTTGTCCCTCATGGTTAATTAAATTTCCTAACCATGACAACCATATGATAAATAAATAGTTTAAACAGCAAGTGCTGCCACAGGCAAAGTTTAGGCTGCCTTAATCTACAAAAGTACACAGTCTACATACACTGTGTTGTTCATGCTTTTGGTTGCTACAAAGGCATGTATTTTTTTTATCCATACTTAAACCCTGTGTTTTTATGTGAAAATCAGGAGCTGACCTCTGGCTCAGACAGCGACATGAGCCTGTCTTCCATGATCTTCCCAAACAACAGCAGTGGCTCAGATTATTCAGCCGGGGAGGGAGATGCAGGCATGTGTTTGGACCAGTCCATGGTTCTCCTAGAGCAGGATGAGCTACAAGTAGAAGATGAACACCATCGCAGTAATGTCTGGAGACTCTACTTTGGAAGCTCCTATGAATCAGAGGTTGAGAATTCACTCTCAGGACTGGTGAGCAGTTCTACTCAAATACCTCAACCTTTTTTTCATTTATTTTACATATTATTCAGCTAAAGCAGTAAAAAATGTAAATAATCATCTGACATCCTTCTAACAGTGCTCCACTATAGATTTATACAGTGTGTAGATTTACAACATCAAATGTTAATTATGCATTTAATGGCACCACAAAACAAGTTTGTTTGAATGAATAAAACGTTAGCTCCCAATAGTCTTATACAGCATAAGCTATATCAATCATTTCTTTTTCCAGGCACACATAAAAAATCCAAATAAATGTTTGATTGAAATTGCCATAAAATTGCTGACTTTATGAAATTTTTAAGATTTAAAATTTGAGATTTAAAGATTGTTAAAGCTTATCAAAATACTATAATACAACTGCAGTGTTAATGCAAATGCACATTGTTGTTATATTGATGCAGTTGAACTGTTAGAAACTTCCTGTGCAGTGAAAGTCATTAACATAAGACAGACACTCACCGTATGTCCACACATTAATCCTTTACCTACATGATTCATCTGTGTAAATATTTCTCCAAATAATCTGTGTTGCTCCACTTTCACTTTTCTGTGTCTTGAAAGAATTCCCAGTGCATCTCTGGACCGAACTCAATGGGCCAGGACTGCACAGGCGCATCAGTTCGGGAACCCAACGTCTCTGTCCCTCCTGCTTACATGTCCTCCCTCCACAGCGGATATGAAGATATGAGCCCTGAGCAGTTGGAGCGTCTACAACAAGACATTAACAACATCAAGAACAACTACCGGAAAACCCACGTGAGTGAAATCAATGGACAGGAAACAGTTAAATGCTTTTATGTTCCACTCAATACAAGAGTCTTTTGTACTCTGCTACATTCTGTAGCAGTTTTATTACAGTTATTTTTGCCTTGACTTTTATAACACTCTATAATGCTTTACTCATGCCTAGTGTGCAACCTAATGTTTAACGGCTTCTTTATGCTTTTGTGTGTATTTGAAGGAGGAGTGTGCCCGTGTTCATTCAGCCTCTGGCAGCCCGGGCCTGTTGCTGTGTCAGGCTCATCTGAACTCTGCCTTGGCTGTGACCAGACCTTCTCTCAGCAAGTCTGACTGGAACAGATACACAAAACTGTGAGTGTCAGGACATTAGAGAAAATCACACTAAAGCCGACACACGAAACTACAGTCATTTTACAGTATACGTATTTTTGAATGTCAAATATTTTGTACATTAATGTTCTGATTTCAGTGTTTTAGTGGAGCAGCATAGCTGAGCTAAAACATAGAGACTGCATATTTCATTATACTGTAGCTACTAAATCATCCATGGGATTTAATGAATGAATAACTTATTCATGTTGGATTTAGACATTAATTTGATCCTTTCTAGTGTCTCATCAATTAATGCAGCCTCGTTGATCATTGTATGGTCATTTTTAAGTTGATTTATTTAAAAAGTATTTTATTGATCTTTCCTGTCTTTCTTTTAAAGGTATGAAAGCTTTGACGGTTCAGGAGAAGGAAAATTTCTTCAGTCTTTCACATTTAAACCTGGACAACGTGTAACTTTAGCTTGAGCAAGCATTAATATCTAATGGTTCCATGGTTGTCAATGCAAATTAATATAATTAATATGATTAATATAAGTAGGGTTTTCTACTTAAATGTAAAAATGTTATTACTGTACATGATGGAATAAATTTTGAGTTGTGGACACTTCTAATCTATTCTCTATTTTTTTTTCCTGTTTATTTTGTCTCCATCTAGTGGCTGTAAATTAGTTTTAGTAATATACCCTTATTCTCTCAATCCAGGTGTCGTCAGGGTAAAGGGCAGTGTACACCTATCACACCTTTCTACATTCAGGTTAGAGTGTCCAATTTGTCTAATCCCAAAATCTGCATGTATTTGGTCTGTTGGAGGAAAGTGAACAACCTGGCAAAAACACAAACACACAGAACATCTTTGTTTGGAGCGGGTCACAAACCCGCATCTTTTTGCTACAAAGGGAAGGGTACTAACCACTACACCAACCATGTGGCCCTAATAATTATACAAATATATATACTGAAGTGGGTGAAAAGATGATTCAGGCATGGTTTTAAAATTGTCTAGATAAATGATCTAACACAGATATTAGACCCAGCATTGTTGTAACTATTTATTTTATAATTATGATTATAAAAAAGCAAATGTGTTTTTACTCATTATGTATATAATTACAGTCAACTTGAACACAAACTATCTGTTCCTTTACTATTACCCCTAAGTAATGATGCTGCCATGCCTTTGGTTAACTTAATTAAATTTAAGTTTGGTTAACTTAATTAAATTTAACAGTATTTGTCAGCTGTGCGAGGTCCAGCAATCTGTGCAGTAACCTGTGTGTCAGCGAGCAAAATTACACAACCAGCAGGGCATCACACAAAAACCTTACAAAGATTTTAAAGCTGTTATTTATAAGCTGATACCTTCCTCTCCTTACTGGTTTGAAACATCTAGAGGAACAACCTCCTGCAGATTCTGTCACCTAAATAACTCTCGACTGAAAGGACCCACGGCATCTGCAACATCCAAGACTCTTACCTGAGATCTGCATCAGTCTTCAGCCTGTTCCTTTTCTGTGGCAGTTCACCATCTTGATGATGTTTCCCTACTGAAGCACTATGCCAGCTGTCATCCTACACACACTTGGCAGGTGCTGCAGCAGTAAATATAGACGCACAGAGCTGTATCTGGCTCACCTCAGTCTTGTGTCAGTCCCACACAATACATCTTGAATGAAATTGGCCCAACGGGGAACTTTTCTTCCTCTTATTGATCCCCCTCGTCTTCACCTACTCTGACACACCTGTGCAGAACAAAGGAAATAAATGAGGAGGGGAGATGGAAAATAGATCCACTGAACAGATTTTACACGCATTGATTTTGATCACTGTATATGGAAACTGATATCACCAGCAATATGAGACAGTGATATATTTGGAAGCAGCACCAAGCACAAGAGCTTGGGCCCATTAAATCACTACACACCACATTACTTATTCATCAAAACATGAATGTATTGAATATCAAGTTTTGAAAGTTCTCTATTTTTCTTTGCATTGTTCTATTGTTGGCTCTTCCTCAAAGCCATTTTGAAATCATCCTCGTTTACAGCAAAGTAACCATCCACTTAACAGCATCAAGTGGTGTCAATCTTGGCCAGAATTAGTTCCTGAGAGACACAAACAAGCACAAAAAGACTTGCATATCACATGTTTAACAAGTGAAGGCTTTTCTCCAGAATATGACACAAGATGTTGACGTGTATGTGTGTTGAAGAGGGAATGGGGGAGATGACATGAAGAGAAGGTTAAAAAGAGAAGATGCCATTGAGTACATAGAGAAAGAAGTGAGATGTGGAGATAACAGGTTACTGTGGGAGTTTATTTTTTGACAGTTGGAGAGTTTCCTGACACAAAGGAATACGACAAAATGGGAAAAAAAAGGTAAAGTAGCTGAAATGTTGCCACCATTATTCAGTGTTCTAATTAGAGAGATAACAGATTTTTTTTCTGGATTAGACGTTCTTAATCACAGTTTGTAAAATGAGCTTTTTGTGACACAGAAATAAAAAATATCACCAAATTTAATAAGGAACTGTGGTCCCATGTTTCTTCATATTCTTAAAGTGCTTTTAGTCAGTTAACTAATAACCTTGTAGATTTATCTACAACTTAGAGCTTTTTCTAAGGGCAAAAACATGAGACAATTTACTGTACATTAATTGCTGTGACTGACTTCTTTCTGAATGCATCTTGCAACGCATTAGTGCTGGCGTACCCGTGTAATGCTTGTAAACGCTGACTGATTGCAGGAGTCTGTGAATGGTTCTCCAATCAATCACCACAGCCACCATCAGTGCAGTGAAGGTAGATAAGACTTTCAGATTCATCACTCCAGTAGCTGAGATTAGGCAACAGTTGAGGTGGACACTGAAATCAATTTCACTGCATGGTTTGTCAAAGTCAAACTTTCTCACTCTGCTGCAATCATCTTTGTCACGGTTAATGCAATCATTTTTGCTTTGCTAAAACTGGCCTAAGGCTTCTGGTATTCTAACTGGAGGAGCAGAGACATTGTTGCTGTTCATTCTCAGTGGAAATAAATTTACCATTACAGCCTTGGGGGATTTTTGCAAGTTAAATTTGCTTTAGCCACAACTGCAGAAGGCATGTTTCTAGCACCACGTGTTTAGTTTTAGTTAAACAATAATGAGAACTATTAATTTGTCAATAAAGCTGTTACTGTTCATTATGGCCATAGAGTGAATACTTTTAAAATGATTCAATATTGAATAAATAATCACACAGATTGTCATTCAGTGTGGACTCTCAACTAAATTAAATTAAAGTGAACATATACATTTGTTTGATAAACTGTCCTAGGAAACGTTACCACACAAACAAAATTACTTTAATGGTAATTATTATACTTGCTTAACATGTTTGTCAGCTTGGAGGAAGCTTGTCTGTGTGTACTTGTCTGTAGTTCATCGAGAGTTCAACCTCTTCTGTACGACAGCCCCCCCTGCAGGGGGCAGCGAGAGATGCGTGCAGTTTAGGAGATCTAAGCACACGGCAGCGAGCATCAATCCTAACATGTAGCGTACCAAAATGACGGGAAGAAACTCAGCTAAAAGCCTCTACCAAGAACCGCCACCTAAATTAAACAAAAGTCAAACCCCAAGCAATTATGTGGGCATGTAACAAAAACATGAAAACTGCGTATGTCCACTTTCGTGCGTCTGTAACCTCCCCACTCATAGCAAACCACACAAACAAGATATCGCGTGGAAGCAGCGACTCTCACGATTACAAAGATGCACGTCTCACTCGACGAGCTAGCAGCCAGAGAGTAGCAAAACAAATGTTCACAAAATCATAAAATATGTCTTACCTTTCGGCTGTCTCCTAGCATTTCCCAGCACGCTTTGCGGACTGTTGCCGACGCGAACGGCCGTTCTTCTTCTTCCGCTTCTTCCTCTTCTTCTTGTGTTTTTTGGCGGTTGGCAAACAACGTGATGGTGCATTACTGCCACCAACTGGTAAGGAGTGTGGATCAAAACAAGCTAAAAAAACCTATTCCTTTTCCTCTATTAACTATATTCTTTTAATCAATCCAGATCTTGCCAAATAATTACATATGATTTTATACTCTACTTCTCCATAACTCTTCCGTAAAACATCTATGAGGTCAAACTGCATTTTTATTACCTTAAATCTTTCAATCATTTCTTTCCTTTCTGTCTCATATTTCTTACATTTTACCATAACATGTTCTATTGCGCGAACGGCCGTTGGATAGCGTCATACGACCCTTCTGCGTGAGGGGAGGGTGAATGACCATATATGTACATCCCAGCACTTACGTGCTTATATCACGTGAACGGCGGCACACCACAACGTGATTCTATTGGTTCAGAGGAATAAAAGGAGCTGTCCATCACCAAGATTGACCAATGGAAGCCAGAGCTAGAAGCCTGGGAAGTTGGATCCAAGGAGAAGACTAAGACAGTGAGAGAGCAGATGTCCACTAGATGCCAGCAAAAGGACAATAACAGTTACACTCAAACCAGTTACACTTTACAGTAAATCTACTCCAGTTTGAGACAAATATACTCCCTTTGGATTGTTTTATTTGGGTTTTATTTGAAGGGGGAATTAGGGGATACTGATTCAGCAGTATTAGTCTTGGTACAGCTTATGTTCACATGTTGTTACATGATTCCCTTGAGCTTTTAATCTACTATTGCACATATTCTATATGCTATATTTTTTCAGGCGAGGATGAAAATCCGTCATTTATTCTGAATTCCATCTGCATTTACTCTGACACAGTGGCATCTACAGTGATGCTTACACTTCTGATGGAATCTCACGAGTGTCGTTATTTTGATGCCAAAATAATTCATATAGAGCTTGTAATTTCAGAGATATACGCTATTTATTTTGGACATGTCGTTTTCGAGCAGGGGCCTTAAAAATGGGCTCATACTGAAGAGGTTAAGCATATTATTAACCAATAAAGCTGAGGTACCTGGAGGTATCCAGGCAGAATGGAGCAGACTGGCCTCAGTTCAGGAGAGTAATCATTTCCTGCAGTCATCAATAACATCAGTGGAGCACAGTTACTCCTCTCTGCGACCGCTGGTGCGTCCACATTGGACAAATGTCTCTGGTGATGAGGGAGCGAACAAGCTTTGAGACAACAAGTCAATACATATGATGAGGAAAAGTTAGAACAGCTCTCACTTTTTTTTTTGTTCTCTGCTGTTTGAGCTGCTAGTTAGGTACAATTAGATTTGATGATTTCTTTTGTCAGTTACTCCCCTAGGGAACAGCAAAACTATGGCAGCACATTTTATAATAAAAGATGAAAAATGACAAATTCATTTGTGCTGGTTTCACCCTTTATGCTTTCCTCATTTTAATGACTCGATATGGGATCTATCAAAAAGGCTCGGAGCTCTTGACTGTAAATCTGATAAAACAAGCAAAACAGCAGCTACAACACACACAAAATCTATTCCATCTTTGAACATCATATAAGCATGATGGCCAACACTCTTTGCAATAACTTAAAAAACCCAAACCGCACCAAACCTCACTGTGAGTAGTTTTATTTGGAACCAATGACATGATAGAAAGTGATTTTTTGATGCATTTGTTTGGCTGAAACTCAATCAAATGGCCATTAATGAGGTTAGAGTGCTTGCCAACCTGTCTGAAAGTCTTCTGTGGAAGAATTTGTGTTCACATAATCAGTCGTAACCTTAATCTGATTTGATAAGTGTGTCCTGCTGGATGAGGAGAAGAGCTGCCCCCCTGCTGGCTGCAGCCCCAGGCTGCTGTCACACACTCACTCGGCGTGAAGTCTCTGTAATGAGGCCAGTCAAGTGCTTTTCTCTGCTGCTTTTCACAGCCGGGTGTATATGGGAACACACATGCACACATTAAACACCATTTCCATCCAGGTGGTGGAGGCGGTGGAGGGATAAAGATATCTTGAGTTCTCCTCTGAAACTGACTGGACGGTGGGAAAAAAACACACACACACACACACACACAGAGGCTGCCTGCAGGACAGAACAGAGTGGGTTCTATTTTTTTAAAAGAAGCTTGTGTCCTGATGTGTGCGGCAAGATGCTGGAGATATTTCTAAAGAAGTGGCAAGAACAATGGACTTCGCTGGAGTCTGCTGGGGCAGCAGAGCTGGAGGCCTGGTTCTATGCTGGGGACGGACACCGGAGCCGTTGGATTGTTGGTTGTGGAGAGCGCAGACTGTTGATCATCATGGACAGCATCTCATATTTAATATTATACTTTAAGTCGGTTTAGCTATTGTATAGAAGTTAGCCTTGAAACTGAAGTTGCTACTGCAATAGGATCAAATAGTCTGACAACTGGTCGTAAGTAAGTCTAGGCCAACCGCTCAAGAAAGGAAAACGCCTAAACTGCACATCAAAATCTACTTCTTATCTAATTTTTATTATTCTTTGAAATAAAAATAATGTGACATCCACCAACCAAATCAAGGACTGCTTATTTTTTGAACAGCGTACACAGTTTGCTTGTGTCACACTGATGTCTTGTATGTTTTCTTCAAGTGAAGATTCATATTCTGCACAGACCCAACAAGTTAAAATAACAAAATGTTAAACCCTACAAGGAAATGTACTGTATATAGAGGGATAATAATGAATGTGTGCCTTTATTAGGAGTCACACTGTTGAAAATAGAAAATTGTTTTGTTTTAGCTATGTTCCTGTTTGAATAGAAATTGCATGTTCAAATTTTAATTGTGGTCATGTCAGTGTTATTATTTATTTATTTTCAATTTTGTTCAACCTCTGTAATTTTTCTCTCCTTCTTTGAGACAAACTCCTGCTCTCCCCGTCCTGTCTCCCTGGTTGCACATAAAATCCGATCAAGCACATCAGCTCCAGTGAACAATTCTCTCCACAGGCTGGTTCTTCTTTGTATACAACACACCACAGCTTCCCGTCTCAGGAGGGCAGCTATTTAAATGTGAACGAGAGACAGACTGACTGAACAAAAAAGAAGAAAGTGTGAGAACTTGTAGGAACTAACTACCTTTCAAATGAGCACAGAGGCGTCTTCCCACTTGGACGGAGCTCAGTGGAGGTTGGGTGGTAGATAGAGCAGGAAATGATGTCACACACGGAGGAGTAAGGCACTGCTGCAGCCACTGTGGAGGGAAATAAGTATCCTGTGACACAGCCAGGCATGTAATGGGAAAACTCAGGTACTAAAACGCACACATGCACGCACGCACACACACACACGCACACAGGCAAACTGAGGTCATATACACTACCGGTCAAAAGTTTGCACACACCCTATTTTTCTTCATTTTCATGACTATTTACATTGTAGATTCTCACCAAAGGCATCAAAACTATGAATGAACACATATGGATTAAGTAGTAAACAAAAAAGTGTGAAATAACTCTAAATATGTTTTATATTTTAGATTCCTCAAAGTGCTTTGTTGACAGCGCTGCAAACTCTTGGCCTTCTCTCAATGAGCTTCATGATGTTGTCACCTGAAATGGTTTTCACTTCACTTGTGGAATTTCTTGCCTTCTTAATGGGGTTGGGACCATCAGTTGTGTTGTGCAGAAGTCCAGTTGGTACACAGCTGACAGCCCTATTTGACAACTGTTAGAATTCATATTATGGCAGGAACCAATCAGCTAGGTAAAGAGAAACAACAGTCCATCATTACTTTAAGACATGAAGATCAGTCAGTCTGGAAAATTGCAAAAACTTTCAATGTGTAGTGTATGAAGTTTGATAACAAAAGAACACCCCTGCTCATGAACTTGCAGGAGAATTTATTGTGGACTTTGTCCAAAGCCATCATGAATTGCTGTTAAGAGATTGTATATTTCTTTGGAAATGACAGCTCTAAAAGTCTAAAAGCTCTATTAAGAAAACAAAACAAAACAAAAAAAACAACAACAAACATTGCAACTGATTACTGATTTTTTTCCAGACCAGCCTACATTTCACATTGCTTTAGCTGCAGCAGCAGTTCACTGCTCACACAAATGGAGCTGGAGCATCTGGATGATGAGATGGAGGGAACGCCAACATTGCCCAAAAGCTACAGCCTGTCCTTTTATGATGTGTGTGTGTGTGTGGGTGATGTGGAACACTTTCAGTGACCAGCCAGTCATTTTGGAAGATGCTGCAGGAATCTTTTTGTTTCACCTTGAACAGGCAGTGACTAAAGGTCTCAAAATTAAAAAAGATGCTTTTTTTTTTGTTGTGTTCATTCTTTTTCATTTTTCATTAATTTTAAATTGTTTGATTTTAGTTGAATTTCTCTACTTGATTGCATTTCTTCAAAAAGTTTTCCAAATTAAAAATATGGCCAGAAGCTGCCTTTATTCCTGTGGGTATAAATTAGAGACAGTTTAGTTTTTTGCTTCCATTTCCAGAAACTTGGTATGATCCTTTAAGTGCACACAGTTCATGAATAAAGACAAGAAATTGAAAAAAAAATGCTTACAGTTCTTAAATCTTTAATGTAAACAGCAGTTTTGAGGGGCTCTGAAAAATCCTAAAGAAAAACATCAGAAGGTATTAAATAGGGTGGGGGAAAATATATAAATCAAACTAGAAATAAAAAGAAAACATGATCTGTTTTTAAATTAAAAAAATACACAGATTTTCAATTTTGTGGCCATACAGTCCCGAACATACACAAAAAACAACTTCCTTTAAACCAAATACTAGCATCCTCCTTGTAATAGCAATAACTTGGCAGTTTCACAATTTTAAAATCACTAAATTAGGACAACTTTACAAATGGTAAACAACAAGAAAAATCAAATATTGCTTAGGAATGTTGCGTACAGCAGTGAATACAATGAGAAAGACTCAAAACGGGGAGGGACGAGTGTGTGATTCATAATGAGTGCTTTAACAGCAAAGCCACTGCAGGGGTGTGTACAAGATGCAATAAGCTGCAATGGGATAATAACATCAATATTAGAATATAAAAAAGAGGCTTTTTACTGTAGAACAGTGTCGGGATTTTGTGGATGGACTTTTTCTAACAGTCTTCAGTACATGTGAAACAGGACAGCGTGGATATAAGAGACTATTTTCATAAGTATTCGTCTTCAAATACACTTTAATCCTTTTGTCAGCCCCTTAGAAAACATTTAGCTGCCACAAATACTGTAAGACAGAACGTGACAGGAAATGCTGCTGAGGAATTGACAACAGAACACAAAACAGTCACCCTGCTCCTGACCACCCTCCCTCCCCAAAGAAGCCCTGAGGAAAAATAATAACATAAGCATAAACAAGAACAATGAGGACGCTGAATCAAATCCAAGCATTTGTCTACAATGATCATCAAGCAAGACGAGAGCTGGCACCTCGGCCAAGAGGAAGAAGAAGAGGAAGTAGGAGAAGAAGAAGTGAATGTCTAGAAACATCAGACACGGGAGGAGAGTGAGGAAAAGGATGCAGGACAACCAGTGACAGGCCAAACAAATGCTTCATGGTTTCTCATCTCCATGGAAAACTGATGAGTATGAATCGACCCAGAGTCCTTCAAGTGCACAGAGCATATTAACGTGCACTGCTTTCTCCATTATAGAGGTCTAGCGAAGACAAAGAGGGGAAAAAAAATCCTATTTCTTTCAATCACAGTTTATTTTTTTTGTAATGTTAAATGGTTTTATTCATTTTTGTTCCAGTTTATAAGAAAAGGGGATTGGTCCAATGAGTACAGTAGATGATGAAAGGGTCTGGGTTCTGTTTCGTTTATGTGTTGGTCTAGTTACAGTCATAAACAAAGTCATAGTTGCTAGGTTCTTTGGGAATTGGGGGCGGGGCCTCTGGAATCTGGATGTTCTCTAGATCCAACAGACGGAGCTTCATCTCCATGGAGAGCAGGGTGTCCATGTCTGATTTGGTGTAATCGCTGGTCATCTCTTTACCGAGGAGGGCGTTTAAACCGTCTGTCCACACACAGTACTGTGGACACAGAGGAAGACCCAAAATGAAAAGAAATCAGTGGTCAGAAACTGAACTCATAAAACTAGACCTGTGTATATTTATGCAAGTGAAGTTTTTGGACTCGGAAAAGCAGCCGATAACATGGAAACGCCACCTTCTTTAAAGACATCCAGGCCTACAAGAAACTTGCCATCAACACAAGAAACAGTAAAGACACCTTCTTCTTTGTTCATCTAATTACAAACAGTGTCTCTCTGTGAGGGACAGTGGATGTTATAAGAATTTTAATTCAAAATCCAAGTCACGTTTTAAGTCTCCAAGTTTGAGACTTAAAGGAGTTGTAAGCAAGACATTTATTTCATTTTTTAAGTCATAAAATTACCACGATTCGTCATCAGAGATTAAGAAAACTTGTTAATTCAAATACTGGCCAGAATATGGACAATTTTATTCAATTCTGTGTGTGTTTACAGTGTGAAAAAGGGGTATAAGTGTAGCTCCTCATAGTTTAGTCTTTTGGTTTGTGTGGGACTGGATCGTCAAACTATCTGGCAATCTTGTGTCTCTGGGAAGGAGACTTTTATTTTGCATATTTGACATATATAGTCGCTTCAGGACTTGTTCAAGTCTCAGTCATGGATCTGTGGGTGAAAGTGTTGTGTTGGTTTCATTACCTTTGTCTAATCCTAATTTAGAGCTAAATATTGCTCCAATTTATTCTGTGGTATTATGGGCACATGTACATTGTGCTACAAAACTTTAAAGACATCTAGGACTTTAAAGACTTTAAAAACTTTAAAGACGTCTAGGAAAAAAAAGAATAAAAACATATACAATCTGTCAACTGTGCATGTTGAACTTGCATATACGGCTTATATTACACTAAGAAAAAGCACACTAGCACGGTGTTGTCTTACCTCATGTTTGTCGGGAGCAACAAAGTTTAAATACTCGTCGGACTCATAGAGGACAGAGAAGGCCAGCTCTAATACCTCCTGGACAGAGGAAAGAGTGAGAGACAGCAGGAGATGAAGGTAGTGAGTGGGGTGTGATGGACAGGGTGAAGGGGAAAAAAGAAAGGAAGAACAGGGGAGACAATTTTGTCATCATAATATAACCTCCCTCTTGTCCTCATGACATATTTAGAGAGAGAGAGAGAGAGAGAGAGAGAGAGAGAGAGAGAGAGAGAGAGAGAGAGAGAGAGAAGTCAAAGAAGAGAAACACATGGCTTTTAGAGACTAGACAATATAATTGACATCATTTGCGGTATATTCCCACAAAATCCATGATGAAAAATAAATTGAACGCAGTGGGAGGGACAGAACAGGGACAATACGATCCAGATTTCTATACATGAAAGCAATTCATTAAAAATGATTTCTCGCAATCTGTGTGAAATTAGGGTCTGATTTATGAAGGTACAAAGCAATTACACAATCTGGGCCTCACAAACTTGGCAGAGTTAATGAGGCAGAGCTGATAAGATCCAGTTCAGATAAGAAGAAGAAGAAGAAGAAGAAGAAGAAGAAAAACCAAAAACATCATGATGCTGAATCACTACTACTCAACATTTACTTACAATTTCATAAAAGTAACACTGTGGGAGCTTTAAAATCTCATTGTAATCTAAGGAGATGGAAAAAAACTATTAAGACATTAAAGAAAGGATGTATAAAGAGTAACAGTGCTAAGATGCTGATGTTAAAATGCAGACGCAGTAAAACACTGTGTTCATCATCTCAGTGCATTAACAGGCTGAGCAAATATACTGTAGTATATACCACACTGGACAATTCCAAGTTGGGTTTGTGTGCAACAGTGATAAAGCTGACAACTCCAACCAAATCTCTTACTTACAGTGCTTTGTGAGAAGTCCAAGTTTATAACCACAGAGACACAACTCTAAACTTTATTTGATGTAAGAAGAAATTGTGTTCTACTGTAAAACGATATGTTGTTTTTCTACACAAATCTGAATCTGCTCCTTATATGCACAGGTTTTCTTTTTCGTTTTTACAAAAGCCATTGTAAATTGAACGAACGTTCGTAAACAGAACGGGGGAAAAAAATGCAACCATCCACACTGATCAAATATTTGATCATTTGCGTGAAAATGCACAGAAAGCCCAAAGGCTGGCCTCAGAAATGAGATGCCTAGTGCCGTGCAGACGACAAACAGACTGCTCCTTCAAATCGGTGCACCTGTTTTCACCTCGTTTCATCACTTCATTTTAACTGCCAAAACTGTCAATAAAAATGATCAAAGCTCGTCATGCACGCATTTGGAAGTTTTGAATATCTGAGACATGCCTTTGGCCAGTTTACTCTCCGTCCTCCATCTTTGTGTGCACATTCTGCTCTGAAGCCCGCAGAGGTGACTTTGACTGGCTTTGTAACACCGAGTGATGAAATCTGGTTGTGTTTTTATTCACAAGGCTGTGGCAGACCCTCAGATCCCCCTCGGGTCATTCTTCACGACCTGCACTTATCGACAAGGTAATAAAAGAGACAAAGCGGGAGGGAGACATGCTCCTTTGTCTTCAAAGCTATTTATCCAAGATCCACTATATCTGAGTCTCATGCTGGGGAGAGGCAGGAGAGGAGAGGCAGGAGAGGAGAGGCTGATGTGTACATGGCCAAGATGGCTCTTTCATTCCAGTTCAGGTTCCACAATGGGCACCAGGGTGTGTTACGCTTAAATTTAACCAGGGCAAAGAAAAGATGTCAGCATGTTCAGGTGGCTCTATTGCGATTTGTGTTTGCAGCTTAAGGACTATTCTGTGATTTATTTCTGCCCAACGTCACTCATGGCTGTGTCAGAGATTCAAGTTATCGAGTTATTTCCCAGAGCAGAATTATGTAACTGACATCATGTAATGCTGCTCTCACAAACACACACAGAAACACATTCTCTCTCTCTCTCTCTCTCTCTCTCTCCTCTGTATACACCCACACATGGACACTTGCTCACATGTGGCATGCACACACCTTGTTTTGCTTCAGGGCTCCTTTCTCCTTCATGTGAGGACAGTCTTTGCCGGTGATAACAGCTTTGATATCAGCCACGGGCACTGCAGCAGAGAGGACAGAGGTGTGTTCACAACAACAACAACAAAGGCAACAACAACATTCCTATGACAACTGTGTCATCCCAGGTGGGTATCAGGTTCATTATAAGGATTAAAATATAAAAAAGGCCTTCCTAGTTCTAAAACTATTCAAGCTATGTGAATGAAACCGATCATAATACTGCCTTTTACTGTGTTTTGAAGCTCTGTATGCCTTTTAAGAGTAAAGATACCGTAGTATACATGTTAGGAGCTGCACTCACGTTTGTCCTGCAAAGAGTCATGGGGTACCTCCCCCTGAGGGCTCTCTTCCAGATCTCCATAGTGCAGGACTTTATGGTTCGGAGATAGACGGCAATACCAAAATTTATCTGGAAGAAAGGATTAGGAGGAAGAACAACAAAGAGGAGGAGGAGGAGAAGACAGATTTAGAAGAGTTATTAAGTAATGCACTGGTACAAGACATCATATTGGATTAGTTGAGTCACCAATAGAAACGAAAATGGTTGTGCCAAAAGAATTATAAGATAAGAAAATAAAGAAAAAAGAAAATGGCCTTAAGGAAAATCCACAGATGGCTGTAGCACTGTGCATGAGAGAGAAAAGCAACAAAGCAGCCAGATGGCTTTTATCATTTTACAACAAAAAAACACAAGTTAGGATCAGGAGAGGAGAATCATCACTCTATTCTGGCAAAGCTTAAAACCTTGATCATGAATTGACGTGACTAGATTTATTTTATTTTGAGGAAAATAACTAAACCTATATATGAAGCAGGTCAATTACAGAGACACAAAATAATTAATTTAGTGTAATAAATGTTCTTTATAAGTACTTAATAAAATAAACTTTATCTGAACAAAATAGTTCTTAAAAAGTGCTAAATACCGAAGAACACCTGTATACTTCAAATCCTGAATATTAAACTTTTATATGCATTTCTTTCCTGAGTGTTGATGATACACACAAGACTAATGGAAAATAATACAGAATTATTACTTCAAGTAAAGATTAAACAAAATCAGACAGTTATTTCTAACGAATGAACTTTATAATGAATAGGATGTCGGCATCAAATTAAGATGATTTAAGTGCGGATAGAGTTGATTCTCATGTAGCCTATGGTTGTGCATCTACCATTTGCTACAGTAGCTGTGTCACTAAAGTGTTGGTTACTGGCTTCACCATCAGCCTGATGTTCTTTACATGAGGTTCCCTGCCAAGGCAGGAACCAAGCTGAGCTGGCAGTGACTGGGGAGGTTAAGCTGGCGTTTGCATGGGTGACACTGAGTCACGCTAACAACTGCTCAGCTTATCTGATTTTAAGTCTGTCTACATGCACACATGCTTTTCCTTTGCCTGGAAGGCAACATGTTGAGGCCAAAACATGTTAGTGTTGATATTTGTTTATAAAAGTGTTGAACGTGACCATGAAAGTGCCTTGGGGTTTTCTCTGATTACCGGTTTGCATGTATTACATCCAAATAGCACATTTTACAGTTTTAATACAAGTACAGGAAGTCATAATTCAAATTAAACTTTAGAGCAACATTCAACAAAATCAGGTCAAACTTCCAAGTTCACTTTTGCATTTGCTCATCATTCACACATCATTCACACATCATTCACACAAAGCACACTTCCCTGAGCCTTTATTGGTGCAGCAACCTGCCAGAATTCTGCACTTACAAGACTGTGCTCTTTATTCCACCTATCAAAACACCATCAACCTGAGCTTTTAGAGAGAAGCTTTTCCTTGTAATGGCCAGACTGGCACTCTGGAAGGTAAAAAAAGATTCCTCTGCACTGAAGTCAACTAAATTAATATTAGATGTAAATACTTGAGTTCCTGAAGGCTGGGAGATTTTAAAATAGTTGTACAAGATGCTGAGGGATGAGTGGGAAGGAGTGATAGCGGGGGGGGGGCACTTTTTATATATGTGAAAAAAAAGTGTCACGACACACAACAGTATATAGTTTACAGGTCTAAGAACAAATCTGTGGCATTGTGTCTGATGAGTCAACTGTTAAAGAAAAGGTGGACAAATATTCCCAAGTCTTAGCTTATGCATGCAACACCCTCCTCTTGATTGGATTTTAACAAAGTGGTCTCTCACTGCCGGTGCATGGATATACTGTACTTTAAGAATCAGCATGAGAAAAACTGTTCAGAGTCAAGAGGGAGACAAAGATAGATCTGAGAGGGGAATGGGTAGAAGAATATGCTGGTGTTATACTGTATATTCACACATGCATGCAAGACAAGAGACACAAAGCAAACCAAACAAAGAAAGCAAGAAATCATGGATATGGAGGGGACTGCAGTACTACTGTGACAATACAGTGTGTCCTTGACTCGAGTGTCCTCAGGGGAAGAGACATCTGCAGCTAACTTGTAGCAAGCAGACAGCTTTCCTACAGTCAGCATTCTGTTAGGGCAGATTAAAGCAAATGTAATGCTACAGGCTATTGTGCTAAATTAAATCCAGTGACGCTGATGAAGTGCTTTAGTGAGTGTAGGTCTGCTCTTTCTGAATGGCAAGTATTTTTGTTTGTGTTTAAAATGTCAAAGCGCACTGATGTAGGAAGAAAAAAACCCACATTTTGCTTGATTTGACTTATTGGAAAAGTAAAGAATACCTGGGATGCAGCTGAAGAAAATATAATGCAATACAATAACGGAAATGTGATGTTCAAGCTTGTCAGTTTATTATATTTAGTGTATTTGCACATGGAGAAAGAAAAGTGACAGAAAGAGGGGAAGAACATTACAAGGAGGAAGACAGAGAAATTAAGAGATCAAGCAATAATGGTCTAAAGTGCAGTACATTACACAAGCTAAATACTTGTTTAATATAAATATCGACAAATCATAAGACTATTATATGTTTTGTTGATTAGTGTAATTATATTAACCAAACATTTTGTCTTAAAATCCATAGAAACCCATCTCTGCTATAACTCTTGGTGTGAACCCTGACCCCTGCTGTGCATTTTGCTGCTGAAGCTCTCCACGTGAATCGTGAATGCACCCAAACAAAACAACAACTCCCATGATCCCACATTGCATACTGCATGTCAAGAGAAAGCACTGTGCACATTGTCATGAATTTTTTTTTTTCCACAGAAAAGTCAAATGTGAGCCCCTAAAATTCTAGCCTACAGCCTGTGACGTCCATTAGATTCACAGTTTTATAATTTTAATCACATTAATCACACAAAAAAAAAAATTTATACGCATAATGGAGGTCCCTTTATTTCTGTTCCTTAAAAGCATAGAGGGACAGAAAAACTTGTGTGACAAATGAAGACAGTAGTACTGCAACTTCAAAAATCTCCCAAGATAAATAAGATTTGTGATATGAGAAAGGGAATAAGGTGATGAGTGGATAAGCAGACGGGAGGGACAGAGAACAAACAGAAAGGGAAGGACAACTTGCATGGACACAACAAAAGAGGATGTGAATTTCAATGCCTCGGTGCTCACGATCCGTGGATGTGTAACATACAGTACATGTGTTTGTGTAAGAACTGCATGTCTCACCTTGCCTCCTGCGACTGCTGATTTTCCTGAAGCAGGTTCCCTCACACAACCTGTTGAGCCTCTGCTGTTTGATCAGCTCCATGATCTCTGGCTGAATCTTCTCTCTCAGCTCCCTGCAAAAAACAAACAAAAAAAACAAACACACATATACAGTATTATCCATGTGAATCTCCAGTACAAAACCTCTATCGCCCCCAGTGGACGTCTGAGTAATTACCAAAATAGTGCTGTGTCTATAACCTACTTTTGTCTCCCACAACCATCCCCACTATATCTCTACCAGAAAGAAAGACAATAGAGAAAAAATTGGTGCCATCCATGAAACCTGGAGCTGCATAGTTAAGGATATAACAGCAACTGTGTTTGGCACATGCAGTCACATAGTCATGCAGATGCTCAGGGAGCACTTAATTGCTGTTGGCAGAGAACACATTTTCAGTATCTCATGATCGCATTCGTCAGGAGCCAAATTCACGATCATGATTCAAATCCGATTGTGCAGCCCGACGGAACATCCAGGTTTATTTTTAGCAGTAAAATCTTTTTGCTTTAGTAGCACTCTGCAGCTGCTGTGATTCCACCTCCATGAGCCGTGACGTGAAATGCATACTACTCTGTGTGCAGCACGGGAATGTCACTAAAACAAAACACTGTTATATTGAGAAACACAGAAAAATTGTAAAAGGCTTAATCAGCATTGTGTGGACTGATTTGAAAATAGCTTGAATGTAGCGGACGCTTCATGTAGTTGAAAGCTGTATGAAGTATCTACATTTTACAAACCATACACATCCCACAGTCAACAATGAAGCTACACCACGCTGTAAGACATGAAGTGAATTTGTTTTTTACATTTACCCTGGTTTTCTGAAACAAGCATTATTCATCTGATATAGACTGTCAGCAGGGAACAAAGAATGAGAAAAACACAGAATGAACAGTCAGAAATGTGTCCCAAAAGGCTGATCAGTGAAAATCTGCGCCACTTCTGCTCCTGATTAGATCACTCATTTACCCATGCATCGACATGTATGTGTGCCTGTGCTGCTTATTAATGTGGAGCACACAACACTAGTCAACATGAATTATGCATATTATCTATGCGAGGAGCAGCACTGCCATATCACTTGAGACGTTTCTCTTCTCATTTCCCTTTCATTTCGTTGTCTATTGCAAAAAATACAAGTCAGATACAAATGTGCATTTGTAACAGGTGAGATACATTTTCTTGTTTCTCTCAGTGTTTTTCTTTTTATCAGACTCATTTGCACTTGTCTGTCTTCAGCTGCTCACCCTCGCTCTTTGTATTTGCCTCATCAGTCACTCCTGTCATCACATTGATCTGTAGCTGGATGTCCACTACGGCATCTTAAAAGAAACAGCAGGAAGGGAAGGTGTGGCTGAGTGGAGGAATGATGGGCTAAGATGATCACTTGCCTTTACTGCCTCATCCTTGTGACTGGTCTAGACACATAATTTTTGTCTCTTCTCAGGAAGCAGCTCCAGTTTCAATTTACTCTAATTCTTTCCAACGCATATAGAAAATCACAGACAACTGAATTAAGTGGCTGGGGTGTTGCCAAGTAGCACTCTGGTTGTTATTAGGTGTTAAAATGAAAGAAGTGAAGCAAAAAAACCTATTTTGAATCTTGGCTTTACACAGTAATTTCACAGTTTAAGAGTTAAATCGTGCCGAGCAAAGGTGGAGAAGGGAATCGATAACAATTTAATTTAAACCACCTTTCATTCTAATTTCTAGGGGTTAAAGTCATGCATTTAATGTTTTCTTGTGAGTGTATTTGGTGCCAGCAGCTTTAAGTAAATAAGAAAAATCACAAATTATAAAAAAGGTACCTCTAAATCCTTCTAGCAGGAGTCAAAGTGACATTTAATGTTTTTTTGAGCCAAGACTTTAGAATAGACACAGCTCTCCTCTAGAGCTATAATGGCTCCCCTTCACCTGCTTTTGATTTCTGAAGCCATTGCCTATAATAATTGGCAGTAGAAAATTGAAGGCAATTGTAGAATGCTATACGCAGCTCCTTTAAATCTGCAGGCTGACATTCTGTGTTCATTATGTTTACAAATCATGACTGCACGGTATTGATTAGTGGGAAATTCCATGCTCGGGCAGCCTAACACTGCTGGAAGGAGACTCATCAGTCTGCAATGCCTGGTACTTTCCATGTTTGTTCTGTGATAAAAAAAAATTATGTCATTTCTGTATTATTACAGAAATGACACTTATTGCTCAGCTCTCCCAGGCTAATGTCTGAAAACAGACTGAGAATGGCTGTGAACTAATAAAGAACAAAATCAATGAAAAAATATTATTCTATATATAATCTTAAATAAGAAAATGCTTCTAAAAATGGACATAATAACAATTACATTTTTTTTTTTTAAAGGGGAAGTCATTTCTTTGCCAAAAACATCTTTCACTTAGTTCTGCTTCTACTACTGCAAATAATTGACTGCAAGGGTTTGTTCCCTACCCTTCCAGTATTGATTCAGTAAGCCCTTGGCTCAGCATTGATTACTTTTTAAACAGACACTCTTTATGTGAAACAAATTTTCAATACTGCTTGTTACTCTTTTAAATAAACCCAA
Organism: Brachirus orientalis; assembly: GCA_016785285.1. NCBI lineage: Eukaryota > Metazoa > Chordata > Actinopteri > Pleuronectiformes > Soleidae > Brachirus > Brachirus orientalis. Next base: position 4,801,784 of record JAFBJR010000113.1, on the reverse strand, counting down.
GGCAAAACAATGTTCTCCTTTACAGAGCCTGCATTAGATCAGTGAATGATCTATTAGAGACCAGCTCTCCATGCTTAATGAGCTCGAGGGTTGTTAATAGAGTATCCAATGGGAACAATGTTTGCAGACAATTTGATTAAATGCATATTTTCAATCATAGGATGAAAGCACAGGTGCAACACGCATAAGGTCAATAGCTGGCATTTGGTTGACAAATGGAAAGGATAATAAAAAGAATAAATTACAAGCACATTAATGACCATGTTTCTTGTTTGTTGATACTAATTAAATCCTATGTTTTGCCTTTGACTTGATCACATGGTGGGGGGGGGGTATAGCAAATAACGGCTGGAAAATCACTAACCAACTACCTTCAGAGAGAAAACATGTTACCTTTTATCTAGAGAGAGTAGACTCTGTAATAGACTCCCTTGTTACAGTATTGAAATTTGACCAGTACAATATACTATTTTGGTAACCAAAAGTTCACAGACATCACCTGCAAACAGAAAACTAATTATAGTAGCCAATTGCATTGGTGTCCACTTGTTCCATGCTTTATCTTTTTTTTTTACTCTAAATGAGAATATAATTTACAAAATCTACTTCATGTTCTATTGGCTTGAGATTGAGACCATTAACTCTCTAGAAAAATGTTTACTGATTGTTCCAAAGGCTTATTTTCCCATAAATGTCCAATCAAACAAATGGCTATTCATTTAATTTTAATTGTTACTTCCCAGTTGGACTCATCCTACAAAGTTTCATACTGTATAAGGTCTATAATTGTGACACCATCATACGGGACACTCATTGGTTGACTCACAGAATTGGACGTGACTGGAAATCTTCCTGATTCATTCTTTCGGACTGGCGTATCTTCAGGATCTCTGTGTAGCTCAGATTCTGCAGGCGACTCTTGAACTGGTCCAGAGAATTAGGCTTGAGAGTCAGTGCTCGCATGATCTGCTCCCTCACCACCTGCATTACCTGCAGAGCAGAGGGGAGGAGAGGTGAGGAGAGGAAACACTAGGTGAGCGAGATTATCCTAAAAGCCAGAGACATACAAGAAATTGCTTCCTTTTTTACAATTGTTGGTATTTGGGAAGGCTTAAGCACCAGCTCATAATTTTTAGGGTAAGGAAAGCTTAAAATCTTGGTGTTCTGTGGCTTCTCAACTGTGCTCTTTAGTATCAAGCGCGAGCGAAATTCATGACAGAGCTTCCTTATAATATCCCGGCAAGCTGATACCATTAGTCTGTCTGCAGAAGCACGACATGAGAAATGTTTCAAGTCATCATTCTCATCGTTGGGGTCTTTGTGATCAATGGAGTAAACAATATAATGTGAAAGTTGTTCAAAACAACGCATGAAACACATCATGCATGTCCATATTAAATAGCCTGGTGCATATGCATTACTGTTAGGAGATAATTATAGTCTACACTCTCCTCAGATGGACACACGGCTAAAGGTTTAGCATATAACAGCATTATATGACTATAGTTAATATAGCAATGATTCTTTATATGCAGGAGTAGAGGAGAATAATATATTCTGCACGTACACTTGTGACTCTGAACAAATACTTGACTTCTTCCATTCAGCTTTTGACTCTGACAGTGATTTGCACTTTTAGGATTTAAACACAAATATAGCTCAATGACAGCGTCTTTCTTTTGAAAGGTTTCCGGCTTAGTCACAAGAGACTTGATTGAGAGGAAACTGTGGATGATTATGTGCTGGAATTGTTCAAAAACAACTAAAATGCCTCTGAAACAATGGTTTCCTCTTAAGAACTGAGAGCAGTTTACAGAGCTTGGGTTGAAGTGGGCCAGTAAATCCTGCTTACATTAAATGTGCTACTTCGACATAAGAATAAACTTGACGGCTTCTTTGTTTCTTTTGTAGAGTGGAGCCCTGCTGTTCTAGTTACTGCAGACGGGTGGTGGCAGACATGACAAGAAGCCCTGATAATGGCTCAGCCTTGTTAGCAACTGCCTCTGGGTCTGCAAATGCTGATTCACCGAATCAGGTCATCTTGAGGTGAAAAAAAATACACCAGCTTCCCTTATGTTCTCTCTGATTCCTCTTGATTGTATTTTCTCTTTTCTGTTTGCCTTGTTGATCAAATGCTCCAGTACAGAATTAAGTATTTCAAGCCTCACATCGTCTCTATTATACTGAGAGACAAAATATTAATGTTAGATATTACAAATGATAATTAAGGGTGTTTTGTGTTGATGTCCTTATTGACATGTGAAGAAGAACTTGTGGACTTTCCCTCCAATTGGTCTGTTCTTGTTCTTTAATATTCAGCGTCATCTGGCTCCTCTGCCACAACAACCATGCCAAAGACCAGTGAGCCAAAAATCCCAGATATAATTCTGCCCCTCCAGTTTGTGTTTACTGCAAAGCTATTACTCATCAACTTACTAACCTTTGGACTGTCAATTGTCTAATTAAGCTAGGGATGGAGCGCATTTAAGACATAAAACTTCAGCTGCTTAAATTACAAACCTCAACCCAGCTCAAAAGACACAAAAACACAGGGTAAAACAAGCAACTGAGGATCATCATCATGAATCAGCATCACATTTGTGATGTTAAAATGCATAAAGGATATGGCCTGTACTCAAAATACACTTTTAGGACTGCAAATGTAATTGTAATTGTATATTTGAAAAGCCTTGAAGTTAAAAAAAAAAAAAAACAGCTCTGACCACACACAAAATTTAATTGAGGGACTAGTCTTTGAGATGCAAATATGTTCACAGTGTAGTATAAAAATGTAGTATTAAAAAAAAAACTATTTGAGCTTGTGTGGAAGAAGGTGAGAACTCCAGAAAAAGTCATATTTAGCATCAGTGTATGTATATTTCTTGATGAGAATACAGAACAATACAGAACATTTACTACATAAAAGTAACTGTCATTTAGAGAAGAAGCAATGCTCTTTTTCTGGAGGATAAATTATCTGCTTGCACAAAATGAATGCCATTAACTAGTTAAAATAATAGCTATGTGAAGGGCAAAGCAAGGATGTCATCAAATGTCCTGTCGTGTGGTTCAGAGCTTTGTTTGGAGCATCAGTGAAAGCTGTTCAATGCAGTTAAAAGCATATAAATACATTCAGTGGAAAAAAAATAAAAAAAATAATTCATAATTCATTCATCTTAATTTTCTTTAAGAGCTCACAGAGCTTAGCCAAGTTTCAGTTAACATGTAGCAAAAATGCAAATGGCCCGAGTAAGAATGATGAAGGCGTAGATCAACACTTCCCCACCCTTTCCTATCCTTCTGTCAGCTCATCCATCCATGCAGACTTCGGTCCCTGTCTTCCTTAGATGTTAATGGCTAGAAACATATGTAGGCTGATTTGTGTATTCTGTCCTTGTCTGTACTTTCCTGTAACCTGTAAATCATATTTTCATGGGGGAAAGATCTACACCTCCTGGGCTTGTTGCCGTAGCTGCCGCTGCTCGTCCCTTTGAGCTGAGAAATGTCCAGACAAATGGTCACCACTTGCAATCAAGTTACAAGACATTCATCACTCCTATCTACTACTTTTCATCACGGCTTCTCCATAGTTGCCTATAATATTTTTTTCCACATACAAACACCTGCATATAATCCTGATAATTAGGACCCAATTTAATTTATTTTCCCATGATTATGAAGTATGTATAGTATGTATAGAAGTATTAGTATTAGTCACTCAAAAAGGTATTCTAAACTAACAAAAAATAAGACACCAGAAAGAAAGAAAGAGTTCAGTGAAGACCGCAGATTGTAAACAAAAACAAAATCTCTCCCTAAGATTTTGAAGGCAGATCTCACTGGTCACCTGCAGCTTGCTTTCCAACCTAATCCTCATCTCCAGAGACGGGCTGCCATGCAGCGCTGGTGTTTCAGAGCCCTCCCTCGAGAATGTTCATTAATATTTCTTGTTTGCAGCCGTCTCTGGCAGGAAAACAATTTTGTTGGCCCATGTGGCTGCAATCTTGCTAATTAACACTGTGCATATTCATCACATTTAAAATGCACACATGGTCATTTCACAACAGGGTGGGGAGTGGGGTGGGACGCATTATAAATATTTTATCCGCATCTTTCCTTTTCATGTGCTGAGTGCTCAGAGCACCTTGGCAGAGGTGAGGTGATGTCATCAGCACTGAAACAGTCGTTGCAGGCTGAGCTCACACCCAGGATAAATTTAGGCTCATTTTGCACTGACATCATCTTAGCTACAGTCTGAGCTTTTTAAAGGTCTAGTGAGTAGTAACTAGTGATAACTAGTATCATCTACTGTTGAGACTGAGCAGTCCAACAAACAAAATACTCTTCCACTCACCCCTTTGTCTCCCAAGCATGCCAAAAACTATTGTGGTTTTAACACAACAGAAAGGATGTAAACACTCACTCACAAGCCTCTGATGCTGTTTGGTCCTATTGTTTCATTGGTTTATGATCAGATTTACTTGGACAGAGCTGTTCTTCATTTACATAGTATGCTCTAGTTCACAGTGCAAATACATCAGGGTGCTGTGAAACATGAAAGTGCAAGATAGTGGCCTCCATAAAACAAGTGCTTGCCTAAAGTACATATAAAAGGCTTTTATACTAAGGCTACAAAACTGAAAGGCACATACTTAACTAAACACGTTATGGGTTTGTGCCAATAAACCCTCCTAACTGTTCCAGACTGGACCTTTAAGTCCAGAATTGTTCATGTTGTGCCCTTCTTTATAATCTTGTTGATCCAAGATTGGTTCTATCTTGTCTACCTTTCTTTCTTTCTTTCTTTCTTTCTTGTCTCTTTTTATGCTCCCCCTCACGCTCCTTAATCTCACCCAGACAGCAGGCCACCATTATTGTTTCTAGTTTCTTCACAGCAAAGTTACAGGCAGAGCGAGTGTTTTAAGTAATTAAAAGCTGGTCAATGAGCCGTGCACATAATGAAGAGACGGCTGCACTGACTAATCTGCCACGCTTCTTCATCCTCACTTTCCTTCATCCCTGTTTTCAGTTTCTGCTCATGCAGGACGGTGGAATAGTTCCTTGCTGCTGGAGTCACCCCATCATCCATCACTGGCCATGTGTCAACCATAACAAATGACAATCCCCTTTTTGGCAACCAATCGCTGCTGCTCCATTTACCTAAAAGGATGCTAATGACATAATTTAGCAGCTGTCGGTCAAATGCTTATCTGCCAATCAAAGCTGGTTGGAGAAATCGGAATCAGGAGTGTGTAGGAGAGGAGAGGATTGGTGGGTAATCACAGAATAATGCCTTTGCTGTAACTCCCCGAAAGTAATCAGAAAGTCAACCTCACTTAATGATAATGTGACCGTCATTAAAGTGAGTATCTGCCTTTTAGGCTTTGAAGTGAGACAAAAAAACTGCATGGTCATGCACATACATGCACACATATTCACTTCTGTCAGAGCCTGCTTTTCTAAATCCAGAGAAAAGGAGAACAGAAGGAATCCATTTCCGTCTTTATTGAAATGGTAATTACATGTTCCCTCACCGCCACTAAATCCCATATTCAATTAATAATTATCTTCTTCAAATTTGACGGTGGTGTCATTAAAAATGAAACAATGCCATGGAGACGGACATGAAAGGATACTCGTGTCTTACCCTGCTACACATAGGGAGAGGAGGCTGCTACGGGTTGTATTAAATTTAGAAATTGATAAAAGTGTGTTGAGTAAAGAAGCAGGCAGAGCTGAAAAAAAAATTGTGGTCAGCGATTTATGAATCTGGGACAAAATTGAAGACAATCCTTCTGCTGCCATTGTAAATTATGAAATAACTGAATGAACTGAAATGAACAGGCATGATTATAGCAAACAGTGTTGTTGACTCAAGATCAAATTGAGTATTAACACATAAAAATGACTTGTTTGTATGTAGACAAACCCATATCATTTCCTTCTGCTTTCTTTTATAATGAAAGAGCAGTGACACTAATCTATGCCAACAATGCCGACTGTGCCAGTTTTTGTAATCCATCACCCATGTGGTCTGTGGGAGAGGACGTGTGGGGTGGGGGGGGGCACGGCACAATAAGACAAACAGCTCCATCTGACGGCTTTGCTTTGGTCACAACAGTGCAGTGCTTCAAATATTTCCTACAGGTTTGGACCAACAAAACAAAAACAAAAACAGTGTAACCTGCTGCTGTGCATGTCAGCTGTCGTTGGTATCATGCTGTAGATGCAGTGGTTAAAGAAAATACTGTAGATTTGTAGGCAAACCAACAACATGAGGAAAACCTCACCACTATTTGGATGGTGAAATAACATAACAACTGTTATAAAAATGGATGTAGTCTACTGAAAAGTGAATTCTAGGAAGTAGGAGAGAAGTAGCATTTAAGCCACAACCCAGCTAGCTGCAAAAGGAACTACATTTGAATGAAAGTCTATGGGATTGTCTCAATCCCATGGTCTTCTTTAATAGAACATGACGTCAGTTTTGTAAATTATGTTCCATTTGTAGGAAAAGAGAAAAAAGGAAAATAGACCGCAAAGTTCATCATATATGAGTGGATAGCAGTGTGACCAAAATCTTTGTGGCATCACAGACTATGTCCACTTTTTAAATTTCGACTGTGGATGAGCATTATGAATATAAGTGATATAGCCTCAACAACAACTGTCGTACATTCTTCGATAAATTTTAGAAAATTACATTGGAAAATTAATATGAAAACAAAATCAAACTAAATAATAATTAAAAAAAACTCAGAAAACATTTTGCTTTGAGCAAAATAACTGTTGGCTGCAGCTGAGTAAATGCTCTTTCACGGTTTCACAGCATTATTCAAATTTCTTAAAGGTTCAGTCCCCAATGTTGTTAAGCTTGGTTGAATGACATGTTAATATAAATGCCACACAAGAGGCTGCCAGGCAGTCAGTACAAAAGAACAAAGAGCCATGAATTCTGCAAAACAGCCAGACTCCCAGATTACATTTAGTACAGTGAGCTTTTTTGTTAGGTTCACCTGACAACCATGTCATGGCTCTATGTAAATTCTGCTCAAAGCAAGTGAAAAGGCACCACTTCGATCCATTAAAATTTCAATTATGTATCTACCCTGCACAGCTCCAATGTAAAAAATGTTACTCTACCTGGATATTTGAATAAAATAAAATAGAGCAGTAAGGGGTACATGTAACTTAAAAGTGCAATGGAAAACAACTCTTTCTTTATCACTGAAAACCCCAGGGACTGGTTTAATGGGATTACTGCACCACAAGGAACAGCACATACTGCACAATAGGCAAGGTAGATACAGACAGACTCAGTGTGCATACTGATCCTGCAAATATACTCATTTGTTTCTTCATTTATATGAATCGTACAGTATAAAGAGCATGGATATGCACAAAAATATGCCTACAGTATGAACACACACCAAAGATCATATACAAAAGCATTGACATAGTCTTCCAGTTGGAAAATGAACTCCCGTTTTGAAGCCTCAAGATTTACAATTTGACCAGCAACATGTCCGTTTTTTGAAACTGGAAGTTGACAAATGTCACCTGCAACCAGGCTCTAATTGGATGAGAGCTGCTGTCAATTACACTGGTGTCCACGCAACTGTGGCATGCTGTATCATCTATCTTCCGGTAAATAGGAACATCATTTAATAAAATTGACATCATGTGCGATTGGAGAATGAAACTAGTCATTGAGACCATTAATTCCTTGGGAAAATGTCTGAAATTCAGCTCTTTTTTCGCAGCACTGCCCCCTGGTGGCTAACTGCTATTACTATCCGACTTCCTTAGCTTCTCACTCATTCATTGTCCATTTTACCATTTTATTGTACACAGAGACGAACAACCATTCATACCAACACCTACGGTTAATTTGGACTGTTCAATTAACCTCTTCATGTTTTTGGACTGTGAGAGTCATGCAAGGACTCTAACCGGTGACCATCTTGCTGTGAGGAAAGCCAGAAGAATTTCTGTGTACAGTATGGTTCATCCATCTGCTTGAAAGGTGCAGGTCACTTTTGTTGAGGTAAGTACGGTGTGGGGCCAGAATTGCATGGTCAGACAAAATGAGCTCTTTTTCAGCAAAAAGCTCCATGAGGTGCAGCGCGGTACATATGAATAACTGGAGAGAGTACATACACCCGGGAAATCACCACTGTGGTTTAGTCTATCAAGAAATGCTGTTGGCAGCCACGTTCTGACCTTGGTGCATGGCGTTGCCTTAATGAGTGTTTTATCATGGTGCAGTTACATGAAAATATGAACATTCTGCAGTAATTGTCTCTCAGGGATGAGCAAAATGGTTGTGATTAAATTACCATTCAAGGGCATCAAAACGGGTGGTATTTCATTATAGGAAACAGCTCTCATTAGTAGCAAGCACCACCATTCAGTTGACAAATAATGCATCATTCAATGTCTGGTGAAATAAATTCATCCAATTTCTTTCACTATCTTAATTTAGATCATTTGCAGGGTTTTCACATTAAATATATATATATATATATATATATATATATATATATATATATCCTTCATCCTTCATAGTAGGCCATTTCTTTTTTTTTAAATGATGTGCAGTTCTACTTCTTGCTTGTTGGGTCTTAGGTGTTAATTGCACTGATGGATGCGAGTGTGTTTCCTCACTTCCTTTGGTTGGAGGATGATCAGCCATCTAGAAACATTATGACCAATGACAGAGGAGAATGTCTGAGTAAGAAACCGCTGTGTTAGTTTCACGTCCGGAAATAAATCGTTGCTTCCTCACCAACAGTGGAAACACTTCAACGTGAAGCCAAACTCAAGCATACTTCAGAAAATACCATCAACAATGATAACACTACAGCAGCCACATTCCAGCATGCATCAACAAAATGTCACTTCAACACATAAGAGCCTTCGTGGGGACATTTCATTGTCTAAAGTCTAAAGTGTATATTTTAAATTTTCTACAACATGGATTACATAGCAATACACACTCATTTACAAAGAAACACACACAAGTAAATAAACAGTTCAATAACTAAAAAGAGTAAATTACAGTTCTGTTGTTTTTTTTCCCCCTGCTGATTTCCAGGGTGCTGCTTGGGCAACGAGACAACAAGATCATTATCTTGATGCACAACAAAGCAAATTTTAGCTCTGCCTCTCTGATCATGCAGTTCTGACAGTTTGATGCTAATGGCCGAAGATCTCTCTACGGTCTGATTAGTAAGCTCAGCTTTGCCACTGTCAGTTTGAGTGAGCCAACACTGCCTGAGATCAGAGATGCCCCTTTAGGCACACAGAAACAAAGTCATAAAGAGATTTGTGGAAAGACACAAAGCTTAGAAAGCTTGGCAGGCACCCTTTGCCCTTGTAACACACACAAACAAAGAAAGAAAAACATCAAAACACAAACAAAATCACCACCACCACACAGTCACACAGTTATTTGTATGCACATGTATGCACACATACTCACGCCTAGAACAGATACACGTGTGTAGAGACAAAACAACAATGTTGTATAAGAGGTGGGAGGGTGAGGCAGCCATGATATAAATAGCCTGTCTGAATGCAACAATAGAGGTACAGGGGGGGTCAAGAGACAAGAAAGAGGAGGTGGAAAGCAGGAGGGAGAAGAGAAATATAAAAAGGAAAAGATATAAAAGACTAAAGGAAGAAAAAAGATATGGCCAGGTAAATAAAACCAATACAGACTAAGAAAAAATAACGACAGGAGAAGATTGGGAGTGTGGTTAATGATTTGAGTCATATGTATACTGTTTTATGCAAAGCACAACAGCACAACAACAAGTCCTGGTTGTTGGCATAGGGAAGTGTGTGTGACACTTTCACTAACTGTTATCAGCTGCTTCCAGGAATCCATCCATGGCATCCCCCAAAAACCTTTGGCACCTGCACTTGCAGTTATAATTGTCACATCACTTCTGACTGGATACACCAGCACCATTTCATGAATCATGGACGTACTCAAAGTGAAGGAACTGTCCTGTTGCTTAAGTGCAGCGCTAGAAAGCATTTGCATGTCCCAAACTGACTGGCAGAGAGCAGCATTGAATAAAATAAAAACTTAAAATAAAACACTAAAACACCACAACTAAATATGCTTAAACTTTTAATCTACAGTAACAGATTCATGATGGTTGATGAAAGTGTCAATCAGTTCCAGTTGCTGGGGCTTTAGAGGATAATCCCACATGGGATGGCGAGAACAAAAAAAAGTCAAACATTTACATTATTTATGTCGAGAGCAGACTACATGATCTTTTCATCTGCTGCGATGGTAACAATAGCTAGCTGTGCTGCTACCAAGTGGAACGGTTCTGTTCGATACAGTACGGTTCATATTTCTATGGGTTTCCATTAGGAATAGTACCAAAGTAATCGCCCCTAACCATTCCATTCCTTGGCACCCATCCCTTGGGGTACCAGAATAGAATGTATGGTACAGTTAGACCGGCTACACCCACAACAGTCAGCTGATTGGGCGAGAAAAAAAGGCACTCCCTTGTGATTGGTCTAAAAATCCCATAGAAGTCAAGGTAAATGCCTGCATTCTGTTCTCATTCAAAGATTGACAAACAGCCACAGACCGGGCAAAAAACAGCATCGATATAGTCATTTGTTTTTTGTGTCGCGTTTGAAGTCGTCGTTTATTGTCCTTGCACCGATGCAACATTACGCTACGCAGCCACCAGGCACAGCCCACACCCTGCCAAACAATGTAATGGTACCGTTCTCAATAGAAACGCAAGCCTGATCCTGGACTTTAACATTCCAAACCGTATCGTACTGTACCATGATGGAAACACAGCATAAGTCACAAGCGTACCTGACCTGACCTGACCACTCATGACCCGGAAACCAACAATGGAAGAACTGTGTATGACATTTGCTGTGTTGGGTTATGAGAAGAAGACAGGTTTGACTGTCAGAACCTCAAAGAGAATTTGAGATAACTTCATCACTCCTTTTCACTTTGCCGGTCAGTTTGTATATGTTTGTGACCTTAGGACGTTCATTGGTATACTGTATGTCACTGATGTGACAGAACACGTTTTGGAAGGCAAAAAAAAATAAAAAAATAAAATCAATCATGCCAGACTTTCTGTTGGGAGGTCATGACGTGTCCCAGATCTGTCCTTCATTTTTGTTCATATTAGATATTAGTGAGTTGGAGGACCATAGTGGTCCTAATGCAAGTCACTTCAAGTTATCAGGTCCAGCCTAAGTGGTCTAACTAGAGCTAGAGCTCTCGGAGAAAAGCATGATGTCTAGTAAAAAATGTGGAAGAGTTGCTTTCAAGGCATGTGCTGCCGTCTGCAACCACTGCTGAACCGCAGCTGTTCAAACTACTAAATACAGGAAGAGTATATTGCGGGAACATAATGTATACAGTACTCAATACGCTATCAAAATCATAATAGTCATAATAATAATTAATAATCCATGAGAGTTTCAAACAATTTTTGAAAAATACTGTTGGAAGGAATGGAAACAGTTAACTTTGCTCTATCCAGGAGTAGTGTGAATCTCCAGGATATGGATAAAACAAACAAAAAAAGAGGAGTTTTATAAGATGTTAGTGTTAGCTTCAAAAGGTGCTCAGAGATGGCTTTTTTCCTTGTCTTTATGCTTAATTATGCTAACAATCGCTTGGCTGCATCTTCATCTAGAATTTACAGTATGAGTCAAACGCTGCAAACAAAGTGCAAAATAAATCTAGTATTTCAATCTATTTATTAGGTAAATCAATTATTCATAAAAGGACTATCTGAACAAATGTATAACTGAGCCAGGAAATGTGTACATTTAAGACATTTAAATAAGGGAATGTTTGAAACTGATGACAAATCCACCATTTATCAAAATACTATTTCCATAAAAAATTACCACACTTGAACATTTGCTACATGGCAAAAGAAATTTCCTACAAAATCAGGTTTAACACAGGTTTGACACTAATTACATAGTTGTACAGAATTTTGTTCAAAGTAAATGAAATCATTTGCTGTGTTGGCAGTATTTCGCAGCCTGTGGCTGACCTCATTCTAATCCGGTGTCAACCCCCCCCCCCCCCCCCCCCCCCCCGACTAAAAGACTGGGTGAAGCTCATCTAGAACTGAGAGACACAATGTGAAGTGGAAAGCAGCAGTCGTAGTGGCAGTGGATTCCTCTGATGACAAATGTTGGTTGTTGATCATGTGGAGTAATCCCATTCAAAACAGCAAAGCCCCCCCCACACACACACACACACCCCCCACAGGATGCATGGGTTTCTGAGTGTTATCTATCAGATTATGTTTGTGTGTGTGTGTAAATGCAGAGACTGACCAAGGTCCTGGTCTAACCTGCTTACGGCTCGTTGAGTCCACACCAGCCCATCTGCCGCTTCTCTCTCTCTCACTCTCTCCCTCCTCTGTTCTGCTCCTAGCTCGCCTTCTCCATCTCTCCCTGCCTTGTCCTTCCCCACTTCTTCCTCCACTTCTCCTCCTCCACTGCCACGCAACCACGCAACACAAACACTCCCCTCTTCCTCTCTTACTACTATCACCACCCCTTGCTCCATCCATCCATGCTAACCATTTGCATTTCCTTTCTTGATACTTACATGTCACCTCCATGTTTCCAAGTATGGTATGATACTCTCCACAGTGACTGGTGAATCCTCCTGCTTTTGCCAGAGAAGGAGTTTTAACCTCTCGACAGGAGACAAGGATGCTGGAGGGAAGGAAGGATGGATGAATGGTTGGATGGAGGGAGCAGATGGCTCCTTGGAAGAGCAGTCTAGCTGAGCGTGGATACTTCAGCGTTGGTCACAATAAGAGCAGACTAGTCTGTCAACACAGTTCCTGCACCTCCTCCTTTTGCCTTTTCTCTTTGTTCCTTAATTGGTTGTTTATTCCTTTAGTTTTTCCTGCTTAACTCTCTTTCAGCATCAAATATTTTACTTCAAAATAAAAACCTCTCTGACAAACTCTACCTATCTTCCCTCCACTCTGACATTTCTCTGCGTCTCTCTATCTGTCTTTCTCCCTCCCACTGTGAATCTGAGAGCATCAGCCAGGCTGCTCTGCTTCACTTATGTTGATCTCCAGGCTTATGCCCTGATTGGACACACGCCACAATCAGAGACGCCAATGGAGGCAGAGAAAATAGATCACATGATGTGTGTGTATGTGTGTGGGGGGGGAGAGAGACAGAGAGTGAGAGAGATTCAGATGGAGGGGGAGGAAGAGAAGGATGACAGAAGAGGAAGAGAAGGAGGAGGAGGAGGAGGAGGGGTATTTTGAGTGGCTGCACGCCGCTACACTGGTTGGGTTTTATTTTTTATTTTTTAAGTGCCTGAGCAGAGAGAGAATGAAGCTTTTTTTTTTCTCCAGTAGGGAAGAGGAGAACCTCTCAGCACAGATGTTTGGATGAAGAGACAAACAACCATACAAGACTGAGCCTCTGACAGACTGGCGCTCATAAAACACAGGCGTGCCCACATGCAGTGGAGAAGTGGCTCCATCACACAGAAACAGATCCAGAGTACTGCAGCACAGCAGTGGTAATTGGACAGTGGTTGCTATGGAAACAGGAAACAGGGGAAACGGTTGCCTGACGGCCAACATTGTGTGCTATGAGCATCACACTTGCCTCAATTAAACATAGACACACAGAAGCATGTTCCTGTTGTTTATAACCACCTATTTTACTAAGAAAAGCTACACAATAAAAAGGACAAAATATCTGGTGGATTGAGTGTGTGTGTGTGTGTGTAGGCTTTAGAGCTCCACTGTTTGTAAGATCCTTTTTCAGTCTTTGTTGTAAATGACCAAGTATATCTTGTGAGAGCTCATGTGTGTGCGCATGTCTTTGTGTATGCACAGCACAGGTGCTCAGTCAGCCATGAAGAGCCAGTCACTGAGAGAGCCATCGGCATTTAAGAAATGCTGTGCACACCCAAACACTGATACAACCTGAACAAAGTGCTTTAGTATTCCACACCTCAGAAAGCTCAGTTTCTAATGTATGTGGTGGCGACTGTAGGAGATGAAGGGAAATGAATCTGTACACGAGCTGATTTGAATTGAATGCCCCCAGAATTATCTTTGACACAGCTCATCATCCTCCCACACACACTAAAGAGGTCATATCCTCATTTTCTCAGTGTACATTAGGAGATATAGAGTTGGAGATAAATAATTGTCATTTTCAAACATTCACACTTTTTAGTTACAGACTTGTACTTTCACAGCACAGCCAAGGTTTCTTTCATTAATAACAAAATCATTGGTCTATGGTCAGGATTATGTCCTTTATCCTTACTGTATATACAAATCAATTTGACCTTTGATTTGTATATATTAATTTTTTTTTAATTATTTGTTATCTCTATCTTATTCTCTCATAAAAACTGCTCATCCTGGTCTCATTACTTAAAGACTGTGAAATAATATAAATAAAACATGTTGGCTAACCCAATGGATTATTTTGCATATAACCCAGGGCATATAAAAAGGGATGTTGATTAGACTTTGGGTTGTGGTAACCATGATACCATGGGTCAGAGATGTGACTGTTTGTTTTGGTTTATTTATGATTCCAAAAGACTGTGGACTGAATTCTCCCTCATTCTCTGCCTCTTACTGAAACAGAAATTTGAGTAGAAGCCACATGTCCTGGACACTTCATTAAGCTGTTCCCACCAATGTAATCACATCTCCAGATTTCGCTTATTGACATTTTAAATCATGCAAAACTCATGCTTTTCTTTCTCCTTAATTGCTATTAATTATATAATTTGCATTTGTACATACTAATACTAAGGATTTGTTGGAATCTGTTTTTCATGTGTGCTTTTTTAGGCCATTGTCTTCATCTACATTAGAGAAAAATGTTCGTTTCATGTGCAGAAAGTGACAGTTTCAGTTAAAGATAAACATCTTTTGGTCTTGTTGACAGAATTGTGTAGAAAATGGAAACTTTCCGACATCATCATAGGAGCTAATGTCTCCAGAGTGTTTCTGACTTCAGAGCTGTTGCAAAGTGAGCCTCAGCATTTGAGTCTGGAAGCTCGGAGCTGCACACGCACCATTTAGCTGATAGAGAGCCCTTGAGACCAAATAGTCCTACTATCGACAAGCTGCTGCTGAATTTCAAAATGCCAAGGTACCGTGTTATGAAGGATGAGTCTAGGGAGAAGGATTGGAAGCATCATCTATTTCAATTTGATTGCAAGTGACTCTTACCTGTGAGACAGAGAAGGTGAGGAGGGCAGGACTGGATAACAGAACAACTTGCTAGAGGAAGCGCATTTACAGTATGTGTGTTCAAGTTTAACTATGAAAGAAAATCATCACGAGGATATTAGAGATGGTGTTATAAATACTGGTGCTGGTTTCATTGACTAAACACAAAATTTCAGTTCATTATGTCATGAAGAGACTCCTCTGTCACCCGTCTTTACTGCTGCTCTGAGGCTGCAGGTACCACTGTTTGAGAAAGAGCGATAGAGAGAGGGTGGGGTGTCACAGCTCTTAACCAGCACTGCGATTAACTGTTAAACTGCAGAGAGGAAAATGTTGCTTCTCTACATATTTAATGAACAGGGGGGTGATACCAGGGCCTTAACAGTTAAATTATGTATAAAAACTGACAAAGTGCCATTGTAGTGACGTTCGCCCACTATGTCTCCACTACAAGGGGAAAGCATGTCTATGTGTGTATGTGTGTGTGTGTGTGTGTGTGTGTGTGCTGCAGCTCTAAGGGCAGAAAGGACAGAGCGAACCAAAATGGATCAAAACAATTCAAAACAATGCATCTTATTAAAATAAAACAATTACAAAAACACTGGTAATATAATGCTCTTATAGGCTCCGATCCAGTAATTAAGATGGGATCAGGACATTCCTAAGAGAAAGACAAGTGTAACCCTCATTATTTTAATGTTTTCAGGCATCTGGACTCAATCACAAATGCTGTAGCCAGTGACAAAACAATATTTTATATATTCGGTTATTTTCTTCATTTAAAATTGACTATCTTGTAACACTCTCCAAACTCACTGAGAATGCTATAACCCTAACATCATTTAATGTGATCAACTCACATCAACATCAATTAATAAATTAATAGCAACTGCAGTGTCATCTTCATGCAGCACAAATTGAACCAAGAGAAAAGGGCCTGTAGAGCAAATTCTGATTCAAGGACTAGTCCACTGAGATGTGAGTGGACTTTTTCCAATAGTGATCAAAATATGAGAAGACTGGACCACGGCAAATCATTTTGTAAGCAGTGACCTGGACACAAGGTGGCTTGTAGCTTGTGTTGGCTTACTTGATGTTTGATATCATAAGACATATAATTTGTTTGATAAAGCTGGGAAAAGGCACACAGCATCTGCTGACTGCTACAACTGATGCCCAACTGAAAGCACAACAGCACACAAAATCTGTCATAAACAACTCATTACTATCACCGTCTGGCCAGCCACATATTTTTCCAGTGTGAGCTGAATCAACATTCTCAAGCTCACAGGAAGAATTTCATCTTCATCCGGACGCCAAGGAGCTCCAGATAAAGATGTAGGAGCCTAATCAGTGACTCAGTCAATGGAGGCAGCTAGTGTTTTATGTCATGGACAAAAAGCAAAATAAAAAAATAAAAAAATAGCAAAACAACCAACAAAACAATGGCACAAATAAAATCTCCATCTGTACCATTTTAAAGCCCTAAAGCCAGTTTTTCTATGCTCACATTAAAACCCCCCCCTTCATCCAGTCTGATATGAGGATGGTATGTATGTATCCAAGTGATTATGACAGTTACAATTAAGAATCAGTATCTGTATGTGAATGTGCTACTTCTTGTCAATATTTACATCAGTAATTTGTGATGGAAATTGCATTTATCATGCATACATCAAGAGTTTAAATAGACAAAACTGCCCTTGAGAAACATTGTTTCATTGTAATCGTCATCACTTACTAGAAGGTTTACCAAAAGAAAACTGCAGATGTCTCATTTTGTGTCACAAACAGACATCCATGGAGTAAAATCTACCACTGCTGCTGCATTTGAGTGTCACAAATCTGCACTACATATATTAGTTGGCATGAGTAAGAAAAACACACACCAGTAGTTTGTACACTGAGAAACTGTGCTAAACAAAATAATAAAAAAAATGCTACAGCCAATTTCACATTTTAAAACTATTCTAAAATGTGACTGGAAATGTGTCATCTATGTACAGATTTTCTTTTCCACCAACATCACATTACAATCCATTACTCAACTTTCATAATGTCATTTTAAAATGTTGCCAGTGTTAATGCACCTAACCTAGTTAAAATTAGCAGCAGAGATAGAACTGGGACAGGATGGTGGTTTTTATTTCGGTTAATCCTCACACCTCCCAAACACACAGTGTACCTTGTTGAAGTCTTCACTTGTGGCTCTCATCTCCTTCCATGTCTTGTTGAGCAGCTGGATGGAGATGCAGAAGAATTCCTCAAAGGAGCGATCATGGGTGAAGAACATGGGGTGGAAGTCGTGGCAGTTTTCACTGGCTGTAAACGCAAGAGAAGTGGGTCGTCACCTACGGCTGCAGTTTGAATGAACCTGCAATCATTTGACATGCCACAGTCTACTTTGCTTTGAATTTGTAAAAATGTTATGACTTGCGGTTTATGCTATGAATAATGCTTGGCTGGGTACAATAGTTACCATTTATATTTATTTGCTTCTTTGCCAAAAAAGCTTTATATAACTAAGCAAAAAAAGTGCCATGTGGACTATAGTTTACAATTAAAACTATATTTATTATGTTTTGTTGCATGAATTCATCAATCCCCATAGGGCCTATAAGCACTCAATGGGTAAATGTCATGGCTTGACATTGGAAAACCATTAATGAATGGAAGGGTCACACTCAATTCAGACAGACCTGTAATAACAGTAGGACTTAGATGGCTGAACATTGTAGAGGTTTTGAGAGATCCCAGTTGGAAAAGGGGTTTATAGTGAGATCATGATTCTGACCACTATCCACAGACTGCATTTAAAAAATACACAATCTTTCACTTTCAAAAGTGAAACTCAACTTGTAAATCCTGACCTGTGCTATGTCAGTTTTTTCAACCAGAAGTTCACCAAAGTCAACTATTTTCATTTTAAATGGAGCACAATTTACAAAATTGACAAAATGTGCTATTGAAGAAGTAAATATAGTAAATGTATAGTAAAAAATAGTAAATGGGACCATAAACGTGGAAATGTTTACTGTTGCTGTAAACCAAGTGAAATGTAGGTTCATTTTCCCATAGTCTTCGATTCAAACTGAATTCTTTAGCAACCAGCAGAGTCACCTCCTGGTGGCTATTCAATATATTCTTACTTCTGGGTTGGACTATGGAAGTGAAATGTCCATTTCTTTTTAATACATGGTCTATGCTCCCATCAAGTACGTCATCATAAAGCAAAACAATGTTAACGAACTGGAAGCTGACCAGCAAAGGTCAGTTTAATTTACCTCTCCACTCTGCCGAATGACTCATGTTATATTAGTGGCTTTTAAAATGTATATATATGTCACAAGGCCAGAAGGGATGTGGCCCCAAGCCTGAACCTAAACACTGCTACTTAAGATAAATAAGCTGTGTAAGGAAAGTCATCAAATACTGTAAGTGCTACTGTCATGTACTGCATTAGATTTTCAATGGTAACCGATGATGTTTGATGACCATACATGAGTAACATGTAAGCATTAAGAATAAATGGGCCAGATCATTTTCGGACATAAAATGGAGTAATGTGAGATGTAAAAGTCATTTAATGGGAGATAATCTAATTTACCTGATAAGGATTCTCTAATTAAACATAAACAATGCAGAGATTCTGCATTTATGCGTCCTTTCGTAGAAACAACCACTGAGAATGAGATATAATCTAGTTCCCACTGAAGTGAGAACTATTAAAGTGTAACTAAAAGTTCAGCTGCCCGAAAACTTCAAACAAAAGATATTCTTTGGAGACAAAGTGTGACCAAAAAACATAATTCTACCAAGATTAAGTTCAGATTTCTCATTTTCCAAAGCCACAGGTGGTTAATTTATTTATTAGCAATAAGCTGAGGCATTTCAATCCACACTCTTTGTGAGAAGGAGTGTCTGAGACCTGAATGAGATGGTAGGGGGGAAAAAGCTGAGCTCTCAAGTGTCCAAACCATATTAAACAAGGCGTACAATTACAAGGCTCTGCATTCACTGGAACTTATTTTGATGAGTGGTTGTCTTGTGCCAAAAGTTGGTTCAGTTAAAGAGATTCAATGTGGAACAGCAGGGGGCCTGGCTCACCACACAAGCAGCCATGAAACTGCATGGAAGGGGTCAGGCAGCAACTGAAATGTCAGAGTATAATGAGTGATGGCCGGAGGCGATCTGAGCCTTGATTTGGAGCGATGGATGGGAGATTACGTGGAGGGCGAGGTGGCAAAATCCAGGGGGATGTGCTACCAGTGCTGGTAGTCAATCAGGAAACTAATGGTTGGAAGCCAGAACAGATGCTGACTGGCTGCTTAGTCAATAGTAAAGTGTGTTGCGGCACAGAAGAAAATACATAAAAGTGGTGAATTAATGAAATGCTCCTCTTTAGGAAGGAGTTTGGAGTAAATGACTTTAAAAAGTTCTTCTTCGAGTTGAAGTTTAGAGTGACTTCCAAACTAAATGGACTGTTTTTTGATAGGCCTGAGGTGGCAAGGTGAGTGGAATTACATGTCAAGGCTTATTTTGAAGATTAGGACAGTGAGCAGTCTCATGTGGCTGCGGAGAAATTTCTTCAACCTAAGGTTTTTGCAGGACATGCTGAGTTGTAGACAGTTTTATCAACTCACTGGGCTCAGCATCATTGTGAAGCACCATGATGAGGCAAAAAAAAAAAACAAAAAACATTGTGTGTTGACTTATATTTATACAATTCAGGGACATAGTTTCTGAAATGAAAATAAATGATAAAATAAAATTAGTTAACTAATTAAAAAGACATGGCATCTTAAAGTCTGCATCTGATGTTTGCATTTGTCTCGATTTTATCGCACCAGCAGGTTTCTTTGCTTTCATCTTCTCCCCAGTTCATCCCACAGGAGATTGATGAGATTTGTGTTTGAAGACTGCTGCTTGTCTCTGCTGTTAAACCACCATGTGGTTTATTTTCTTCCAATGTTTTACTCTCAATACATACTTTGTTCTATATCATAGTACTCCATTTGCAAACTTACTCTGATGGTGTGGAGCACTAAATATTTCATCAAACAAACATAATTCACCAATGTTGAGGAAATAATTCAAGATGGGGTCTGGGTGCCGCTGCTCTACATTTTAGCAGAAGTCACAGATTAAAGCAATACAAGGTATGAAAGGCAATATTTACAATGATGGGAAAAATCTAACTTTATTTCCAAATATACAAAACAGTCTACTTCAACACTCTAGATTTTAGGCCACTTCATTTTTACCCCCAGGTATTTGTATAAAAATCATCATTTGACAATGACTGAACGTCAGAGTCAGCACTTTATAGTTAGTGTTATTGCAAATTCAAAAAGGCACAGAAACATAAAGACAGAACATTACAATCTTGAAAAACTGTACTATATTACATTCTGCCTTCAGGAATTTAAATGTACCATTTATATCTCCTAGAAATGAACTAACATTTGGTGCCTCCCTTTTCCTTTGCAGCACAGCAGCTTCTTTCCAGCTGGCTGAAATGCCATACTTGAATTATTCTTAAGAACTCTGCACAAATGCTCTTAATATTATCAGCCTAAAGAGAGAGATGTACTAAATGAGAGCAAAGTCTGTGATGAGGCTTTAGGCAATGTTTCTGCATTAGTATGGCTTCTGGGCAACAATGTTACATTTTACAAACTAGACAATAAAGTCAATGACACAAGTAAAATGGATCTGCTGTAACAAGAGTCTTGCATGTGCACTACTTTCTACCTATATATACAGTAAGTTGTACAAAAAAGACCATCATGTATCACAATATCCACTCATGTGGCAAGTGTCTGAAATTTGAGTCAATGGATCACAATCAAGTGAATTAGTAAGCGTCTATAACAAGCAATATGTTCAGAGAATGGGTTATTTTACACAAAGTGAAGTATTCATTTGTGGTCAACTGTTTCTACTTTTGTCATGAATTCAGCTGTATCACACCAACACTTTCCTCTTATTTTTATTTTCCATTGATGATAATACCTAAAGTGCTCCATTTTATGTGAAATTTACAGCCACATAAAACTACATGGCCTGTGTTCTAAAAACAGCCAGAAAACCGGAGGCTAAACGCTGGGATTTGCATTGGCTGTAACAGGTTACATAAAAGCCTCTTTTCATATTTTTTTGCTGAGAAACAGCCATTTCCCACAGGCAACTTATTGTGGTCATAGAGATGAGGTGGACAACCGGACACGTCAAGCGCCTGAGGACTCTGACAGCTTTTGATGGATGAGTCACAGACGCAGGGACACACACATACACAGTCACACATACATGACTGTGCCTGTAGCTGGATGACATGCTATGAAGCAGTAGGTTGAATATTGACTCGCTCTCAATTTAAGTCCCAATTTAAGGCTGTTTTTGGCCAAACACATGGGTTTAAAACACAAAGTCTAGCTGAATGGAAAATGGACTGCAATGACTTTTCTTTGTCCTGAAAGGTTTTTATCCATCTGCACAGCCAGATGTTCAATCCCTGTACCACCCATGAACGACGTAACAGGACACTGTGATGAACAATTTACATTATGCTTGGCCATATGTCCATATGGGCCTCATGGATCTCTAAAAAAATTACAAAAAGAATCAAGGACTATGTCTGAATTTTCCTTGAACTTGAAAAGAAGTAAAAAGACAATTTAGCATTGTGAAAAAATGAACTGTGCTTAGCAATTTCTTTATCTGTATATATTCTATTCCAAAGTCAAAGGTGAAAGCTATAGATTGTGTTGTTACAACAGCATAATATACATTAAGGATATGAAACAAAATGGATGAACATATTCACATTTGAGCATTTGGAACCAGCAGATGTTTGCTTGAAACTGATGTATCTAAAAATGTATTTAATTTATTTAATTGCAGGATTATGTGCCACTCAACCTTTGGTTCTGTTACTACACTTTTCAATACATGAAGCCAAGAACTTTGCAAACAGCAGAGTCATTCAGATACAGACACACACTCTTTTTGTAGCACCAGCAGGGATTTATCTTTGGTATGTTGACAAATGTTTAGCTATTTTCACTGGAAACAACTCAGAAATGTTCACATTTACAGTATATCTAGGAATTACGAATCTGAGGCTTATGTTTTTCAATCTCAGTAGCTCATGACTATGACTAGCCACAGGACCTGAATGCATCATAAGCTCTATAGGCAGAGAGGCCAAATCACTGGCTGTAAACAGATTAGACACATCCACAATGTCTTCATAAAAGTAAAATACCTGGGGGGTGGGGTGCTGACAGCCTTGCCATCTTTTGATCTGCTAGGATTTGTGTTTGGTTGGGCTAAGGTCAGGGTTCAGGTTAATCTTCCTAAAGTGAATGTGCAACTATTTTTACGCGTATGGGATGCAAGCATGACTGAGTGTGGGACAGCTGTCGCCTGTCATGCTCCTACCAGAGGGTGTTTAATGCGAAAAGCTCTGAGGGCACGGTGACGTCAAAGAGGGAGCTAATTACTCAACTGGCCACCTCACAGATGAGTCCTGGGCATGAGAGAGGTGACTAAGCATGTGTGCTTGTATTGGCATCTGTTTGTGCTCCTTTGTGTATGAGTGAAAGAGTGAGAGATGTGTGGGCTAAATGCCATCCTGACATCTGTCAAGGTTCAGTGTGTTATTTGTGTGTGTGTGTGTGAGTGTTTGTGTGTATAAAATAAATAAAACAACCCTCTAAATCACCTTGCAGCTACATGCCATATGATGAAAACACAGTGAAAAATGTCATCCTCAGTCTAATTACAATACCAGCATGACCTGATGTCCAACTGTGACAAGGGGAGTGTATGTGTGCATATGTCTGTTTTTGTGAGGACCAGCTTGAGTTGCAGACCATATGGTGTGAGGACATTATGAGAAAGTGAGAAGTCATTTTGGCCAATCCTCACAACTTTTAGGATAGGGTAGAAGTTTGGATGTGGCAGATACAGTATGGTGGTACAGGAAAGGTGTTATGAATATCAACGAGCTTGTGTGTGAGTGTCCAGTGAAAAGTGTCAAGAACATAGAGATGCAAACCATGACTTGCTGGATGACTGAGTGAAATTAGTGTGTGCTCATGCAGCAAAAACACCACAGCATCTTTGTAGTCATGTTTTCTTCCAGGTTTAAATGAGCGTATTGTTTAAGAGTCAGAGATGCTTGTGAGGAACTTTAGATGTGGACAAAAACAGCAAAAAGTCA
The DNA here is from genome assembly GCA_016785285.1 of Brachirus orientalis. NCBI lineage: Eukaryota > Metazoa > Chordata > Actinopteri > Pleuronectiformes > Soleidae > Brachirus > Brachirus orientalis. Next base: position 4,778,294 of record JAFBJR010000113.1, on the reverse strand, counting down.
AAGTGCTATTCCTCTGTGGTTCCTCATTTGATAATTAAACCACTTTATTGTGCAGAGTACCCAGCAATGGTCAGGATGCATTAGAAGACAGAGAGCAGCAGATGAAGAGAAATTTAGACAAAGCGAGACATTTTAAATACTTATTTGTATGATTTAAAAATTTTCTGTGAACATAAAAACTTAAAAAGTACCCTTGCAATATGTTGTTAATGTTGGTGTTATACCATCTGGAATGCGATAGGAGAGTCGTTGTGATACTGTTTATGCTGCACCACTGAGCCCAAAAAACTTCCCCCAGGACATTCAAATGTGTCGCATCAAATCGTATCCTATGTAGTGAATCTATCAGTGTTCTGGAACGAGACCCATACCCAACAACTATTATCACCTCATGCCAGAAAACACAACATTGGTCCGAAAAAAGAGAAAATATCCACTTGGCACAATTTAAGATAAAAAATGATAGTAAATGATAGTAAGGAAAGAGTAATTCAAATAAGCTCCTGTAACAACCAAGCTATGCAGAAGATCATCTCTGAACGCACAACACACCAAACCTTCAAGCAGATAAGCTACAACAGCAGCAGCCAATTTATTATGTGTTCTGTGTCCCTAATAAAGTGGCAGGTGAGTGTAAATGCATCATCATTACACTGCAGTAGAATGTGAGGAAAATCTGACTTTACAAGAGGTAAGAGAAGTACATGCTGAGTAGTATGTTTGTGTTAAAGTGTTAAGTGAGAGGTAAACATTGCTGCATGTTAGGGTGTGAGGGGCCTTTTGGGGAGATAATAGAGAAGTTTGAGGGTGTAAAAGAAGCAGACATGTTGGTGACACTTTGATGTAAAATGAGTCTGGCAGCATTGTTGTGAGGTGGATTGTATTTCATCCATTGCACCACTTTAATCGACTAAGGGCTGCTGAGAACTGTCAAGGGAGTGTCTGAAAAACTTCAAGGATGCTCAAGACTTGAGATTCTGGAGCAGACATCTGTCAAGTCTGTTGTTATTTGTGCACTCCAATTTACGAACCTTTTGCTGATGTATGACCAAGGCTGTGAAGTGGAAAACCCTGAAGAACGCTCGCTACCTTTAACTCAAGGCTGCAACTAACAACTGTGTGAAGTGGCCAAATAGACGCTCGTGTCAAAACTTGAGGGATACTCTGAATTCTGCACTTGATGTTTTCTCCACACATCATTGTCCACTTTACTCATGATTCATGGAGGGAGACTTAAGGGAGTGATTAGCTGCAACAACCTTAACATTTAGCAGGCTGTTTCACTTGGGCTCAGTTTTTTGTGCTTATGTTTATCTAAAATGTTAGCAAACTCATTTTTGATCTGTACAGCTGCCTAGTGAAAATAAAATTCCCACATTGTCAACACTCCTTTTAAAAGGTGAGCAGTCCTTACTTGGATTATTCAATTAGTATCCATTTAGGTTTGAACATATAATTCATTTGTTAGAATAATCTGTACAACTCCATCAGCCTGTGTATTAGATTCACATGAGATAAACAGACAAGAATAACGTACATCTTAAAATGAGAAGGAATAATGAAAAATGGATTAGTTCTTACTGCAATATGTTGGAATGGAAAGGAATATGGACAGAATTCCCAGGTCACAAAATATTTAAATAACCATATTTTATTTCATATGCTTTACATATTTGGCTAGAAATTATTATATTATATTATATTATATTATATTATATTATATATGCTTGTGTATAGTGTGTCATATGTCAGTATGTTTGTATCAAGAGACACAACGCAGGCCAGTCCAAACAAATAACAGCATTTCAATCTCACACTGGTATTTCTCAGGGGTTATTGGTGTTTGTGGAGGAGTATGTGTGTGAGGTTGGGTATCAAAGCATTGCTGCTTTCAATAGGGGAATTACACTGGGAATCGTCCTGGTAATATGTGTCTGACTCTAAGAAACCTTCTGGTTTGGACAAACTGTGCATAGACACATACTGAAGCAACGCAGAAAAAAATCAAAAACACATTTTTTTAGGATTGTGAGCAAAATAACCATAGTTGCAAAGACACAGACTATGATCTGCAAAGTACCTGGTTAGTTTGCAGCTCAGAAACTTTATTGGTTTTGATTTTGTACCTTGCATCTCATCACTCATTTCCCTACTGCCCACTTTGGTTAAAAAGGCATAAAGTACCACACAAAATGACTCGAAATACAAAAATAAAAATCCAGCCCAATTGTTAAAATAGTAAAATTTCTGACCCAAAAAAAGGGATGAATTCACCCATTTATTTTCCTGATAATACTAACATTTCTCAGTCTTTATACTGTCACTAAGGAGACATGATATAAAAGTAAAATCAATAAAAACACATAAATAGAAGATCAATCCAAATATCCCACATTATGCCAGTGGAGCTGTCCGAGGTGCTGAACATGGCCTTTTGTTCTGACCTTGGCTGTGTGATGGAAGACACAGCTATAAATATAAGATTGTCGTGAGAGTGTCTGTCTACAGTCTCCACACTGTCATGTATGAGTTTGTGAACATGTGTTTGTCCACACCACACCACTCTGAGTCTCCATTTCAGCAACAAGACGCCACACTATGAATCTCCAGACAGGTCCATTTTCAACTTCATGTGCTGATTTAAACTCATTTTTGATCTGTACAGCTGCCTAGTGAAAATAAAATTCCCACATTGTCAACACTCCTTTTAAAAGGTGAGCAGTCCTTACTTGGATTATTCAATTAGTATTCATTTAGGTTTGAAAAATGACTCTAAATACAAAAATAAAAATCCAGTGGGCAGCACTTATCTGTGTCTGGGGTGCAATGGGAGATCGTCCATCACCCACCCTGAGTTTGAACCAGCCACCCTCTGGTTACAAGCCAAATACCTTTCCACTTGGCAACAGGTTTGGACCTGGTTTGCTACCCAAACTTCATCATTGAAATACTGCTGTGTAGGGCTCATACGGCAATTGAACCCCAGACCTCTCAAACCTAGAGCCAGAACCATGCCCCTAAACCATCAAGCCACTCACACCTCTAAACCAAAGCATCACAAGAGGAGAGTGAGGAAGTCATGCCTTAGCACCTTATGGATGCAGCTGCCATTAAGCCCCATGTTTCATCAGAAACATAGAAGGATAATAAAACTTTTAAGATCTAAGGCAGGGCATCAACAAATGCAAGAGTGGGAGAGAGAAACAGAAAGGTTATGAATTAATGGAAGAAGGGAAGCATCAGAAGAGTGACACCTGGGCAGTGGTATGAATTATGAAGGCTTGAGCAGAAGAGACAAGCTGATGCAACCAAAGAAACTAACTGTTTTTCTCCAGCTAAAACTGCAAAATATCTCAATAATGTTTGGTGTTGTAAATGTAAAAATCAAATGTATTGTAATTTTGTATTGTGTTGTAATGGTATCATTTTTTTCTGTCTCAAATTCACAGGAAGGAGAAGGAGTCAGAGCATGAAAGCATGAAAGTTTTGCATGTGTGAGAGAGGACAGATGTCCTTGAAGATGATCCACAGAAAGTGAAAAAGAGAATTTGAAAGAAAGGAATAAAAAATTGAGAAAACTTTGAGAGGGCACAGTTGGAAAAGAAGAGTGAAGAAGAAAGGCAATGTGAACAGCCTGAGGTAAAAAACAACCATGGGGCTTGATCCTCAGGGTACAACAAGAAGAGTGTGTCTGGCCACTGCCAGAGTCACACCAGTATTTCACCTCGAGAGAGAATGAGCTACTGAGATATTGCTGTTGTCACAACTGATCTGCTCTTGTTCTCTTCTGGAGCACTAGAAAAGAAGATTGGGAAATTTTAAAATATAACAGCTATTATTATGTGTCAACTCTTTTCTGCACCAAGGGTTTGGATTGGTTTTAAGGAATTCAGTTTTGGAAGACAACTATGACTTTCACATGGAAAGTTAACACCATCCTTTAGTTCTCTTTGTCTTGATAAAGTTTTGGAAGCAGCTCTACTTCTTGGGTTTGCTCGGCACAATGAAATATTTAGAGGGTACAGCTACATTGACAGCTATACCACCTTATTCTTGCATGCTTTCTGTATTCCACTCTACTGGGACTTACAAGCTATATTACACACAAGAAATCAGCTGCTGGGTTTAGAGAGGGATATGCTCAAGAAAAAGTATAACTGGTACTGTAGATGTTTAGCTGACACAGTGCAATGTGTGTCATCTTTGATTGGTATGTTTTTGTGCTTTTACTAATTAACACTAAACTAAAGTGAAGACCTGCTGGTAGTTAGTCAAAAAGCAAGTTTTAATATAAGTTTTAATGCAGGATGAGAAGTTACAACGATGCTGCTCTGTTTTTAACATGCTGCTGCTCTTAAAACATATTTCTGTTATTTTTCATTAAGTTTTCAGTTTAATACTGCACTTTATTATTAAACTTCACACTAGTCTATGCTGTCTGAACCGAGTAGCATGTAGAATGACATTAACAGAACCTTAAACCTTAGTCAACAAGGTTATCCTGATGGAGAAATTTCATAGCCATCAGTCCAAATATAGTCAAGACATTTGATCTTAAAAGCACAAATGTCAACCTCACTGCAACACAGAAAAGTGAGGGGATCAGAAAAAGTATTAGAATTAATTCTCTGGGAATGATGGACGTCTGTTGATGCAATTTATTCAGAAGCTGTTAACATTTCATTTTAAAGTGTGCACTGAGTGAGTGACCAACACCACCATCCAAAGAACCAGAGAAAAATTATGTCTGTACTCTTCGTCTATTTGGCTAAGGCAGAACTGTATTACCCATATTGTAAAAGACTGTGTGCATGAAGAAAAATAACATGCTTGAAAAATGTCACAGCTACATTTCAAGCAGTGGGAGACAAAAATGCACCACAGTTTCTAATATTACTCCAACTCAAATACCACGCTATAAAAACCGATAAAACCTTACAGAGGCACAGGCACTCCCTCCAACATCCTCATTAGTGTCAGGTATTTCATTGTTTCTCTGCTGAAAGGTCAACCAAGTAATGACAGCCGGTGCAGACTCAGACTCATTTCTCTCCCAGTTTTCCTCTGGGAAATGCACACTCATGCCCCAACATCAGACACACACTCCCTCTAATGACCAGCTGTTACTCACCAAGCATTTACAACACCTGCCACCACCCATGTTACATTCATCCTACTCATACATTCATTAGAGTGTATTAATATGGACAGGGCTAAAGGGGTGTGTATGAAAATGCACGTAGCCCTGTAAAAGAGAAAACACAGTGCAGATTATGGTTACTTTGAGACACATGAGACTATATTGCTCAGTGTGAGTGTTAGTCTGTGCAAATATTTACTGGAGCTGTGGCAACGATGAATGGGAACATTAAGATTCGGGACACAGTCAGTGAAAATTTGAAATGTTGTCTTTCCTTACCTTTGCCCAATTTCTAGCAGGGGATTTGATTTAATTTACTTAACATGTTCTCTGTTGTATTGTGTGCCCATACATGACCTACTTCTGTATGTGGAATGTCCTAATAAGATGTAGCTGCTGTTTATTATGTCAGCAGAGAGAATCTATGGACAGATAGGTCACCTTACCAATTTATAACTATCCTCTCATTTTACACATAAACACTTAACCACATCATAAATATTAATAGAAACGTTGGTCTCTTGGGCTTACAACCACAGTGAGGAGGACATTATGCAACCACTGGGACCAGAAAGGCCCAGAGCTATAAGTCAAGGTGACCGCTATGATTCAAACGAAGCATGCAGGTCTGTGGGGAAATTTCAGGGTCATAACATAAATGCATCTTCCTCTTTGTAAAAAAAAACAAAAACACAAAACATGAATTTAAAAAAGTAAAAAACATTATTTGCAAATGTAAAATAAATGGAGAATTTCCACTTATCTTTCCAAATATCTCAAAACATTTGCAGAATATAAAGGTATGGTTGCATTTTCTATTCATATAATTGATACAATTGAAATTGCACACTCTAGCCAGCTGGAATTATATGAACGGCAAGTCTCTCAGTAACAAAGTCTTCAAAAGTCTTCCATTTAATAAAGATGCCCTGGCATTCAGGGTGTTCAGATTTATTGCATAAGCTTTCAAACCGCATACTCAGAAAATCCATTGAGATAAAGATGTTTTCCCTGTTTTGGGACAAGGCTGGTAGTTTAATCTGCATGTTGATATGAATGAGGTCAAAGTGATATTTCACAGCAAATAAAGGGAAGCAATTTTCGCTGTTGAGAATGAAGGTCAAACAGGCACGTGCACTGGATCTCATTTGGATAAAAACTAATGAAATCCACGGCAAATTAGAAAAGCCCAAAGACATGGCCTGTCCTTAAAAAAATACAAGCACAAACAGATGGACACAAACTAGGATGAAAAGGACAGGGGTCATTTCTGCTGACAGAGGTATTGTTTGTTATGTTAAGTCACCTTTACCTGGACTAAAACCATCAACAGATCTCAGGTCTCTCCAACTCATAACATACTAGTTGAATATATAGACTATGTTTACACTAGTGTAATGAAGCATGTTTCTGTTAATAATTAAATATCTACAATCATTTGCCTTTGCTGACTGTGTGCTGAGGATTCGATGAGGATAGATTGGGAGGAAGAGACATTTTCCATTAAAGCTGGCAAAGATAAGAATATATTAAAAAGGATGTTAAAATTACAAGTGAATTTATAAAAAAATATTATTGGACCTCCTTATCTTGTATTAATACCCAGCCAAGGACCAGTAGAAAAACAAATGACACAATTTAAGCTAACTTCCTTTAAATATCTTTAAAGACAGAGAAACTGAAGTGGCCACTATTCTTTATTGTAAACAAAGATATGCAGCCAAGTCTTAATTCTCTATGAAACAGACAGACATGAGCAGATGAAAAGGGCACATCAGTTTAAAATGGAGCTAAAAATGCTGTCTCCCTCCCTACTGGGAGCAGCAGGGGTCAGTCTAGTGAAGAAGTGAGACCAACTCGCACATTTAAACACATAAAGACAAATGAAAAGGGCACATCAATTTGGAGTGGACTTGGGCACAGCATCTCTTTCTGAGTGCACTGTGCCTCCCAGAAGCAGTATATTAGGTTAAAGGGGGCTCAATGGGGTGAGGTGCATCACTAAATAATGAACTCCTAGCAGCACAGTTACCGAGCATAATGGCTGCCTTCATCTTCGCATGAGGGGAATGATGTGTACAAAATATAAACATCTCACAAGTACTCAAACTATAGTCATATCCAAGGCAAAGTAAGATAAAGGGGAACCACTGAATGAACAGTGCGTGTGGGTTCTGGTTGTCAGTGTAAACTTACGGAGCTCGCCGACTTTGAGTATCTCACAGAGCATCTTGGTCAGCTCGATGCTGCTGCGGCCAAATGGACACTCGTGCTTATCTTCTCGACTGCTGTTCTCCAGGACAATCTGGAAACGTGGACACTCAGAAGTCAGAAGCAGAAAAAAAACACACCAAATTGCTTCATGGTCATATGTGTGATTGTAGGGAAATACAGTCTGACAACACAGCCACAGATGAAGGATTTTTTTTAAGAGGACTTTATCCATCATACCGCCGAACGACCAGGTTTTCTTGAGCAGCAGAATTCAGAAATTGCTGTGGCCTCTATCTGTCTTTAAATCCATTCACTGAGCATCACAAAATGGCAATGGTTTGAATGTAATACTTATATTTAAGAATTACATTTACTTATTAGTATGCTTATTATTAAAGTTATGCACAACAGTTGGGATTTAGGTGATCTTGAGTGTAACATTTTGAGTGATTCTTTCTTGGACAAGCTTCATTCTACTGTAATGTTGGTCAAAGTTGCACGTAAATCTGGAAACAAATGCAGATTTATAGCCTTTAACTGATGTTTTTTTTTTAATATTACATCAGTGATGCTTTCATCTGATTTTATTGTTAGTGTCACCATGTAGTTATTTTAATTTGTTTAATTTGCTAAACAGTCACATAATTCTATCTCAAAATAATGTATTCAGACAATTTGTGGCCTTGGTGGGAATATAAGTTTTTAAAGGAATGTAAGTAATTTTACTATAAATGTTTCCATTATGGGAAAACTATTAGTTAGTATTTCATATGTATTATGCTCAAAGCTATTTGAATGAAAAAAAAACAAAAAACAAAAAAAACACTATAGCAAAAAAAAATCATGTTAATTATATGGTTACGGCAGTATGCCCTAAAGGAAACTATCAAGGTTCCAATCACTCAAGCTGGTGACAGTATTATTTTAGAAATAGGGAGCTCATTCCTCACCTTCAAGTCCAGTGCTACAGTGAGTGAGCACACACACACACTTTTTAATTTAGCAAGCAAGATAGTTGCCATGAAGCTGCTTTAAGTGACCTGATTTAGTAAGTGGAAATGTGAATTCTCTTATCACCATGGAGCCTAAAACTATAGTATAGTTGAACAACTCAAAAACAGGTGAATGAGCTGGAGAGGGGGTGGTTTGGTATGAATTGACTGAGCAGTTTGTGTCTTACCACATATGAAATGCATGTGAATGCTTACTCTGATGTAGGCGTCCTGGTGATGTCTGGCAAAGTACAACATATTATCCAGAGCCAACATTCCTGGAGGAATCTGAGTAAAATCCACAGCTGGATTCACATGATTCTAAGAGTCACACAGGGAGAGATATATATTTAAACACAAACTAGAACATTTCTTTTTACACCTAATCTTTAAGATATGATGTAATACATTCAATGTGCTCTTTTTGTCACATCAATTGCTATCACTCACTGCAAATAAAACCCCTGTGATTATGTTTTCAGACAGATTAAAGGATTCAAATGTTCATTTTGGGTTTAGCAATTCCCATTTGTAAAACAGAAAAACACTGAATTATCACTTTCAAGTGAATTCACAAAGGTGGTTAAATGGATAAAAGATGTTGGCTTTGAGAAGCTTTCAATATGCTTGTGCAAAAAGCTCAGACAGAAAAAAGTATACATAATTTATGACAGAGACTAAAGTAATAAATACCCAAGATTTCAAAAACCCAACCCCTTAACTTTGCAATAAAAGCCTGCTTCACTTCACACACAGAACACATAACATATTGTATTGGATATGGAGATAGCAATTTCCCATGCTGTCACAGTCTATCTCACTTTACTCCTCCTCCAGCTGACTGATGATTAAAAGCATGGATACACACATGCAAACATGTCAGTAAAGTGTGTCTCAATTTTGAAAGGTGAGACAGGATCTTAAAAAGAAAAGTGACAGGAAGTGGAGAAAGTAGATGATGAAAAAGGAAAGGAGGACACAGAGATCTGGCTCTTAACTTTTGTATTCTAGCAGACAGGAAATTGTTTTACCTGTTTAGGCTTAAAACAGAAACAGACAGACACATGCATATATTAAAAATAAACCAAAACATAACAACCTAAAAGCACTAAATGACTCAGCAGTGACAAGATCTATGTGAAGAATGGAGAGTTATGGCTTGTGAAGAGTATGTTCACAGTAGGTACGTGTGTCCAGGTCTCGCATTGAAAGCAGGATAACGGCTTAGGGGTCAGTTTTCTCTACATTGGTGGTGACAAGGCCTTATCTTTAGCAAACACACTGAAGTGGGAATGTAGATGGAAACAGCCTTAAAACAACTCTGTGCTTACAGAAATCCAGTGTAGCTCTAATGCTATAGTTACAGTAGACTACCATATCCTGCTTAGCCCAAAACACATACAAACAGTGAATGAAAGAAGTTCAAGAATCCTGAAGAACAAACTTATAATAAAATGGGTTAAAGAAAGCTACAGTCAACATGAATAATAATAAAATAAATAAAAAACATTTATTTATAATATAATAATAAAAAACATTTTCATGTTTCTCTCTACAAAGCAAAACTTGTGTTGTCTTCTCAAACATTATACAGAAACTTACAATGAAGCCAAGCTTCTTGTAGTCACGGGTGTACATGGACTTGCGTTTCTCGATGCTACCACTGCTGTTGGGCTCACACTCCACGTCGAAGGCAATTCTCCGCAGCTCAAAGATGATGTCCCTCTGAGCCTGCACACGCAGAGAGGAATATTAAACTGCTGCTTATAAATACTGAATGTCTGTCTTTTCTTTTCTTTGAACATGCTATACATTAAGAATTTTTGGGCCTCATTTATGTTGTCTGGGGTCGTGAAGTGCCCAAGGCTATCTGGCCAGCGGCCATGTCTCTTCACTGTTTATATTACTTGGGCAAAGCTACAAGAACTTTTCTGGAAATCTGGCCGGATCTGGCCCAAACTACCCATACGTTGTTGAATAGAAGATTAATGGTTGTTTACTCGTGGCAGCTGCAGCACGCTCAGCAGTCCTGGCAGGGAATTCCCGTATGAGAACTACCTTATTTTTTCCTGAAGAGGCTTTTTTTCTTTTTTGGAAATGTTGGAATGTTCTCTGTATACCTGCAGGTGCAGGAGGCAGTCATATGGTTACTGGTGCATAGTAGGCAACAGTAGGTATGTAGTCAAGATTATTATTCTGCCTTATTAACTTATTTTTCCTATCAATTAAGTATTTAATTTGATTTCGCAATGCTGCCACGCACAGCACACATTTGCACATTTTGTAAGCTATACAACTTGGAACTCATATCTTGGGGAAAAAAAACTGATTTAATCCATCCTTTCATTTATCACCCATTTCTCTCTGCTTGTCCACTGTCCCCACCTGGTCCTGAGGATCCATCTTTGTCATCATGCGGTCCTCCAGTAGGTTGAAGGTGAGCACCTGCAGCACGTACAGCTGGTGGGCCATCTCATCGTTAATGGGTGTCGGGCTCCGGATCACGTTCTACATGGTTTGAAGGACAAAAAAGATGAGGGAGAAGAAGGAGGGGAGGGAAGAGTGTAAGAAAAAGTGCAAGACAGCGGTGTTTGATGTGAAGAAGAAGGTGAAGGTGAAGAAGAGAGGATGGGTTTGGAAGTCACAGAGGCGAGACATGGATTTTTGAGAAGGACAGCAAAAAGATAACAAGGGAGGATGAGGGGATTTGGGAGTGAATGATGAGGATTAGAACAAAGAGCAGGAGAGAGAAATTAGATTTAACACCAGAGAATGAGAAAGGGAAAAGAGTGGGAGCACAGTAGATAATAATCAGGGAAGTGTCTTTTTCCTCTCTGGTGCCACTCTGGATATCACAGTGGTGCAGAGACAGAGAGACAAACAGAGAGAAAGAGAAACAGTGGAGGGAGGAGTATGATTAGACTTACAGTGAGAATGATGGAGCGCAGCTGTTTCTGGGCCAGAATATGGGCCATCTCCTATGGAGGGGAAAAGAAAGGGGGTACAGAGGAAAAAGCTGTGAAACAATATGTCACCAATTTATATGTTTTGTTTGGTTCTGTACGTGAAAAAAGGAAAGCGGGCAAAAACAAGATATAATGTTGTCACACTGCTCAGTGGGCAGGAACAGAACATCAAATGATAAGCATCCCAAAGAAGAACTTAATCTTAAAGAAGGGATTCTAAATGCACTAACTAAAGTCATCTACAGTGCAAACTACAAAGTGTGCTAATTGAGGGTGCACTTACTGTCAGGGGACAATTTAGGATGTCCACAATGTGCTCATCAAACTACCATATCGTGTGCAGTGAGGAAACAAAGTCAGAGACAGAGAAACAGAAAGGGTGAGTGAGTGAGTGGATGAAAAAAAAAGTCTGAGATGAAGTTAAAGAAATAATTGTCTGTCAGCGTTGTGGGCTTTAAAGGTGGTGGTGGTGATTCCTCAGGCCCCCCTCTTCCCCTGGGCAGAGGAGTCAGCAAAATGGTGAGACACTGGGGGACAATAATCAAGAGGAGGACTAATGCTTGAGCCTTTGTTGCAAACACAAACACGCAGTGATCCATGTCAGTCATTAAATCTAAATGTATCACCTCTAATCTGTCTGTGCATAGAAACATGAAAATATGAACAGGTGTCCCATTGAATTTCTTTAAAACACTGCCTCTCTGTAGCAATAAATCAGGCTGCTATGAAAATATTTTGCCAAGCAGTGTTCACTTAAAACACAATCCAATTATGCTGTTAAAATTAAGTCCCACCAACTTTATGAATCAAATCTGAGTAGACTCTTGCTCTGTGCAGTAGTGCTGTCCAGCATCATTTTGCATAGCATGTCTATGCAAAATACGCAGTGTAGAAGGAAAACTGTGGGGTTAGCATCATTCATTATTAATGTCAAGGCACTTCTCTGGACCCCACAGTGCTGAGGTATGGGATCATGCGTTTAGCTACAGGGCATGTGACAACACTGAGAAAGCTAGAGAGACGGAGAAAGGAAAAAAAGAGATGAGTGGAGAAATGAGAGCATGGTTGAGCTGCAACCTCACTTCTGCAGAGAGGAAAGACATGAGGTGTGTTCATCAGTACTTCACTATTAGACACTGCACTACACTGCTAATGTGTTTAAAACAATGATGCTTCTTGCACATTAAAATACACACACTAAGCACACTGTTGCAGAACAAAAAGCTGATGGTTATGTTACGTTATGGTCATTATTCAGCTCAGTGTGAAAATGCCTCACCTGTCTCTTCTCCTCAGGAGCTTTGAGGAAGAGAGCATTGATGACAGCAATAGTGTATGTCTGTATGTCCTGATCAGTCCTGTAATTAGAAACCAGCGCAAATAAGAATATTAACTAATAAAACAAGTATCTTATTATCATATGCTTCTGAAATACATTTATCACTACATAATAAATGTTCACACACACACAGTGGTCAACCGATTCTGCTGCTTACCCCTGAAGATGTGGGATAAGCTGTCCAATGGTGATCTCTTGCGCCACCTTGTGGTATAGATCCTGACTGTTGAGCACCATGGACTCGAGAATGGCCAGGGAGCGCTGCAGCACTGCTGTGTCCATTGCCGACTTGTTTACATAGCTGGCAATCTGCAGATGGGACAGAGCAGGACAGATGAGGGGAATTTGCAGAGAGCTGAATAATTTATAATCAGCAATGCTTTGGAGACAGGGAGACGCAAAAATGTAATAGGTTTGGAAGAGGGAAATATAAATCTAATTTAAAAATGGATATTTGGGATTGTGGGCCACGCATTTGCACATATGGAGAGCAGTGTTGCCTCACAGCAAGAAGGCTGCTGGCTTGTGTCCCAGTCCAGGCCTTTCTGTGTGGAGTTTTCATGTTCCCCGTTTGTGTGTGGGTTTCTGCGGATTCTCTGCTTTCCTTCCACATGTCCAAAAACATGCAGTGGTTAAGTGAACACTTGGTTGCCCATAGGTGTGAGTGTTTGAGTATGTGTGGCCCTGTGCTGGACTGAGGACCTCTCCAGGGTGTACCCCACCCTTTGCCCTACATCAGCTGGGATTGGCACATGCAGCCCTGCGACCCTCATGTGGAGGATTAAGTGGTGGAGGATGAATGAATGAATAGATATTTGGGATTATAATCTGAAGATTGTAATTGTTGTTGTACATAACTCCTTACTTGCGATATTATAAATGCAAATACTTTTTTAAGTGTTTGCTCCTATTATGGGTTGTAAATAATATTTAACCTTGAGCCATTTTTTTTGGAAAAAATAGATTGGCATATGGTATAAGTGTATAATCATTTAAAAAAAATTGTATGGCCTTTGAGGAAGAATAGAATGAGCCTTCTATACTGTATGTACTGTAGGCAGCGGTCTTGTCTTACAGTGGCTGCCATCTTATACGACCATTTTCCTACCACAGCCCGAATGAAAAAATAGCCAGAACATATGTTTTGAAGATGAAGCTTATGATCTAAAAGAAAAAAAAAACAAAAGACAAACAAACAGAGAAAATCTGGAACCCTTGTATGCAAAGACCAACATAGTTTCCTGACGTGTGTGGGAAAGGGAGGAGTGAAATGGTACTTTGTTTGTTTGTTACAGTTTGTTTCTCACCCCAAATGTAACAAATTTTTACAAACTGGATTTTAAATACAGTATAACAAATTATAACTTTGATTTCACAACAAAACAAACATAATTAAACATGACTAGAAAGCTTTTTTTTTTTTTTTTTTTTTTTTTTTTTAATACAATCTATACCACCATGACCAGTCTTTTCTAGCAAATATAGCATGGCAGCAAAGTTAGGATCCCAAGTTCATCTTCAAATCCCAGCCCTGTGTTTATCAGTCATTGCGGTGGCTGACCTTCTTGATGAAGGCCACAGAGAAAGTGTCCCAAGAGACGATACCATGGTCCATCAGCTCCACAAAAGCGGTCAGAGTGAAGGACAGCAGATCTCCAAAACTACAAGACAACACAGAAACACAAAGAAACACACAAACCATAGGAAACTTTTCTCTAGCAGATGGCTTGTAGCAGTGTATAGCTGAAAAGCCCAGATGGCTTGGAACATAACGAGGAATGAGCGATCAGCAGATACACAGAGAGAGGTGGTGGACAGGAAAGAAGGGGACAGAAGAACATAAGTTCAATGCTACAACCAGGCTTGCTGAAGAGGAAAAAAGAAAAATGACAGGAAGAAAGAGGAAGAAATGGAAAAGAGGTTTGCAAGACGGACGTCAAAGAAACAGTGGGAGCCAACAGGAGCCGGGCAGCACAGTGTGGTTTTCAATCAGAACCAAAAGCTACATTATAGAATGAAGTCATGCAGTTAAACAAATACCAGGAGAAATTGATTACATTGCAAGAGTCACAGGAGGCAGAAGCAGAGAACATATTAGACAGCTGCTATATTTAAGATGTATGACAGCTGGAAGACCGTAATGAAAAATGTAGGAATCATGATCAAATATAGGAAGATTGAACAAGCACACAACTATAAATAGTTGTAGTAAAGAGCTAGTATGCTGCAATAAAACTGCTTAATAAATACAAGTCTATACTGTGTATGACTTAATGAACTGGTTTTACAATACTGACCTCTATTGCTCAAATATGGCAATGCAGAACATGGCTTGTATCTGTTAAATTGTGTAAATCCAAACTCTAGAAACTAAACAAAAGTTATCTGAACACTAACAGAAAACCTAATCACTGTTCTGTTGATGAGTTATACCACCTTATAAAACACCACAGATTACAAAGAAGACAACCCTTCTAAATATGAACAATATATTCCTGCATATGGATGAACAGAAAGCTTCATGAGTCAGTGTGCTGCTGCATGGTAGGTGATTAGTCAAACGGACAATTAGTAACCCACAGCTGAAGGACGAAGAGGCATTTGCAGATGGCTGTGGGCATTGCTGATGCTACATGAAACAGCAGAATACTAACATTAATGAACAGATTACTTAGGACAGGTAGAGTAAATAAATCACTTTCATGGATGGCTGATGTTCCTGTGGCGATCAGCTCATTGTGTTGAAGAGAGAAAGAGAAAACTGGCTCACAGCGAGACCCCCTCAGAAAACCCCCTCACCCTGAGCACCACATTGAAAAGAAAACCAAGATTTAATTGGGGTAAGTGTCGACTATGCCCAGGAATTAAAAATATTGTTAACTCTAATAATGAAAATTTATTTACAAAAACAGCAATAGGTTTCTTGATTTGCCAAATAAAATAATACATTAATCTTGGTCTTCAATCAGTTTGGTAGAATACATTCAAAGTTGTTTGATTCTGTTGCCCAAAACCACATGCAAAAACAACTAAGTGCCACACAGATTTTGAAATGGGAGCCTGTAAATGGCTGTGTTACACAAAGATCATTTCCATAAGGTTGTGGGACAAGAGTCTTAATCATGCAGACTCGGTCAGCAGGTTAGGAAGAGCATAGAGCCAATAACGTTACCCAAATGAGGGGTGGGGTGGGGGGAGGCCTTACCAGGGCTTCATAATCTTCTGTAGTTTCTGATAGCGCCTGCAAAGATTTGAGAAACTTTGGTGTCACAGTTTGGAAACAAACAACCAAACCTCTACTGTAGGTCTGAGCCAGCATAGAACCATCGACAACACATACCACAAGTTGACAAGTTAAAATAAAAATCATCATCACAACAGGAGGTTTATCTATTACACATGACAAAAATATAGCCTGTAAAAAAAAAATCAAAAAACGTAATTAAATTATAAAATTTGACTGAACATGTGCTCTCAAGCACCTTTAATCAGCAAGTCTTCCCAGACAGTGAAAGCATGCCAAGCAGAAGAAGTTGAAAAGCAGTTTGTAGCAAATCTTACTTTCACAAGCTTCAGTAAAGACAACAAAACACAGAGATCATCAAAAAGCACTTGTCTTTTTACAACAGAACAGCTTTGTATACTTCAGAAAGACATGAGTGGCAGATGCAATGTTTTGATGCCTGTCCTGTAACCTGAGATTTCTTGTGAAATGCAGCAGTAATTAAATTACCCAAAGACACAATGAGATTAACAAAGGGAAAAAAAGCTTTTCTGTTTAGCATCTGTGTCCATGTTACTGTGCAGAGTTCACGCTGTTTAAATGACAGCAGAAAGAGCAATGCCTCAAAACCTTGCCCATTGAAAGAAAAACTGGCAGCATGGTATCACTATGTTAGTGACAAAATGTGATTTTTATTTGAGTTAAAATACCAACATAAAAATCCACTTTCCCTTAGTTTTTTTCAAAAATAAAAACCTTAAACTGGTGGCTAAAGTTTAAACTCCTGTGTCAAAGCACATTAAATGGAAGAACTGTTCCGTTTTAGTCAGTAGAGAGCGATATATGCCTTTGTGCTGTGGAGCATGTGTGAGCAACAGCAGCCGACCAAACTGATTTCCACATGAATACAATTCAACATTGTCTCGGGCAGAACCATTAAATCACAATAATGGTTTGCTCTCAAGTTGCCAGCACTGAGCCTTTCGAACAATTACAGTTAACCAAATAAGTTGTCAGACAAACTAATGAGTGTGTGTGTGTGAGTGTTTCTGTTGTGTCAGACACTGATATTCATCTCTTACTCTGACACACACTCGCACACAGGGCACTTTCAAAGTCCCCAGTCCTGAATAACTGATGTGATGGTAATTTACATAAAAACCATTTTTAATGAAGGAGCTGCGAGCAAAGGGGAGTCACATCATCGGCGCCGCTGTGATGGATGACCCCTTGTTGGCAGATCAAACTAGGTCAAATATTTGCCAATTTGAGCATTAAATGCAAAAAAGAAGAAGGGCTTATCATAACAATTTATCTGTAAATTGTAGAGGTGTGTGTAATGTTGGAGGCAAGATATAGTTGTCTAATGAACAGAGACAGGAGATATTCTGCTGAGCGAAAAACTTTAACACATGAATGCATTTATTACAATTGATACTATATATACTGTATAATGTTTAAGCATTGTGCAAACATACTTAGCTATGCTTTTTTAAGATATTTTATGTGTTTGTTGTTTAAAACCAAAATGAAATGGTTTCTTTAGAGGCAAAAATAAGTATTTAATTATTTTACATTTATTGCAGTGAAT
Source organism: Brachirus orientalis (assembly GCA_016785285.1). Taxonomy (NCBI): domain Eukaryota; kingdom Metazoa; phylum Chordata; class Actinopteri; order Pleuronectiformes; family Soleidae; genus Brachirus; species Brachirus orientalis. Next base: position 4,760,829 of record JAFBJR010000113.1, on the reverse strand, counting down.
ATTAATAGTGACAACATTTAAATAACAGTAACATTTTTGGCCATATACTTCAACCTACTATCAATGTATGTTGCACAAAAAGTCCTTGTCTTTTTATTATACTGCAGCAAGAACATGTCTGACCTTCTTTAAAAGTGTGAATTCAGAGCAAAGTCAATCTCTTTTCTTAAACTGGGTGAAAAAGGGATGAATAATAAGAAATGCAAAACAAAAACAACAAAACAAACAAAAAAACAAACAAAACAAAACCGGAGAGCATCTCAGATGCTGTTGTTTCTCTTCTTGCTGAGCTTTTTCACTCCTACTGTAAATGTTTCTACAGCCTAGTTCAGGTAAAAGAAAACTAATTATGGTTATTATCAAAGTCCCAAAGAATATTGAGATCATTTTTGCCCATGTAGCAGCACCCAACACAAACAAACACTTCGTCCTGTATCACAGTGGAGAAACCTCAGTGAAATATAACCTTGCTGTAACCTTCAGTTGAGACAGTCTACAGGGACCTCTAGCCTCTTCATCTCTCTCACACACACAAGTGCAAATCTCTCTTCTCAGTCCATTGCAATATCACTTTCATGGTCAACAAAAATGAACATGAGCCTGTAGGCATGAACGTCATGCACAACAGAGGCTGACTCTTCTCTTCTGAGTAGTAATATTCATGGATGTCACCTTTACAGAGTAAGGGGTTTCACAGACCTAATACATGGAGATAGAAAAAAAAACAATAAACGATTCATTCTGCAAAACTACCCGTGCTTCATCCTGCATATTTCTATCTTTACTTGGAGCTTGACCAAACAAATGTTCTTATTATCAGTCCATGAGACATGATGAATGTAGGAGCATAAAACAAGATTACTTCACTAAATTTAATCAGAATAGACAGTGCAACTACAATCAAAGAGTCCCTGCAATATCACTGACTTCAGGTTTGTGTCAGTGGAGTATATTTAAGCTCAAACTGAGTATCTAAATACACAATGGACTCAATTATTTCAGTTTCAGAGAAAAATCACTAAAACAACTCTGGTTTGTGGCATCACAAAGAAATTGTCTGAGAGGCGGAAAACACTGCAGACTTGGAGACAAGGTGTACGTTCAGATTATCAGGCTGAAGTGACTCATATCTGATTTTTTCAGGACTGAATTTCCTTTGCTGAATTTCCCTTATATAAGAATCAATAAAGGCATATCTTATCTTATGCATATTTCCCGCATCAACACCAAGCTGTCTCAAAAACATTTTCTGTTGTTGATGACGGATGCAAAATGGTCTTCGTCAGTCAAATTCAGATGCACTTTTAGTTAAGAATGTATATCTTCAAATCTGGGTTAGAGGTTAGGGTTAGGGCTTAACAATGTGGCTGGCAATCTGAATGTAGCCCAAAAGAGATGGACAACCAACTGACTTACTCAGTCCCACTTTCCACCATCTGAGTGAGCAAGGAGATGCCATCCAGGTTGATGAATTCTTGGGCAAAGGTGATGTCACGGGATGCGTTGGCCAGATCCTTCAGAGCCTCCAGCTTGGCATCCATGCTGGATGACTGAATCCGTTCATGGAGTTGGACTGCTGTCTGATACTGCATTGTGCATAGCAAAGAGAAAAGAGCCATAGACAATGTACAATACATCTGAAAAAGTTTGTTCTGACACAATAAGACAATGGAAAATAAAAACTTACAGGAGAGGTGGTCAAGCGTAATATCGAGCCATTCTTGATGTCATTGCGATTCTGTGGAAGAGAATCAAAGTAAAGGCAAAACGTTAAAAAGCACTTTTTTAGGGCATGGTTAGAAACTTCTGCCTGGTGTAAGAATCAGATAACCAAACCTTTTCTGTGATATAAAAACTTGTTGCATCAGCGATCTGGAGAGCAAAGTTTTCATGGTTTCCCAGGGACCATCTGAAAGCCATTGGATATTTAGCCATTGGATAAAGACATTTCAGTTTTATTTAAACAGAATATCATCTGTCATACAAGTAATAGGATTAAAGCCTGGGAATAGGAGGAAACCAGTGCTTCTGAGGTTCAGAAGCACTGGCACCCTTGTATGCATACACACACGTATGGTGGAAGAAGCAAATGCTGACTCACCCCTCACACACTTCTTTAATGATGGCCGAGAGAGGCTTTTTCTGTGGAGAAAGGCAAAGCCACATTTAGTCGTCAGGCTGAGCTTAAGTTCCTAAAACAACAGTCCACTAAGAGTAGGCTGCAATTATTTTATAATAGAGTACTGGCACAATGAGACGCTGTTCTTCAGGAGCTTGTATTAATCTGACTGTCCAACTGCTGATAAAGGAATGTTGTCCAAACATTGTACAATTTAATTAATTATTATTGGTTGTCAAACTGCTTCAAAGTGGTTTAAAACTTTACTCAACTACTTACTTGCAGTAAAGTTTATTTTGGAGTTGATTTTATCTTTATTTTTAATCTTATTGAACTGTTAAACAATATTACAATGTAACATTTTACTCTATACTTCACCCAAGTAATGTATGTGAGGCTGCGACATTGTTTAATATGGAGATTAAAATTAATAAAACACTTAGGTAATTAAATGCCATATATTTGATGCTTTAATACCGACATTTTATTGGAAGCCATTCCAAATTCAACAGAAATGTGTTAAAAATTTTCTGCTCATTGTTCATCCTCTGATCCCTAGTATAAATGTCTGTAGCGATTTAGTGTTCAATATCATGCATTTCATCGATCGGATAATCTAAACCAGTGGTTCTTGCCCTTTTTACTCTACGTACCACCTGAGAAAATATTGAGCTCTCTAAGTAACACCATTATCACCAACGTTAAAATACAGTGGTGTAAACAGGCCGAGCAAAGTCAACTGCGGACTTTTCACAGGAGGCAGATTTATTCCTAATAAGATAATTTGCTCTCCCATCATGCTCCTCTTCCTCACATATACTTCAGACACTGGTGTAATGAAAGTAGATTAAGATGGAGTGAGAAATAAGGTGACTAATTATTATTATTCAGCTTATTATTATTTAGTTATCTGTTGCATTTTCAATCTGATCACATACCCCGGTGTATACAGTAGAACAGTTTTTCCACGTTCAGTTTGAGAACTGTGGATCCAAACGATTGATTGAAAGAGACCAACGTAAAAGATACAAAATAGTAACCACGGTAACATCATCACCGTGGTGGTGGTGTTTTGTTTTTTTTTTCTTTCTTCCCGACTCATTTTGTTTCCGATACGACCCCAACGTCATGGGTGACGCACATGATGCAGGGGTGAAAAAAGAACACAGCAGGACAGAACAACCACTGGGAATGGGAATGGTGGCAGCGGCTATAGAGAACACAAAGCAGGACATGCTGACTTCTGCAGCTTTACACAAACAATACTACACTGCACCACACGACATAACCATACACACTAAGAGTTAATATTACATTACTAAAATATTACTGCCAGTAAAATGCATAAGCTGTAGTGATGAAGAGGTACAGAGAGAAGATAATGGTGGCAGGACGGGGGACATGACAAGAAAAGAAAGACAGTGAGGTGAAAAAAATGAAGGTGGGCTGATCTACAAACAAAAGAGGGAACAAAGGATAAAAAAAGAATAATAAGCTAACTGAATAAGATAAGGGAAAACAACAGCAAAGACAAGAAGAGGGAGAGTGGATGATAACAGTGGGAGGAAGCTGAAGGGTGAATGATGGAAAATGAAGCATGCACTTCTAATTCCACTGATATTTATTTAAAACAAATGTTACTAAACGATAAAGTGTAGATTAACAAGTACACTAAGTGAAGAACCAATTGTTTTAAACTGCAAATGCTCATCATAAGAGGTTTATTGTAAGTAAACTATTCATATGCCTGACCATCAAAGAAAAAGCAAAAAGTCGGCAGTGCCTTGAAAGGCATTAAACGAATTGTGCATTGCTCAGAGCAGTTCTTCTCATACAAGATCAAAGCAATTTCCATTTTGAACATGTAATATTAATAAAGTAATATATTTAAACACATTAACCTTTAAATAATATTAAAAGTTAATATTCTTTTACTACATGTGCAAACTTTTGTATAATTTCTGATCTGCTCTGAACACCTCCAGCTTATTTTAGTTGACTGATTTGTTGTAAACAAGTTATAAGAAAAAACAGTTAAGAGAAGGGGGAGAAGTATTCTGAAAGGGATGCATTATATGTAACCTTGTAAGCTTCTAATTACTTCCTAATTATACTGTTGTAAATGATCCTGTAATCAAATGGAATCATATAATTATTTGGACTGAATGACATTAAAAGAAAGTTCAAATGCGGATGTCATCCAAGATTTCAGAACATGATGTAATTTTACTCTAAGGGAGTTGGACATCCTCAGCTATAGTTTATTTTTCTCGACTCCATCATGTCTCTGGCCTAAACTCTCAACACATCTTCCACTCCACTACTATTATATCATTTCACCATCAGGCCACCCTCTCTCTTTACTATAATTCAGTGAGAAGCAGAAAAGTGTCACACTTGATACATGATGGCAAATGCCATATACTATTTTTCAGCTTTTCCAACTCAACACTCATGTTTTTTTTAAAGTGGTAGGATAACAAGTACATCTGTCTCTTTGCAAGGTCATTCAATAACACAACAAAAACAATTCACCAGTTTGGACCAATATCACAGTGTGACAACAGATTTGCCTGCGAATGAATGACAGACACCTTTAACCATTATAGCACACAAGGGTGCATTTGAGTGGTCATATGTATCTACTTCTTAAGCGTAGATACATTTTTGGGAATCATTTATTGTCATTGTCAAATATTTAAATTAATTTCACGTTAAACTAGAGGTACTGTATTTCAATTACAGGTGATCATACTGTAATTTATAAGTTAATAACAACAGAAAAAAAATATAAAAATAAGGCACCCAATTGGATGCCTGTTAAGGCACCCAATGCGACCAAATTTATCCCATCAGCTCATCCTTAGTACATTTCTGACTAACAAAACAATAGTAATAATAATAATAATTCATAAAATTGTCTGCACCACTTCCCTAATATATGTTTGAAAAGACAGAGAGAGAGAGAGAGAGAGAGAGAGAGAGAGAGAGAGAGAGAGAGAGAGAGAGAGAGAGAGAGAGAGAGAGAGAGAGAGAGAGAGAGACTACCTAAACACACAGGCTAACATGGCAGAGAAAACACACATAATAGCCCCAACAAAAAATCAGAATTACACACAAATTCCTAAACAAATGTGTACAAGTACACACACAGACAAACAAGCAGGGCTGCCAGCAGCACACACGCGTGTGCGCACATACACACGAATAGTAACAAGTATGCATGTTGCCACGCAAACACACCCACATGAAATTTCCGTTATGCAGAGTTGTACCCACATAAATAAACAAAAACTACACACCTTCACCTTCTTGCTCACACACACACACACAGACTTTCTCTAGGTCTCAAGACAACGCACGCCACTGAAGCCCACTCCCCATCACATGACTCACACAGCCATATGCTGCTGCAGGGCCCAGTGTACATATGAGATGCAGAGGGAGGAGGAGGCGGGGGTTGATGGTGGAGGACAAGAGAGGAGGAGGAGGCAGAGTGCAAGTTTCACGGTTTCAACAAAAGATGGGAAGGAGGAGTGGGGGATAAGAGAGAAAGCAAAGAAGAGAAAAGTGGGAGGAGGAGGAGAAACAAAAGTATGATGACAGGGAGAGATAATACAATTAGAGATAAGTAGGAAAAGAGGGTTTAGAGAAGAAAAGACCAAAGTCACACCAGAAAAGGAGCTGAAGATATTTGACAATTCAGTCTATGGGAACACTGCTGATCAAGGGTCATCGAATAGAAAAACTACCCCCTCAAACCTAAATACTCTGTAGTTCAATGTTTCATTCATCCATTGAGAAGGACAATCATGGCTTCAGTTGCCACGGTGACTCAGAGCTTGTACAATCATTAGCCCATCTGTGAGTCACACACACACACACACACACACACACACACACACACTTAGAACAGGCCATTTTACACTGTATCAAACAGTTTAACAATAAACATGTCATATCCCCCCACGAGGTAATCTACAGTCATTGTTTGGACTAATTATTTTATTATCATGTTATTTAATGTTTGTCAGATAATCAAAACAAATTTATTTATATATATATATATATATATATATATCAGAAATCAATTACAGTTTCAATACACAAGCTTCAAAACAGTATTTACTCTGTTACAGATTTATAACAAGATGAATATACTGTAATAAAAGGATGAAAACTAAAGATATGAACTGTTTCTAATATGGTATCAACATTTGTTAACAGTGTTAAATGTGTCCTTTTTCCCATTATACAGTGTCCTACTGCTACAGCACACAAATTTCCCGTCTGTGATTAATAAAGTCATGTAAAGTCTGTCTTCATTGCATTTTGTGAACTGACAATGAATAATCAAAATAGAATCATAAAACTGCAGCCTGTGCATTTTGTTTATTGTGTTGTGTCAAATTGCAATTTTGATTTCATAATCCCTTATTGAATTCCTTATCTAATCTTATTGTGGTTTTTGTATTTGTGGGGAATCTTTCAGCCTCCATTAGATAGGACAGTGAAGTGGAAAAAGAGGAAAGAGAGGAGAGCAGACACGAAGCCAAGGACACAGATCAATACAAAGGCCCTCAGCCCGTGGGGCGCCAGCAGGTAAACTATTCAGTGTCCTAATCTTATTCTGTTTATCTACATTTTCAAGAAGATACAAGAAGGGGGGGAGAATTTGCTCTTAAACTGTTAAAATTATAACCTACATAGTTGTATTCACCACTTTCTCCTCATACAGCAACTAAAACATTTTTAAAAATAGAATATTAATGTTTTTCATGTATTCAGATTCAGCCTAGACACCTAAACTGACATGAAAGGTGGCAGTTTTATGTAATTTAGCTGGTAGAATGTCAATATCATTATGAACAGATCTCTCCTCTGTCTCTCTACCAACACTCAAAAATGGACGCACATCACATGTGTGCAGTGTGAACGCTCTGCTCTGTTAACATGGGCAACGAAATAAAACATGACAGAATGCAGCATCGATGCACATGCCACGCATGTCCAGTATTGTATGTGTGATGACAACACTGATAGGTGATTTTTTTGACACCTACCTGGTCTATCTCCATGAGTTTGGGGAAAGCCCCTGGCCACTCAATGGCCACCTTAACAATGTCTGCCGGCGGGGGCATGGCTGCCGGGGGTGTGGTGCCCGGTGTGGGTTTTGCTGCCTCACACCTCTGTCACTATTACTGGAGAAGGCTCATCCAAATCTGCAGAAGAGTGGACAGGAGAAAATGGACAAAAGGTACATAAGTCAAGAACCAAGACAATAAGAGCAGCACTGAAAAAGAAAAACATGCGAGTGGAATAAAGCACAGCGCTCTGGGGACTGCTACTGAACAGCTCAAACCAATTATTCACATTCACACAACAGTTAACAACTTAGAGGAAATGAGACAATTAACCTACTTACACCAGTTTACCATTATAGATGAAGCACATGCACACATGATACATTATGGCCCTCTATTGTCATACCCCCTACATATCTGAGGCCAGGTTCAAACCAACAGTGCAGTCTATCATCACTACTAATGTAGAAACCATAGATGTTATACCTGCAACAGTCCACAGTTGCTACACACACACACTCGTGTTAGTGTCACAGTCATAATTACATAAAATTCATGTAGATTCCATCACTTCATCACTCCATCACAAACATTTTCCTGATGGGTTAATGTCAGTCCTCCTTCAATAGCACACGATGATGATAAAAATGTGAACCATGTAAAGTAAATAAAGGATGATTAAGCACAGCACATGTAAGTGGACACCAATGTGACTGACAGCTTGTACTTTCCAATAGGTGCCTGCTTGCAGGTGACATCTTAACTTAAAAAAAATAGACATGGTGACGCTCAAGTTGCAAATCTTAAGTTTTTTGACACCGCTTCATTTTGCAACCGGAAGACTACATCCACTTTTTCTATACAGTCTGTAACAGCATTTTAAAAAGGGAAACTATTTTTGGGGAGCTGGCCTGAGTTCAGACCAAGTCGCAACAGGTTGTGATGTCATCTTTAAGAATCTGAGCTCCTATTTTGAAGCCTCCAGAAGTACAATTTGTCTGGTGCCATGCTGAGATGCTGAGATCTCACCTGCACCCAGGCTGCTATTGAACAATACCAGCTGTCTATCACAGTGAAGTCCACTCATATGTTCCACACCTAATCATCTATTTTCCTCTAATAGGAACACAGTTGTCAAAAATTGACATCAAGTCTCTTGAGGATGACCTGAAACTAGCCATAAAGACCATTAATTCCTTCAAGAAAATGTTGAGTGACATTTTAAATGAAGTGAGAGTTAAGCTTCAAGACTTATATTCAAATAGAGTCACTCTCTTCTGTCTATTCAATATGTTGGTACTTCCTGACTGCATTCACCATGGAAACCAGAAGACTTCATCCATATTTATTTATATGTGATCTATGGTTGAGTCATTAAATTGTACACAAACCACCCAAAACTATGTAACGACAACTCCAAGAGTGAAGTAGTTTTGGTTCAAAGTCCGTTCAGACGCTTTCACAGGAATGAATAAGCAGGAGTTTTAGCAGTTTGAGACAGAAAGTGGCACTCACATTCCCACAACAAGCAGAGAGTCAAAGCTCTTTCACCACAACAGCAAGTGAGCATGTGAGGTTCAGCAGCAGCTTTAGCAGATGTTCAATGTCAAGTTTAAAAGGGGCATTCCAGAAAAGTAGAGCAATTTACTCATCACAAGATACAAAATCATCCATCAAATCATTTGAATACTACTACTCCTAACAGTAAAATCTTTTAGCAAGAATTTTTTTTTAACTAATCTACATTATTTTTGAACTGAATGGGTTCAATCCACTGTCCACCACTCTGTGTTTGAACCTGCCCACTAAAGTTACATGAAAGAACAGCAAAACACAAGTGAAATTCCCAACTAATCCCAGAGTCTGAACTTGCAAGTTAGAGTACGCTAGGACTGATGAACAAATTTAAAACACAACATGGAGCATTACAACCTGAGACAACACCAAAATATTGATGTTCATGAAGGAATGAGAACTGCTTCACATATGGATGAATGGATGAATAAAATAATGATTGTTTACAGAAATAACCTATCTCTGTGATTAAAGTCAAAACCCCTGACAATAAAGTAAAAACTCTGGAGAAGATAACAGATAGCAGCTTCTGCAATTTTCTAATCGCGTTGTTTCAAACTGATGTCTCAATTTTAACAACTGATTGTTCGACCCTACCGTGTGCACCTCGATTCATATAGCAACAAGCTCACGGCTCTCCCGCCCGTTTCATGAGAACATACACAAACACGCACTGCAACACTGCAGCTGAGCTGGCAATCCTGGGTGGTTCCTTCCAGGCTTCTGTCTCTGTGCTGTGAGTTCTCCTCAGAGATTACAAGAAAAAAAGAAAAAAAATAGAGGAACAGGTAGCTGGATTGACCTGAAACCCCGTGGCTTTCCAACAGCTGAAGAACGTGTGGTGGAAAAAACAGCCAAATCACAGTCACTCCAAACGTCAGAGGGGGTAGGTGGTTAAAGATGCTTCTGTGTGCTTTGCAGGAGTCCAGTGAAACCAATCACTACACACTTATAAAATGTAGCATAAAACTGACAGAGGAAGTTATCAATAATTAACCTTCCCAGGCTGTCTAGAAAGCTTGGATCATCCTAATTCCTGGTGGAGAGGCCTTTTACATATTTATGCTCAAATTCATTATGTATTAAGATGGGCTGAGACCAATTCCTGGGGGATGGCTATTAAGTGGAAAAGTGATACAGCATGTGCATTAACACAGAGCAGTGAGTCCTTTAACGTGTGTAGACAAACAATGATGATAAATATTTATGTGTGTGTGTATGTGTGTCTGTTATTATACAGTACTGAATGTGTGTGTGTGTGTGTTTGATGAACAGGTATTAATTTAATGATGCTGTAGTACAGGTAATGAGACGAGTCTGGCGTTATGTGACTCACCCCATAATAATCCACATAGCCTTTATTCAAGGGCCCGTTGCCATGGCAGCTGGTGCATCAATAGCTCGAGATGTGGATGCATCTTTCTCTCCAAAGTGCGTATCATACTCAAGTCACGTTCATCACAACTCTGCAAAAGTGACTCAGTCTTCCTCTCTGCTTTGAATTTCAACACTGTAATACTGTAATTTCGTTTAAGATTACAGTGATATGTAGCATAAAATAAATACTTTATCTGACACTTTGGTGCTGTTCAGTGCATCCCTCTGCTCTCCATCCTGTATAATCTAATGTAGAGTATGAGAAAAAGAAAATGCTTCTGATCTCAATTTTTGGTGGTGAATTAGAAGTGGGGTGAGCGTGATACACACAATCCTGCACCCATTACCCTTAATAGGCCAGTCACTGAAACAAACGTTTATTTAAAAAAAATATCAGCAACACTGTCCTGTTCCTGTTCAGGCACATGCAGTGCGTGATTTGTTCATCTGACAATAGATTGTTAGTCTTATTGTGTACATGGTTTATAATCCTCAATAATAACTGAGGCTACATCTAAAAGGTTTCCAATCTCCAGACTGTGTTACCATGCTATGGCCGCCTGATCTTTCTGTGTCAGTCTGTTGGTCCAACACTTTCGCTGAAATATCTCAACTATTTGGTGGAGTGTCATAAAATTAATCCACTCATATTAATAAATCCAGTGGAATGGCATGTTGGTTGACATCAGGTTATAGATTTAGCAGAACCTTTGATCATAACATGAGTCACATGAACATGCTGCACACAAAATGAAAGATATCAAGGCACATTTACACACATTTTTCAATTTAGACTGTCCTTCGCAGTATATAAACCACACTTTAGCCCCATGTACCATGTTAAAACATTAAAGTTACATTGATGTGGAAAATATCAGAATACAGGCAAAAGAAAAAACCTTAACCGCTTATTTTTCTTGCCTGGTCTCTTGTGGTAGTCATGACTCATGCTGCGACATTCCTGTATGGTAAATGGTGTGTATTTATATAGCACTTTCCTTGTCTTGATGACCACTGCATTTCAGTTTTGCCATTCACCCTTTCACATCAGTTCACTCACACTTTTAATACAGGACATAAAGAGCATTTTCTATCACACATCACATTCATGCCATTTCACACACTGCTGACACAGCCATCCGGAGCAATGTGGGGTTAATTGTCTTGTCCAAGGACACATCGGCATGTAGACTAGCAGAGCCGGAAATCAAACCCACAACCTTTGAGTTGAAAGAAGACTCTGTCTCTACCACTTGTCCACAATTTAGACACTTCAGCAAGGACAATCATGTGAGGACACATTAGATTAATTAAAATGAAAAGAAACTTCTTTTTACAATGAAGCATGGAAAGTTGACCTGTGCCTGAAGACGCTATCTGTGTGACAGAGGATTTGTATTGTTTTTTTTCCAGTAAAGGCAGAGTGTGTGTGAGTGAGTATGTTCCGAGCACCTTGTCATTTTCTGAGAATTAGAAGACTCACAGATGGACGGCCTTGAGTCTTACTGATTGGACACACACACACACAGTTTTGTGCAACTATCCTTTTAAGGACTCAAATCGACTTCCATTCAATTGGACAGCCAAATTAAAGCCTTATTTAACCTAATCACAATTCAAATCTTAGCCATAAACTTAACCGGTTTTCTCAGAAATAAGGTTCTGCCTCATTAGGACCAGGTTCGGTCCTCACACACTTTACTTGATTTTTGACCCCATAAGGAAGATATGTCCGTAATCCATAAGGAAGACAAGTCCCCATAATGTGACTGTGTAAACAGATTTAGGTCTCCACAACATAAGGAATCCCAGGTACATACACACACACACATACAGAATTGTAACTGAGAGACACAGCAATTCATCACACTAGCACACCGTGAGCGGGGGTGCAAATGATGCTGCAATAGACACAAAACACTGCTAAGAACAAGTTCTGAGAAACGAGATGTTCACACTTGGACTTCCTCAGGTGTGTTCGTCTCCATGGATTTTCGATATGTCGTCAAGAGAGTTTACTGTGGTCTGTCAGGCTGTGTATTTCTGATCTGTCACACTGGCATCTCATCACAGCCTCTTCTTACTGTAAATGGAGCCTTGTTACCAAGCTCGCTGCTGTCACAACTCATCATATCAGAGCAGGTGATTTGCTGCAAACTGGAGTGCGACTGAGTGTGTGTATATTTTTCACTCTGCCAGAGGCTCCACTAGGCTAACAGGACACAGTGCTCACTCCATGTTTGAACTGTTTTGTCAGTTTTTAAGGATCTGGCCACTCTTTCTTCCTCTCCTCTTTTCCATTGCTTTTTTCCATAATCTGACAAAAAATGAAATCAAAGAATTAACCTCTCTCTCTCTTTGTTTGTGTGTCTCACTGGTTTGATTCCACAAATATACTTTTTGCAACAACATGCTGGCAAGTCATCAAAACACTGGTCTAACCTGACCCTGACTTCTAATACTTGCCACCTGCTTTGACCAGAGAGGCGAGTACCACTGGGCAACAGTAGCCATAATGCTTGAGGCCTGACTTCAAAAGAGGGGGCAAAAGTTAAATCTCACGTTACCCTCAGAAACCTGTGATCTGATCTGCTGCCAGAGGTCGAAATTATAGAACAAAAACATCAATAAAATGGCAGAGAGAGGTAAGATGAGAGGAGAAAGAGAGGGATGAGAGGACCTGTGATTTGTTGGACAGCAGAAGAGTGCTAAGGTTTCACCTCAATAATTCATAATGTGTAATCTGAGGGTCACACCGGCTGCAAAGGGAGGAGGTAGAAGAATGGAAAAAAACAAAGCAGGTGAGAAAGAAAGGGAACATGAAAGGAGAAATAGAGTGGGAGAAGTACAAAGGCAGGCAGTTACCATGAAATAATGGTATTAATTTTTTTTTTTTTTTTTTACAGGGAAAGACCATGCTTAGGATAAAGGACAAATAACAGAGAATGCAACAAAAGACAATGAATGACAAGACAGCAAGAGAGACAAAGGAAAAATTAAAATGAAGCAATTAAGAATAAAAGAGGATAGATAAAAGAATTTTTAAGGCCTCTCAAACAATAACTGGAAAATAAATTAAGAACAATATATTCAGACAAAAACATAAAGCTGTCAGTTAGGGGCTGTAACTAACAATAATAGAGTAATTAGTTGATAATTTTCATGACTAACTGATGAGTTATTTGGTCCATAATATTTGAGAAATCTGTGTTTCCAAAACCACAAAATGATGAGCTTAAACGTCTTGTTTTGTCCACGAACCAAAACCTTTCACTTTAAATTATTTTGTTTGTTATATGGAGCAAAGAAACCAGAACATTTTCCACATTAATACTTGAATGATTAATCATTGCAAACTTTGTGTGGATACAAATAACTTACACTACGCACATTATGGTTCCAGAAATCAAAATGAATCTGTATATATGAGTCATTCATTATTATTTTTTCATATTTTGAATCAGATTAATATTTTCCGAGAGAACAATTCAAAATATTTGTCAATTTATTTTAGCACTGCGTAAGACTTTATCAACACCTCCGACTAACGACACTGCTGTCTAAGAATATTAATGTAAAGAAATTTGCTTTTTTGAGTATTGTAACATCACACACACACAGAGAGAGAGAGAGAGAGAGAGAGAGAGAGAGAGAGAGAGAGAGAGAGAGAGAGAGAGAGAGAGAGAGAGAGAGAGAGAGAGAACTATGTGCTTTTTCCGCCTCGCATCTTCAGTCATGACATAAAACACGTCATTCTGTGTGCTGCGTGGGAATGTCACCACAGACATGAAACAAAATACTGCTACTGTATACTAAGAAACACAGAGAGCATTGTGTGAAAAGCAAGAGATTTTTTCATGGTCCATTTTGACACTTAATACATCTTTATCATTTACTTTACCAATCTCTTGATTTGCATATTGTGCTTGGTCAAATTCCAATTTGGATTATTTTAATAATTGTGCAGCCACAGAGCTGACCATATCACCATCAGGAATGTCCCAGTCCACCATGTTGAACAACCATGTTTGACATGTTTTGTCATGACCAGAACATGTCAAACCAACACTGGCTCCGGAGATTGCCTTACACATTTCACTGCCAACATAAGGTCACAGTAAGTTCACCTACATGCAGCAGTGGTAGTCAGGTGCCCTCTACAAGAAAGGATCATTTCACAAAAATCCAAGTGCAGAGGTCATAAAGCGGGACAATGAAGACCAACCACTTTGAGCAGGGGCAAAGCAAAGCTGCATGCAAGCTATGGTTATTTGAAAGAGAGGGCAGGTTTTTGAAAAGAAAATGCTAAAATCTCAACGTAACATGAATAAACAAGTCTCTCAGAAAAACTGACCTGCTCTTGAGTAAAACAGACTTACATGCAGACGTTTTTGTGCAAGGGGGTTCTGCATTAACTGATGCGCTGTTTGGATTTCAAAAGAATGCCATTCTAGCACCACATTTGATGCCACTACAAAGGGCCTGCCTCACCACAGGGGCTTGTGAGTGTAAGAGGGTGTGTGTGACTCTGTGAATGTAGAAAAATACCGACATCATCTTATATCTGAGAGCCGAAACAAAAGGCCACGGAGAACCATGAGTAACTGTTGCTCCGGGCATGATGTCTACACACTCACAAATACACACACTTGCCACATGATGGTCATGTTACACCCTGAAGGAGAGGTGTGAGCATGCCAGAAACATGAACCACATATATGCTGAGGTTTGCAGGGAGGTTTTCCTCACTTTTTTTTAACTATGAATGATTCTAAAAGTAATTGAGAGAATATTGTTTCATACAATTAAACTTTAAAATTATGATATTTGTTGGGCTACTCCACAATCAAGTCTCAATCCAAAAACGCAGCATAGTTCCCAAAAATATGACAGAAAGAGGACACTGAAATTAAGAAAGCTAAAAAAGATATGTAAAAAAATATGTAGTTCCCCAAAACGCAAACTTCTTCCCCTGCAAGAATATTTCCAACCCTTTTTATCCCCCCCCCACCCCATAACCATCACAACTACAATACTTAAACTATTTCTAATCCTAACAACATGTCTTAGCTGACCTGTGACGTTATGAAGATGAGGCAAAAAGTCCTTTCTTTCGAGATTATCCTCATTGTGTGTAAGATCTAAAAGTCAAACTGGTCCTCAAAATGACAGAAGCACAAGCACGCACACACACATGCGAAACACACGAACACCAGGACCACGATAAGATGGAACTAAGACAAAGAGCTGACAAAACATCTTCAAATAAAAGGAAGAAGACAAAAGGTAAAGGCGGAAGGCCGAGGTCAGGGTTTACAATATGGCTTCAAGATTCAGCCAAGGAAGGAAGTTCCATTCTGTAATATACATGCAAAAAAAAAATGCAAAGGAAACACTGAGCAAACCACACGCAACAGGGCATCAAATTATTTTAATGAATTCAGTAAAACATCATCTAATGTAGTGCTGGGCCTCTAAGCAGGCTTCTGATGTGACAAACCCACTCTGGTTTTCACTGCACTTCTGTAACCAGGATATCCTGTCAAATGTTGGTATGAGCAGCTTCAAACAATCTCAACAGCAGCAAACAACCAACCTCCAGCATAGACATGAGCTACGGAGCCAATTTCAGCACAAACTCAGAACATGTGCAGGGTGAAATCTACTGTATGTGTGTCTTTGCAACTAAATCTGCACAGAGTGGAGAACAGGTGACGCATTGGAACCACAGTGAATTGCTGAAAAAGGTACAAGCCAGTAATAAGAGGTAAACAAGTGTCAGAAACAATTTGAGGTACTTTGACAGCATTCTGCAAACCCAGATAATTAAACACTGCAACATTTAGAGGCAAGGACAGGACACATATACACTGTACTGTGAAGGAACCTTCATATTGCCAAGTAATTACTTTCCCAAGCAGCAGATTTATCAGCTGCGTAAGTGAGCTCTATTTATCCATTTCAAAACCATAAACTACTGACAACACATTTCCATGCAACCAAAACCATGAGGCCGCAAGATTCAGCTGCATTTAAAAAACATGTCTGCTCATTGACATTTTCATTCTTTTCTCGTAAAATGGGAAGAGTCGAGACCCATCAGCCCATGTACGGTGTATAACTATATATCTATTACTCCACACTGCAAACATGTAACCTCAATATTCATGCCCACTGGTGACACAGAAGAGGAAAAGGAGACAGAATGCACAGAGCCGCACCCAGAGGCCTACTGCATCCTGTGAGTAAAAAAAACAAACTTTGAATGTATGAGGACTCACCCAAAAAAATTGACAATCAAGCAGCCTTTCTCCCAATCAATGTATTTCTTAAGCAGATAGCAGGTTTAAAAAATATAGTGGAGGCAACTCTTTTCCATGCAAAATGATGTGACTGTAGGTGAAAGGTCCTCAGCATCATGGGCTACAAAGACTTCATACCAGTTTGTTCACTGCTTCGCCTCAGGAAAAAAGAGCAACCAAGAGACTGCTGAGAGGGACAGGCAGAAGAAGGAAGTGGGCGTTTATCAAAAAAGAGGAAACAGGTCTACCAGTGAAAAAAAAAAAAAAGCGCCAAAATTTTAAAGTTGAGATGGTAGCAAGTGAGAGGACTTTGCTGATGTCTATAGCCAAGATAGAAGTGTAAAGGAAGATACACTCAAATCAATTTGTAAATTAAAAATCAAAGACAGTTGAAGTGTGCCCATCACGTCAGCATTATTGTGAGACTTAAATGGATTGTAGATAAGGTATTCAACTGGAGTTTATAATGGGTACTGCAATATAAATTACCTATATACACTTAAAACCCTTAACTGTATTTGCAGGCCATAAATACTATTTTGAATTGTGAATTATCTGTCTTTAGCTTTATTATCAGTGAAACTAATGTTTCCTTCATCTCTGACGACATGTCATGGTCATTTTATGACTTTGCGACACATTTCTTACATACAGCACCTTTAAGCATGCCCGCTTCTACCTTGGAAGTGGGATCCAACTCCCTAGTCTCTGCACAAAAGTAAATAAAATGACAAATAAGATATACTATATTAATTACCAGCCTAAGAAGTGCTGGTAGGCAGATTTTTTTTAACTTCTGAAGTGAAGTAAAAGAAAAGAGCCAGTTTAGCTGTTTCTCCTTTTTTTTCCTTAACAACAATCAGCTACTGCCTTACATTTGTTGGACAGTGTGATATTAGTACTGACATCCAACTTACTGCAAAAACACAACTTAATTGGATTTCCCAAAAATGAGGTGCTACTTTAATGATTTGCCATTAAAACAACTCTACTTTTGTCTTAGTCAGCTAACCTACAAGACATCCAGGACATTACAGGAGACAGGACGACAAATCTAGAAGAAGTGTTATCGCTTCTACAGGCACGTTAGTCCCAATGATGCATTTAATACTGATGGTTAGAGCCAGAGTTTGGGTGATTATCACCACTGTAGCTCACAGTTTCACTTCCACTTCGGGCTGCCCCTAATCACTGCTAATGCAACAAATCTAGCAGTCTAAATCGAGTGCCAGCGAAGTGAGTCAGATGGCTTGTGCTGTCACAGAAGTGGTGCACTGATCATGAGCTATAAGTGGCTAAAGGCCCAAATAAACATTTACTATTGGGCAATGACATCTTCATTTCAGCCTGAGAGCTCAACAGTCCATCTGTGCAAGGGTCACACAAAAACAGATGTTTACTCCACCCAGGCTGAGGTCGACTTTGCTTCATCCGAGCTTCATAATTGCAACATCCTGGACTGTTAGTTCAGAAATCAACTCCCAAAGAGACTCAGGAAGACAAGTATCCAAGGAACAAAACATTTCAGGCAGTAACACCGGTGTAAACAAAACAAGCCAAGAGAAAAAAGACGGCGCCCTTATTGAGTTTTTGCTTCCAAAAATACAAGAGAGAGGACAGACTGCCCGTGAGTGAAATAGTCACATGGCTAGTGATTGTGTTGAAGTGAAAGTTTAGAGGACCTTGGTCCCTCATGACTCCTTGCTAGACAGAGGAAAAATATTTGTGTGAGCTACACACAAGTGTCTGTCAGGGAAACTTAAACAGAGTGAACAGTGCTGAGTCAGAGAGCTCACTGGGGACTCCATGCCACAGCTTTAATAATCCAAACTATCTCAGCTCCCTCGAGAACAACCCAACTCTGTAAACTCTGTCAGTTTTACTGACATTCCGGGATGCTGCACCAATGCTGCACCATGTCTGCTATCAACATTCCAGATTTCCTCCAAATCTCACCCACCTTTTCTGCACCCCGGACTGCAACATTTCAAAGCTTGTATTTTGGGTAAAATACTTTTGGACAACAAAGCAGTCAAACCATATTTTTAATATGTAGCCAAGAAAGTGCCAATAATTCATTGCAATAAGAAATTAAAGTAGAATCCATATATCTAATAAAATGAATGTTTGGAAGATACAGTTTTTCTAAAATGGATAGAGAAGTTATACAGTCTTCATTTATAGATCACTTTTAAACCAGTATACAGTACATAGTGCGTAAGAATGCTAAAAACACAATTCCTTGAAATGTAAAGAAACAGAATAAAACCAACATTCAATAAAACAGACGAACAATAAAATTAAATCAACCACTGAGGTAAAACTGACAAAAGTGTTTCAAGAAAACAAGTACTGGCGAAAATCAGATAAAAAAAAAATCACATAAAATACAAATGGGTTAACAATAAGAGTATGTTTTTAAGAGGGACTAATAGGAAGACACCTACTCAGACTGCGAGCCAGGCCATGGATGACTTTAATCAATAAAATCTTAAAACTAATTCAAAAACAAATTGGGAGCCAGTGGAGGGAGGCTTAAACTGAAGTGATGTGATGATATTTATTTGCTGGAGTTAAAAGCCTGGCTGCTACATTTTGGACGTCCGTACTATACACTATGTTTTTGATTTAAGCCTAATATGTTCTGCAGTAAATACTTGCTACTGGTGTTCTTACGATCAGCTGCAACAAACAGGCATTTCAAGGTGACCAAACCTGTTATGAACAGTCTGGGACTGAACCAGCTTTGAAGCCTCCTGTGAGAGTGATGAGTGGGAGACAAGTGCAGAGTATCAAGTCCTTTCTGGAGCTCCGTTTGAAATCATGACCTGGTTATGTTTATTATACACCATTTGTTCTGGTTTCATAAACAAAGCAGATCTTGAAAAGAAAAGAAAAATAAACAGCCCTTTCTGTCGATCCAGGAGAAGTGGACCGTCATTCAGACTGAGTGCTATCACCTTCTATTCAGCCTTAGTATGCATGACTAATTGTGTAGAAGCAATGTTTAAAACAAAAAAGCAAATTATATTCATTGAAGGAGAAGAGGAAGAAGAAGAAGAAAGTATTGCAACACTAAGGATGGCAGGTTTTGTAAAACACCAATAAGAAATAAACAAACAGACTTTGTCAAAAGCAGTTAAAGCTGCCGTCAGCAATTTCTCCTTTTGCTGGCTTTTGGCTCACATCACTGCCATTTCCTTGCTCTATATAAAATAGAGAATAATAAACAGCTACTGGTGTCATTTGATTAAACTGTGTTTTTTTCTTTTTCCATCTTTCCTACTTTTTCATAAAATGAATTTGCATCATCCCACAGTCATGCAGAGGAGGCTGTAAGGCAAAGATAATTCCACGCTACAGGGAATCATATCTGTTATTCAAAAACCACATTCAAATGTATATCTCTGGAAGGAGTGATACGTGTTTCTTATAATCATCAAAATGAAGTTGTGCCGATCCACGCATCTCGACAACGTACAGCAGAGCGTACATCAGACGACAGAAATCTAGGTCACTTTTCAGCTTCCAAACTGCTAAACCACACATCAAAATTATGATCGCACAAAACCTTGCTTTCAATAACAGCCCAAGCTCAAATAAACAGAATGCAAACCTCCTTTGGTTTTGTTTACAAAACAACCTGCAGCTGACCATTAAGCGAAAATCATATGTTAGTGGTCTATATGTAAACTACTGTATTAAACACAAACTATTAGTCTGAAGAAACCACACAGTTCCAGTACCACCACATCAAACAGGACAAAGACTCAGAGGCAGGTTTCCTACTCATTACTATCTAATGAGGAATTCTCATTGGTTTAGATTTACTGGGAGTAACCTGTAATACAATTATCATGGATCATATGTAGTCAGAGCAGACAATTGCTTTTGGACAGAGCTAACGGAGGGTGAAAACTATAAATTGAACAAAACAAGTGCATGTCCAGTGGATTGATCAGCAAAGTAGATAAAAATATCAAAATGTGTCAGACTGTAGCAGTAGTAAACAGCACATTAAGAGCAATGCCAATGAAACAGGACTTGATAGAATGATAGCTCATCACCCACTGCTGCTCTTAAAGTACCACAGCTTCTGTTTAGCCACGACTTCAGTTGCCATTGTTTCATATGACAAGGTGACATACACTCATACACTGTAATAGTAGATATGCCAGGGCAAATATCAATATTTTAATTAACAAATTAAGCAAAAAGCTTCACTCGCCAGCCATCGCTATTTGATATTTGTTGGTGGAGCTGCTCAAATGAATGAGCGAAACGTGGGTGGAAGTAACCTGGCCGAAGAAGCAGGAGGTTACGGCGGAATAATGGCAGAGAAGGCTATGTTAAGAGATGCCCCATCCACGTTCAACACATAGAGTTTTATGCACTTTATCCATGTGGTGAATCCTGCACTTTCAACTGTTCATGGACATTTTCTATTCTTCCCATAAATGGATATTGTGATGTATTGCTATATGATTGCCTTGCAATACACAGAAACGTTGTATAATAATATTATTGGCATCATGGACCGTGAATCACCTATCGTAACATACCCTGTGATTCCCACCCCATCAATGACTGACAGCTTTACTTAAACATTTATCATGCAAACATCGTTATCATAATCAAGCTTTTCTTCCAACTCAGTGAGTAAGCACTACAAACTACAAAACAGGTGAAGACTAGCAAGTAGTAATAGTGCAAAAACAGACAATGTAACAAGAAAAGTAATTTGATAAATTCAAGAAAGCACAACAAAGCAAACAAAACAAATGGTAGCCACTTAAAGGCCACTGGCCTTTATTGAATTATCAGAAATGTGTCTGATGATTACTGAATTCATTATGATGTTTGAATGTTTTTAGTGTTTAAAGCATGCATCATCTGAGACAATCATGGCAACACATTGCTCACAAATGAGGTTCATTCCTATTTCCCCATGAGATTCACCTCCTAATATTTTGGGATATTTAAGTGCTTATGACACATTGCCTGTAAAATTAAAACACCCCAGTGTATACTTATAACCCGTGCACTTCCCATGTGTATTAAACAGCATTATGTAAGGTGACTATTACATGAATTTTTTTTACTTTATTGACTTGCTAACTGAAAGACAATAGCCTAAGATTAATGCTCAGGCACAATTTTTTTTCTTTTTTCATATAAAAACAATATAACATTCTTCTCATATCTATCACCATAAAGGTTGACAGGAAGTTTTTAAAAACAGAAAAGCACAATTACCGTAGGTGTCTACCCTATAGGCTTTTTTTCCCCACTATCTGTGTGTTTGCTTGCGCTGGTACTTCCACCTCGTCATCAGGTTAGAATTGGGGAATTTTTTGGTGATGATTAAGATTTAAGCAGAGCATTGGGTCCTCACAAAGACATACAGTAAGTGTAAGTATGTGTGTGCATATGTATGAGAGAAAGAGCCCACAGGCCTAGTGAGTCACAGACTGTGTGACCTTCTGCTCTCAGGCTTCACAGCCCTGTTACATCCAGACCAATCCAGGTCAAACGCCCACTCTTTGTGATGTATTTATCCTAAAATGAGAGATATAGGAGGGGTGACAAATACAGGCAGAGTTACTATGAAAGACAAGGCATCATCATCATCACATTTTTCTTAAGAAAGTGGTTCAACACATTCCACCACTTGTCCATTCCAGTTTTCACCGGAGGCTTTTTACGAAGCTCAGATTCAGTTCTGAGGCTGATAACGGTGGTTTCTTAACCATAAAACCTTAAACCTTGAGGTAGCTTTACTAAGAGAAAAGATGTGGGTTTGGGAGGTAAAAATATCAGCTATGCTGCTATGTGCGGTCTGGCTGCAGGCCTGTGGGGTCTTTGGTGTAATCAACTTACATAGCTGTACCATTAGGGTAAAGCTGGAAAAAGGAGCTTAAATATTTATAAAAAGGTACAGACTGGAGTCAGAAAAAGCAGCAGTGTGTGGATATGACCATTATTCAGTGAAGCTTTTATTTTGGTTTACATTTAGAATGGTTATTACTATTATTTGATAAACATAGGTTTTACAGAAAATCGAAACTCAGAAAATACAAAGCACTGTCTATTTACAGGGGTAAATCAGATATTGGTCACAAATCAAACTTTTGCTCCTAAGCTTTTTTTTGCCAGGGGTTTGTTAAAAGAATTGAAATCACTCTTATATCTGTTTGTTCACTAAATAAAATGTTATATCTAATTTGTTTAATCTCCACAACAAGAAAAAAGAGAAGAGTTGCCAGGCAACCAGTGGAAAGAAGAAAGTCATTGCACCCATCTGTAGTCTGACTCATAACCTTTCATAAATTCAAACCTTGTTGTTTGTACACTCAAAAATAAAAGTGCCCTCCCTTCACATTGTTCTAGGGGGGAAAAATAAGATTGAAGAAGGGTAACAAAGAATGAAAATCATTTGAAACTTTTTCATCTTTTGATTTTCCATTTATTACTCAATAGCAAACTTGAATGAAATTTTGAAACATAGAACCTGTGCCATAAACAGCAGGACACTAACTAACATGTGCCTTGTTTCCAAAGATACATCAAAAAACATCAAAAGTGGAATTCTTCATAAGAGTTGGGGGGAGTGGTGAACAATAGTCCCCCCCCAATTCCTCTTATCCCACTCCCACATACACTGATCACTTCAGACAATGATTTGAGCTTCTGGCACAACACATCAAGGCACAACCATCCTGAAAAAGTTTTCCTGTCTGTGTGAATGTGTGTGGGGGTATGTGTGTGGAAGCCACCGGTAGGGACCACACAAAAACCATGCCAGATCACGTGAGTGAGGCGGGGACGAATGGTGCTTTCTGGTTGGTTGGGGGGGGGGGGGGGGCATGGAAACAGGTCTATGGTCCCATTGTCCAACTCTGACAGCTGTATGTATGAGTGTGATGGAGGAGGCAGAGGAACCAGCACAGCATTCTTCATTCACAAGCACAGAAAAACGCCTCCATCATAAAGTGACCTTGACTACTCAAGCAGAGCAGAGAGTGCATGCGAGCATCTCTGTCACTCCCACCTCACGCAGGAGGCAACCTGTAGTCATAAACCGAATAGTCATAGACTACCTAATGTCTATAAAAACAATGGCACAGTTTAAAACTGGGCCATCGTTAAAAAAAAAAAAAAAAAGCAGCAGACATTACATTATAATTCACTCTGTTTCCAACATTGTGCAACTAAATCAAACTGTTTTACTGCAGGGCAAATCAATCAATTCTTCTCCTACACAATGTCATGACAGGCATGCTTTATCCACCACATGCCTGCAATTCTGGCTCTGTCCAACAAAAAACAATTCTTACAAAAGCAGCGGTTGGAAAATCCAAACTGCTTGTCACTACATTCAACAAAGTCCTTCTTTAACAGGGCGAAATTCACTTATTTATTATGTTTCAATTGGCTCTTACCATTAAATTCAGATGGGTCAAGCTCCAGTTTAAAAATAATAATAATAAAATAAAAAAAAAAAAGGACTGCAATTCCCACTTCCTCAAAGAGCTAAAATTACACCCCAGACAGCACAAGGGGAAGATAGTACCAGACAAAGGTTATTATGGAAGAAATGGCACACAACCACAAGCAGATAGAAAAGCAAAAGACAACAGACATACAAATATAACAGTGCTTTTTTATACTCTCCTCTGTGGGGCTTCCCATTCATAAAACACTGACAGTGGTTATCACTTCACAGCTAAATGAATACTGCTCTTGAGGGATCTTTCATCTCTCCACTGGATTATTGCTGTTCATGATGAAGATAGTGCTGGTACAGCTAGTGTGCTAATTGAAACGCAAGCGGCAGGTGCTTTGCGCGCGCACACACGCACGCACGCGCACGCGCACGCGCACACACACACACACACACACACACACACACACACACACACACACACAATGAGAAATGCACTCTGCCAACCAGACACAAGTTGTGTTTATACTTCCAGAACAAAGCAGTGGAGATTATGCAAGAAAATAAAAGAACACTGTAGCTAAAGGCTATGTTTCACTTACTTTGGAGAGAAGAGGGAACTTCTGCGCCTGACAGTACAGCAGAATAGGGTAATTACTCTGAGTGTCATGCTTCGTGTGTTATGGTGCTCAATGCTCATCTTATTAAACAAGCATCTTTCCAAAATCAACAGCTGGAAGAAAATGTAACAAGGTAGAAAATGACACCACAACCTCAATTCCCAACATCAATTACCTACTTTTCCATACATGTTTTGAATTGAGGTGTTAAAGTTTTTATATTTCCTTTTGGAAATCAAACATGAAAACTCAATTTAAAAAAAACCTCACAGCTTGCTTGTATTTAAAAGTACTGAAGTACAAAACATTGTGCATTGTTTATACCACAGCTGTCTCTTAAGTGCAAAAATAATAAGTGCATTTACTGTGAATGCTGTCAGGAAAAGAAGCTTTTTTAAATGACACTTTAACGTGAGGTATAGAAACACAAAGCCTGAGTAGGCAGTCTTGATGTTAAAGCCCTCACTGATGATTGTTGAGTGAGCTGCAGCATAACGCCCCTGTGACTGTCTTATAAATAAACAGTTCAATGTCCGTATTTTAAAAGCTATTACCATAATTCAGCATTAGCGAAAATATTAATGGCAGTCAATAAAAGTTGGAGTGCTTTACAGTCTTCTTCATGAAAAGAGATGATGTAACATTGTTTGTATGCTGCGTCCTTCATCTGAAAACAAACTATCAGACCTGACTCAGGGAGTATTTGCATGTATGCAGTGGTAGCATAGAGGCAGGTGAGGGCAAAAAGTGTTCATCTTATCAAATTGCTGAATAGCTACATTTTTTTGAGCAGTAGATTTATCTTCTAAACTTTTTCCTGGGTGATTCTTTGTGTTTTCAGTCATACTCCAACCTGAGAAAGAGACCATGACAACCAGACAGGCTTAACTGGTTGCTGTGTGTTTATATTCACCGTAAATGTTACATACAACAGATTTAAGTTAAAAATAATTTGAGGTGACAATTTTAAGGTGGTAATTGTTCTTTTCTTACATAATTTGTGTCAAATTCTGTTTCTCCCAGGAAAATACAAGAAGTTATCTTAGGGGAGAAAAAAATCCCAAATCAAAAAACACTAAGATGATGCAAAGATCATCAGCAATGTGATTAAACTAATTAGTGTCTAGTAGATGTTAGGGATTCAGTCCACTATGGCCTTTTCAGAGTTGTTGATACACTTATAACTGTCATGTAACAGTCCACTGCAAAACCATTATAGTTATGAATACAGTCTTTGTGGGGTTTTAATTACGCTAAAAGGTTATTGGTACACCGATGCCTCGTCAGCTTTTTCAGCCCTGCTTTGTTACATTATAAAAGAGCTTAACTCGCTGTCCTTACAGTGCTGGTAGATCTGCCATTCTCTATATGGTTTAATGGGAGTGGGAATTGTGGGTCAGGGAACGTCAATTGCAAATAACTGTTTAGCCACTACGACCAGGCTTTCAAACACTTAGGTAAATATACACAACTGGTAATTATTTCAGACAATTCCATATCAGGGAAATGTCTAAAGGCAAACCCACAGGAAGAGAAAGTGGAAGTGTATATGATGCAAAATCTTTGCATTTTCCCATGAAACACTGTGTCTCTGGGACTTTTGATGCCTTGGGTGATGGTGCAACAGTATAATGAGGATGCTGCTGCCACAGCAGTGCATCTGTATTGCCATTTCCAAAACCTAGACTACAACTGGTCTTGTTCTTCTGATGTTGGTATCTATTCAGTTTTTGAGGTAATATGGTTGTGAAAACATAACATTTTGCAAGTAATGGGTCATTTTAATTTCTTTCACAAACCCATTATTTTGACTTTAGTTTCTGACCATTTTGCCTGTGAATCTTTTGTTCTTGGTGTGACACTGTTTTACCATTTCCTTTATAAGGAGCACTTGATTTGATGCAACAGAGCTCCTTGCTGGTTTGTAAAGAGCACAAAATTAAGAATTGAAGTGCAAAAAGGAAAGAAAAAGGAAAAACAAAAACAAGCCATTAACATGAGCAGAAACACTGTCTGTGTCTGTTTCTCAGCCAAATACAGACAAGACTCAGCTCTCAGTTTTGCTGAAGTGAACTGATGCTGAGATTTGATACTGCAGGTCACACTGACTGATTTAAATTTGAAACATGCTTGGTGTTTGTGAGAAGGTTGCCAATTATTAAAGTGAGGACTCACCCTTCCATTCCAGGTTTTAACTTTCAGCTCACATCAGAATTGCTCATTCTGGGGCAATAACAACAATTCATTCCCTCAGGTGATAGCAAACTGGCAGTGCAATTTCTTTTCACCTTAATTTTACACACTGGACATTTAAAATTTTACATGTAAAATTTTAAATGGTGCAAATGTTCACTAATGCCATTATGTGAAGCGCCATGATCTCTTCACCCTCCTGCTGGTGAATGCGCCTTCTTTCTCAGCCTTTTGCTGTGTTTCTTATGCAAAAACAAAACATTTGGCATTGTGTGACATTTCCATGCTATCAATAATTTGGTCTTCCATAAGCTGCAGCTGCAGCTGCTACTGCGCTGCACACTTCATATAGATACATCTCTTAACGGAACCATGGTCTCCACTTAGCTAAATTCAATAGCTCAGAGGATTACCATCTCCGCTGGAGCATGTAATAACCAAAAGGTCATATCGTTATCATAACTCAACAAACCATAATCTGCCACTACCTCTTTAATGGCTTTTAAAGTGTGTCAAGGCCTGAATCGCAGCCACCAGTAACATTTTTAATGAACATAACCTTCTCTACAGTGCGAGTCTGCCAGTCACTCTGCCCAGTGTTGAATGCTACGTCACTCTATCCCCTGTTGGGTTGCACTAGCCTAGATCGAGATGCAAAGAGCCTTAGAACATTTGGGATTGATTTGTGGCTATTTTTACTTGTCCTACTTGAACGAAATGGTTCAGATAGTCAGAGGAAGAAGTCAGACGCTGAGAAGGCTTATTGAAAAAAATAATTATTGCGAGGCTAAATGGTGGTGGAAAAGTGAACACTTCAGTGTAGAGCTTTCGGGGGAAAAACACCTTTTAAGAGTAGTGAGGAAAAAGCTAAGAGGTACATCCTCCATTTATAGGGCAAGGCTGCGGCATTTAATCTATTTTTAATTGACAAATGAATTAATTGTCAACTTTTTATTACATAATTTATCTGCTTTCAGCTTAGTAAATGTGAATATTTTCTGGTTTCTCTGCCCTAAGATAAACAGCATAGCACATTGTGGACAAAACAAAACATTTGAGGTAGCTGTGATTCTGACATATTAATAAACACCAATCAACATTTTTTTTTTTTTTTTACAATCTTCTTCTAATTAATTGAAAAAATAATTGACAATGAAAAGTAATCGCTAGTCGCAGCCCTATAGTGACAATTAACATGCGGGGAATGATTAATGCTCATGTGAACGCACAGACAGGTTTAATAAAAGAAAGGTACGTTGCTACGTTGCTCAAATCGATACACTTAAAGCAGCATTTCCTCCAGGGACCACTCAACACTGCAGAAGACATACAGTACAGTGCTGCTCTCCACCAGAGCAAAATTGCCTCCTCTTATTAAACCATAACTCAGGAGAGAACACGGGCCCTCAACAACACTCATTACCGAAGTGTATAGCAAAGAGACTACCGTTCAATGTTGCTGGTGCTACAATTATGTTAGCACTGATGACTATCATCACTGGCATAATAAGCGCTCTACAGGAGCACTGACATTATGGGAGATGGTTCTGGTGGAAACGTCCTGCCGCCAGCTCCCTGTGTTAAAGCATCATGCAAACACACACAGAGAGAGAGAGAGAGAGAGAGAGAGAGAGAGAGAGAGAGAGAGAGAGAGGCTGTGGATAAAGCTAATGTAAAGCTCGACTGTGCATCTGGTCTAGGTGCTGTGAAAGGATCTAGTCACTTTACAGATCAGCCGTCTACTCACTACGACTGGCACAAGTGAGAGGGAACAAAGAAGTCACTGTGGCTGTCACACACACTCATCGTTGCGCTCACCCTTTGCTCTGCCAGCTGTCTTCTCCATCTCCTCCCACAGCCCCCCCCACCCCACCCCACCCCAGCTGTGGCTACACATCAAGTAACACTTAATACCACACGCATTCTAAATCGGCACACATGACTTGGGTGGTTTGATGACCTGGCGTCACAAAAACGCCCTCTTCCTCCCCGCTGGGTTACTCTTTCTCCATACACCATCTTGACGGACTTGCTGCGCTGTTGGAGACACCATGTTATTCACTAACCACTAACGGCTCATCATTATCACATCACTACACACAGCCACAACACATGAGCTCATGGTTGCTAACAGTTATAAACTGGGGTTGATTCTGAAAAATATTTACCTCTTTTCTTTTTATTTTTTCAGCCTTAAAAAAAAAGGACTGTCTCACTTGTTATTGTTCTTTTGCTCGTGCTTTGAGACTCTGCTTAGCCTCAACACTTCACGCATGCCACACCCTTTCACCACAGCCTCCTCCTCTTTCCGGACAGATGCCTCATGTCCCCCTTTTTCTGCTCTCTGGGCTCACCCTTTAATTTGTTAACCTCTAAGCTCTGCCCTCAGCCTTTCTCACTCCCCGTTGCCCTCCTATTATTTATTTATCCCCAGCGTCTTTCTCTCTTTAACATAAGCTACACCCACATCCTCCCCCCTCTGTGTTTACCCACTGACAAGCCTTAGCCCTGCCTGTCTGGTCAGTCATGAACTAGTGCTGATGCCAACTCAGCTTCCACGCGAGCCATGTGGTGACTGCTGCTGCTTCAACTCTTTCATCCCAAAAAAAAAAAAAAAAAAAGAGCCCAGCCTGATCCCTGTAAGGCCATTCATTGAGTTTGTGCTCTTGGCTTCCTTATTACTGTAAAGTTGCATTACAACTAAAGGGAGGGACTTCACATGTGGTGAAAAAGCCAGTGACAATGAAGTTGGGCTATTTATGGCCTGGAAGCTTAGTAAGGAGTGAAGGAATTTTACTTCTGCCTTTTATGGATTAATTGAATAGAACCAGCATTTATGTGAAACAGAGGAAGAGAGGGCAGGAGGGGGAAGAAAGAAGGAAAGACAAACAACAGTGGAGGGCATTCCTTAGGCCAGGCTTTCATTGCTGTGGGTACGATGTCAGTGAAATTATGTAATCGGTGCATAGCAGCAACCATACATCTATAAACACTACATGGAACCAGACTTCATACTCAACATGTTTCACTTGTCAGCCTCCCCTGTAATTGATATTGAAAAACATTAACAGCTAACCACATTACATCAACTCATGGTGCTGTGCCTACATTTCTTGCCCTTTCCTGTTACTCATTCTGTGAACAGGAAACTGATCAATTCACCTGTAGATATTGGCTGTTGCTGAGCTTCCAACTTTAGTTCAGAAAAAAAGCTCAATTTCACCAGGGAAACCTCTCCTACTTTGTGTGTAACCAATTTCCACCACACATTTACAGACTACGCTGTGTCCAGTAGCTTTTCCTTATTGTAAAAATTGGTATTTCCATTGGTATTTCCTGTGCCATTCTTCCACAGAACTGTCGGGGCTGAAAAAATGTGGCCCAACAAGTTAGGGATACAAGCACACATACACAAATACAAACAGTGTTAAGCTTCCCCTTCAGACAACAAAAGAGTAGACACAGCAACAAGCCCTGAAGGCAACATTAAACCCAGCTATTCTGCCACAAAATTACCCCTCTTCTTTCAATAGAGTGCCATGCAGAGCGCAGCTTAGCTGAGCTATACCACGTTCTTTTCAGCTTTTAGGATAGCTGCAGATGAGATAAGGGCCCGACTCACTGACAACGTCTAACAGTCACAGGAAATGGAAAACACTGATGTGTGGCCTGCAGAGACTAGCCAGGGTGACACGGGGTGAGGCAGGTGGTTTACAGATGGGGAATCTGCTGGTGCTGCAAAAAGGCAGCAGAATCAGAAGCTCGACAGAACGGCTTCACTGAGCTTGAGAGTTTGAAAAACAACACTTGCTTCATATTTGTTCCCAGATGGAAGACAAAACTTGAATCTGTAGACACAACAATGTCCCTGACAGGAATGACAGGAAGCCTAAACAGAGATAAGCACAAAACAGGAAGAACAACATTCACACTGGTTATCCCATGAGCATCTTCACAACCACAATACTACAACTGTTGTTTATAGTTAGTGTATTCATTTTGTTTTGACATATGCAAAGCAATTTGTCATAATTACTCTATTCACCTTCTTAAGGCAAAAAAGAGACAGACTAAGTTTTGATTATGTGAATCTGAATGTGTTCATGTGAATCGATTATGTGCCTCATTATCCAAACAGGCTGAGAAATTAATACAAATTAATTTTCATTCCTGCAAACAAGCTTCATGCAAGGAAAGTAGACAATGATCTGGCTAAGGGCAAGTTCAAACACCATTCTTTACACACACACACACACGCACACACACACACACACACTTAATGCTTAAGCCATTCAAAGAAATCCCATTGTTGGCCTGTTTTTGGATAGCATCACCAACAATGGTCAAGGATTTGGTAGACCTGAAATATGCCTACATGAGGCAGTGGTTATTTTCGCAGCCACAGATCACATTTTATTGTTGCTATCAGGTGATGAAAGGCAGCATGAGGGTGTGAGGGCGAATATGGTTTGTTTTTACTGGCTGGTTAGAGCCAACAAAAACTCACCTCGGGCTGCCACTGAGCTTTAAAGTAGCAGCAGGAGACGCGACCATGAGAGCTGTGAGCAAAGTCAATCTTTTCCAGATGCCTTGATGAACGCTGCCGCTTCTGCCGCTTCTGCCAGTCAATGTGGGAGCAGCGATAATCTGGACTGCAGACAGGTGAAAATGTGGAGATGAAGGATGGAGAGAAGGAAGAAACATTGATTAAGACATTAAACTGTCTTGTTTCACAAATGCTCTTCTGTGTTTGATTAGTTCAGAGACTCGGAGGCAGAAACACCTTTAAACCTTGCAGTTCCCCAGCCAGAGAGGGAGGGAGAACAAGCGAGCTGGTGACCTTGGCATGTTAAGAGAGGCCCTCCACTCGCTCTGGAGATAGCCTTGACTATTCTAATGGAAAACACCACTGCAACATTTCTACACAGCAGTGCCCTGTATTGTGAAAGAATAGGTTGTAATCCTTAATCTCAGCCCATATGTTAATTATGCAACATGTTTAGTTAATAACAGTTAATTCCACCTCAATCTTCAGTGTACATAAGCAAACTTATACTATTATAATATTACTGCATATAAAGATGTCTAAATGTGCTTTGTGATGAAGCCTGAGACAACACTACCATTAAAATAAAACAGTCATTTTCTACCCAATACATGAATCAAATAAAACAAAGACTATGACACATTCATTGTTGAGAGTGAGAGAGAGAGAGAGAGGACGGTACAATAAACAATCAGAACAGACAGTGTGTTAAAAATAAAGTGACAATGTAAGAATAAAACTGGGTTTGACAGTGACATCCTCCTCCCCTCCCTTATACAGCAAAATAAGTGGCTACTTTTATTTCCAAGCCACGTCCCTGAACCTCCCGTCACCCATATGTCCTGCCCACTGACTCCACTCTCATCATGGGAGGGTGTTGACTAGGTCAATGTTTTTTTCTCTGACGGTGACACAGAGAGAGAGAGAGAGAGAGAGAGAGTCGACCTCTGATTGGACCCTACAGCTTTAAGACATCATCAGTCTCGCTCACACACATGCAGTACATACAGTACATAGTACATCTACTACAAATTAAAAGAAACACCATCACTACTCCTAACTGTTGAGCATCATGTCCTCAGTGATATGACTGAACATAACATATGTTCTCTCAGTGAGTATTGAGAGAGTTGGTATAGGATTTGGCACTTTAAGTGAGGCTGATGTGTGCGTCATATTTGCTTCTAATGCCAGGATGATTACCAGTATGTAAGTTATCACTTACATAATACCTACTGAAAGTTAAGGACTTTTCCGTTTATATAATGCATTGTCTTTAACATTATGGCTACAGTGGTAATACCTTCAAGCAAAGGCTACTGCAATTATGCTGAAGTTACACTTGTACTTTAATGCAATAAGAATCAAACATCTTTCTTTCATACTGACCATATAGCCCTTTATACTGTACATTCAGATGTATGAAATGGGTTCTAAATTTAGATCAGTTACAAGTTAAAAGGTCACATTAAACTGGTAGACACTGCAACTACTTTTAATATGTGACCTTTATCTGCACTCCACTCCACCTACTTTGTTACTTTATTGTAGGCAAGCAAAGCAGAGCAGTACATCTAATTTCCTAAATTGATTTTTCAGAGCTTTTATTTTCTTTAACCAATATATCCTGCAGCAGGTATACAGAGGGCCCCAGCTTTTATATTTACTAAAACACCACTTAATATTTTTGGAAAGCACAGTTGTTTCAGGATGCATCCTGTCTCACCTTATAAACTTATACACCCAACATTACACACACACACAGGACATAAAAACACCCATCTCCTTTCACGGATCAACACTGAACAGAGAATTCATTACCAAATCAGACAAAAACTTGAACTAATGCTTCAACATTTCTGTCAATACAAAGAGTAAAGAGTAGTCTTTAGGGAGAAGAGTGCAGGAAACTAGGACACATCAATGGTAATGCACTGCACATGGACAAGTGAGAACATGGAAGTTATTATAGTAATAATACATGTACTATATGTAGTAATCACCCAAAAGGAGATCACCACTAGATCATGATTTTTACATACACAAAGAAAGAGATGGATGGATGAATGGACGAACAGATGGGTAAAAATTGGGTAAAAATTTCTACTTGAGATTTTTTGGGTAAAAAAATTCTACTTGAGATTTTTTTGACATTAAAATTTTATTTGTGCTGAGAAAAAATAAATACTGTATGCCAAGCTTCAGTTCAATATTTATCATCATGATGTAAATTTAAAGATATTTGTTGCATCGTTTCAAATTGCAATTTTGATTTGAAAACTATTCATTGTTCAGCCCTAGATGGGTGGATGGATGGATGTTTGAGCAAAGCTGGAGTGGTGGACCGACAAGGGAGCTCAAGTGATGACTCACACTATTACAAACCACTAAAAGAAAGAGACATACAGTATATGCACAAACTCGCACACATATACAGTACATGCAAACCTATAGGGATAGCTTTAATTAGGTCAAAGCTGAAAAAAAGCCCAGTGTTTAGCACCTGGGTCATACTGACGCACCAGTATGCAGATTCTGTGAATATGATACAGGCAGGCCTTGGAGGAAAATAAAAACTGACACTGCACTGAAAATTTGCAACTCTCTGCAACACTTGTGCATACTTGCCATAATTCAAACTCTGTGTGATGTTAACACTCATGACACATTTGCACAATCCTTATATAAGAGCTGCGCACAGTACGTTTACAGGACGTTTGAGTAAAACATTTTGTGTGAAACTGACTTAAACAGGACTTTTAAAATACATGTGAATATGTTAGTCAATGAAATTGTATAAAATCTTTTTTTTTTTTAAAAGTCAGGCTTACACTGCCAAATAATGTGATTGGGGGTCTAATTATGAAAGCTAGCCTGACACCGACTGGGAAATAATAGACAAAGCTGGTACAGCAAAGAAGATAACAGCAAGAAATATATAAAAAGTTGATGCCAGTCGCCATGCTAAGAACTAGCCACCAGCTAGTTCAAACGCCAACTCTCTCCTACTAACCAGCTGAAAGGGGGCATATCCCCCCCTTGTGTGGCGGAGGAGGGCACACTGTATGACAGTTCAAGCCTTTCACACAGCTGGAATGGGGGATATACTGGGTAGACTGAGACTAACTATCACACTGGGTCAGTGGACTCAGAGTCTCTTAGCGGAGAGATGCGAAATACCCAAAAACACACAGACTCGCATTAAGCAAGAGAGAAAAGCTAACCTGTCAATACTCAGCGTTTACAGAGCTCTGCAGCAGCACCACAGCTGGAATGCAACAGGAAGAGCGAGCACACCGTATGTACTGTATGTTTCTGGGTCATCGAAGGCATTTTTACTCTACATTAAATCTAAAAAAAAAATGCTCATGGATGCTTGCTGCATAAAACGCGAAAGGCCACAAAACATTCATGAGTGTATTCCCTTGCACAACTGCAAAGTGATCACAGTCCGTAATAAAACAAGTTTTTTTTTCATGAGTATTTGTTATTTATTGCATTATTTCATCTTATCAAAGAGCTGCTTGACTCTGAATTTAGCTTGGGGCAAGAACAGGTAAACTAAAGAGAATGTGACAGCAGTACCTATGAGATCTCCTCCCACTCACCTGCTGTATGTTTGTCTGGCTGTCTGGCACCACCTACCCTTTGCACCTTCAGGACCTACATGCTAATTTAACTTTATACTACAGGGGCAACATTCATCCTATGTGGAACAGCAAATTAATCTAACCTCAAGCTGCAGTGGGGTGCAAACAGGAATAATAGTGCATTTAAACAGTATGGGGATACTTCCCATAAGCATTCTGAACAGAAGAAAAAAAAAAAAAGGCACATGCATGACAGATAGAGCAGGCTGGGCAAACATCAAGGACAAAACTAATTACTGTATCTTCCTCCATTTCCCTAAGGGAGCAAAAACAGAGAGTGAGAAGGTAAATACTATGGAGTGAGAGAAATGAGAAGAAGTGAAGAGGGAAGGTAAAAGACAATGACAAATGTGTGAAAGGAAGTGCGAGTAAGTAAATAACGATATAAGATAACAAGCCACAAAGAAGAGGGGTGGGACTGACAGGCAAGAGGAGAGATGAACACAGTTCAGTATCGGCAAGGTTGCACTTCTGGAGGTGTTGAGTGAATGCCAAACAGTAGGCAGTGTCATACAGGTACACACCAGGATCGAAGATGTGAAGTAACTTACTAAAAGGAGCACAGGCACCCATCACCTCCCAGAAAGCGCCGCAGACTTCCTCTCCATCTCTGACTTGATATTTTCCTTTCTGAAGATATTTCCCTGGATAATGTTTTAATAACATAAAACACATGTTTAATTCCATCAGTCTATTTTGCTCATAACCTGTAGTGGTAGAATAAGGCTGCCATGTTTTACCTTATAATTTTTCATTTACTCTTTTGCTGCAATTCTGTTTCTTCTTACTGGTTTTTACTACTCCACTGGGATAGAGAGAGAGGTTTTCTGTGGCTAATAAAACGTCATTTTTAAAAGTTCATTTTGACATATACTGTACAGTGGGTGACTTTTTTCCTTGACGCACTGCTTCCTTGTGTCCAAGACAAACTAGGCCCCCGATTTTGAACCCCTGTCCCTCACACACATCAGAAGAATAAAAATTATGACAAATGTTTATGTGCAAAAACATTTGTAATAATGAAAACTGGTAACTCTTGAGATACTGCCTTGCTTTCTTTTGTTTTGATACCGGTGAGTCGTTTCACAAACATGATGTCTTGTTGTAGAGACAATGACAACAGGAAAGTGATCAGGTATAGCCAATAACTGATCTGATGAGGCTTGCTTATGCAGTAATGGTCACAGAAGTTCAAAGGTCACAGAAGTGTTAGTAGTAAATAGCTTGATAAATTTAAAGATAGACCAAAAAATGGGTTTTAACTTGGTTGATACCAACTTTTGATAATCCAACAGCGTGTGTGTGATTGGGATTTAATATAAATAATATAATTTTAATAATCTCACAACCTCAGAGCAGACAAAGTTCTGCCCCCATGTGATCTCTGATGCCCATCTGAGGGGGGCTTGGATCCCAGGTTGGGAATCATGATTCACTTCTAAAGTGGACAACTAGTGTCCAACGCTGAACACTGAACTGCACGTATCAGTTCAGTGGGAAAGTGCAGTCAACTAAGTGATTTGCTCCAAAAATAAAAGATGAAAGATTTTGCTCCTTGACAGCCAAAGCTTTGCCAGACCTGAATCTGAAACCGCACATCAATCTCTAACCCACACAGTCTCACAGTGACGTATTCTGCAGGAGACTGAGGTTTTATGGATGTTTATCTGATTGAAAGTAGGTTTTAATATTCAACATCCCACAACAAGCAAGAACCACACAAT
The DNA here is from genome assembly GCA_016785285.1 of Brachirus orientalis. NCBI lineage: Eukaryota > Metazoa > Chordata > Actinopteri > Pleuronectiformes > Soleidae > Brachirus > Brachirus orientalis. The sequence continues at coordinate 4,724,195 of JAFBJR010000113.1, read as the reverse complement.
AACAAACATTTGGAGGAATTTCCATGTTTGAGACATGGCTGAACATATCCCTCTGCTCCTCTATATAGGTTATGTTTGCTCTTATCTAGGTTATGTTTATGGCAGTGTTTGTTGTCAAGATGGCACAATGATTCCAGCATGAGCACTGCTCCATCGCGATAGTGACTCTGGTGGATAACCTGGCATGTAAATGGACTCCCAAGCTAACAGAGGTCACATAGAGGGGGCAGGAGGAAGAAGAAGACAGCGTAACATGCTGGATTGTATCCCGACTGATGTGAGGAGAGCTGAGGCAGCTGTGAGCCAGAGGTGGCCGCTGTGTTCCATCGTCGCTAACTACTGAGTGATACGTTAGATAATAGAGAGCTGTTAACCAAAATTTGGTCCACTGACAACCGGAATCAGCCTTTTAAAGTACTACAGTGGGACCACAGCTACTTTAAGTGCATCATCTACAGCAAACAAACACCATCTTTTCTGTCCAACGTGCACCCACTGCTGCTGCCTTATCAGAAAGACCCAGGCTACATTCATACTACTACAGATTTATTTAGAAACAACGTTTCCCGATAAGAATTGTCTGTGTCCTGAAGAGTGTTTTTGCTCTGTTTAAGAAGTGAACTGTGTCCATACTAACACAACTCAAAAAAATATATCAAATATAAAAGAGGAAGTTGATTCTTTGCTTAGTTTGACAGAGTATTACTAATGAAAACAACAATGGTAAAGTAGAACAACAAAAAAAAAAAATCTGACCAACAATGTGTTAAAACTGAAAGAAAATATAAAATTTAACAGAGATTTTCATTCACAGCTGATAGTCAAGTCGCAGCTGATAAGAACCACTCAGAAAATGAATGCGGGGAACTGCGTCATTGGTCCCAAAGGTCTCTGTTTTTGCACATCCATAATAAAATACATAAAAAAGCATTTTTCCACACTTGTTTGTGTTTGTGGGCTTGAAATGCCGGGGCACTGTGGATGTCAGGTGTATCTGGAGCAGGATTTGAGCATTTTTTAAGCAAATATGATGTAGTAGAGTGAATGTGGTCTCAAGTAAAGAATAGGAATTTATTTCACGACAAAGAAAACAGTGACTTATATCACTTTTCTATTTCTAAAACAACCACATGTACTGTATGTCACTTAATTTCTTACTTGTGTGTTTACTGCCTATCCACTTACTGACACCGATCATGGGTAGTGTGTTAAAGGAAGCACTGATTCAATCTAATATCAGTTTGTTTGCCTCAGTGTATGTAAATATTTTTCTTTTTAATTAATTAACAAAGATCTATTGTATTGTATTATATTCTTTTAACAGTCTGTTAAAACAAAGCAAAAATGGTTTTCAAACACACCCAATATGTTCAAACTACCAGGAGTTTCATAATATTATTTAATTTTTTTGTTTCTTTTTATGCGCAGTCTGGTCAAAATTCCTCAGCTCCACTCCGATTACATTCCCTGGTATATACAGTAGAAAAGTCTGATTTTCTTCTAAGTACCACCAGAGGAAGTTTGCGTGGTGGTGGTACAAGTACCATGGTGTGAGAACCATGGCGTTAGAATGCATGTCAAACTTAAACCACATCAGCCACATCCAGCCCCTCTCCCTCTCTTTCAACTTGTGGCAGCTAATAAAACTACAGCAAACTATGTCAAAGATACATGTGACTACAGGCCTGTATGTGCTGGTCACCTAAAATACAAGAGAGGAAAAGACGGAAGACGGAGAAACAGCATTACTACACTATACACTATACTGCTGATGTCAATATTCTTGTGTGGGTGTATATAACTCTGAAACAGTAGTCTACCATTAATATTTAGTCCTGAGGCTATTCCATGGGTAAATTCATTTTTCATTTTAAATATCAATCGATTTCACTAATATATCTTAAAATGACACATTTAAATTCCTAGTTTGACCTCATCTTATTGTTTGACCTCATCTGGCCGTCATCTTTGACACAACTTTGGTCCCCTCTGTGGCTGAGTTGGACACCCCTGCATTACAGGGTGCCTGGAATATGTTGAAAGGCCCTTGGCTTCTTTAAAAAGGAGTCTGGCCGTATTTAAAATGTTTAAATATTAAGGCTGCATGGTCAGTAATTCAATATGTGACTGTGATTTGACTTTCTTCAACAGCAATACAAAAGGACAATGTTATAATGCTTATGAAACACACTCCGATACATATCATGCTTATAATGACTGCTTTAAATGTTTGAGCCCAGATGTGGGAAATGTTTTTGCCCATTATGAAGTTTTACTCCAATTAAATGAATTTCATCCTGGAGCAAAAATATACATATTTATCCCCCTTATTTTTAACATCGACTGATTAAACTATATTTCATGTTTTGGGCCATATTTGCAGGTCATGTAATGAACCTCACATGAACTCTCGTTTCTACAAGACCTTTCCATCTCATACACCAGAGTGAAGCTGCAACATGCATGTGTCTCCTAAGCTCAGGCCCTCAGTGTGGACAGCAGCAGCAGCAGCAGCAGCAGACCTTTCATCAGCAGGAGCGGGGACAGAGGCGCCAGGGAACACAACACTTTTTTTTTTGCAACAAACCGACAGCAACATGCAGTGAACAAACAAGCCGGGAAACATCAACATCAGCAGCAGCAGCAGCAGCAGCGGAGGAGGAGGAGGAGGAGAACAGGGGCTCCTTCACCGTCAATCTGCCGCAAACACGTACAACTTACAGCTCGAACACGCACCAGTTTCAGAAACCGACAATGAATTCAACCGCAGTTAAATGTCCACAGCAGCTCAAAGTGAACGAGAAGACAGGCAGGCAGACAGACAGAGAGACAGACAGACAGACAGACAGACAGGGAGACGTGGACAGAGAAGAAAGACTGACCCACGCAGCGTTGTGTTCGAGCTGAGAGAAGAGGGGCTTCAGTGGAGCGAAGCGCGGCGAGTCCCAAACAACCGTGAATCCACAACATTTCGCGCTAAACGCGGAGGAGAGAGAAGCCGAAGCTGCGCTTGACGGCCAACATTTGTGTAAGACACTAAACACGCTCTGACAAACCTGAAGACGAGAGGACACTTCTTCCACCACAGCGCTGCTGTCCGGAGTTTAACACAGTCTCCCTCTGTCTCCGTGTGTCTCTGTCCCTCTGTGTGTGAGAGAGAGAGAGCGCTGAGGTTTCCACTTCCTCTTTTCTGCTGCTGCTGCTGCTGCCGCTGCCGCTGCTGGCATGTTGACATCAGCTTTCAGAATAAAAGTCAAGAGCCACGGCTACTTTAATCCCAGTCGGTGTCATTGTTTTGGGTAACCACATTTTATCAATAAGCAAAAACAACAACAAACAAAAACACACACGAGGACGGCGCAGTATCGCACATTATGATTTAAAGCGCTCACAATATGTATGGGATTGTATAATCTGAATAATGGTGAATGTATTTAAAAGTCACTAGAGTGACTCTAAGCTTGCCAGCATACAATCCTGGTGATTTATTCGGAGGTGCCACAAGAGGGAGCATTATTTTCCCCATTTATTACCGCACCTCATGGTTTGTATTGACCTAATTGAAAATGTCCAGTGTGTGAGAATTGGTGACACCTAAAGCTGCAGTGTGTAACTTATGACACTTTTCCTTGCTGATGTTATTCTCCAACTGTTTGTATAACTGCAAACATTATTTACCCGATTCGTCCCTCAAAAAAACATGATCTATCAGGCAGTACTATCAGACCTGACAGAGATAGAAGAAGTCACTTGTGAAACTTTCCGTGGGCACTTCCTTATATTCCAGCCTTTCTGCAGGTTCTCTGGTTGAATAAAACTTTCACGCCAAAACTTGAACGCACTCTGGCTGGTTTGTCTGTGCGGGTTGCTATAGAAACGTGGCGGCACAAGATGGAGGCCTCATAAATTGTCTGAATTACACATTAAAAGGCTTCATCAATGTAAATCAATAAAAAGATTATACACTCATACATACAGTACATATGGGTAGCATATGAAATTTATAATTAAAAGTGTTTAAGTGAGCTAATTAATGTTCATCAGTCTGCATTCACGTTGAGAAATACTGGTTGGTGAAGTCCTTCTGTGAGAAGACGGACATTATAAAGTAATTCTTGATGGGGAAAAAAAAAGTATAATGCTGAACACATTAATACGAAGCTTTAAATAAGCATTTTACTGAGCTAACTGTGGCAAATTGTAAAGATGTTTTTAATGTTGATTACAGTAATATATGTTCAGTATTTCATAATATTCCTTGTGATGAAGTCAGTTTGCTTTGCCTCCACCATCTCAACAAACACAGATGTGTGAATGAAGGTATTTACAATAAATAGTACGTTGAGGAATGCAGCTTTTCTCTGAAGGCTCCAAGCTTTCTGGAGGGAAGGGGAGGGCAAACAGGAACAGTGATTTTAATAATTCATGGTTAGTGAACATGCAAGCACACATGCAGACACACATTCTTGTACTGTCATCTCATTTAAGAATGAAGCATCCCCTTGCCCTTACCCTAACAAATAATCACAAGTAAATGCCTAACCCGAATTCTAACCCTAACCCCTGAAAAGCCCTTTAAAGTTGTGAGCGCCAGCCAAAATGTCCTCACAAGCATAGGTTTGAATCAAAATTTGTCCTCACAGCCAAATACAGACATGTACACATGCACACACACTTGTGTGTGAAGGATACAATTATGTCTTTCTAATGTTACACAAGCATTTGGGAACCATTATGTCAAACTGTACCTCAGCAGTGGTCCAGGACAACATGGTGCTGTAACTTCATAAGTTTTCATTAATAAGGGACAGACTAAAGGCTTCATCAGCTCTGAACCACATGAGGCTACTTCCCTTCATTTCTTTTTCAGTGATCACTTGTGTTTCTGATATTTCAGCCAGAGTACATATTTGTGAGTAAGAGAGAGGGGAAAGAGGACAGCAGACAGCCCTGCAGTTCATCCATGTCTCTACTCAGCAGGAGCAGCAGAAGGAGGATTAATACAGGAGCCCTGCTCGTCCCAATAAATTATCTGGAGCCACATATCCAACTGAAATCTCAGTTTCCCTCACTGAGAGTGAACAGCACAGGATACCAAGCTCTGACTATTTAAATTACTAATTTGCCTGTCTACATGGGCTGTGAGGTCAGGAATGAGATTAAAATAACATAAAACAATGATCACTTAATCCAGTGTTACAAACAAGTGATGAAAGATGAGCATTACTCCTCATTTTTATTGATGTCATAGATTTGTGGTGACTTGCGTCATGGGGTGGGATGACAGAGGACATAATCCTTTTATGTGAGGCAGCAAAGAGATAGCATAGTGGTTTTAAGCCAGGCCATATGGCATGGTGTAGGCTCATCATGGAAAACATTATAGCATTGAATTCAATAATTCAGTCACCTGTGCATGTACATTTTTTTTTTTTTTTACACCATACAAAGTTAAGACTTAGATCAGTGTAGTTTGCCTTATTGTGTAACCTACGTGGATTTGGGCACATTCTCTTTCATGGATTTAATTTGTACATCTGGTGAGAAGATGATATCACACAGCTAAAAAAAAATAAAAATAAAAATCTAATTCGGTACTTGAGATGGTTTAAATTTTCCGTGAACATGCTGAGCCCCTAATACTATCAGCACCATCAGTCTGGCACTCAGTCCGACCTGTCCCTTGTCCAAGAAGACAGAGTGCTTCAATAAAGACTGTCCACTGAGCAAATTCTCTGTACGTGGCACAGTCTCCCTCTGAGCTCTTCAGTGACTGAACCTCATCTGAGAGATTCATTGTTCTACTCAGAGAGAAGTCGACGTGGAACAGACTGTTTCAATGCAGCTGATTTAGTTTGAGCCAGGATGGACAGAGCTGCCACAGCAAGGAGAAAAAGGAGGATAAATAAAATGATGCTCTCAACTACATCGGGAACGCCTTTCCCAAGAATCTCTCACTCTTTGGTGGGAAAAAAAAAAAAACTAACTCCCTACAGTTTTTCAGCTTCACAGAAAGCCGACAACACAAATCTAAATGAATATCTAGTTTGCTTGTTCCCTGCAGGTCTACTGTAATTGTCTCTCTATCAGGGTCATTAGGAAGAAGGAATGTTTCTAATTCATTTCCACAGGGACTCCTCAAAATGAGCTGTGGCACAAAGGAGAGAAGCACCTCACTTCCTCGTATGTGACCTTACACTCACGCATTGAAGGAAGTGGCGGCCAGGAGCTGCTAGTCTCTGCAGTTGGAGAACACACTCACACTCAGAGTTATGATGGCTCGGTACAGAAAGAGAGGATCGTGCTACAGTGAGTTTGGCGCAGTCATATCTGAAAAACACAGAAGAGTCCTCACACTGCTTGTTAAAGATCAAAACATATTATTTGGCAGTTAGAAGATCACCACATTACTGTGCCGTGTAATTTTAATGATCAAACTTGATTCTCTGTACTATCCTCCAAAGATTGGATTTGACCAACATTAAAAACAGCATCATTACCATTAGGTCAAGGCCAAAATGATAAACAGCTTTGTTTTTTGCAGCCTAGATTTGAGTTAATAGAAAAATGCCTGTGGCTCTTTGAGAAAAAAAAGAAAAAAAGAAAAAGCAAATAAGCATGTTCCAACCTCAAATTATTTATAATATTTATGTCCAGTCACAAGTATTTAAACATTGTGGGTTATGTGGAGACAAAACCTGATTGTAGTCATTTAGTTTTCTGTTTTTAACATACTCTACAGTCAAAATATTTGATACCAGTGAAAAAAGGAGGGGGGAAAAAATTGCTGGAAAATTAAATCTCTTCATGAAAAAAAAATGTTTGCTGACATGCTACTGTATTATATTAGAGCTAATAAAGAGTTATTATCGCTTATACAATGGGCGCAATTCATAACAGTTTAGATTCATTACCCACACAGTTAATGCTTTTGGGCACACATATGCACCGAGGCACATGTACACACACTTAACTAAAGCTGGCTATGACCCAGTGCAGTCTAATCTTAACGTGACGGGAGATGTGGATGCAAGTCGTCGCCCCTGAAGCGAATACGAGGGCTGGTAAAAGTCATGCGCAGTGGATATATATACAGATTTAGAGTTTAACCCTGCTGAGAAAAGTACAGCTCCAAAGAGCAGCTCACACTCATGCACTCTGCAGAACACACTCCACCTGTGTGAAAATGTGCCTTTGCTGTTACTCCATTCACAGTAACATCCTACTTTGAAAGCAAATCATTTATGACACGCTCCTAATCTGTATCTGAGGTGCCACTGGTTTTGGAGGACTTGTGCTTTCGCTTCTTCTTTCTCTTCTTCTTCGTGCCTTTCTTCTTTTTGTCCTTCCTCTTTTTCTGCTTCTTGCTGCGATGGTGATCAGAGGAGGAAGAGCTGTCTGTATCAGAAGAGGAAGAGGAGGAGGTGGTGTCCTGAAGCAGCTGCTGCAGCTGCTTGATCCTGGAGAAAAGGAAGAGCACAGAGGAGAGGAGGACAGATTAGAGAGCCGCGGGGAAAGAGAAGTAATGAAGACTTGGATGCTCCGGTTGGCAAACATATCAAGTGTCCTTGAGAAAGCCACTGTCTTTGTCCTAGCACATATGTTTCAAGACTGTGGAGTTCACCACATACTTGTGTTACATATTTCAAAAAAACTGTCAACTATGCCCAAGTACCTGTCACCACTGCAGGTGCAGAGGATTTTCACTGAGATAACAAGGTCATCCCTTCACTTCAATATCAGGCTCAAGTTCAGATGGCTTTGTTAAAAAAGTTTCAACACAGCAGGAACAACCATTGACACTATTTTTTCATTTAAACGTCAACAAAGGGAGACAGTTACACAAATTAAATCAGATTAAAATCATCATTTAAAGTGTGCAATTTTTTAAAAAATAACTTAAATAAATAAATCGTAAACAATTTTGATAACCAATTCATCAGTTTGAGGTTCACAGCTTCTTGAATGTGAATATGTTCTGGTTTCTTTGCTTCATGTAAAAAAAAAAAAAAAAAAACATTAAAAGTGAATCATCATGTGGACCAAAAAAGATGACTTGATTAATCAAGTGAATAACTGACAGATTATGAAAATAATCGTTAGTTGCAGCTCTACAAGGGACTACAAATGACTTCAGTTGATCTCCAACTAGATCAAAGAAGTGAATTTATCGAGCTTTCACAGAAAAATAAGGTTTTTAGACAGAAGAATATGTCACAAACTAAGAAAAGAGGCATACTGCTCAAAGACGAAAAGAGATAATGTATGCATAGTATTAGAGTGGGAATAGTTGCCATCTCACAATCACAGTGTTGATCTCAGAAATGCACAGGTTTTTGGAGACATTAGGAGAACGCTAACTACTCAGCCAGCCATGAAAGTTATTTCTCCTGAGAAAAGCTTGACACACTTCTGTGAAACCATCAGGCCTAATTATGGTGGGTACGTTCACACAGAGCACAACCATCAAATCAACACTTGGGACGCTACTACTGAAAGTGTCCTCACTGTGAACTACATCATGAATAGCACAACTCTTTTTAAGTAAAATCTCTTGCCAGCAGACTTTACCTCAAATGCACTTTTGAAATAAAGAGTGAAAACTACATAACTACTACACTGTTGGCAAACATTACACATACCACCATGCCTCCTTCGAGCAACTTCTTACAAATCTACAACTTGAAACACAAGTACCACATTGTAAAAAAATGAAACAAGTCAAAAGTCAGCGGAATAAACTTTTGAATAAAAGAAATGAAATGAGAATCATAACTTACGGTTTTGCACCTTTAAGTAGCAAAACCTTGAAGGAATATAATAAATAGCATCATGTGAATTTCGTAATGAGTCACAAGAAGTCTATGGAGTCTTTAGTTATGGTCAAAAAAATGAGTTCACAGTGACTTTGCCTTTTGTCCACCTAACTGGACACTTGAGCCAGATGTAGGGAACTGTTTGTGTCAAATCTGGAGAAATTTTTTTTAAGCTCAATAATCTTTGAAAAAAATTTTGGAAATAGCAATGAAAATAAAATGAGAATGTAAATAACCAAATATTAAAAAAATTTAGCGTTTAACTTTTTAGCTTTATCTTTTTAGACACATTGCTGTGCATGCAAGTGAAACACAAGCTATCTAGAGATTTCAGTCTCTTTCCCTTACAAAGAAGATGCTAAAATTAATGTAGCACATACACACAACACTGAACTCAAAGCCTGAGACCTCAGGACTGTTATAGATAACCATTGCATGCAGCTACTCTGTATGAACAGACACTATTGGGTTTAACATATAAATGGGTTCAAACACTGGAGCAGTTTATGTGAGTGAAGAAAAATAAATCCATGTACCTGGTTTCTTTTGCATTCCTTTTGTTTTCCCGAATGACATCGTACATTGGGTCTTCATGAGCCTGTAAAAAAATCACAACCTGTCAAAATTATGCCATATGCTAACAACTGCTCTTATTTTATTTTCATGTCAGCACTTTTTAAACTGTGACAATCCAAGATGGGAAAATATGAAACACTTGCATTTATGATAATCACTGGAGAGGTTGTGTGCTCCAGCAGTAGGTATATATTGTTGTGTTTCAGACATCTGCTGTCACTTGTTCCTCAGTGTGATCTAAAGATGCCCATACACTGTCGTTCACCTCCGTCTAGGTCGGGACTTAAGTCCCGATTGCTTATTACCATAATTCACCTAATACAGTCTGACCATTATCTGATATGTTCTGTAACTATGTATGAGTGGGCCGTTTCATCAACAGCTCTCACACTTACTACTCGAAATTGTTCCAGTTTCTGGTTGCCCTTGATGAAGAAGGGACACTCCCTGTCTCCTGTCCTGTGACCATAACGCTTACATCTCCAGCCTGGAAAAAAAACAAAAACAAACATCAAATATCAGTTCCTGTCTAATAATGAAAAAATGTCAACATGCCAAGTTCATGACTGCAGATTAAAACAGACAGAGAGTTACATTCTCTATCTAACTGTTTGCTCTACAGCTTTCGACTGAATTTCAAGGCCCTCACTCACAAAGCTATTAAAGCCATGAGTTACATACATATAAAACCTAAGATCTACTATTGCATACTAACCACAGATTATCCTAACGCAAGCAATCTGTAATATCAATCCTCCACAGTCTGCATTTTTAAGTGACAGTGAAGCTACAATGGATGAAATTGAGAACACAGAACTTGCATTAATCATGTAAGTAGCTGTGTGCAAAATGTTTACTCAATTTTCTGTTATCCATTTTTTATGCAGAGTTAAGTGTCTCCATTCCTTTTAAAGAAATTACATATCCAAAAACCGTATGAAAGGATTGGAGAGGGGGACTCACACTCACATTTTGCAAAGCAAATGCCAAATTGTGAACAGGCCCAGTGCATGCAGGCTTGTGCGCGTGTGTGCACTGACTTAAGTCCCTGGCCATTCACACAACATGAAAATGAGTGGGACGGAGGCATAAATGGACACCAAATATAATAACAGCCTCTGACCAAGAGACAGAAGGTAATCCTCACAACACTGTTATTACTTTCAATACTGAACAAACATTTTCACAGTATTAAATGTCAAGTTCTGCTGGTTATTCGCTAATGATAGTGGTTTAGTCCCACCTGCAGATACTCCCGCTAGCATTTGCTGCGGCTTTCACTACAACAACAAATAAGACACTTAATTTGTATAAATTCCAAGCTACTTTTCTGGAAACCAGCTCATGTTTATTTCCAAATGGGCCTGGTGTCCCTCATATTGAGACACATTCCATTCATCCTGACACCATTTAGACTAATCACTATTAATCTAACAGTTGGCATTTATCACCAACCTAAACTGACAACTGAGAAGTCTATTGTGTCTGCTATGGAGTCTGTACTAAACAAAGTGGACGGTATATTTTTTCTGTGAAACAAGAACTAAAAATGGCATAGTGTTGCACAAAGAAACAAAGTGTGCTGAGTAGCACTTGTCCAAAAACAAGTGTACATACATTTTGCTTCTTTAAAAAAAAAAAACCCCAAAAAAAACTTGCACAAAGAAACAAAGTGTGCTGAGTAGCACTTGTCCAAAAACAAGTGTACATACATTTTGCTTCTTTTAAAAAAAAAACCCCCAAAAAAAACAAGAAAAATCAGAGTGAGTTGCTGTTGCTGCTGCCACATATGGCAGCAGCAACAGCAACTTGTGTGGCCCTTGTGTTCTCCTCTTTTACACAAACTGTTGTCAGGTCCTCCTTCACAACATCCAAGAACCTTCTCTGTGGTCCTCCTTTTTTCCTCCTGCCTGGCAGCCCCATTTTTAACTTCCAATAAATATTCATAAATATTCATGCCCATCCCTTAAGAAAAGTGTAACAAAAATCATAGCAAATGTTATCAAAGTGAAAGCCTGACAACTGTGATTTACCAATCTCTTACTCTTCAGTGTGCCCCCTTGTTTTGACAACAAAAAGGCATTTACTCACAAATTCCCTTGAATTTTACAAAAATGTTTATTTCAAGGAAAAACTTAAAACCCTGGGAATTAGCCCCTCATCTCTACAGCAGTGAAAGGTGTCCCCAGAGTGTGTGAAAGTCTTTGTGAGCACCTTGTTTCAGTCTATCAGAGCAAAACACAGGAATACACTTCTGAAAAGGAGCAATTATACTCACACTGCATCACTTTCACTTCTTTCCCCAGAGGCATCCACAGCCCCTTAGTAGGGGCATGTGCCAGGAAGCTCCTAGCTTCTTCATTTCCTGGTTCAGCGGGAATGCAGTCCTCTGGTTTTTCATCATTCTCCTGCAACAGCAACATCACTTGGTAAGGGATGATATGAACATTTTCAGTCCCAAGTCTCCTGATAATTGACAATATAATTGTGATTCACATGATTCAATTGTGATGAATGAAGAAATACAGCTTCTTTAAGGAAATGTAAGTGTCAATTGGTAGGGCTTTCCATCTATACAGGGAATTTGAGTCCGTCTTTTATCACTCACAGTGTAATTACACAACAAGGACAATATACGGACAGCTGACAGACACTAAGTTAAGGAGCCTGGTCTGTACTGTACTTGATGTGGCAACACATTATCATATACATATTTACACACAAACACACAAGTGTTGGAGACGTTTTTTTTTTTGGTGGCCTGAAAAAGTTTCTTTTCCTCAGGCCATCAGTGAACAAACACACAAGAAAAGAAAAAATACTAGCAAAGCCACTTTGGATTCATGGCCAGATGTTTTTTCAGTAACCTTAGTCATAGAAGTTAACCACAATTGACTTGTGGAGAGCTATTTTAGCAATGGACTATCATATCATATAGTGTCCCTTGAACACCTCTGTCATTTCTTTGGTTCATGCATCGAAGTATGTCTCACTCATTCATCTCCACAGTCACCCTAGAGCCTTAAGTGTTCGTGACGCCATTACCTTAATAAGTCCAGGTGGAGGCTTCTCATAACTGCAAGAAAAAAGAAGAAAACACGTACATTTAACCTTCTGACCACGCTGTAACAAACACAATAACACGATGAATGCAGCAACTTTCGAAAGAGAGCAAGTATTTAAGGTAAAATTAGCAGGTAAGATGACAAGGTAAAGAATGAGGCACATGTATAATTCACGTACAAGTTTACAAGCATTTACAGATTAACAATCTAATATTACGCACAATATCTCGACGTGTTTTATTTTCTGGACTTCTTGGTTGAGTTTATTCGACTGTGTTTTGAGTTTCTCCAAATCATGTTTGGATGGCTTGTGTCTCTTGTGGTCTCGTCTGTCCTCCTTCTCGCTTCTTCGCTTTCTGTCCGACATTGTCCTGATATCGTTTGACCATTCCCTAGGAAAACTACCAATTTATAAATAAAGCAGCATAAATTGCAAAACAGTATTTCGCACTCAATAAGAAATCCCGACTAACATACTAACCAGCTGCTAATGTGCTACCTCTGCTGTAGCTGCTGTACTTCCTGTGCAGTAAGGATGGTCAACTGAAGTCCAGTGCCACCTGCAGGACAAGGACGGTAATACATACACACACTTACTACTGCTAAACCGTCAGCTGGTTTTAAAATAATTTAAATCAAATAGATATTTGAATTGTATTATAATTTATATAAAAACGGAGGCATGTATCATTCACTATATTCAAACATATTTATTTACATTAATATACACATTACTGTGTATATTTTTATATATTTATATTTTATATATTTTTGATTAACAGTATCTTTAAGAGTCTCTCAGTTGCAAAGTGAAAGATTCCTTAAAATGTCCCCAATAACTTCAGTTGGATATGTTGATATCAATACAGTTACAGATAAAATATTTTTTTTTCCCTCTCTTCAGGTTCTTCAGGAAGTAAGAGACCAGTTTACCAGACTGAAAATATTTTATTTCAGAGATTTAAGATGGATTTGGAATACAAATGTGAGGTATCTCGGGACATAAACACACACTGTACACTGAACAGCCAATGGACAACAGGCAGGTAATCAGGCAGTATGAAAGGCAGACAATATATTTAAATTCTTGCTCTTAAAAAAAATAAAGAGTAACCATTTACAACATACCCAAAGAAACAATTAAAAATAAACAAGAAAAATTTGTTAGTAATTCTTGTCAGTTTAGGCAACTTTGCCTATTAAATGTAAACAACAACTGGTGAGTCCCAACTACAAATATCTTCATTGGTTACTTACGCAGAGTTAACACCATTTGTTTGCATGTAAAACTAGTTTTAACACCATATTTAAATCATAATATAGAAACACAACTCTCTACTGGAGAGTAAAAAGGAAAATACAAGAGGTTCAACATCAAGTCACATTTATACCAAATAAAGAAAATGATCATATAAATGTAAAATCAATATTTTAGACAAAAAAAATTAAGAAATATATTGGCAAGTGAAACAGCTAGGCATATCGCAAATGCCCCCACAGAGCAGAGATTGGTTAATTGCGGGGTTTCAGCCATTACTAGAGGCACTTGCAAACCGCTTGTAGACAAAGAGGCACTCTCGTCTTACAGGCTCACTGGAGGATGCAGTAACCTTGATTAATAGTCAAAATAGCTGTCCCAGCGCTTCCAGTTCCTGCACTGAGGATTCCAGAAGCGCCATTCCAAACAACCCAGCAATAGTTGGGTTGGCGGGTAAACTGTAACTCTTCCCACAAAGGCCCAGAAACCAAAGTTACTCTGCTTAGTTCCTGTTAAGCCTCTGGTATAGAACAAATTACAAAACAGGTCTTATCCTGTTGTTTCTTAGGGACTGAAAATGAAAGACATTTAAAGTGAAGAAAGAAAATCTTTCAAGCCCCCTTTCTTGCTGCCCTTGTTGTCCTCTCGCATGAGAATCTTGCTAAGACGCTGAACAACCCAGTTTTTAGGTTTAGAAGCAGACTTGGAGGAAGACGATCCTGACCCTGGAGTGTTAGAGGAGCTGGACGACCTGGAGAGAGGATAAGAGCAATGAGGAGGGAGGAAAAAGAGACAGAAAGAGAGCAAGGAAGGATGTAAGATTAAGTAACTTGATATTTTGTTGGCTGACAGAAAATAATTAAGTGTACTGTCAACAAGTATATGATCTGGCCGGCACGGATGCCAGCACGTACCAAATGTTAAGCATAGGAATGTAATCATTCATGGGCCAACATGTCTGATACTTCACATTCTTTGACGTGTGTGACACCAACCAAATTAGTATATCTTAAATTTTAGCTGAGAAGATATTAATACCAGCCATCTTAAATAACTTACCTAGCTGTATGAACAGGCGTCTTGTCTTTGCTGGGAGTTTTTGGGGTAGACTTGTTGGATTTGCTGGTTGACTGAGGAGTTTTGTGTTTTCCAGAGCTTCCTGGGGTGCTGTGGTTCTTAGCAAGAGTAGCTATAAAGTCCCTGTTCATTCCTTTGTGTCTGGATGTCTTATTGCAAGTGTGGCATGTGGCCATCTGGAATTAAAAGAGAAAAGCAACTTACACAAAGATAATCTTTTTGACTGGAATCTATATCTTCTCATGCATGTGAATTTGAATTTATGACACACAAAGTATCTCCCTACATAAAAAGAATAATCATTGTTCTGTAAACGGTAATTGAAACTACTTTAATGTAAATTAAAGAGAGGAAGGCAAATGTTTATCTGGACACACACAAACTGCCGCGCACATGTAACATCATCTAACAGTTGAGGAATAGTTCACAATTGGAACACAAGATACAGAACGAGCTCATGGTGCGGCATGAATCACTTAACAGCTGAGATTCTTCCCAATGGCCAAACATTCCTGAGATTATCTTATCTTTCCCTGTTTGGTAATAACTGGATTTGTTAAAGCAGGAGGGTAAACTTGACTTTAGCTCATAAGAGTGCACGGAAGTGCTGTTGCCATGCAGTTTCACTTATTTAAGGGTATGGATGCTATAAGAGCTACCAGCCAGCATTTGCAGTTAAACTCCCTGAGCTGTTTCTCCCATGAGAAAATCAAAACTATTTCCTAATGCAGATTACACATTACATGCCAAAAAAACATGATAAGGCCTGGAGACACTGGTCAGAGTTACCAGGCACAACTACCAGTTCATGAAACAGTTATTTAGACTTCTGCCTCCCACCATTAAGTAAATCTATACTAAACAATGTGCAAATCACAGACATTATAATACATCAACAAACATGAATAAACCTGATATGTTAAATGTCACATTGTATTTACAGCATCAGTCAGACACTTATATGGGACTTCTGTCTACTAATAACAGGCAAGACACGATCATTAGATCAAGTTACCGTTTGGAAACAGTCACATCATCTATTGTTTCTGATTATAAAAGAAATTTCAAGAGGACAAAGTTATGTTCTTGTTTGTTTTTTTGAAAGTAAATAATGAAGCTCATGAGCAGAGGATTATATTCAACTTCCCTCCTTGTAGAAAATGCTGTGCAACTTGTTAAGTGCTGCTGAGTGTTAAATAAAATTCCCAACCATCAGCAACATAAGCACCATCAACAACACAAGCTATAATAAGGTGCATAAGGTTAAAACTGGTTTGAGCAGACCACCACTGCAGGGATCAGCAGGTCTGAGCCAAGCTGTTGACAGTTGTGAATGCTGATGAGACAGAAAACTCACCGACACGAAGGCAGCCATTTCAGATTTTGAGGTATGCTGGAAAGTGCTGGAGAGTTGGGTTTCAAATCAGCAGGAGAACCAATTCCTCTTTCTCTCTATGCGAGCATTTGTGAAGTGTTTACTACATGAGCCCAGACATCCAGCTTTGTACTGACAAGCCCAGCAACTGACCCACCCATCTTTTTAAAGAGGTGTGGCTCAAATGAGAACTGACCAATGCACTGACAAAAAGGGTCAACTAATCTATGGGAGACTCAGCTGCTTCTTGACCGTGATACTTTAACCAACCTACCTACATACTTTAACCTTAAATCTATCCAGACACTAAAATTTGCAATACAAAAGAATAAAATCCATCATATCCAAACACACAGAGATGGCTGAGGGATTATTTAGTATTTAACAATGGTAAACATTTTTAATTTTTTCATGTAGAATGTCATGATATTGTTGTGTATGCAAAAATAAAATGATAAATTACACAAATTGTGCATTGATAAATTCTATATAACAAATACTGAATAACTGATAATTAAATTACATTGGATTAAATGTAGTTGGGAGATAACCATCGTTTACTGGTCACAGTCTTGCCCCATAACAATATGATAGGCAGGTCTACAAATGGAGCTGAGGCCACATTCACTTCAGCAAAACTACAATACTGATCATTAAACAAAAACTTAGATATGTTCAACAACTGACATTAACATAATAAAGTGTCATCTACATGTTAAATCAGAATTTGTTCATCGTCATCATCTTTTTCATTTTATCAAACTTGCCATTTTTTAACTTATAACAGAGCTGTAGTAAGTGAAAGAGCTGGAAAAGCATTAAGAAAGTTATCTGTCGAGTACAAGGTAAAACTAATATTCAGGAATTAATTGAACTTTTTTTTGCTATTAGCACTAACACATTGATACTAGAAAAGCACTAAGAGAGTGCAGACCTCCACCAAGCAGCTCATTTCCCTCTATAATGTGATTTGCACACAAAATTATTAGTCCTAGAATTGTTTTATCTACATTATTGGATTCTTTGACCATGAAAACATACCATGTGCATTTGGAATCACCTTAATATCATTATTAAGGTGATTCCAAATCCCTTAATAATCCCACTAAAATCCCACCTTATTAAAGTGGGATTTTAGTGCCCAAAATCCCACCAGCCCCCTATTTGTTCCTGTTCTGGATCTGTAAGTGACTGTAAAGAAAATCATTTGCTTTGGAAAAAAATTGGCACTGTTGTAGAACCTTATAATTGTAGATAAAAGGCTAAAATGGATAACTTGACTCATAACTTTGACACCAGAGTTTTTCTATTGGAGAAACTCCTATCCGCCTACTGTAGTTTTAAAGCTGCCCTGCGTAACTTCTAAACATAAATGAATGTCTGTTACATGTTTGCATTGTCAATACAACCATCTGTATTTATTAGATTAGATCTTAATATGTTTTGCCCACTAACATTCCTACAGAGTGACAAAAGCAGTGATTCATTTAACATCCAGACTGACAGAGACAAGGAGGAACCACAACAGCAACATCGTGGCAACAGGTTGGAAAATGGCTGAAAACACTTAGAAGTGCCCACAAAATGATTCAGAGGCTGATTCTACTGCAAAAAACTGGACTTCCCTCAGAAAGAATACAATTTATACATACAGTACATTAGAAAAAGTGACCAATGGCAAAGACAAACACTGATAAATATTGATGTAGCTTTTCCTAATGATTGTGTGTACTGAAAACAGAATGCTAGACCTTAATGTCACATCCTGCTCTTGGACACTAATAACCATAGACTTGTAAAGCAATAATTTCAAGGGAGAATTTACAAATAATTTCCCTATGTGGACAAAAGGTATCTACCCATATCTTATACATATTTATCTCATATGTCTAGTATTTTATGAACATACAGAGAAAACAATGTATTGATGCATTTTACCAATACTCACCATGTTCATGTTTAAATCCATCCATCTGAATATTAGGTAAAAGTGAGGTGCAGTCTTGTTAAACTGCACTGTATTTGCTTTATTGTCATTTAAAAAAAAAAAGTTTCCATCACCTACCTGTGATTAGTTCCTGCTACAACCACCTAATTTCCTCCTGCAGTTTATTTAACTCTCACCTAATCAGTTCTTAACAGGATGTCAAACAAAAAATATTTGTTCCCAAATTATTTATAGGAACATAATCTCAGCTGTAACACGTACTGATTTGAATTCAATGACAGAGCAATGATTGCTGAGGTGAAATGACACTGTAGCAAAACAACAGATTTTTGGTGAAGTGGATCAAATACAGACAGACAGGTGGCTAAAGAAGGATGTTTACAGAGAGAGCAAACTTGTGCTTTTGTTATAACATGTGGCTCTACTATCACCAGATGGAACCTTAACACATTGAGTGTGTGCATGTGTATATATAAAAACAGTATTTGTGTGTGTGTGTGTAGTTAAAAGCATAATAAAGAGAGCAACAAATTTTGCTTAACAATAAAAAGTCTACAAGTGTTACTATCTACTCGTAAACAATATGTATACGTAAGCTGGCTATATGGTGTACAGATTTCTGATAACCTGAAATGAAATCCTGTCACATGTACCTGCTTAATTTGCTCTAATCCTCATACATGTAGGGTACACAATTGGAGTGCACACACGTGAGATTTCATTCCTCATCTTAAGCTGCTGATCCTGGCAGTGTGTCAAGCACGTGACAAAAGCGACATGTCAGAGCTTCAGCATATGAAAAGGATGAACAACCACCCATACAAAGGTGGAGGAATAATAAAGATAATTGAATAAAGTTCAGTTTATTCTTCTGTTCACTGTAAACGCACAGTATATCATATATGCCACCATATATAACATATCATATATGTTTGATGACCAGGTGGTTCCATGGGAACTGTTATACGGGAGAGCTTAGGTGGCATGAGTCATCATGATCCAACAGGGACAAATAAACACAGTAAAATACAAAAACAAAAGACGAGACATTGAAAATTCCCATCATCTCAAAATTCTAGCTCTGTAAAACCACTAGGGTCATTTCACAATAGCAGAGACGGGTAAAGCAGATGACGTCTTTAGAAGACGTTCAAAAAGAGAAAAAAGTCTCTAATCTTGAATAAAAGTACCAATTTTCTATGGATCTAAAGAGTGTTAAAAACATGAGATACACACAACCTTGCACGTGTATGTGGTGTCAGCACCTGCTACCTTTCCTTTAAAATCATAAAATTAGACACCGTGTAAAACCCAACAGCAGCTGTTTATTTTCCCTTTGTTCCATTAAGAAGTTGTAAAAAAAAAAAAAAAACAAAAAAAAAAAAACCCAAACAATCTGCTCCCAGGGCTCACGTGTATACCGAGAAAATCAACAAACAGTCTTTCATTTATGAGCTTTAACATGCATCAACTCTATAATATATAAAAGTACTGAGCAATAGTTCATTTCCTTTCCTAGCGGTCTAGGAAATATACACTTCTACAACCATGACATGAATTGCGTATTCTCTGACATTACACATTAATGTATTATTATGTGTAAGAATTAAAACGTGCATTTCACGTCAAAAATAAAAGGAGTGAAATGACACACAGATACAGAAGTACCAACACAGACAGACAGAGATATAAATCAATTCTGCAAATGGACCCTTATGTCTATTAATAGCTGTGGGGCTATAAATACCTCTTCCTGTCTTTCTCTTTCATTTTCCAGAGGTTAGTTTAGGTTGATTAGTCTGACCTTGGCAGTATGATACCACCCAAGAGGAGGAAGATGAGAAGAGAAATGAAGTGAGAGACTGTTTTAGGAGCTTAAGAGACAATTAATGTGAAATTAATTATAAACCTGACAAAAGTTTGTAGGTGCATGCTGTCCAAAGAATAAACATCGGCACGCTTTTTGTGTCAAAGTCATTTGAGAACACATCAATAAAACGCAATAAAACTGAAAGCAGAAGAGTAGTTGGGGGATCAATACGAGGCAAGCAGAGTAAACTTTCCTCTAACCATGGCCTTGCACTGTGATGGTGCTGGCAGCCACTTAGTCACCGTGTCTGGAGGCAGGCTGTCCAGTGAAAACACAGAGAAATTTGATAATAATGCAAAGCTGCCCACTGCACACTGTCTTTACTAAAGATGCCCTATCTCTCCTTCTGTCTCCACATTTTATCCTGCATCACACCAGCAGGTCTGGCACAAACAAATAACAACAAAGCCTGTAGGTGAAGATTAAGACTTCATCCAGTAAGAATAATGCATTTACCCAGATTGAATTAAAAAAATAATAATGTTATCCACAATACTTTAAAACTTTGGAAATCATATTTATCAGATCAGTAATGTAAGTTTGATAAAGCCAAAAAATATCACCCACAGAAGCTTTATCCAAAACACAACACTTACTTAGAGTTACCTAATGACCTGGAAAATAATCAAAATCATCAATAGTAAGATTTAAATATTTAAGTCTTTGTCTCTGTTTCTATGCCTTTAAGGCAGGTTATAAAAATAAACATACAGATTTGGATTTGAAGATTGTTCTCTGAAGAGGTAAGTAAGGGCACGTGTGTAGCTTTACAATGGATTTGTGATGAGTGACAATAATGAGCACATGTGCTGACAGAATCAGTAAAGAAGTAATGAGCTGTAAATGCTGGAGAGGGAGGACACAAGTAGCAAGCCTTTTTTAAAGTTTGGTACTCATGCCAGTTTACAGTTAAACATAGAGCAGGGACTGCCATGGTCCAGAACAGAGTTTTTATAGTGCTGAGGAAATAAAATGAAGTGAGGCTAACTGAGGGATGACATGCTGTTATGATGCAGCATAAAGTTCTCTTTATGGGGTTTATTGTGTTTGTGAGTGAGGCTTCAAGGATGACAACAGGGAGCTGATACTGCATCTGATACTTGCCCAAGGAGTAGTGTGTGTGTGTGTGTGTGTGTGAATGAGGAACAAAAACATCTGACTTTTAGGGAAAGTGAGGACATTTCAGCTTGTCCTCACAGCATTTAAGGGCTTTTTTAGAGTTCTTAGGGTTAGGCATTTAGTTGTGATGGTTGAGGTTACAGTAAGGGCATGGAAATTAATTATGTCTATGAGCGTCCTTAGTACAAATGCTGTATAAGAATGTATAAACAAGCTCATGAATTACAAAGAGGTCCGTTTGATGACGGCTTTCCTCTGTGTACTGGCTCTTCAAGGTTCCGCGAGGACATTAATGTGCTAATGTGTTTGTTAACATGCTTAAAATACTTGAGAACACACTTTGCTCAGTCCATCCACACTACACACGTGAGTCTTTCTACATTTGAGTGAGTCTACTCTGTATGTACTGTATCAAAAAAGCCCAAGGCCATCACCACTGTCCCTGGTCCACATTCCATTCTGGCCTTATTCTACCCGGACACCCTTGAAGTGTCAAAATCCAATCGTGGAGCTTTTCCTGTTCCCTGAGAGCCAACCCAGTTACAGCACTAAACATCACTGTCCCCTCTTTCCTATCATCTCCTCAAGAGGAACATTCTCCAGCAACATTACTCCAGTGAAGATAAATATGACAGAGGGATGCAGTGAAGAGAAGTCCATAAAAGGAGGGTGGAGAAAGATGAGGATGGAAAAAAAACAAGATAAAATGGGGTGGTCATATAGACGAGTTAAGGGGGATAAAATACTGTTATTGGAGGAAACAAGGAAAAAATAGTGGAGTAATAGATAAGAAGTGGTGGTAGAGGTCAAGAATAAAAGGTGACATAAATTACTAAGACAGCCTGGATGCTCATCAGAAAGAAATGGCTCTTCCAGAAAGAGGACAGCATTTTTTGACCACTTATGTTCCATCACTTTACTTTTTTGTTCATCTTTTGTACTTAAATCAAATGATGTCAGAGAATGACACTGAAACACCATAACTGGTAAACACCCTATGTGTCCGTGTGTCACTATCACTTTGTAACTGTTGAAATTAGATGCAGTAGAGTCACTTCAAAACAACATGAACACATATAGAACTGTGTACTCCTTTCTTGTAGTAAAGAAGTGTACTGGGAAGAATAATTCATTAATTTATTTTTCGAGGAGGGAGGAAGGAAGAATGAAGGAGGAGAGCCTGCTATACTTCGCTCCATTTAGGGTCTCAAACACTTGTTGTTTACGGCACCTCGACACAACTTCACAGAAATGAAGAAAATATATTTTGAACAGTCATTTACCCTGAGGTGAGTGAAAACATACACTGCAAATGGAGCATAATAAGGTATAAAATTATTTGGGATTTACACCTAGGGGTATAAATACTGCTGCCCTTGTCTGTCTATTTTTTTTTTTGGTTATTTTTGGTTATCTGCCACAAATAAGCCAATTATATAAAGATATGCAATTTGAGCTCAGTAAACATCTTGAAAGTAATTCTGATTAAAAATAAATTAACCCTGGTACAAATAACTGACCCAAGAACTGTTTTGCTACATGAAAATTCAGAGAAGAGAAAAGCAAACATGCACATCAGAGTTTGCAAATACTCACAAGTATCACAATAAATGTACGAGTGTGTTTTATTTATTTCTCTTATAAATCTGCCACTGCACGTGTTACTCCACCTGTCAATTACGTGACTAACTGGAAGACAAGCAGAATACTGTGTAAACAGTCATAGCAATCGGCTACATAGTTACTGTAAAAGGAAGTGTTCATGATTTGTGGATATTAGTGTTAAGTTAAAAAAGTAACATCATCTTCTTAAAGTAACAAATGATTCTGCTAATATTTAGACCATAACCCCTCATCCTGAGCTCAGCTTCCTGACTGGGCTTCTGTGCTCTGTTCATCAGCATGGAGACATAAAGGAGCAACAGAATGAAAGTGTTTCACATTCCTTCTCTTATGTCTCTGCTTCCTAACACAGGTGCATGCTCTCTAGCATACACAAATTGACTTGTTGTCCTTTAAATCCCAGTATATGACAGGCGAGTGACTGAAAACAGAGGGTAAAAATACCTTGAAGGACAAGCTCACAGTGTCTTGGTTTACTAAAAAGTCACGTGATGAACAATCGCCAACATTCCACATCAGGACCAAAACATAACAGTGTTGACAAGTGAGTGCACAGTCACAGCTGAGTGCTGTGTACAACACACACCGTAGTAATGTGTGAGTCAGTGTCAGTCAGGAAAGCCATGAGTTCATCTTTATGGATTTAAAAACCAGGACTGGGTTGCAGCAGCTATTCAAAAATCTAACGACAATTCCTAGAAACTTGTGCTTAAGCTTAAGCTTGTGATTTACTGAACTCAGTTGAACATCTTAAACTTAAGTGTACTTCTTAACTTTTCAATTAGATTCAGACCATTAACAAATGAGCTCAAACAAAGCTGGTAAAGCCCACTGGCTCCACGTGGCTCTCTCTTGTTTCTAAGTATAGCAATGTAACATTTTTTCTTATCGGGTCTGTGGTGATATTCCCATGGTTACACAGAATGACCCATTCTGCAGGCAATACAGAAGCAGCACATAGTGCAAGTAAAGTGAGACAACTTCATACAGCAGCAGCACCATGGCTGAAAACACCAAGAAACAGAGGGTCATGAAAAGTATTAGAAGTGGATTCTACTGCTAAAAATAAACCTGGATTCACAATTTTATTTTTATCACAATCACTATTTTATCCTTTAGTGTTACTCTTTTCTTCTCTTTGATGAGTCAGTGGCTGTGTTTTGGGGCCAGCTTCTGTATCCTTTTTTTTTTTTTAAATAATTACTGTTTTATTGATTCTATCTAGTGACTTTCAACTAGTGATAGATACACTATAAAATGTGACAAAGTGAGACCTTAATCTCTCAAAACCCTGTAAGGTTTGAAGAGAGAAAGCAAACCAAAAAATATTTTTACAGGCTGCTGTATGAATTGCTTATTTACTGTTCTTTAATGGCTGGAGATCTGTTAATTGTCCTCTCAGGACAACTGATCCTCACAAACCATTTTCTTCAGTTTCAGTTCACAGGTTTGACCTCCATCATGGTCCACAGGTGAAGAGCGAGGGGCACACAACTACTAACAGCTCCATACAAAAATTATACAAGATGACAACATTTTCTCTTGCAATCCATCCTTTGACTTCTCCTGTTCACCTCTCTTATGTACAGCATTTGTTTTCCACTCTCTCGACTCTTATTCCTTCCTGCTGTGTTATTGCCTATGATGCCTCTTACTACCTCTCTCCATCTCTGTCTACTTCTTCTCCCTCAGAGACAGCCGATGTATTAGAGAGTGGGTTTAGAGTGCCATGTGCTGTGAATGCATGCACACTAAACAAACCCAAACTGATTTTAATGAGCCAGCAGCATTTCCACAAGAGCTGCTGTTCATTATGCTGATGTCAGTTAACCAGAGGGACTCCTCCGTGGTTCTTTTCCCATCATTGCTCTCTCATGCCACAAGTTCCATCACTGGCTTTTCACAACTTATTGGCCTTATCATTGGTGTCCAAAATAAGATTTCTACTTTGTCCACAACAGGTGCTCTCCATTCAAAGGACCGACAAAAAAGATCATTATAATTTAGGAATTTAAAGGGAGGAAATGAGGAAAAGTGTCTGCAATTGGACCACTGTAAAGCTGTAATGATAAGTGGAGTAGTACAATGAAACCAGACCTTTTCTGTGCAGTAAATCCAAATTACTTCATAAATTTTTAGTGCAATGAAGGCAGGAAGCAACACATTAAGAGACAGAAAGGGCTTGTTAAATTGAATAAATAATAATTCAATATAGTATTTTTATCACCACTATTTAACCTTTTGTGTGCCTGGCCTCCTTCACAGGTTACAGGGTATCCAGCTACAGGGTATAACTCAAAAGCTTTGCCACAAGCGGTTTAAGTCAGGAATATCAAACATGACTTTACCAACCACATGTTAAAAAATAAGACACAAAACACATCAATTGATATCGATAAATTACAAACTATGACATTGTGTTTTTTCTGCAGTTCTATATTAATATTGATGGTGTTTGTTTGTGCCTGCTTGTAAGCAGCATGATAAAGGACAGATAGATTTGGTTGAAAATTTTATATGGATGAAGGTTATGGGACAAGAAGTAGAGGATCCATATTTGGTGGTGACCTGGATACAGAATAAAGATTTCTAAACTAGATGAAACCTTGCAAAATTTATTTTAATTTCTGCATTTTCTAAATAAAAATGAATTAGCAATTCTCACCAATACTGAGGAGGACTGTTTGAAGTTGTGCAGGAGACTTTTCTGCACCAGGCTGAGTTGTCTTCCCTTGGCATTTCTGCGCAGAATTCTCTTCACCCGTGGTGACGGACGTAGCTTTGGACGCAACCGAATCCTGTGATTGTCAGGCTGCAGCCACTGACAGCAGTGGGGACAGACCAGGGTGTTCAGAGACAGACTGGATGATTTCTGATTCCCTGATATAAAACCTAACAGCAGATAAAAAAAAATGTACTTTAGACTAAAAAATGTTCAAGTAATAACAGTGGAAGTGCATGTAAAGACAAGAAAAAATTGTTAAAGTGTTTTATCCCTTAACCTACACATATTATGCAAAGTAATTATGTGATAAAAGTGATAAAATATTAATTTGAGAAGTCTGTGAAGATTCTCAGTCATCCAGGTCATCCAAAGGTGTAGCAACAAAAAGGCAACTGGACTTAGTTGAATTTCTTGAAGACGTTTCGTCCCTAAGAAGACTCTTGGATGAGAGGCGAAACGTCTTCAAGAAATTCAACTAAGTCCAGTTGCCTTTTTGTTGCTGCACCTTTGGATTCATTTGAGAAATTAGATTTAAGATCAATGTTGGGATCATTATCTTGACAGCTGCATACCAATTATTAAAAACATCCTATCATTCTTTCAACAGTCACAGAGAAAAGGTCATAATTGCAATGTTTGTATTTTCTAAGCAACATTCTCTTGATTCTCTCAACATCAAGACTTCAGAATTAAATGATTCTGTTTTAGTGATC
Source organism: Brachirus orientalis (assembly GCA_016785285.1). Taxonomy (NCBI): domain Eukaryota; kingdom Metazoa; phylum Chordata; class Actinopteri; order Pleuronectiformes; family Soleidae; genus Brachirus; species Brachirus orientalis. The sequence goes on along the minus strand of JAFBJR010000113.1, from coordinate 4,698,030 downwards.
TGTTTGTGTTATTGTGTTGATGGATGAGAAGAGTTTCAACTGTCAGACTAAAAGGAACCACTACCAACTGATGTGGTCTCAGCTGGCATGTCCCCAAATGTGTGTGTATACTATTCTGATACTAGTTTGATCCCACTAGTCTGTCTCCTGCAGACAGCTGGCTGACTCATTATCTTTGGCTGTGGGCTCAGGGAGCTTTTATCAACCTTGACAAGATCCTTCCTTCACTGAGGGAAGGACCTGAAAAAATGCAGGTATTTTGACTTACCATTCGTATTCATGGGCCCTTGCCTATGGAAAGGAAAAAAAGGGACAAGCTCAGACCCATAAAACATCACAAGATTATTATAAATTATATAATAATTATAATTCTAGCTTCACCTTAATATAGTTTTTGGTTGGTTTGATCTAAGATATCTGTAAGGAAATATTTGAAATAAATTGCCCGTTAAAACTGTAACATTGTTACAAGAGTTCACAAAAGGCTCTCACTCACTCATTTTCCACCGCTTTATCCACTGAGGGTCGCGGGGGGCGCTGACATAGGGCGAGAGGCAGGGTACACCCTGGACAGGTCACCAGTCCATCACAGGGCCACACAGAGACAGACAACCATTCACTCTCACACTCACACCTAAGCCAAATGGCTCCTCATCACTCTCACTCATCTGTGTTTCCTGGCAACATTTCCGTGATGCACACAGGAAGTGATTTGTTTTATTTGAAGACAGATGGAGGTTACATTGTGCTAATAAAGCAAGACGGCTACAAAACAGTGGGTGTATGACTGAAAACACAAAAAAGCCCACCAAATATTTTTACAAGTGAATTCAACAGCTCAAACAACCTGATTGTTCTTGGCCCCATCCACCACTGCGCTGCCTGTGTATATGCACAAACATACCTCAGTCAGATCTGATGGTATTGCACAACAGAGCACGTTTTCAGACACAGCATACAACCAACATCTTTTCTATTAAGACTAAACAGAGGCAGAACAATGTCCAAAACAAAAATCACCAAAAGCTTTGCACTGTAGCTTTAAATTAATGTGATACAAAATAATCATGTGTAATCATTTAACTATGTTTAAATACATCTATCCAAACAAATCCTTAACACCAATATGGAAAAAATGCCCCTTCCGTAACGTGTGCTGGAAAACACGCAACCGGAAAGGCTAATGGGTCCCTGCCAAACAATATAGGGCAACTCCAAACTATTTCAGTGGCCTCTCACTGTGCTGCTGTGACTGCTAAAATTAGCCACAGGATTAAATCAATGAGGGGAAATGTTTCGCCGGCAGCACGTGTGGCAGAGTTGGACAGAAACAGGCTTGACAGTTTAAGAGGGGGAGGGGTTAATCGAGAGTCGACAAGTTGCTGGTTCCTGCTGTGATGTTTGGCTGCAGTGGGAGTTGTGACTTTTCATTTGCACTCTCAACCTCCATATGCGAGTTATTAATCAGTAAGTGGATTAAACGGTCCGATTTTATAGACTCCCTGTCAGATAATCCTGGAAACGAATGGACATTGTTTAAGGTCAATGTGGTGCACTGTGACTCTACAGAGGACTGAAAAAAGGCTCACGGGTATTCAGCAATTCATGGTTAAAAAATCTTGTACACTATTCATAGCTAACGGCAGAGTTAGCAGACAGAATCTTGGCAGGTTCTGAATACATTTCGTATAATGATTGTTGGGTCTCTAATAATCATTCCATTCAAAACCACTTAGGGATTTAGGGATATTTACTACTCTTTTAGTTGCGATGCTAAAACAATGAAATACACTGACATGTTTAAAACTTGAACAGACCACTGACGGCTCGAGTGTGGAGAAGTTGAATTCTTGAGGAATGCTGTCACCATGCTGATGATGAGCCTGCTCTCAGAAACTATACACCGCAAAGACCTCTTCCATTACAAAAATCTTATTAACAAACTTGTCATGCATTTTCCTTTAAGTGCACACTTAGTTGTGGTGATGAACACTAGAGATAGTGGCTCTGTAGTATGGCTGCAATCTAAAAAACCCAGAGGATGCAATTATCATTATGTGTTGGCTACAGTGGGATAATGTCATTTCAGACAGAAGTGCTGGCTGAGGAAAAAAAAGAAAAATTAAATTAAGGATATTTTGCAGCTATAATCAGGGAAAACAGTGCAACTGCTCCTGATGCTTGTAGCTATAATGGGTATTTAGACACTATAGCCTGGAAAGGGCAGTGTTATGGTGAGTGTCAATCAGTGAACACTTCATACACTGAATTCCAAAAGAGTATGGAGTGGCAGGGTTCCATTTATCAGCCGAATGTGACATTGCCTGCGCTTTAAAACATCTATGGGTGGAGACATTGGCTAGCTCCTGCCTAGAGGAGCAGTAAGATGAGACACACAGTAGGAGAGGAGATTAAAAAAAAGAGTGAAGAAGACTCCAGAAGGTGAAAACTTAGCACCCAACAAAAATCATACAAACAAAATGAATGGATGTGTAGTTGTGTATGGGATAGGGCTAAAGGATTTGGGGAAAATATGCAATTCAGATTTTACTGACAGATACTGCAATTGCAATTTTGCAGTCAAGGTGCATTAAAAGTAAAAGCAAAGAAACCTCTCCACACCTCCAACATTATATTACAATATTTCCAACATGTATGAGTCAAAAATAGAAGAGTTAATTTGTTGCCTTTCAGATTTGCTAACTGCATTGATTCAAACTTTGTATTAATTGTTGAGTTACTGTAAAGAAGGATATTGCTTTTTTAATAAGAATGTGCATATATTGTGGGAGTGTTGAATTGCTTCCTGTCCTGCATTGCTCTCTACAATGAATCAAACACTTAAAAGTTGCAGTAAGAAACCACTGTTTTGTTTTTCACTGTTGTCATTAGTGTTAGTATTCTTTTCTTTTCTTCCTTGTGTTCTATATGTAGGTATACGTCTAGAAATAAAATAAAAAGAATGGCTCAATCAATTGATTAGTCAGCTGAAAAGGAATTATTTGGCAACTTCAGTAGTTAGATATAGGCGACTGGACTTACTCAAGTTAAATTTGAAGATGTTTCCCCTCTCAACCAAGAGGCTTCTACATGTAATTGCCATCTTGTCTGACAGATAATAATGGGCATTTTCATTTAATCAAACAAAATAACTAGACGATTATATGATTCAGATTAAGATAATCTCTGCCTTCAATTCCTCCCAATTCAAATGGCTAGGAACTGATTATTGCTGATCTCAGAAGATTAAAAAATGGCCCCGTATAAAGAATAAGTAATCATGACAGTGTTTGTCCAGAAGTCAGGCTCCGGTTACTGGACACACAACTATGATTATGAACTTACTGGAAAACAGCTTCACTAGACTGGTAACGTGAGCCACAAAGTGATGTCATCTTACAAACAAGGAAGCATGGACAGCTCGTCCCCACCCAACCACACACCGACCCGGTCTGACCACTAACAATGATCACTTAAATAAATATTTAAAAAAAATTAAATACACTGAATTGATATTAAAAAAAAACAAAAAACAAAACACAGTTGCGATCATGATATGATCATACGCAGAGACACAGTGTCATCAGTGGCCTGTCAGAAGGTGAAGACAGTGGCAAAAAGGTGGTAACAGGATCTCTGTCAAATATGTGGAGTCGAGTACATGAGTCATGACACGCACCCATGAAACAAACACTACTGACGCATGGGCCAAAACCATAATTGTGGGAAGAGAAGACACCTGAAACCATGAGAGAAACACAGAGAGAGCGCCATCCATGGTTCAATAGTGCCAAAAACAACATCAATACACACTGACCATGTGTGTTGGCCAACTGACTTCAGACTGACAAAACATTTTCTTTTTACTGCATTATGCCTTGATTGTGGATTCAAAACCTCAATCTAAAAAGATTAATTATTAACCACAATTTCCTTTCAAGCACGCCTTGTGCTCCAGAGTATCACTTCGGTTTCATTAGTTCATCACACGGAGAGTTAATTTCCTAATCAAGTAGTCGGTAATGTTGTATAATAAATGTCTATAATGATGATTAGATTATTAAATTAATGTGAAAAATAACTGTTGTTTAATTGTTGTTTATACAAATGGGACATTTTTGGCATGTTGGATGCTGAGCAAAAGACACACAAATAATGAAGCATAAAAATAATCTCTTTTGCTGGTAATCAGTAACATACACCAGGCTGTATTATCCCTCCAAAGTCAATCTCATTCCTTATCAGGTGGGATATGAAAAGTATTGCATATTTTGTTTTGTGTGTATGAAAAGCTCTAATGTAAACAGTTAAAATGCTACAGACAAAAATTAAATTATAGGATTTGAAGATGCTTACAAAATTCAAGTAACTGCAAGTGAAATTAGGAGAATTTAAAATGGTCAAAATTGTCTTTGTAATAGAAGCTCAGTTTTTATTCAAAATAAAATCTGTGGAATATATCAATATATTAAAAAAGGAGCTGGGTGAGCTAAAACAAGTCCATACAATTACCCTGACATGTAGTTTCATTATTAAAACCTGTGTGTTTTATTGCCACTCATTGTTTTTCCCACAAATTTGCCGGATCAGTTGAAAGAGAGACATGCTGGAGTGGGAGGACCCTCGGACATGGCAGGCACCCAACTCAAACATGGTCCACAACAGTCCAAACACATCCATGCATGTCACACATACACTACACTTTTACACCTACTAGCTGCATTAATATACACATTTAAATGGACAATTCTCTCTCTAACACACACAGAGACTTTAAGTGGACTTTTTTCTGAAATTACTTTCACTTTCCACACAATAAAGCAGTCACAAATGTGTGGCTCATGCCATCTAAGCAAATGGAATAATTTCCCACTTTGGCAGAAGCCACAAAACTGAGGCAGTGAACTATAAATGATTATGTAAATTAGAAACTTTCATTAATTATTAGTGTGTTTTAAGTCTGATAAGAATGAAATGGCTTAACTACAGGAGGATAAAGACAGTATGTTGGGAAAGCCTTGATACTCTGTCTGGGTCCAATTCTCAACTATGCCTAGGAATGCAAGCAAGCAAACAAGGAAGACTAAGTTCTTGGTTTCTTCCTGCTGCTCTCGGTTTTATATTGTTTCAAAGATAACACCACACTAACCGGCTGCATGATGAGACTGAATGACAGTCATTCATTGTCTACTGCTTAATCCTCCACATGAGGGTCATGGGGGAACGCTGGAGTGGCCCTGAGTGACCGTCACCTTGAACTGAATTCATCACTTGCAACAGATGCCGCAAGCCCACGCACACTCTCTCTCCTCTGCACCCACTGTACACATGAGTGGCCACTGGCTCGTGTCCAGGCCATTCAATGCAACAGAAACAACAGCAGTCTATTTCTGGACTGTACACAATAAGATGTGTGGTTGAGTGCACAAATATATAATAACAATATAATGATGTCACTAAAGATACAAGTGGACAACCCTAGTGTCTTTATGAAACACAATAATAAACCAAGCAGTGGATGTGGTTCAGTGACTGATGACCAGGGCTGGGTGCCAAACTCTTCACTTTTAATGGAATTACCTGGTACCATTGGGTACCATTTCACTTTACAAGTAAGAGAAAAGAATATGTTAAACTAAGTTTTTGCTATTCCAAACAAATAAGCAAAGAAAGAAAAGTCACCAATGTAAGATTTTTTTGAAATGTAAGTGGTGCCAACCCCACTGATGAACTGCCAATGCTTACAAGGAGGCTTTAAAAGACAAAAGTCATTTACAGATATGAGTTTTACTCAGTTTTTAAAGACCAGACTATGCAGCCATGTGAAGCCAACGACCTGTGGATATTCTAATCTTCAAAAAGTGAAAAAGAAATACGATACAGAGCATACTATTAATTAGACATCACTTAAAGCTTGTGATGGAAGTGTTAACTGTTATAAATCTGTTGGCATAAAATATATGATTACGCAACAGTTAAACAAGATTGTGTTGGCACAATACCACTTTTTTGTGTGGTATTTAAGTATATACCGATATCAGTCAGATCCAGTCACTTTAAACCTTTTAACCTATGAAGCTGTTAACAACACATACTGTACGAGCTTCAGCCATTTCAAGCTATTTCACCAACATAATTCTCCAGCTGTGTAACAAATAGTATTCTCCTATAAAGAAAAAATAAACAGCCCTCAACATGACTTTCATTTTCATCTGCCCAATATCTGATCCAGTGATAGTGACCAGTATCGGACCAATCGTCTCGGATCATCCCTAATTGTGTTACAGCTTTCAACTTAAATAAAGTTCACCAATTTATTTGTCAGTATAAAATAAATACCATAAAAAGTAAGTAGTTAATATTTTTACTAAAGCCCAGGCTAAAATCATTTCCTTCCCTTCTTTTTTTTTTTTAAATATATTTTTAAATAACTGAAGTCCATGTCCCAGACACTGGGACAAAACATTTTACACAATAAACATTACAGTACAACGTTTCTCCCTCCACATCATAAAAACAGTGAGAAGTCAACTGTTAACTATGGTCGAGTTCCCCCTAGCGTCCTCGTCCCGCAATTACAACCACCGAGGACACAGAGTTAAGGGGAACACCAGTCTAGGTGCACATCATGTACATGTAGACATTTTAAACCAAGTATCTTACATTAAGAACCGCGACAGCTCCGGACACGTTTCCTTGTACAGCAGAGACGCGTTGAACAGGAAATTGACCGACGTTTCCGCGAGAAGTGGCTTCATTCTCAACCCCGTTGCTGCTGCGACGTCTTAACTCTTCTTCCTTATTTAAAGTGGCCTGTACGTTTTAACCCGGGTTAAAAGAGCGCGAACACATTCCCACCACTGGACTTGCAGCGACTGAGACGTGTGTAAAACGTGTTCTTTTGACTCTAGATGCAACTGAACTTAGCAACGCAACACAGAGACGCACGTTTCGTCGCAAGATTGTGACGTTTCTCTTAATGCATCATGGGAAACGGAGTCATTAAATAGAGCGACTGTATGTATTTTGGCCGCCGTTTAATTCTCTAGCACTTAGTAGAATGGTTGAAACCCAACATTACACTAGAAAAATATAAATGATAACGTAAAATGAAATGAAATAATTATCAACAAACTACATTTGGATAAAAACATTTAAAGTTTTGTCATTTTTTTAATACTATTTTACTTCTTTAACAAATCTTATAGTATAATAGATATATAGACAAACTGACAGATTTTTTACTTTTACATTTTTAAAGTTTTTTATTTTTATTTTTTTTCTTCCAAATCACTTAATTAATGCTCTTTTAAACAATGTGCTGTGCATTGTATTTTTCGACGTATAAAGATTTAGTTGTTTTTGTGCTCTTTTGGTGTCTCTATGCGACACGTTTAATCCACTTTCAGGGTATAAAAATGTGCTTTATAAATAGTCAAGTCAAGGCAAAGTCAGTGGCAGGATAGTTATTAACATAGGATATTATTTGATGGCGTCATTCCTCGGATCCTTTTACACAGTTAGGATTAGGATTAAAAACAACAACAACAGTGGGGGTATATGTGACATCGTTCTGTGCATATATAGTGCAGTCAGTGTATTAAAAACTAGGTTTCTGTGGCTAAAGGAAAACGCGCAACGTGATATGGCATCCACCGATTTTTCACCCAGTGAGTGTGCAAAAACATCTGCTGGACCTTGTGGAATTATTGCAATGTTCCTGCTGTGAAGACTCAAGAGCCACAGTGTGAAATTGGATCTTTTATTTTGAAGCAGCGGCAGAGTGCGCACTGATGGGTTGTGTGTACCCTCTGCTGACATCAAGAAAAGGCACAAGCGCGGAGGCATAAGGAGACGTGGAATGACAAGACACGAGTAACAAATAAAGAGACTGTGTTCGACACAAGACAGGATTTCCTTCAGCACCAGCGACTGAGCTCCTGCTCTGCTCCATGAACCGCGGTAAAGGAGCAGCTCTGCTGCTGCTGTGTGTGTGTGAGTGTGTGTCTGATGATCGTCCTTTTCCTTCTGCCTTTAACAGTAGGTTTTCATGCCTCATTATGTGACTTTTTTTTTTTAGACGATTTAATAATGTACAGTACCTCAGGCTGCCATTATTAACCGTGTTCTCATATGAAGCTGATTAAAAACAAATAGTTCATTTAACATGATGTTCCTTATGGAACTTTAATTGGCATACGAGGCACAGCAGAGTAGAAAGGGCATTTCAGGAAAGGACATTAGAATGATGTGATGACGCTGTAGTACCACTATACACTGTTTCATACTTAGTTAAAGCCAATCATTTCTAGCTTTTTTGGTTTAGTTAAACGTTACAATATGTAGGATAAAGTCCAAGGGTCTTTTTGATAAATTCTGTATTCCTCATCCGTCCTAATCAGACACAACCTCATTGCTGAGGAAGTGGTCAAGTTCAGTGCTACTTGAGTTAGGGTTAACTGGGTAACCCTAAACTGGTTAATGTCAGGGGTAAAGCTTTGTTTTGGCTGTTCAAATGGAAGGGAGTCAATGCAGTGTCCTAAGAAGAATAGCTGTGCAAACCTGAGTGTGTGTCTCTGTGTGAAGCTGGTATTCCTTATGTTGTAGGAACCTAAATCTGTTTACACACACTCACATTAAGGGGACTAAAATCAAGTCCCCCGTAATGTAAATTACCACATTTTAAGGTGAAGACGTGTTTTAAAGTTAGGCTGGGGTTAAGGTTAGGGCACTAGTAATTATGGTTAAGGCTAGAGTAATTCTGAATGTAAGTCAATGCAATGTCCTCTGAAGTCATGGAAACAGTGTGTGTGTGTGTGTGTGTGTGTGTGTGAGAGAGAGAGATAGGGTGGAGGGGGTGATATTATATCATTGAGGGGGAGATATTAAATCACCGAGCCAGTGCAGAGCACACCACAGACACTGATGGAGTGAGTCTAAATGTGAGGGATCGCTCCTCACTTTGTCCATGGGTAAATCCTCCACTTTATCAGTCGCTGTCAGGCAGGTGCTTCCATCCACACACACAAGATTGAAATAGCCAAGCCGGTGCAGCTCCACTTAAGTGCAGTCTGTGGATAAACGGATTTCCCCCTCATACTACCAGGACTAAATTGACTTTCAATTCCAAGGGAGAGAATGACAGGCAGAGTCAGACAGACAGGGGCTCACAGGAGACTCATCCCGTCCTTACTGCGACTGGAAGGGGAAAAAATGACCCCCAGCACTGGCATACAAGGTAGGATGCTTTATTTTACTCACAAAACAAAGCAGCAAGAACTAACGTTGCAATAGCTTGAAGCAGAAATTTGTCTTAATGATCAAAGGTTTGAAGAATACTCCTCCCCTTATCTGCACAGTTGTAAATAAACATTTCCTTGCAGTCACATTAGCAGATATCTGTGGAGATCAATATAGAGTGAAACTAGAAGTGTGAGGACATTTATTCCCGTCCACAGCAACATTTGAATTTCAGCGGGTGTTTTTTTTTTTTTGTAGTTTTCACATTTACGCTTTTTATGCATGTCCTTGTATGTTTTTGGCTTCTGTTTGACCAGTGGGAAATTAAAGCCTAAAACTGTCCAATGAGTGAGTTGCTCTGCTGACTCATAGATGATGGAACCAGCAATCCTGACAGAATTAACACACCACTCACTGAGCCATATACTCTATGACCCTAATGCAACTTTCTCCACTGTGCTGTGAAGACACAGACTCTATTTCACCATTTTTTTTTGTGGACATCACAAGAGCAGAGACAACCCCCAGAGTGTCCTGTCAGCATCTGTGGGGAAAAGCCTAACCAAGCAGCAGCAGCAGCAGCAGCAGCAGCAGCAGCAGCAGCCTTTGAGCCAGACTATCACTTCTGAAATGCAACACCAACTCTAATAGTGATGAGGAAGCTCTGGAGAAAAGGCGCAATGTGCACATAGCTGAGTTGGGTGTTTGGGGGAGAGTGTGTCTATATAACCAGATTCATTTGTGTGATTGCACTCATTTGTCTGCGATGTCAGCCCCATCGTTGTGGAGCTATGAAAACTGTAGAGTTTTCTCATGCACAGTGAGGTTAACTGTCATCATCTCCAGCAGGAGCACTGCTGAATTAAACAGTCCATGTCAGTAATGAGTAATTATCCTCTGAATAAATAATTAATAGATTGTGAGTGAGTCAGCCTTTATGCTTGTACTGACGACTGGCTGCATTTGCTTCCATGTTTTGTACATGAATCTGTCTTGCTGCTACTTTTTCAGCAGCAGGTACCTCTGTCTTTTTCTCCTCGCCACCCACTTTTTTCCAATCCTGCGTTTCTTTGCTGATTGGAAGCGTTTCTCTTTTTGATGCATCATTCAGAGAGTGAGGGCTCTAAAAGCACCCGCTGGGCTAGTAAAGCATCTATCGCAGACATTCTTCAAATCAGAGTGCGAACAAATTGATGCTGGAACACAGAGTGAGACAGGACCAAGGTCACTTTTTTTGAAAAAATAATTTTCTGTGTGTGCAGTGGAAGTTGCCTTCATCACAGACAAATTCTTGAAGGACAATCATTAAAAGAGTCTTGCTATTTCACAAACACTGAATTTCTCGTTCATCATCATCATCACCCTCCTTGGAGATTATTTACGAAGAGGGATGAGTCACTCTTGAAGTTGCTGGAAGCTGCACATACACTACTTATAAGACTTTTCCTCTTGTGCTTTTTGCAGTGAAACCTTTCTGGATTCACTTTGCGTCTTGAAATAGACACATGTGCAAACCTAAAACGTGCAAACCTAAAAAAGAGGTGATCTGTTTTTTTGACCTTGTTATATATTCTGCCTTTGACACATTTTTTTAAAGTCTTTATAATTGAATATGTGCCTGTTTAGGACCTGCTGACGCAGACAAAATTTTTGCATCATAAATAATCACATTAAGGAGAACAAAGATGTTTGGTTGACAAACAGGGTTTGTTTGGTTTAGGACGATCACGGCATCCAGAGCTGACAAGAACAGTGGCTCATTCACGAGACACCACACCAAGGGAAAGGACCCAGTGGGGGGAATAAGGTCTATGTAAAAGCCTGTGTATCCCTGGAGAATAACAAGGATGGTGAGGAATAGAAAAGCCCACTTCCATTATGTGCTGCTCATAATAAAATGATAGAGGGTTAGTGTTCAAAGACATGCTCTTAAAAGCAGTAGAAGATGTCATAGCTGTACATTACCTTAATGGTAAAGTCACTATTAGTGAGCCTCTGTGCACATTAGGAATAGATGAAGCATTCCACTGACACCAAACAGGTAATCTTGGGTTTATGATCTGGTTCATCCCGTGGTTCAGTTAAGGTCATCGGTAGTTGTCAGTTGGAGGACAAGTCCTAAAAAAATAAGAGTAAAGTCAAAGACAATAGTGTGGCCTCTGTTCATCTTTTAGCTCCCACTGTCCTTGATTAAAATGAGTGGGCACGCGGCCTAACACCCACAGGAGCTGTCAGACAGGACCTCTCTTTTCCCCCATTAAGTCAAGTCAGCTTGCTGCTTGCTGCAGAACCAATCAGCAGCCTCAGCAACCCTGAGCATATTGACACATTTAATGTGCATGTAAACAAAGTCATGCAAATAAACTTCAATTGCTGTAAAATAATAAATGGAGCCAGTGATGCCTTAATGTGCCTGATGCGAAAGTAAAAATTAAGTTTAATGAGTTTGTTAACATCTGTTTGTGCACACTTGCTTCTGTAGACTGTCTCATTACAAACAAGTTAATGCAGATGAAGTAAGGGCACGATAGGGGCACGGGCAAAATGTAAATATGGGGATGAAGTTTTCTTTTGTTCACCTATTTTCTTTCCTTGTGAATATATGAAACATGCTTTTTCACAGTGGTTGCTTTTCTAATAATCTGAGACCAGGCTGAAAGCCTACCAACATATATATCACTACGAACTAATAATCAGAAGAACCTCGCCACAGTCACAGCTGGAACAGTGCTTCATTGTTAACTGTCTTTTGTGTGAATCTTTGAATAGAGGAGGAACTTTTCAAATGATAAGGTGTTGGTTGAGGGATTCATGGCACGTATCCATTATATAGAGAGTGATCACTGTCCTCCTGATTATGGAGAATAAGTGGGACTTATTACTCAACATCAATACCTCAATTACAAGTCCCATTAATTGCACACTGCAGCTGCAAGATTTTCATCTGGCAAAGTAATTTAATCTCTGTCAAAACCCATTGTTGCTGTGGTAATGAGAGGCAATTCACAAATACAATTCAGTGTAGAATCTGGGTGGCCTCCTTCTCACCACAGCCGCGTTGCCTTGAGCTGTTTCCAGTAGAATGCCATCCATTATTAGACTTTTTTTGTCAAATGTACTAAATGAAGGCAGAAGAGCACTGTGACCTAGACTGCAAACGTTGGTAATTTCGTTTAATGCACCATGAACTTAATGCATGAGAATAGAATATTTCCTTTAAAGCTTTGAAAGATTTTAATGTGAGCCCAAAGCAGCAACTGTTTTTTTAAAAGAGGGAATAAAAGGTTTATATCACAAGCTTTCTTGAATTTTGTAGTTTAAATTTGCAAACAAGGAGTTATCTAATCTTATTCATTTGCATGAATAGAAATCTGAGCATGAAAAAACTTTTTACATAGATTTTACAGGGACATGTTTTGGGCAAAAAAGGTTATAAAAATAAAACTAGTAATTATACTATATTTCAATGGCACTGTCTGTACGAAGATCTAATTTTGTGGAAAAATATACACACTCATATTGACAAAGAGCAATAAAATAAATACTTAATGTGTATTTCTTCCCACTAATCTGAATGAACTATGGAAACAAAATTGCCAAAAATGCAGAAATTTACCAGTGCAGAAAAATACAATGTTTTTCCCTTTTCTGTCTCTCCTTTAATTGCATTTGGCCCGTGGCTCTCTAATTCTTTTTCCCTCCATGCTTCATCTTTCAGCTTCTTTCATCTGTCCGCTGAGTTCATATTCCTGTATTCTCAAACCTAGGTTGGACCCAGTTTTGTACAAGGAACAAGGCAAGAGGAAAAATACTGGTATACTGTATAACAAAACGCCCAGTTTGGGTGTTTAACTGGAGAGGCTGATGTATGCATCCCAGAGGTCAAAGTTGGAACCTGACAGGAATACGCCACAACAGAAATTTTGAGTAAATGTCACAGAAAAAAGGGGCTGTTGATTATTTTTCTTGTCTCATCTGATGATGTTCCTTTCGCAGATATGAGAGCATGTCTGCGTAACCATGACATTTCCAGACCTTTGTTTGTGATACACACAGCTGTAGAGTTCACTCAGCTATGACCTTTCAACACTTGTTAGATGGCAAATTTCCCGAGAGAGATGAAAAGAAAACTGGGATAATATAGGAAGAATTAGAAGAAGAATCAGAAGTGGTTTACGAATTGATTTGATTTCTTCTTCTTCCCCAGTTTATATGCCTATAGGGGGCATAAATTCCAGTTAGCTTGCATGTACTGTGTACATTATATATTAACATTTAAGTCCAAGTCACCCCCAACAGATCTTTATTCTTTCTAATTTGCAATGCACAAGTTTGATAATGATTATATATATAAATATATATATATATTCCTTATGACTCATTCATTCCACCTTAGGGCTGATTAAGCTGCCACCTCCTTGACTTCTATTTTTTTGATGCTTATTTATTTTTGCACAAATAAGATAATTTATATCTACGGTACATCTGCTGTGACATGATTATGAAAAATGTGATGTTAATGTCACTACGGAAGAGACTACTGTAAATGACCTCTGAAATTGGGCAAAAGGAAAGACAAATGTCAAATTATTTTTCTTGTCTCAAAATTGGATATCGGCCAAAAAAAACAAAAAAAAAAACAAACAAACAAACAAAAAAATATATATATATATATCAGAGAGAGAGAAGGAGAGAGAGGACATAGATCTTTTTCTGTGGACCTGTAGCACTATAGTAGATTAACCTTCGAGTCAGGCAATTTAGGTCAGACGAGATTTTTCTCTGGATGTGGAACAGAAGGTATGAGATGTAGGTGGGAAAGCCAACCCCCGGCCTCACAAGGTGCTAAAGGTTATTTTCATTGGCGAGGTGATAAATGCGATGTCTGTCAAGATACATTGCCCTTCTGGTGCCCTCTCCCTCACTCTGATACACTCTCAATTAGCATTTTCCTTCATTCTATTATACCTCTTTTTTCATTTTCCTCCCTGCTTGCTGTCTCCTCTGTTCCCACCACTCACCATCACTTTCTTCCTTTTCTTTTCATCCATCTGCTCTCACACAGAATGTATCGTAATTGACTTTACCCCCCCCCTTCCTTCTCCTCTGTCTCCAGTGTCCTGCTCCTCACAGTGGATCAGCTGTAGCCAGCCCGAGCTGAAGGTGACCTTTGGGCTGGGCCAAGGGCTGCAACACAGGACATGGGTTCTGCTTCTCATCCTCGCTCGTGTCTTGTGTTGCAGCCAGTGGAGCTGCCCTCTGCTGATGGACTGAGCTCCCAGAACAGATGGATCCCACCATTTTGCTGATCCTGCTCCTCACTTTGCAACAGGCTTGTATTTTTTAGCGTAGTGTTTAGAATGTATTGATTTTCCCTCTCATGCAGGTTAAAGGTAATAGTATACTTTAGAGAAACGATTACCATTGGGGTGTTTGCAATAATAATAATAATAATTTTTTTCCTTTAGAAAATAATAGGATATGCTTAGTTTCCTCTCCTTTACTTGTTTCAGGCCCTGTCCTGTTTGCACTTTGACATTTAAAGCAAAGTTAGCACCATTGCAGATTACTATGTTGAAAGCACAAACATAAGGCAAGCCAAATACGTTTTTAACGAGCCTTGTCTAGCATTAAATGAAGCAGCACTACTGTCTTTCCCAGGGAGCAAACATTATCTTGAGGCAATCGCTTCTGACAAGGTCAGCAGTGATGTGAGGCAGGCAGGTGCTGGGGAGACGTGCACTTGCTGTCTGAACTCATTTAAATGCTTCATTGTCTTTCCCCCAGGTTGTAAAGAACGGCACATATGAAGGAAGGAGTCACACGAGGTAGTATCAGTCAGTATCAAGAGGAGAGATGAGGGGAGTAGACGGCTTGCCGGAGAGGACAGTGATTGAACAATACTTCCTGCTACAAAATGTGACTGTCACTTTGCATTGCTACTTGGACAACCTGGTCAGAAATCAATGTGTTTGGGAAAAGTCCTTGTTTTGTTTGTGTGGGTTTTTATGATACAGTGACAATGTATGTGTCTAGTGAAAAGAAAATGAAGCTATTTTCCTGACAGGGATGTCACTTGATTGGAATGTAAATCCATGTGCAGATACCTGCTGTTTTCAATCTCCCCCTTCCCAGACTGTTTAGTAAGGGGACAGAAAGGAAATAGTGTCCCGAATGCTGTGCGCACTAGTGTTGGCTGGCTGTTTTTCCCCCCCGATGGTGCAGATGTCTCAAAAACAATATTTACAATTGTACAGGCCCAATTGCTGCCAAATATGTCTGTGAAATATCTCCTGGAATGTACCCTGACCTAATTTAAGGTAAATAACTCAGCATGATGTTATTGGTGTGCATATTTTTGTAACTCTAATAATAGTAATAGGTGACAAATAATTCTAAACTAAATTATATGATTTAATAGAAGAA
This sequence comes from Brachirus orientalis, assembly GCA_016785285.1. Lineage (NCBI taxonomy): Eukaryota > Metazoa > Chordata > Actinopteri > Pleuronectiformes > Soleidae > Brachirus > Brachirus orientalis. The sequence continues at coordinate 4,682,364 of JAFBJR010000113.1, read as the reverse complement.
GTCCATGAAAAGTTTGATAACCACTCTCATCATTTTAAGTTAAATATAAATATGTCATTGTTTGTATTTGAATGTAGCCAGACAACCTCTTTTTAGTAATCTTCATGCTAAACTACATTGAGAGATGAGATTTAATCTGTAATCGTGCATTAATAATGATGACAGATTGGAATGGTTAGTTAAAAGTTAATAAATTGGCTAAATAAAAAATAAAAATAAATAAATTGGCTACCTACAGTATGTGCCTAAAAGCCTAGAAAAAAAGGTCAGGAAGGTTTGTTTGTTTATAATTATTTGCTTGCTGGTTTTTATCTCTAAATAAAGGTTGTAAATCTTTGTGGGCTTGGTAACTTTTCTATGTATTACACAGTAAAAAAAAAAAAAATCATTGTTCAATCAATCTGTTTGATCTTTCTTTTTCTTTTCTGTTGTATTATTTTCACACATTTGAAATAAAGCATTCATTCATTCACCTGAATTCATTCATTTGCGACCTTTGTGGATGCTGGTAGAATTTTGTTACACGTGTGCAGAGGAAGGGAGCATATTCCTCCCCTTTCTCAACTAAAAACGCTTATTTATTCCTTTAATTAACTGATAGCAAAGTTACCTGCTTCCATCCCTGGATACTGTTTATTCCCTCCCTCACTCTGCTGTGCATAAAGAAATAATGTAGACATTAAACGAGTCCATGTTAACTAAAATCCAACCTTTTAAATTGGCCAAATGAAACATTTGCATCTCCCTCCCAGAGGAGGACACTGTCTGATCTAACAGACTGTTTGGTCTTAACAAGGATTTGCAGCATTGCATATCTCTCCATTCCACTGCACTTTGTGACTGCAATCAGTGGTTACAGACAGAGAGAGAGAGAGAGAGAGAGAGAGAGTGATTCCCCTTTGCTGCTATGGATTAAACTCCCTCCTAACAACCCAGTAAATATGGAAATTTTTCTGCAACAATATCAAGAACTGATTGCGTGCACAGTGAAGGGATAAGGAGCAGGTGCATTGCAGTTAGGGAGTGGGAGGAAGCCAAGAGCCAAGTCCTTCTGTTACAGGTGTCTTTGTCACCGATGTACACAGTATGTGCATCACAGGACATGACTAGCACCCTGGGCTTAACATCATGCCACCAAATTAAAAGACTTGACCTCTGATCGATGATGCCATGTGGTGAAACACAGCTGGTGCTGTGCTCCGAGTAAGAGGAAATAAATTTGGAAAGGGAGTGATGACATGAGAAAATGTATCACATTCACATCACAGTCCACCACTGCGTTTCCAGGGTAATCAACTGCTGCTTATGTGCAGTCATTCATACAGGAATACAGATATAGACAAAGGAATAAATGATACTATGCTTGAACGCTCAGATTCAATTGTAGGATATTAAACCTGGTTGAGAGATAGCGTGAACACCAAGGCCTCATAAAGTCGGCCTTGCTCACTGTGATGAAGGATTACCAGTAAACATCAAACTCATTTATGAGATGGAGTACATGTGGCACCTAAATCAATTTCTCTGTCTCTTCCACTGACTGCAGATCCATTCCCACTCACACGCTTATTTGTGTGATGATGCCTATTACATAGTGTGGGATGGCCAAAGAAAGGAAAGCCATGAGAAATGACAGGGGGGAATTATGAGGGAGAGGGTTTATGTGAGAGGTCTCCATTAATTATACCATAATTCTGCCACTTTGCAAAAAGCGAGGAAGCCACATTACCAGAATCTTTCCAAGGATTCTGTGATTTCAGAATTGGCTGAGTGTACTCACGCTCCCAGGGGAAATGACTGAGCAACTAAGCAATGATAAAAGGCTCTGAAGAGAGACAAGAGAGAGAGAGGAAGAGAGGGAAGGGGAAGTGAAGTAATAAAATGGGGGAGTTACAGATGATAGAAGAGGGATGTGGAGATGCCTCCCAGAGGCAGCTGGGAGAGATAAAGACAGACTAGCAGAACAGAGAAAGTTAATGGAAGGCAAAGGATTGACAAAACAGAGATAGTGAGTGACGAGGAGCGAAAAGCACCAGTCGTAGATAAGTTGTAAAAGGGATGAAGCTGGAGAGGCAGAGAGGAGAGAGAGTGGAGAACAGGCTGACAGGGCTTGATTTATTAGAACTGATCCGAGGTGGAACTGCAGAGACAGCTGCCACTTTTCAGAAAGTTTCAGACAAGGCAAAAGGCTTTGACACATGAGTTAAAAGAAACAAAAACTTCCCACAACTGTTCAGCCAAAGACTACAGAACAGTAGTTTAATACCTGCCGGTGGAGGTCATAGAGGAAAGAGATGTCCAGAAAACACCAAGACATCAAAGTATAAATATGCCAGTGGTGAGACATTGTGCACAAATAAAAAAGAAAGATGGTATGACTCCTAGTTCCAAAGCACCTGTGCTCTCCCTGTTTTCCCACTGCAAAGAAAACAGAGCAAAGAAAATAAAAAAAACATCCCCCGCGTATACAGATAGAATCCTAGATGGTTTGAAATGGAATAGTTTGAGTACAATGTGAGCAAACAAAACAACCATTACCAGCATTTCAATGAGCACCTGCTTCAGCTGTATGGTTTAATGCTTTCCTGTGAGCGGAGACACAAAATAAAAACATTATGGAATTCAACTTACTGAGAATACCGTTACATTAGTGGGTTGTATGGGATTTCACGATACTATTTGTCATCCTTCATAAGTAATACGCACACTTTGAAGTGAAATGTCACATAATAACATTTGAATTCTAATTCATTGTTTTTTTTTTCCATATGTACTTATGGTGCTTGTATGTTTATGTGTTGTTACATGTAGATGACTGTGTGTGTGTTCTTGTTTTGGCTGGTCCTCACTCTTTTTTTCACCCCTTTTTTCACCCCGTAAAGGGCTTTTTCAGGGTTAAGACCTGTTTTTAGGGATTTGGGTTTAGGTTAGGGTTAGACATCTAGTTGTGATGGTTAAGGTTAGGGTAAGGGGCTAGGGAATGCATTATGTCTATGAGGGTCCTCACTCTGATAGAAGTGCAAACATGTGTGTGTGTGTGTAAAATGCCCTTGAAAAGTTCACTGATTTCATGGACAGATCCAGATCATAGATTTCCTGTAAAACTCACAGAGGCGTGTCGCAGGCAGATGTTTTGCAAAGCCCCATGAAGCACCTGCAAGCTGCTTGAATGTGACTTTGATAATGCAAATGTCATCATACGTATGCTGAGCTTGTCGGGATTTCTGTCTAAGTCCAGTTTTACGCCTCGCGGTGTACTCCCCCCCTGCCCACCACTGGTCCCTGGTCTGTCTTTCTTTTTTGTTTTCCACTTCTCTGCCTACACTTGTACACCTGCTCCATATGCGCCAACCCGTTACTTGTGGGGTTTTCTATCTGAGGCTCCTTCAGCAGTCAAAAACAGAGACTTAAACAGAAAATACCTTTTGGGTTTATTTATTTTAATCCGGCCTCCAAGGTGAATATTTATAAATGCACACTGAGATGTTACTTTGTAACATCTCCTTACACCCTGCCACTGCGCTGAAACCTGAGGTGAAATCGATTCCACGCTGCCTTTAGTTATGGTGATTGGATTAAAAATCGTGCAGTTTTTCAAACAGTTCACGGGTTCCCTTTGCTTTCATTTAATCCCCCAGGTTGAAGCAATTTATCTAGAGTAAATAAAAATCCAAAAGGATTTTGGATGTTGTGAGATCCTAAATGTTTTTACTCCTTTGCCTAAATTGGATAGCGTTTCTCTGCTGTGTAGCTCTGCGCAAGCTCAAAGGTTTGAGGTGTGCAGGTTAGGGTGGAGTATTTTTTCTTTCAGTATGCGTGTGCAGCAAGTCAGAGGGAGATAAGGAGACATAAAAGGAAAGGACATTTAATCAGATAAAAAGTTAAAAGAGAGGAGGGGAAGAGAGCTCAACATACTGGAAAAATGTATTGTTCAGAAACATGCAGGGAAAATCAGGGAGGTGAAAAAAAAGGGTGGAGAATAAAATGGAACAAAATAGTTTGTTAAATAAAAAAGTTAATAACAATTTTGTAAAATAGAAGGCAGGGATCGTGTGAGATGGAAAAGGACATGATAATATAATATGACTGGTGAGGAAGTCTGAGCAAGAGGAAATAAAATGATGCACAAATACAGATCAGAGAGGGATGAACATACACACACACACACACACGGAATGAGTGGGAAACTGAGACCAGAGACACAGCAATACAACAAAAAATAAGATGAATTTCCAGTTGACAGCAGATATGGGCCAGCTGTGATAAGAGTCCCTCTTTCTTTTCTCAGTGGGAATATATTGTCGTCCAGTGCTGTGCTATCAGCTGCCAGTCTCATGCTCAGGACCGACAAAGACAAGGTGACCTTCCTGTGAATCAGCCAGGCCGTGGCAGGGAGCTGCAGACTGCTGACAGTGACAGGTGCTCACTTACAGCGCTCAGCTCCCACTGACACGCTCTCATTATGGCTCATTCATTCTCTCTGAATTAACACCAAAAATTCTCCTCCGGGGACAACATGAGTCGTGCATTTCAGCTCATTCACTTCTCCTTGCTTGATTTTTTTTTTAAACAGGAATACAATGTGCATTAAATTGGACAAATCGCAGCAGAAATGATGTAAATGTTGACACCCTGTCAGATTCACTCACAAATGATGTGAGGGTAATTATGAGGGTGTTTCTTAAAGGGGCCGGGCTTTGAAATGACTACAGACTGACGTGATGAACTGCTGCATCCGCTCATTGCTGGAGATAATGTGTTTTCAACTGGGCCTGCCTTTCCACTGACAGAGATAATGATTGTAATATATCACTGAAATGTGAATTTAATGTGACCAGGTTACAAGAAATCTGAGGTGAAACTTTTATTTTTTTTCCTTTTCATGGCAATTCACAGTGAAGATGCAGTTTCCCCATTTCATTGCAATACACTTTTGATTTGCACCAAGGAAAAAAAAATATAAAACTCATACTTTCACTTCTCAAAATTGAAGCTCCAGACAAAGATACCTCAATAAATGTCTAAGTCTGAACCAAATAAGAAGCTGCAGTGATATATATTTAAACATTCTCAGTCATGAACAGGCAGTTTCTCATTCAAGAGTACTTTACAACTTTGGTGCTGAACGCAGCTGCTGGTGCTACTGTATTTCTTGCCATTGGTGGGGATGTTTTTATGAGACCAGTGGCCATGAAAGCACCACTGTGTGGACTGGCTCTGAACTACTGTTTTGTCCCACGGCTTTTGATTAATGTGAGAGGCAACTGAAGAACAATTCTAATGTTGTTATCAGCAACAAACAGAGGGACATAAGGGGCCACTGAGTACAACACCAGGAGCCCAATTAACCGAGTCTCCCAGGCCAGCAATGTCTTATATCACATATTGTTTTTTGTGTGTGTGTGTGTGTGTTAGTTCTATAGGACCTTCTCTGGCACAAACACTCTTTTCAGGACCAGTAGTCTTCATGGAGACCAAAACCTGAGACCAAAACCAAATAAGATTTGAATTGTGTTTACGTTAAGGTTAAAGTTAGACATTAACATATTTAAGGTTAGGGTTAACACTTTGTTAAGGCAGTCTAAACAAGGAAGAATGGCTGAGCAAAGTTCATTTTGTGTGTGTGTTCTTGTGTGTTAACCCTCTGACTGAAAATCTCTGTTCAGCCTCACCTAACTGCTGATTGGTTTGCTCTCACCAGCACAATCAATTTCTGTTTCCAACGACGTCGTACAACGAACCTCCATCATGCTGCATTTCACTGCCATTTATATTTAAAATCCCGGTGCACTAATACGGACAGAGCAGATTCTTATTTGCCAATGTGGAGTTTGATGTGGACTAAGCAACAGCAAATACTAGATGCACTCTCATCTTTGGCAGCTGTGTGATGATTCCCTATGATGGTTATATTTGATGTTGCCAGTTACAAACATTACACTGCTTCCTTACAAATAAGGCTAATATATAAACCGCTCTCTTTTCCAGCTGACCATCTTTCAGGTACAGTACATGCCCCAAAAGAAAAAACAGAGAGAAAATGTGTATTTTTTCCCCCCTCTCTGACCTGAAGGAAACCATCAGCAGCTGTCATGCCCATTTTAAAAAGGGAACCAATTATAGCAATTTGACAGTTGGGCTCCTTTCTTGTTTCAGAAAAGCAGAACTGCCTGCCTGGCTCATCGGCCAACACTCTGAAGTTGATGTTTCTCTCTCTGGCAAAAGAGGATTTATTTATATGCACCACCCTTCTCTCCTCCTTTTCACTCCCACCATTCCCTCCCTCTCTCTCTCCCTCTCTCTCTCTCTCTCTCTCTCTCCCTCTCTCTCCTTCCATTGTGAATTAGATGTGAAACAAACAAGTTAGATGGTCGCTGGACTGAAAGTGATTCGTTGCCTGGACGACGGAGGGACAGACTGAGGAGTCTGGATGTGGATGAGAGATTGGAGAAGGTGGCTGTATGTGCGTAAGTCTCTCTCTCTCTCTCTCTCTCTCTCTCTCGGTCTGTGTGTGTGTGTGTGTTTTAGACATTCCCACTGGGCCCCCCAGTTGGCGAGGACTGACTGTTGAGTGAGCTCATTTGGCACAAAGACAACACCGGCCGCATCCCCACTCCTTTTCCCATTTCAAACTTCTCCACTTCACTTTGAGTCTACTTTAATTGCATTAATAGGACGATGCTGCTTTGTTGTGCAGCCTTCGTGTGGCCATCCAGCATACGCAACAACAACAACAAGGCACACACGCAGACATATTCAGCTTTGGACGGTCTCTCAAGAGAACTACGTCATTCAATGATTAGATTTTCTTTCCCACACAAAATGATCATGCTGCACATCTCAGCCCTCTGACCCTCACAATCATGAGCAGGACGCACACTGTCGCAAAAAAAGAAAACATTTTTTCCCATAATATTCTATATCAGTTGTAGTAAGCATTTACTGCTCTCGCTCTCTCTCATTCGCATACACATACTGCATCACAATGAACTGTTTTCACAGGAGACATGTCACTGACAGCATTAACGCTGGTTTCATGAACCGTACCATCAACTAAATGGAATTCAGTCAAAATAAATTTTATTATTTACACCTGATCAGTCATGAGACATAACTCAGAGTCACTTTGAAATTAAAAAATTAATTGTTGACAGAAATATTACTAAGTATATAATATATATATATAAGCATTTAAAGATGTCTGCTGCTAATAATCAGGCTCTTTTTAACAATTTGGGACAGGCAGTGCATGACCACACTCTAAACATGCATGCTTATATTGGTTATTATAGATGCGATAATTTTGTGTGGGTTTTTCTTTCTGAGGCCTTTGCAGTAGTTTGAGGTGGATGTGGCTAAAGAGTGACGTCGAGATTGACGTCTCGTTGAAAAGGGTGATGTCACACATTTCTGTCCAAACAGTCAAATCAGCATCAGCCCTGAAATAAGCTGGTGTATGTGAAAACGGCATTTGAGGTAGTTTTCTTTTCTTTTTCTTTCTTTCTTTCTTTCTTTTTTTTGCAGATCTGCTGTCAATCAAATACACAATGCCCACACACTCCTGATGCAGCAGAATAGCTGAGGTTTTGAATGCTGTGCTGTCAGTCAATACATGGGATGCTATTTCGTGATATTATGTTATAATGTTATATATTTAAAGACACGCAGTACAATGATCATTATTCTTCAGCCTAACACATAAAGCACCACAAGCTCCAGGCGATTAAGATTGTTAATCAACATGTACGAAGTGTCTGGTACGGAATCAAGAATGGACTACAAATTCTTATATGGTGTGCTAGACACCATATAACCGGATGTTTTTTTTTTTCATTGTCCCTTATCTGCCACATCTCATGGCCATAAAATTCCAACTGGCTTTTTTTCTCTGGATTGTTTTTCCTCATTTTTCTCCATCTCCCCTTGTGTCAGTCCATACCACTCACATATACATCAGTTTCCAAAGCAGTTCTGCAGACTTGCCAACCTCTCAGAGGGATAAAACGTGAAATATTAACCAGCACTGCAAGCATAATGATGCAGCTCAGGCAGATGCTCTCCCCCACCAGCTGAAGCACACATGGTTCAGTGAGCTGCTGTCAGTAAAAATGTAATGATGTCTATGTAATAGGTCATTCACAAGGATGAAAAGAAGGCCTCACCTTCAGTATCAGAATCACCAATTGATAACCATATTCAGCCTTGATGGCTGAAGGTCATTGTGTCTTCTGCTCTATGGGGAGCTGATGGGCTCAGGAAGAGCATGTTCCAGAATCCGTCTCCATTAAATTAAAAGAGCTGGATCCCACAGTGTGACTTCTATTTACTATGATTTATTGCATGAACAGACTAAATGAACATCAACTATAATGGGCGCCCAGCTAATGAAATCATTGGGTCAACAGTTACATCAGTTCATGAGTAAATGAATAAAGTTTGAGAGAAGTAAAAGGCGCTGCTAAACTTCCCTCATATAACTGATTTAAGAAATTCATTTGCCCACTGAAAAACTTGGCATGTACTGTATGTCAGCTGTGCTGCACCAGTTTTTATCTAGACAGACTAAATGACACTGAGCTATTGTGAGCTATTGTCTACTTAAAAAGAAGAGTGGGTGTTTCCCCTGTGCATTGTACGAGAGAGGAAGAGCAGAGCAGTGACCTTGGACAGAGCAGGACACAGTTTTGCAGTTTGGCTACAGAGGCTACAATTCCTGTGTATTTCCATGGATTTTGTTATTATTTAACTTAAAGTGGTTAGCATTTACACCTAAGTAAAATGTAAACAAACGTGGTGCACCCTAAGCAATCACTAGGTGGTGCTCTTAACTTGAACTGTTTCGTCTGTTCTTATCACTCTGTGCAGGTCAAATAATCATTTACAGGTGTATTTCAAATCCACCTGACAAATGTTCTTCAAAATGATCTATCAAATCAAAGACAACAGTTTTGATTTTAGAAAACTTGCACAGAAAATGTGATTGATAAAGTATTTATTGGGGTTATCCTTTGGCCCTAACAAAAATCTGCATATTGACTAACACAGCTGCTCCATTAACACTTCTTTGTGATAGACAATATGAGTATGAATGAGAACGAGTGCAAAATCAATGGGTTTTCCATTTTTCTGTGCAATTGCATATAAAACCCCCGTAAAAACCAGGATGTCAAAACCTGAACAAAGAAGGTGAACATTAAATTACACAATTGTACAAATGGGTTAAATAGAAATTATGTAGGAGTAGTTAAATGACTGTACTCTACATAGTTGGTTATACGCTTATAATATACATAAACATTTTTTAAAATTGATGTGGGAAACTGTAAAACTGTGTATATTTGTACATACCCACATGTAAATATCTTAACATATTTACTCACACCTTGTTGGAATATGGTTCCACGTTGTTTATCAGAGTGTTGGTCTGTGCAAAGAAACTGTTGTTCAAAGGACCTTGACACAAATTCAGCAACGAGGAATCTGGTGCATGCAAAGAGAAAGTATTAATAGTTTAAAACGGGGTGAAAGGCCAAATTACAAGACATACAAGAGCCCTCCTTGTAGCTGTGAATGCCCCAGATCCTTATCACAGAAACGGGACCCTCTGTAGTTCTGGATGAAAGCACGTCAGCCTCACAGAGTGAGAGAGAGGTGTCAATTGGTTTCAACTGGGGAGAAGAAAAAGAGAAGTAAAGAAAGAAAGAAAGAAGGGTGGGGTAGAAGCCATTGGCAAGTTACCAAGTGCTGCAGGTGCTTGCCTGACAACAGGCTGCACTAGCGTCATGCACACTGTGGTCTACTGAAGTCCAGCCGGATCAGGACCTACAGTTTGGAAAACACACCACGCCTATAATGGCAAACACACAGTGGGATGGGCTCTCTCTCATTCACTGTGTGTGCCTGGTATTCCTATTGTTGTGGGGACTTGTTGACACACCTCTTCCAAAATGTCCAAAACGACTGTCTTGTTAAAATACTAAAACAAAACAGCTCAATTTGGAAGTTGAACTGCATTAATCAGTTGTTTGAAATGAACTCAAATCTTTATTTTATGCTTAATAATAAAAAATGACCCATGCTCTTATCAACTGGGGTACAATGAAACTATATTAAGTTTTTATATAATTTCATAAAACAAATAAGTCAACATTGCAAATTACTGCAAATATCTCGTATTGTTTTAGACAATACAACGGCAATCCATATGTCTCCACGGGGCTTGGCTGTGTCACTCATCAAACAGAACAAAGGTCACTTAGTTCACATTGCTCAAAAATATGTTACAGGTAAGGAAGCAAGTTTGAGTAGCTCCTCTATTTTGATTTATTCATAATTCATAGTTTTTTCCCCCACAAACCTCCGTGAGGAACAGTTTTAGTAGCTTAAACTAAAATTTGGGGTCACAATCTGAGAAGTAGATATCCTGAATATTGCAACGGTTTTTGTTTATTTGAAAAAAAAATCAACTTGAGATTAAAGTTCAAAATATGAGCCTTTTTCCAATTGGTTGACTAAACCATTAAAATCTGCTAAAGATTCAATTACCAGTTCATACAGTACAGTAGGATTGCAGGAAGACAGATTATGGTTAACAGACAGAATAGAGTAGATTGCAGCGTCAAGTTAACTGGAGAGAAACAACAAGACAAAACAGAAGTATGTCAGAATTAAACTTAAATTTTTTTTTAATCCTTCCATACAAGACGTTTTTGTATGGAAGGATTTCATTTCATTGTATTAATATTTTTCATGACTTGAATGATTTTTTTTTCATGATTTTTCATGACCTTCATGACTTGACTTTCATGGCTTTTATATGCGAGAAATAAATTCAATAATTTGATGAAAACTTCAAACACATACTTTGGTAAACAGCATATAAATGTTCCCAGAGGTTATTCAGAAAGTCATATTTGCAATCCTAAGCCCATGATGGAACCATAATGTTCATTTGAAAGACAATTTTAAAAGATGAGAAACATTTAGTCAAAGTCAGACATGTAGGCTTACATATACAACAAGGGAAATGTTTTCGAATTTTTAAAAAAATAAATAAATATTGGTTTGATGAAGCAGATAAAGTAGTTGGCTAATGTCTAAAAATGGCATTGGACTTCGATCCTAAACAGAGGGCATTTAATTGTGGACTTTGCTGAATTATTATTGTTATTAATTTTTTTTTTACATATTTATTATTAAGAGTGCATTTTGAATACTAAATACATCTCTCAAGGGTTCATATTACCTATACTCTTTGATGGTACATCAAGTATTGGAGAAGCCGAAAGGAAAATTGATTAATTTGTCATATATTGATATATATTAAGTTGCTGCCATCAAATTCAAAATGAACTAATATTTTCATAAAATAGTAAAATGTCTTATTTGTTGTTTATGCTCTATTGGGAATAAAATATGCTTTTATGAGATAGACAAATCATTGCATTCTGTTTTACATTTTACACAACTTTTTTGGAAATGGGGTTGTACATACAAAAAGGTTATTCTTAGGCTAGAAAACCATTTTAACTTTAAAACTATTATGTACATACAAACATACCTTTGGGTGATGTATTTAATTTCTGCCAGTGAACCCATTTGTAGATCACTAGGCCGAAGTGACGTATTGTGTTTGAAGGAGGCCCCTGTGTTGTGCTTTTGTTTTGAAAGGTCTTACAGGAAGCTTGTTGCCTGCATTGGCGCAGATCTGAAGCTTTATAGTGGAGGAGGAGAGGATGTTAGTATGCTGACATCTGCAAGTCCGAGAGGTTCGAGTGGAGGATAGTCAGGCTGACAAACGACGGCCCAACAAGCTTTAAAGACACTCCGAGACATGTAACTTGTGTCTAAAGGTAAATAATCACCGAACCAACGCGACCTTATAATCTTTTAATACCGCTTTTTGTAACCGTCACGCAGTTGTGTTCGCTGTCGATAACTTAATTTGCATTTCCGACTCTTCTCCTGCATGTTTAAGTGATAAGAGTTATTCAAGTGCGACTGATTTGACAAAGTCAAATCATTTTTTAAAGAAAACGACGTAAATGTACTAAATCAGTTTCAAACTAATTCAGTGATGGTGGTTTTGTCGAAGACGTGTCTGGGAAAAGTTAGGAATTGTGGATTTTATTCTCACGCGCTTATCTACTCGTGTAATGCGACGTTCACTGACAGATCTGCTCATGTCACAATCTCTGTCGGACACATTTCGACCCTGACCATGATGTAATTGTTGATGTAGACAGATGAGGAGAAACCTGTCACTGCGTCTTTCCTCAATTCTCCAATCCGATTTTCCTCAATAACAAAACCGAAACATAATTTCTGTAAGTTAAAAAGCATGAATATACAGTTACAGGATGGCGTGTTATTCTGCTGTGTAGGAATGGGAAAGATATGCAGTTGAAATAAAACTTAAACAATATGTTGATGGGGTGAATTTCCATTATTGGGTGAATCATGAGTAACAATAACCATTAGAACATCAGGAGAATGACCTGAAAATACTCACCAACATACAGTACGAGTGATTTATTTTGTAGTGCCTCAACTTATTTTTATATCTGAAACCAATATCACATCCTCACATATCAATTTTACCAACTAATTTCTTTTACTCCATTTTGTCTCCAACTAAAAGTCCTCCAACTGAAACTTAACTCACTCTCACTCATCTTCTACCACTTTATCCTCCACATGAGGGTCGCGGGGGGCGCTGGTGCCTAATCCCAGATGACATAGGGCGAGAGGCGGGACAGGTCACCAGTCCATCGCAGGGCCACTTAGAGACAACCATCCACTCTCACATTCACGGCTACGGCAATTTAGAGTGTCCAATTGGCCTAATCCCCAATTCTGCATGTTTTTGGACTGTAGGAGGAAGCCAGAGTACCCGGTGAAAACCCACGCACACACGGGGAGAACATACACACTCAATGCAGAAGGGCACTTTTTCCAACTGGGTCGCGAACCCAGGTCTCCTTGCTACAAAGGCAAGAGTTCTAACCATACACCAACTGTGTGGCCTGAAATGTAACTATTTGTCGCTTTGACAACCCCTGATATGACCCACAGTTTTTTGTGCGCCGTTATTTTCTTCCCAACTAGGCACAAGTGTTACTGAGGATAGTGTTAGGGCCCTCAGAAGGAGTGAGGTTAGGTTTAGACATTCACGTCTCCAAAACTGGCATGATCACTGCCCTGATTCATAGTTTTTCTTTTACAATACACGATACAGTGATTTTTTTCCCCCCAGTGTTAGACCAATACCAATACTGAATGTAGGACTTTCCGGCAGTTACTGAGTCAGCTTTCATACCTTTCATATCGGCTTTCATACCTTTCATATCTTTCATCTAACTTTGACGTTCATTAAGCAAAGTAAACCCCGGTATATGTATAAGGGGAACGCACAGTTCTCAAAAAAGCACCTGTGACTGATCTAGCAAATGATAGACACATTTGCTAGATTAATCATCAGGACAGGTATGCCCCGTTGGTGAGTGAGCGAAAGCTAGTACCGTAGGAAATTCAATATTACATGAAAATATCATTAGTTAAACCTAGGCTTCGTGTTTTGTGCTTGTATCACAGGTTTACAACCTGACTGTAAGTCCAACTAACCACTGTGTATGTGTAATAAATGTGGGAAAAGGACTTGAGTTGTTCTGATAACCCTTCCAGAGGGTAGTTTATTAAGCCCGGGCAAGAGGTTTGGTAAAAAATCTGGACACTGAATATCGTACTGACTCATCCCAAATCTTCCCACAAATTCCAGAACCGCATCATTTATAATTATCTTGTTTAAGGTTGTTTTTTTTTTTTTTACTTTAGAATGTTCATAGAAAAAGCTGTCCTTCATTTTTACATTTGTAAATAATTTATCTCGTTTCTCTGTATCTAGCGTGGTTGAACCCAGTCGTGTCTGCCAGCGATTTTTGGTTTTCGCTACTGAAGACCAAGATGTCTGGCAAGGACACTGTTTTGTAAACTAGAGAATCTCTTTAAAAGAAGGGGAACCAATCACAAACCTGGTTTTTTCCCAGCGTGTTAGTGGCGAGTGTAACACAGTGACGAAACAGAGATTTGTTTACATCCAACATGGGGGCCACTGAAGCGTTTCTACTGTTGCTTCTATTCCAAGCGACTTGCTTGATGTAGCCACGGCTCCTAGAAAACAACAACAAACAGGTTTGTTAACATTTTTTATTTGCCCTGCATACACCATCCAGATAATTGGTCTGACTGGTTATAGGTCTTTTGATCAACGTCTGTTAGTCACGCCTCTTGGAAGTGGGAGGTGACTTCACCCTCTCCATAACTCAGGCGCAATCTTAAATGAGATTGAGATACGGTCTGGTCGTTAACCTGGCTAGCTTTAAAAAGAAAATGTGCTCAAGTACGAACTTGAAAATTCTCAACCACATAGGTCATTTTATGCAGTCTGACTTAGTCACTAGAAGCATTTATCTTATTAAACTGCTTGATGTTCTTTTTTCTAATCAGCTCATTGTAAAAGAAATCATTTCCTGTGTGCAGTGTGGGATTGCCACTGGCTGACATAAGATTCAAAACACTGTTATAGTGATAAATCCAGAGATGGTCGCATAGAGCTGATAAACTTAATCAGAACTGTGTGAACCCATTTGGCCTGAATGTAACAGACATTGCTTTATATTAAAAACCCACTACAACTTTAAAGCATATGTTTCCATTTTAATAATATTGTGAATAGAAATTGTTTCATTCAGGATAATCATGACAGGAAGTTCTCATTTCATCCCATGCTTATTTATCTTACCTGAAGACACTTTATTGAGTTTTGCTTTTAATTCCTGCCAAAGTGAAGTGAGAAAAGAGACTATTCATCAAGGCTCTGCAGTCGTGTAGCACATTTTCAAGTCTCTATCTATCCAGCTTTTATGTGTTACCCCTAAATCAATGCCTGGCTCATTTTACAGCCCTCTCAGTCAGTGTTGCATGCACAGATTGTTTGTAGTAAAGAGCTGTTTGTGCTGTTGAGGAGAGCCAGTGATCCTTGCCCTACAAGTTGAACAGCAGGTTTGCTTTATTTTCTCAGCTGCAGCGTGTACAACCTTTTCCACTCTTACTTACTGCAATGCTACACATCACAGCTATTTATTCTTTCCTTTTGACTGGCTGACGAGGAAATGAGCCATGTGTGTAGTACATGCTGTTCATTCCAGGCTAACCATGGAGAGTGATGGCGTCTTTCTTCCTCTTTTGATCCTCAGTGCTGAGAACTCCAGCGTCATACTTGGATCTGCACAACTGTGACATAAATTAATGGTCCTCGTCATTTCCTTCATCACTATTTGTTTTTTTTTTTAAATCTTTCCACCTGTCAGGTTAAAAGGTGTTGCATTGTTAGTTCAAGGCTACAGTGGGTAATGTTAAGGAATGTGCAAATCAATTTTGGTGTTTAAGAGATTAAAGATGTTCAGTTAATGCAGTTTTTTTAGAAGCAGTCACAGTTAATTTGCCCATCCAAAAGGTTGAGTGAGTACATGTAATCCATTTCCTTCACTTTTTCATTACTTTTTAGTCAAAAAAGCATGGCTATCAGATTCAGAGACAGATAGAGAGGAAAGTGTGATGGACAACCAATAAATGGGGGTTTTGTCTCCAGGCGTCTCCATTTTGTAACCTCAGGACTCCCTAGTCTTCTGGCCCAGGCCCAGACTAGAGTGAAAGGACTGAGCTGCTCCTGCTGCTGCTGCTTTTAAGGGACTGGGTGGAAACTGAGTTTCTCCTGACTTTGTATCATGATCCACAGACTGACTCACAGCACCCTTATGCAGTTTGTGTTTTCTTTTACAGCATTTTCCCAGCAGCAAAATCAAATTATTCCCAGAATGAAGCCCACCTTTTTTTTTTTTGCAAAATAAGAAAATAACCATGATTGGGATCTGATGTGGGTAAGAGGAAGGAGTGTGTGTTTGTCTGGCCCTGGCTTGTGTAAATGGCACTCTCCTACTTTAATATTAATGTAATGTGATTACACTCAGCTCAGTGTCAATACAGCCAAGTGCTCTTGATTACTGCAAGCATCTTTCATATTCAGACACACTAACATCATCTGACAGACACGCATATATTACTAATATCTGATACTAGTGTCAAGTTTTCTTTGTACATCTCAAGAAATCAAATGTGTGCAAATGTTCCACCCTGGTCTCTGGGCAGTCTCTATTTTTGGGTCAGTGGAAGACAATGGAACTCCTAAAATTACAAACCCTTTCCAAAAGGCCCGATTCTTAATCTCAACCTGAACAAAAGGCTTGCCGAGGCCCAACTTCCCAAGGTTATTTGAAAACCGGCCTTGCTACATAAAATGCTGCAGCACAAAATCGATGAATATTCTAATATGTGTTATAAAAACAGGGGAAAATGCACTGCTGTAGCTAAAACATGTATTTTGTGTACAAACATCCAGTATGAGACTTTGCATACAAGAACTGGATGAGAGGTAAAATGTTCAATTTGGTAGTACAAGGTTCCATGATATTTCACATGACACGTGAAAGTATGCAGTGTCTTAGTCGCACAGTTTTGGTGAAAGACAAACCCTATGTATGTTGACACATATCTCATTGGGAGGACATGCAGGCTCTATTTCCTCCAGCACATCACTGTACTGGAAGCCGTAACTTATTTATGATGTCAATGTTGATTATTGGTGGTCTGGTCTATTTGGTCTATTAGAACTATGTCCTTTCATAACTCATTGAGTCCTGCACTTGAGTGTCCCTGAAGTAAAATAAAATATTTTATAGACATATGTTTAATTTTAATGCATTGTGTTTCTTTTTTTTTCCCCAGAGGCTTGTGTCCTGTCGGGCACCCTGAAGCTTAGCCAGTCACATTGCCTCCCTGGGGCCGTCCATCATGAGGGGGCGTTTCTCTAGAAAACTGGGTGTCCTGGCCAAGGCTTGCCTCCTGCTGTGGCTACTGTGGCTGGGCTACCTTCTGCTGGAGCGCTCCTCTTTCCCCTTCTCTGTGCAGGAGGAAGTTGAGGACCGCATGTTTCTGGAAAGAGAGCAGCATATATCAGATGAGAGAGGGGCTGATGGGCTGCTGGCGAGGCCTCTGTATATTAAGCCAGCAGTAGATGGCAATGCTCTGGGGGAGTGGGGTCGAGCTGCACACCTCAACCTCAGTCCTGACGAAAAGAAACTGGAACAGGACAGCATAGAGCGCTATGCTATCAATATCTATGTCAGTGACAAGATTTCCCTTCATCGGCATATTCAGGACCACAGGATGATTGAGTGAGTAGAAGTAAATATGGATTCTATAAATAATGACTTGTATGATTAGTAGTTGTATGTAATGATTAGTCGTCACTAACCGAATAATTAATATTCTATGAGAGCCAATTGACGTTGTTTTTCAGCAAATCACTATTTGAATATTTAATTTTGTTAATGCTTACTGTTTCCTTTGAGATTCTAGTCAAAGCATAAATGTACCTCTGGCCCTGGATGCTGGATGTGTCAGGGATAAGTGACTCAATAGAGATTAAGTTGTGCTCTTTACTGGAATCAGTTTTCCTCTGACAGTTGGAAACAAAGATGAAGGCTCATGATGCTGTGCTGCAGGGCTTACCAAAGTTGCTGTTAACGGCTCTGTTCCTGAATGGATTTATTCCATCCAGAGTGGTTGTCCACAGCTCAGCCTGTGATGAAACGCAGAGGAACATGTCTTTTATTAGTAGTTTTTCATCTTGCACTGGCATACTAATGAAACCCAGATGTGGTGTCTCTCATTTTGCTTGTTTTATATACCCTGGAGCATACCAGTGATTCATAGATTCCTTTTAGCACCGGATTGTTGATTGTGCAGTATCTTATAAATGACTGATTATAAACATACTGGGATGAAACTGACTTTCAAGCTACTTCCATAAGATAAATGAATCTTGTAAGTTGCCAAGGTGAAACCAAAAACTTTCCTAGCGAGATGACTGCATATCCAAGTGATAAGGAACTTTTCAAAGTCAAACACTGTTCGTTCACAGATAATGCTCAAATAACACTCCAGCACAACAATGGTCAGTGATTTTTAAATAGACTTGCTGTGCAACAAATGCTATCACTGTGTGACAGAGCCTGAGGGATCTGTACAATAGTACAGTGACATTTTTCTCAATTATGTCCAGTCCAAGTTTCTGCAAAACAAAATACTCAGTATAAATATGAATATTCACATTGTCATAAATTGTTTTGAAAAATTCTGTCCAGTATCTTGCTAATTTAAGATAGAAATACTGGGGAGACTTGCCTCTGCTGTAGTACATTTCTCGCTGTAAGTGTGAGAAGGTGAGTCTCTGAATAATATGGAATTGGAACTCTTGTGTTGCAGATCGCACCCACAAGCTTGTTGTGTGGGTAATATTTTGGCCAGTTTTACTAGCAGTTGTTACAGGCCAGTGAATTGAAATCTGGGGATTACACCCCTATTAGTTTTTGCTGTGTGCACCAGTGTTTCTATTTGGTCTTTTGCGTAGCAACAATGTAAGCAGTTGTGCTATGTCCTCCCATTCTAATTAACCTTAGGTGTGTTTATGCACTTTTTACCCCAGCCTTTAGTTTCCTCTTTTGTTGCAGACTGCAACTTTCCATAAAGCAGTGAACACAGTGCTTTTACAGTAAATGTAAATATATGTAATTTCAAGACCTACTTTGATGATGTCAGTAAGCATCGTGGGATTATGGGAATTATTTTCATTTGATTGAATTTAACCTGTGCATTTGTGCTTTACAGGGAGATTTTTGGCGGAAGAACTTGCAGCAAACTGCCGTTAAAGTAGTAGTAACCTAACCCTTGACAATTTTGATATGAATATGAATGAAATGTAAAACCTAGAAAGACATAGAAAGACATATATGAATAGAAAGACATATTTTTATGGGTTTGAAGAGTGTTAGAAACAGTTAGACTAATGTAAATACACTACTCCACCAAATACATACCATTTGTCATTTTTAGATATTTTAATATGGAAATGTCACATGTTTCATCTTTAAAGGGAAGAAAAACAGTTGATTTGATTGGTTGTGACTGATACATTATACATTTACAATTTACAAAGATATAGCTCACAGAAAAAAAACCTTTGCTGTTGCTTCATACCTCCCTTTGTATCAAAGAACTGCTTTTCATTTCTTTGGTTTTATTTTGTTACCACTTTTTTCCATCCCATCTGCTCTTCCCTTTATGTCTGTTTGCCCTTGTTTCCGTGGTCTCTTTCAGAGCACTATTGTGGCTTGTTGCTCATTTGTGTGATAACCTCCTTATACCCCATCCATACTTTTGCAGTTCTTCATTGTTTTAATGACTGCCATCTGGATCAAGACCAGACACCTCCACTGGCCTCAGTAGCTGCTTAGGTTTCTCTGATCTACTGTATATTCAGGAAATTGTTGAGGTATTTTGTTTTGTTCTTTTTAATAAATCTGCACCCTAAATGTGCGACCCTGTCTCCTCTCCACCACCCCAAAAAAACACCACCCACACCCAGATGCCGAACCAAGAAGTTTGACTACCAGCATTTGCCAACCACCTCTGTGATCATAGCCTTCTACAACGAAGCCTGGTCCACTCTGCTGAGGACTATCCACAGTGTGCTGGAGACCACACCTGCCATCCTGCTGAAAGAAATCATTCTCATCGATGACTTCAGTGACCGAGGTCCGACACTCATCATTCATCAAATGTGTTATTTCCTTTTTTTCTTTATTTTCTAGCATTGAGTGCCTGACTGGAAGCCCCCCTATTTTTTTTAATTAATTTTCATTTTGGAAAGCTGAACAAACACACCACCAACCATATGCGCACATAATAAACCCGCAGGTGGTAAACATACACAGTCAACAGGCAGTTACAGTCTTCTCTAGGTGTAAAACATTACCCGATGTCAAATGTGGGTGTAGTGTCACTTTGAATAGATAATTGTCTTCACTGTTCAGAGGAACCAGTCAGGACACATTCCTTTACAGTTGAACGTATGTGTAATGTAACTGTAATGTTAGGCTATTAAGGTGATACATTATTAGTTTTAAATTAATTAATTAATTATTTTTTTAATTAATTTTGACCTTGAAGAAAAAAAGTCCACTCACTTGCTTTTTTTCAAATCTTTTTGATTTGCATATCACAGTTTTCATTAGTAAATTGGATGTCTGGAGTGATGCTACTTCATCTCAGGTACTAGATATAAAGCAGCAGGATTGATGTCTATATTTTCTAGCCTGTTTAGTCTGTGTGTATTAGAGACGTTACACCATAACGATGACTTCAGTAAGCCCTGAGCTGCCACGACATCATTTCCTCTCCTCTCACCACCCTGACCACCCTGGAATCCCAGAAATGCCACTCCAGAACCAGAATGATTACTGCAGACAGACAGAGATGGCAAGACTGACAACTCTCTCTTATGTGTCCTAACTGGTTGAGCAGGATCTAGGAATATAGGCCACAGTTATCCTTTAGCCCTCAAAATGGTAACTTGTCTCATATGATATTGCAGTTTAGACAATTATGAAATAATCACCTTCATCATCAAAGACTCCTCAAATCCTGTTGGGCAGTTATTTTGTACCCTGCAAGCTACCTGCCTGACCCAAATCAGTGTTAATTAAATTTGTATATTTGACAGAGTTTGCTCTTTGTCCTATCATAAAGTGTTCGCTTACATTTGAGCTACTAAAAACTGATATGCTGATGGTTGTGCTTGTCAGCTTATTTTAATAGTTTTTCTGGCCAAATAAAAAGTTCAAACAGCTTTAAAGTAAAGAAGAGGAAATAACAAAGCTTAACAATACTAACAATGGTTGTGTGTATGTTTTTACAAATAGGATATCTGAAATCCGAGCTAGCTGAGTACATCAGTAAGTTGGAACGTGTGCGCCTCATCAGGACAAACAAAAGAGAGGGTTTGGTCCGTGCTCGTCTCATCGGCGCCACCTTTGCTACGGGCGATGTACTGACATTTCTTGATTGCCACTGTGAGTGTGTCCCAGGCTGGATTGAGCCTCTGCTGGAACGGTGAGTTAAATTTGTATTGTAAGAATTTAAAACTGTAGTGCATAACATTAAAATGCAATCAAATATACACTAAATTCAGACTATTGTCAAATGATTTCACACGGGTGATTCCTTTTTATATCAAGACAGACTGAAGCAACAGCAACCTTGCTCAAGTAAAATGAGAAGGCTGCACACAGGTTGGAGTATAAAAGAAAATACAGACACATCCTTGAAACATTTTAGAAGTGCTTTCAACTGCTTAAAAACTGAGTTCAGCATTTTGATTGGATAAACACTCACCCGTGCTCCTACTGTATAACACAAACTTCCTCGTTAGTCAGGTCTGAAAGTGATGGTGTGGATTGACACAGCCTCTTTCCATGGATGGATGCAGCATACAAATAATATTACATAATTTCTGTAAAGACAAACCAAGACCAGAGGAAGAATAATAACCTCAACCATCAGCAAAAATCACCAAAAGTTACGCACTGCAGTTTAAAGAAACACCAGTACGAAAATACATAATACTACATCATGTGTTTTTTCTGTCTGTCTCATCTTTCTCAACACTTTGTGTGTTGCTGACTGTGTTTTCTTTTAAGGATTGGTGAGAATGCAAGCACCATTATTTGCCCTGTGATCGACACCATTGACTGGAACACTTTTGAGTTTTATATGCAAACAGATGAGCCAATGATCGGAGGATTTGACTGGAGACTCACCTTTCAGTGGCACTCGGTCCCTGAAGTGGAACGCAAGAGACGCAAGTCTCGCATTGACCCCATCAGGTGATGGTTGGACAATTTGCAAGATCTACTCACATGGAAAAGCACTTTTAAAGATTGGCCTTATTTTCCTATAATTTTTTCTAGATCCCCTACAATGGCAGGTGGATTGTTTGCTGTGAGCAAGACTTACTTTGAGTTCCTCGGCACATATGACATGGGCATGGAGGTGTGGGGAGGAGAAAACCTGGAGCTCTCCTTCAGAGTGAGTTCAGGTTTCCTTCTGTGGCAACCACAAATCACTTAGACATGTATCAGTTTGCAACCAGTGGCTTTTAAAATTGTTGGGAAAGAGTGACTAATATAACCCAAGATCTCCCATTATTCGTCTCAGCTTGCGTTTTTCCACTGTGACTTAAAGTAGACTGTCAGATCAGTGAAATATTGACATCCATTCCCAAAGTGAATAATTTGTTTATAGTTAATGCCCCTGAACATTTAATTCATCCATTGAACAGCTAACAGTCACTGGTTAACTGATGTGACAGAGACTCATGTCAGTGTCAGATCACAGTGTCATGGCATCTGAAACTACTCCCTTATATTGGCTGATACTTTGTTGGGACATTGGTGTTGATTTTCACTTGTTTGCGTCAATCAAATTGGCACAGATGTAGGTCATTGTGAAGAAGGTCATGTCAATTGTGTGATTGGATTCCTCAGAACAGACATAAATACCAGGATGAAATGGGCTGCTCCCCTGAGGGATATGTTGTACTGTATGTGTGGAGAATAAAATGCATCTCACTGGGTTTTTTTTTTTATGTGATAGTGTTTTTTTTGGAGTGCTAAAATATGCCAGGGAGCACAAAATGCCTGGTGAAATAAGATGTAAGTGATTTTAAACTATATATAATATATAGAGTTTATACTTATAGTATATATAAGTGATTTTAAACTTTAAACTATATATAATACTTATTTTACTCTGTGTGCACAGTACACAGTGACCCCTTTGCACAGCAGCTATTTTGATTTAGTGGGAAAGCACATGTTTTTCTGATCACTTTAATGTGCTTAACCTCTGTTCAGTTAATATAAGCCAGGTCAGTGTGACAGTGAGCCAGCATGCATTCTGAAACTGTGCAAGCTAAATGGCGCTCAAAACTCATGAATTAATTCAAGAATCCGTGATTTCCCTGCTGTGCAATGGGCTCATTGAGCCAAATAAAGTAATGACCTTTTAAACAAGCTTTCATTATTTAAGAGTGTCTGTTTTTTTATTCAGGAAGGATTTCTCGCTCAGGATCTGTCACCATAGATACCATTGTTTGTGTACAAAGACTGGAATGGACTTGAAGCATTTGCAATCTATAAATTATCTACTTGTTCATTTGCAGATAAGTCAACGATTGTGGCTGAATGATAGACAAAGTCATAAATGTCCATGGTGCCTAAGTGTAACCGCTGTTGTCACGGCACGTCAGTTCAACATGTGGTTTATAATTGACAGTGCTGCAGGTTAATGATGAATCTATTTGTCATAATGTGTGCATATTTATATGTTACTAAAGTAGTATGGGCATATCATGAGGTAAACAAGATCTAAAGCGTGATATTTCCTGATATGTGCAGGTGTGGCAGTGCGGGGGCAACCTGGAAATTCACCCCTGCTCTCATGTGGGCCATGTGTTCCCTAAAAAGGCCCCTTATGCACGGCCCAACTTCCTCCAGAACACTGTACGAGCAGCAGAGGTTTGGATGGACTCTTACAAACAACACTTTTACAACAGGAATCCTCCAGCCAGAAAGGTAGGAACACTTAGGTTTTTAAACATTGCTGAACATTTTGTTGGCTGTCAAATTGTCCTATTGGGACAAATCCATTCACAGGGCACTGAGCTATTTCTTAGCTCTTACTTGTTTTAAACTGAAGCCTCACAGAAATTCCACGTTCCACCAAACAGCATCGCCTTGATATGCTCCAAAGAGTGGGGAGCTCTTTTTTTAAATATCAAGTGATTCGCTTGTCTAGATATCAACATACTTTTTGTGAGTAGGACAGGTGTGGTTGTGTGTGTGTGTGTGTGTGTGTGTGTGTGTGTGCGTGTGCGTGTGTGTGTGGGTGGTGGGGGAGGCGTGTAATGTGCTGCTCTGGTTCTGAGTATTGGTCCTCATCAAAAATTAATGTCTCAGTTTCACCTATCCAAAAAAGTATATTATTAATGTGAAGGATCTTTGATCACACAATAAATTACCTGGTCAGAGGAAGACTGAGCACAGCAGTTAAAACACCAAATCACCAACTGCAGATTTATTAGCCAGTTTACATATTTTATTCATTTTCTAAGTAAAATTGATTTGGACTTGAGCATGATTCCTATTCAAGTGTGTGTAGTTGCATATATTAATTTAATTCTGGTTGATCACAGGAACACACAGTGTTTATTTATAATGCATATACATAGATATATTGTTTTATTCTTACATCTTATCTTCAGGCAGTGCAAACGTGAGAAGTGTGTGAATGATCCAGACTTAAAGCTCCGTTGTGGTGGAGTTCTCCACCTGAGCAAACACAGCTCTCTTGATAACTACAGTTTGTATACTAGGTGTGATCAGGTCTTGGGATTATATCCAGGATGTTTAGATACCGGTGGATATTTTAGTTACTGGTGTGTTTTATTTGGCTTTACACAGGATGCTATCTGAACTTATAGAATGAAGAGATGTAATTACGACACTAAGTTGTGTCTGTCGTCTCTCACAAATTCAGAAAGATTGCTGAATTTTTTTTTTTTTTTGCTTGTTTTCCAGGAAACCTATGGGGACATCTCACAGCGGCTGCTACTGAGGGAGAAGCTGAAGTGCAAGAATTTTGACTGGTACCTGAAGAACATTTATCCTGAGTTACATGTCCCCGAGGACAGGGAAGGCTGGCACGGGGCTGTGAGTGTCTGACATCTATATTCTTTAAGTCCAATATTTATTACCACAAAACTACAATATCAATATTGTAGCCATTTCCTTTTTTCCATCTATTATGTGTCTAGACAGGAACACGATGTGTGAAAATCCTGCTGATGGATCAAAGTCTGAACTAAGACAAACAAAGGCTTTAAAACTCATTTGGTCTTAGCTGAAGACAATTTAAGGCCAGACGTCTGGTGGGAGTACTTCACCCACCACAAGGTCTTTAACAAAGAAGTTAAATCCCCACAAGATTTCCTAAGACTTACTACCATATTGTCTCTTGCTGCCACTTGTTACACTTTGATGGCTGTGACATCTCACACCTTTCATAGTCTAAAGTGTGTATGATACTGACAGCATGGATACACAATGGCACATGACACATTGGCAAATGTTGTGCTTGTTAAAGAAAAGCATGATAAGTAGAAAATTGGTATATATTGATTACCTAATATGTGTGTGGTAATGTGGAAGATAATTAGGCAGCAGAAAATGTTTTTGTTTTGAGATTATATTTCCAAAGGCTTTCTGTCATTTAATCAAAGGACTTAATCCAGTAGCTTCAGGGGTGTTGTTGTGTGTATGGCCTTACAGTCTGACCTGCCTGTAGAGGATAAAACCAACCAAGTCTTACAGCAATCAATACAGCATTTTAATCATGACTGGTATTTATTGCTCTCCTCTTTGCCAGGTGCGGAGTTTAGGAATAAATTCAGAGTGTCTGGATTACAATGCTCCAGACCACAATCCTACCGGTGCCCACCTTTCTCTCTTTGGCTGCCATGGCCAGGGAGGCAACCAGGTACGTTAAACTTTTACCTGATCCTATTCTGGGAGATATATTTTAAAATGACAGAGATTTCTGTCAACATCTAAAATGAACTGCCACCATTGATTCATGCCTGGAAATATAATCTTTTCCAGTGGATTCAGCCTGACTTGAATGTAATGAAGCAGGAAAAAGCTAACAACCACATAAACACAAAACTGTTGCACAATACTGTCACTGGTAGTTTTCACATGAACGCCTGCCAGCTCCAGTGATGGATAGTTGAGCAAGCTGCTGATTATTGGTCTCTGAGGATGTGTATTTAATGTTGGGAGCTGGCCAATAGACAGAGCTTCTTTCTGTTAATCTCCACCCTGCTTGATGTCTCGGATTACCCTACTGATGGACTGCATTGGGTCACAAAATTAACTGAAAATCAATGTTTGAATGGCACTCTGCTGAAAAAAAAAAACCTGAGGGCCCTTCACCAGCTTCCTGCTTCCTAACAAATAATAAATAAATTACACATTTTCTTTTATAAAACAAGATCAAGAAATAACTGTTGACATATTGCTGTATACCCAAACAACTTCCTCAAAAAAAGAACCCAACTACAACATTAAATAAGAGAGAAAAAAAAGGTAAAAGAAACGGAAAAATTAAACTGCCCCAGTTGTTTCAGTTGGGGTCAAGTCTTTAATAATAGGAATTTAATTTTAGGAAATAAAGGATGTCTCTAATCCAGCAGGTGTGTCGGGGCAATACTGTTGATTTCTAATTAGTTAAAATGAATCCTTTGTCCAACAAGGTGACAAAAGTTAGTGGGGGAAGTGAGTGGACTTGGTTCTAGTATTTGGTTCTACCTTTTCCCAGTTACCTCTGACAGTGTGTTAAAAATCTCTGTCCATCTGTTACATAGGGAAGGGCAGAGCCAGAACATATGTGTAAGGTTTGCAGGAGATTGCTAATATCTATCACAAGTAGGAGTTATACTATATAGATATATATATTGTAAATCTTGGCCAACCAAGTCTCAGTAAAATAGGTGAGGTGTACTAAATAGAAGATTTGTGTACACCTTTTAATATCTCTGTCCTGACTTCCTCCCAAAGTGACTTTATGGAGCCCAGTGCTCTGAATGTAAAAGATTAATTTTATTGCAAATATATGAAATCGAGCCTTTAAGAGTTGGGAGTGGTGTCAGAAAACCATCCAAGACTGAGTCACTGGATAAATTGGGAAATGTGTCATGAACAAAGCTACAGACAGGCAAATATAGTATCTACAAAAATCTTGCTTTGGAACTAAAAATCTGTTTGACAGCCGTTGAAAAGAGGCAAAAACATTATTAAAAATTATAAGCCAAAAAGTGCTTAACGTGAACCCAGATTCTGAGTTAAGTCTTGACAATCACACTCTTGTTATAGGATGACGTAGAAGAATAGACTGGGGCGTGGGAGGAAACCTTGAAACAGGTCTGAGAATTGCGGATGTACGTTTAACTTAACAAAATTAACACGCGCAATTAAAGATAAATTAAGCAAAGACAAGCGTTCAAAGTCATACCAGATTTGGGTCAACAAGGGAGCAAAATTAGCTTTATAGGGGTCTTGAAATTTGTGTGTGACATGAACTCACACATTCCTTTTTAAAAGATAGATGAACATCACCGGCAGAATTAATGGCACAGCCTGGGTAAATAAGTTTAAAGTCAAAAACGAGAGCCTCGACTGAGTCTTTTATTAGAGACAACCACCAAGGGCACCAGTGTATTTGACAGATGTTTGAGAAGTAATGTGAAGGGTGGTTGAGTATGAAGATTTATTACCTGCCCCTCTGTTTAATAGGTTACCTAGGGATTGTTGCATCTTTTGTTCCAGTGGGCCAGGGGTGTTGAAATGACACCAGAGGGAGAGAGATGGGTTTGTGTTCATCCATCTTTCCCTCAGCAGAGGAAGAGAAAAACCGTCCTGTAATCCTAGTAGAAAAAAAAAACCCAAAACATGCCAACCTGCAACATTGTGCTTGTTGAAAATCCTCCTGAACAAAGAGAGATTAAGGTAGAGA
This sequence comes from Brachirus orientalis, assembly GCA_016785285.1. Lineage (NCBI taxonomy): Eukaryota > Metazoa > Chordata > Actinopteri > Pleuronectiformes > Soleidae > Brachirus > Brachirus orientalis. The sequence goes on along the minus strand of JAFBJR010000113.1, from coordinate 4,654,776 downwards.
GAGATGCACTGAAAGCAGACAGGAGGGAAAACAGAATGCAAATCTTACAATCACCAGTGTTTTTCCAGTTGGGTTGCTTTTCAGACACATGTACAATACAATATGCTGAAGTGCTCCAAGTATCATCTGAGATTTTAGAGTTAATGGTTCCTAATATTTGCACGCCAATATACTTCTCTCAGCTAAGCACAAACCCAAGAAAACTCATTTGCACATGACATTATAGGAATTTATTCTTTGGTTCGACAGTGGACGTCTCAGTCCACTGCTACCAGTTCTCCAAGTCTGCACACTGTGGTGGAGTGGAGTGGACCAGCTGATCTCCAGGCTTAAAGATTTGTGTTGCTTTTCAAACAGAGGTACAATACAGACGTGTGACATGTGTGCAGAAGACGTGTGCAGAGTAAACAGCCACATAACAAGGCCTCTCTTCTTCTGCAGTACTTTGAATTTACATCTCAGAAGGAGATCCGTTTCAACTCGGTGACAGAGCTGTGTGCTCATGTGCTTGATGGGCAGAACTCCATCGGGATGAAGCACTGTCCTCATGATGGGGACATCAAGTCTCCCAGTATCCTCTGGGAATTCAGAGAGGTAAGGGTTGCTAACATTTACACACCAATACGCTGTCTATCAACCAACTACAAACCTAAAAGATGATAGAAATGTTTCTTTTTTATAAACAACAGACAGAAAAAAATCCTATGTATTTACACAAATCAACCTCACACAATAGTCAGTCATGGACCAAACAAAAGGAAAAGCCTGAAAACAAACTCCAAATTTTCTTTGATGTACACAATTACATTAGTCCATTTATTTTATAGTTTCAATCCCAAAAAGGAGCTTATTTCGTCATTTTAAAGGAGGCAAAGGTGGATATGCAACTAGTTTGAACCAGTAAACTGAAAGGCAGACCTGCAAGGAGCAAGCTACACTTATACCCCTGTACCATAACAAAAATGGCTGTACCATTGTAGTCACTGAAGCCAGTATTTCAATTTTGTTTTCTTAATATCTGATGACATATCAAGTCATTTTATGACTCAATACAATCATCTTTATACAAACAGCCCTTTTAAGGATCGGGTCTATAATTGTTAAATCAGCATGACCCCAAAACTCAATTTAGTATGACATTTAAACATGACAACATTTTACACATTTCTAACCCTAAGCCTAATCTACATTTCCCCCTTCAACCCTGTCAGGATGGGACCATCTATCACCCTCACTCAGGCATGTGTGTGACTGCCTACCGCACAGCCGAGGGACGCCCAGACGCCCAGATGAAGCAGTGCAGCGCAGGAGACAAAAACCAGCAGTGGAAGTTTGAGTGGTAGAAGAAGAAAGAGTGACGATCATAGTGACGACCTCAAGTGACCTTCTTTAACCGTAGTGCAATTACTAGAGTGGATGTTTCTGTCCACTTCTCCTAGTTCTCCAGCTCTCCAAGTCTGCGCTCTTGTTGAGTGGGAATAGCAAATGCCGGATGGTAAAAAAGACACAAAGCCACTGCAGCTGCAGCTTTTGTGCCCATGTGAATGACAAAACAAGTGCAGACAGTGGTGGAGTGGATGAGAATTCCCCAGGTGGCACCAGCTGATCTTGAGACTAACACATTTGTGTGTTACCTTCCTCCAAGTGCCTTTGCAACCAAAATGGAATGCAACGCACACCTCAAGTGTCATGAAGGCAGTAAAACCAATTTGACTGTCCAGCTCCTGAAGAAAGTGCCTTTCAGATTCTTTAGAGATAATTGTGCCCACAATGTTACCTTAATGTGCAATTAATATTGATTTTTATTGTTGAATATTAAATGTTTGTTTCTTACATCTTAAAGTAATAACCAGTTGAAAGGTGGGCTGCTCAAAGACATAATGCCAGGAATATAAGGTCCTCATGTGCTCTATCATGTGAGAGGAAAACTGGTAGAGAGAGGGAGAGATATTTGGTCACACTGGACTGACACTCAATTCTATATTTTGCAAGTGGAGCTGGTTTTATTCTAGAATGCTTGCTGAAAAAGACTGGAAGCAGACATTAAGCAATTTGCATAAAGTGCAATTTGCCCCAGAGATTTATTGTGATGGCAACAATTTTGTAATCTATTCTTCCCTGTAGTGTAAAATGAAGAATACCTTCTAAACTCATCTGTCAGTGTGCCTTTGAAAGGCTTGTCATCCTAAGAAGAACTTGTTCGTGCCAAAATGAAACATGCCAGTGAATGTCAAATGTGTTTAGAGCCTGTGAATGGCTAGATATTGAAAACTACACTGACTTAATGCACTTGATAGTATGTCACACAAGCCTTAGTAGGAGCGCCTGTTTAATTTAATCTTTCAACTTGGCTGTGCCAGTTTTGACTCCTGCGTGAAAAGCTGTACTTGAAATGGCATTGAAGCACTCCTGTTTTTCTTTCATTTTTAATTTATAATGAAGATTTTGTCAGCATTTGTACTGCGATGTGATTACAAAGAGATGTGGTATAGCGGTTTTTGACATTCTTGATAGCAACTATGCCAGTATTCAGACATGTCAGTGTGGGAAAACCTGGAAGGTGCTTTTTGTTTGTTTTACCTTTTTATAAATTATGTTTGAAATAAGGGACCAGAGGGGGAGGCAGTGCTGCTCTAAAGCACCTCTAAAACTACTGATAATGCAAAAATGATAATTACTTGATATGAAGAACAGGGTGATTGCATTTGGAATGGATGATTTAAATAAAAGCTGTAAGGGTTAAAAGAAAACTAACCACAAATGTCCATTTGTTGTATTCCTGCAGTCATTTCTACACACACACAGCACAATTTACAATATTTAAAAAAGACATTTAAGTTTTATTGTAGCAAGGTTTGAGACACATCATAAAGTTAATTAATTTACATCGGATTGGATTTTCTGGAAAACTATCACAGCTTCATTTATTACTCCCATTGCCACTCAATTTTCAGTCATTTGGCACCACCTACTGGTATCAAATAACGTTGACTAACATTGGCACTGTCCACTTCAGTCCACCGAAGAGCAAGGTGCAGGTGATTTGTAACAATGAATAACATCTATGATGGAAACTAAAATGTAATAACAAGAAATTGTGACCTGTGTGTGTCCCCAACTGTAGTAGATGCAGCTCCTCATGTGACCTGCTACATTCTGTTCATCTCCTCTATTCATTTACTCCTTCCTCCTCTAGCACTATATTGTCTATTCACCAGGAAATCTGACTGCTGTGGCCTTGATGGCTTTGTGCTGTGTTTGCATTATTCCTGTTTACATGCCATTGATGATGCATTATAGTCATGTTGACCTTTCCTGTTTTGGGACCAGAAAGGCTGTATTTACAGTGATCCATCCAAGTGATTCTCCCAGTCTTAATTTCCTTGTCTGTCTTGTTTTAAGAATGCATACCATCACATATAATAGATTACAAAGGCCATGCAAAAGAAGTGGCTCTGCTACAAGATCTCCACCATGACGTGTGTGTCAAATAAACACTTGGCTTTCACATGTGTGATGATTTTAAAGTTCAAAGTAGAGGCTGAACAAAACACATTTATTGTTGTTGTCCGCACTGAAGTGACAACAGAAAAGATAATTACAGCCCTGAACTGTATTGTGTTTTATCTCCCCCTAAACACATTTGCACCAAATATCTGTTGCATGGAAAATGTTCTCCATCAGCCAGCCAGTCCTGAATGAAAACGCCCTCATGCATTAACATCAACATTGTTTCTCTGACAGACACAACATGCCCAGTCAGCCATGGTATATTACAACACACCGGCTGACTTGTTGTCTTCCCATGTCTCTTTGTAGTTTTCACAATATGTGGACTCGATCAAACAGCATGACACTCAAATTACCTTCTTGCCTTGAATGGACGCCTTAATTATTTAGCATTTTAATTTGCTTAAACATACATTTTGTGTCCAACTTCAGCTTAGGTGTCAAGAGTTTTAATATCAGTTTCAAGTGAGTGACAACAGGCCTCGTGTGAAGTAAGATCACCAAGGTACACCTGAATATAATCTGTAATTTATTATTATTTGTAATTTATTTTAAAATTAAATTTAAATTTTAAACATTAATATTATTTAAATGCAATAATTTTATTTATTAATTTCTGAATAATTTCTAATATGTATCAGACAATAGAACATAGTGCCTGTATATTTAACTTATTACATGTTATGGCTATTATAATATAAATTGTAGTATGCATTAAGGATGCTGTTAGGGTTATTTGTGTAGTATAAAAATCTTGAATTTATCATGTAATCTCTGCTCTAAAAGATTTACCTACTGTTTGACTGACGTTGAACCTAATCTCAAAGTTAAAATAAAATAGTACATTATATTTCCGGTTAAAGTAGCTGGTCTTCAAAATAAAGGCGTACAACTCTTTGAAGGGTTTAACTAAGACGGCCAGGAGGCACTTTGTTGCATGTTTCACGTCACTGCAGCAGTTGTAGTCTTGGTATTTAAATTTGAGTCTTTGTAATGTTACCAATATGCTAAAAACATATGTTCCCTTATTCATGCACTACACAGATGTTTACATTGTTAACTTCTGCACCGGAAACAAAAGTGTTCTTGTCCACCTTGCCTATGGTCTAAAACTTCACCGAGTTCTATTATGTTTTTGTGTTTTGTCAATTTTAACATTGAAACTTTGTAGCTGAAAGCGTAACACATAGCCGTGGACGTATATTTTGATTTGACCTCGATTTGTGAGTCCAGAAGGGAGGTTGTAGCAAGATCATCCGAGGAGATAGTAGAGTAGATAGTTTGCTAATCCTTTCATATTTACCCTCACTGCGTCGCCGAAGAAGAAGAAGAAGAAGAAGAAGAAGAAGAAGAAGAAGAAGAAGAAGAAGTAGAGTAGGAGTAGGAGTAGGAGGAGTGTGGATCTGCGGCTGCAGCTCCAAAGTCTATCAAGATAAAGTCTCCACTCAGAACAGTTGGAAACACATTTCTCCAACTGAGCTTAAAGTCACCTCACCGTAAAGCCTCGTAAATGGAGTCAACTAAAAGTACGCGGAGAGTCGTCGTCACCATAACGAGAACGTGACAAGGCTGTTGAACTGGAAGAGGGACACTGTCTTTCCTAAGACGCAGAGGAAGTGAGACAGTCTTTAAGGGCATGAAACCTCAACCCAGCTTTACTCTAAGAAAGGAAGCGACACGATGGCAGCATGCGGAAGAAGGACTCGACCCAAGTTACTTTTCTTCCTCTTTGGTGCCACTTTACTGGGATATCTGATATTCTTCAGACACAACTCCGGGGACTTGACCGCGACGAAGCGACGAGGGGCCCTTGAGAGGGAGGTGGTGGACCGGAAAGAGCTGAAGAAGCCCGTCTACGAGAAGCCCCCCCTGGATTTAAATGGCCTGGGTGAGATGGGGAGAGCGGTGAAACTGCACCTGAAGGGCGAGGAGAAAAAGAAAGAGAAGGAGGGCATCGAAAAGCACCAGGTGAACGTGTATGTCAGTGACAGAATCTCGCTTCATCGCAGACTGCCAGTGATCTGGAACCCACTGTAAGTACCTGGTGGAGTAGGGACGCTGATAGAAGTTTTGGGGCCCTTAAAGAAGGGGCCCAAATAGATATACCCCCCCCCCCCCCACTCCGCTCGCATACATATACAATTTTACACCCATTATTATTATTATTATTATTATTATTATTGTTATTATTATTATTATTATTTGTAGACGTACAACAGTACTGTAGTCTAGGTAGATAGATCGTTATAGCTGTCGATAAGGCTTAAAGGAAACTTTAACTTTATAACTTCCAATTGCTTGTAAAGAAACTACTGTCTTTACATGCAGTTCACAGTAGTCTGTATTGGCAGCAGGATTTGTTTATCTTGTTCAGTCATCGCATAAAAATAAGGACCTGTGAGAGCATAGCACATTTTCATGTCGTCAACAAAGAACTTATGAATGAAAGTTTTATCTATGATTTCCCTCTTGGCTTCATCGTTATTTGTTTACTATTTGTTTGTCATGTCCTGTCAGCTTCCTATTGGCTGGTGCTAAACAGGTAATCCCACTAATAGACAGTGACACAGACGAAAATGATGAATCAGCTGTGAAACCATTGACAGGGCTACTGTTGTGGCCAAAAAGAGCCAACCCTATAGGAATGGCGCTCCTATGATCCTTTTACATGTTGCCATGACAACACTGGAAGTTAACATTCACAATTTTCTAAAATAATTACAATTACTAAATAAAGTTAACCAAAGCAATTTTTTTGCACCTTTCTGTTACAAATGTCTGCTTGCTGAAAGAATCAAGGTCATTGTTACATTTCCTGTTTGTGTTCATGACATTTTATAAGTGCTATTTTGATAGTTTAACTCGAAAGTAATAAGGCCAGAAGTAAGAAGCATGAAATGTATGAGTGAAACAACACATGGGACTTATATGCTCCTATGAATCATTCTACCACTGGTCTACCAGGCGAACATGGTACATTTTTATTTGTGTTTTAAAGTGCTATTTGCTGTGTTGGTATACTAACTGAGATGGTAAATGATATTGTTTGAGTTGGTATTATGAAATGTTGTATGGAATTTGTAATGTCACAATGAGAAACCTGGAGCAACTTTGCTCAGGGAAGTCACACACTTACAAGTATCTGTTAATAAGAAACTTAAAGAAAGAATTTATTTTATGTGTTTACAACTATTTGTTGTATGAAGTGTGGACCTTTTGATGAACAGGGTAGTTACACAGCCCTTTTCCCCCACTCCAGGTTTTCTTGCCACACTCTTCTTTTCTGATACCACAACTTCTTAAATGATGACAAAGCAAATGTTAGGATTCAGTCACTCTGTATTTGAAAGTATACTACTTTACGTGTTTGTAAAGTAGTAATTATGTTCTCTAGGGGCCTATATCAGTGCTGGGCTTGGAATCATCCTTATGACGCCCCTACGTGGAATGTGTCAACTCTTACACCAAAATAAATCATCACCCTGAAATTAAGCTGAGAAGGATTTGACTGGATCTTATTATTATGTTTTCATAACCATTTTTTATAGCAGCACTGAGATTAAAAATCTCTTTTCCACAAGGGTCTTGGCCAAAACAGGCAGTAGCATAATTAACAAGTTAGAGCAATAAAACATATTCATAAAATAGTCATATAATATTGATCTAGAGAAACCTCTAGAGAGACCAATTATTTAAATGTTGCTGGTTTTGCAAATGACACAGAGCAGACAAAGCAGTCTTTTCGAACATGTAGGTCCTTCGGTAAGTAGGGAGTAAACCCCAAAAAGGCCATGTACATACAAATAAATGCCAGTGTTGGGACTTGTGGATGGAACACAGGTACCCTAAAGGCAAGGATGTGTAAGGGCTTTAAAGGTTTGGTCTTTACAAACAGAATTTTATTTATTAGATTCTAACAGCTTAAATCTCATCTACAGTTGCAGTGAGCTGAAGTACGATTACCTCTCCTTACCAACAACCTCTGTGGTCATTGCCTTCTACAACGAAGCGTGGTCCACCCTGCTGAGGACAGTCCACAGTGTGCTGGAGACATCACCTGACGTCTTGCTGAATGAGGTGGTGCTGGTGGACGACTATAGTGACAGAGGTACAGACGCAGGAAGACTGAGACAAGCTCAGGTCTGACTGACAGACAGGCAGTGAAGCTGTGAGCAGGCAGGCTGACAAACATAAAGAACAGACAGGTGGCAGGGAGGAAGACAGTCTGGCATTTTGGCAATGAAGACATTCAGGTACAGGAAATCACTCACGTGTAGATAGAGGGAAATCCAATGCTCTAGACACAAAATGGTCTCACAGATTTCACTGTTTTTTTGTGTGTCATATGTATGTATCTGCGGAAAAATGTCGGAGTCATTCCTTGTCTTATCTGCACCAAAGCTGAATGTCAGTAGCTGAGACATTTAAGGAGTGTCTCTGAATTATTTTGGTTAAGTGAAGCAATGCCTGCCACTCCCACTGCTATTATAGTGTCTGTATAGTCAATATGGTGTGCCCGTTGACTTCGTGGTTTGCAATTTCTTTGTGAAACATATTTGCTCACAATAATATACATATAGCATTCGTACACACAGTAAGGAAAAAAAAAAACACATTTTCAGTCATGTCTAATATTATTTTTCTTGTGTCATTTTCTGAAGAACACCTAAAGGAGCCATTGGAAAACTACATCTCAACTTTGAGGAAGGTGCGTTTGATTCGTGCCACCAAGAGGGAGGGCTTGGTGCGTGCACGGTTGCTAGGGGCTACCATTACTACAGGTGACGTGCTGACTTTCCTGGATTGCCACTGCGAGTGTCATGAGGGTTGGTTAGAGCCGTTGCTCCAAAGGTAAGAAAATCATCAAAAGGAAAGGGAAGAACTGTGTCACACTGTTGCCTTGCGGTGAACACAGACTGTCACCGAGTAAATCTGTAGAAGCTAGCTACAGGAGAGCTGTTGTGCAACCGACGGAAGACTTGATATACATACTAACTTGTTATTTTACCAAGGGCAACTTGGAACATGGACACAGCCATTTGGAATTTACAAACTACACCTGGTCAACAGCTTTTCTCTCCTTCCTTCACCAGGATCAAAGAGGAGCCCTCAGCGGTGGTGTGTCCTGTCATCGATGTGATCGACTGGAACACCTTCCAGTATTTAGGCAACGCTGGTGAACCTCAGATCGGGGGGTTTGATTGGCGGCTGGTATTTACCTGGCATATTGTCCCAGAGTATGAGCAGAAACGCCGTCGCTCACCCACTGATGTTATCAGGTGTAATGTCTTACTGTACAAAAAAGGCTTCTGGCATTCCTGTGTCCTGCGTCCCATTTACACTGGATTGTCTTATCCAGATGAGTTATGATTCATAATGTAACGGCTAATAATTGTCCAAACTTGTTTTTCTCCTCAGGTCTCCTACTATGGCAGGTGGTTTGTTTGCTGTAAGCAAAGACTACTTCCATTACCTGGGAACATATGACACAGGGATGGAGGTGTGGGGAGGAGAAAACCTGGAGTTTTCCTTTAGAGTAAGGCATCTGGTTTACATTTAATATGTGGTAAAAATCTATATACCCGTCCAATTTAGTGTTTGCAACATGATTTATATGGATATGTCCCTTAAGACCATATATACAGTATCTTCTTCTAGAATCTAATCTAATATGTGTAAGGAAGTTGTTGTTTGAAGACTTGTGTCTGAAGAAATTCACCATTAATTAGGAAATTCACTGTAGGAAGGTAAAATATATTTTGTTGATTCTTTGATTTTATCTTTGATTTGATTTTTAGATTGTAAAACTCTGTGATACTCTAGATTGTAGGTTTTAGAGGTCGCCTTGGACGTCATGAGTTAAAATCTAATTTTTACTCTAGCCCTACCCTATAACTAACCAACAGTTTTAATGTCAACCCATTCGACTACAAGGGACATGCTTTGTGTTGAAACGGATGAGTCATGTCTGTAATGCTAACCAAATCCTCATGGTGATGTTAGATTTGGCAGTGTGGCGGCAGCCTGGAGGTCCACCCATGCTCCCACGTGGGCCACGTTTTCCCTAACAAGGCCCCATACTCAAGGAACAAAGCTCTGGCAAACAGCGTGAGAGCTGCTGAGGTCTGGATGGATGAATACAAAGAGATATACTACCATAGAAACCCCCATGCACGACTGGTGAGTCTGCACAGATTCCAAAATATTCTTTACCAAGTGAATGTTTAAATAACTGAATTACTTTTTTTATTTATGGAAAATTGTGAAACAATATATTACCTGTACTCGGCATCATCACAAAAACTATCTGCCTGCCAGACTGACGACTTGTTTTCACCAGTGACACACATTTGCATTCATAAAGCTACACAGACTCCTTCCTCTCTGAAACTACACAGCCACTCACGTAACCCACAACACTCCCACTGTGGCGTGAAAGCTCCCCTGATTAGGTGACACTTGGGATACATGAGCGGCAGACACCCGAGGTGGCAGAGCTGTCAGGGGGTTATGGTGTGTGATTACCACTTTTCCATGTCACCCACCAGTCCTTGACAAGGTGAGAGCAGTGCTATCCCTTTGTTGCCCTGGCTCCGTACGCGTACCTGCATAAGAGTCGGTGTGTCACAGTGTAGTTAAGAGGAGACACTCAGATAAACACAGATCAAGTAGCCTTTCTATCTTTTCTCTCTCCTTTAAGCTCAAACACAAACTAAGGACACAAAGCCTCCACAGAGGTGGTGCTGGACTCAAACAGAAACCTATGCTCAATGATTGATATTATGGTCATTTGTAATAATCTTATCTTTAAACTTTTATTTTTTGTCATTTTTGTTGAATCTCATTTTGAGATCTTTAATGATGTGCCTCTACCTTTTAATCATAATTGGTTCCAATCCCACAGTCACACAGTCAGTTTAATGCATACATTAATGACTAATATGAATATTATTTGCCAGTTTTGCCCTTCTGCGAACTGTATATCACAGTGGTCTCTAGTTGCCTCCTTAGATTTGTTTTTCAGTGACAATTTCTGGTCAATATACCGGATTCTGGTGTTCTGGTAGGTCCCTTTGTTGGCCTGATGTACTGACAGGTCCCCATTGTCTTTCTATGGACCATAGCATTCATGCCTATTGAAAATAGTCTCCTTTGGGAAATGCTCTGGACAAAATAAATTGATTAGGGCCCAAGTAGAGGTGCTACATGCTCAGGCAAAGCATTGTCATCAAGCCTCAGAATCAGTTATTTGAGATTGTTAATCAACTGATAGAGACTACTGTCTGTGCAGGAAGGTGTTTTCATAATGTATTCATCGTGGTTCTCACACAATCCTTTAACCAGGATTTAGAACTGGTTTACTGTTTACTTTTCTCTGAGGGTGTGTTATTTGAATTTTAAACATGATGAATGGAACAACAGTACTGTAGGGGGTGCTGTTGTATACCTTTTCAGCACAGAGCAATGCAGTAAACTCAGCATACCTTTTTTTGTATGAGACACCGATTCACATTTAAAATAATGAGTTCCGTATTACATCACTTCTGTTTGTCCTGATATCGTCTTGAATCAAAAATGCAGTAAAGTGGAACTAAATTAACAAGGTGAAACTATCATCTGTGCTTTTTTTTGTAGGAGGCATATGGAGATGTGACAGAGCGGAGAAAGCTTCGACAGAAATTAGGCTGTAAAAACTTCAAGTGGTATCTGGATAATGTATACCCTGAAATCCATGTCCCATCGGATCGGCCAGGCATGTTTGGAATGGTAAGAATGCATCACCTTTTGTCAGATTTAAAATAAAGTATGAATAAATGCTGACCTAAAAAGCATAAAAGCATTGAAAGACTGATTTCCTTTCCACTTGTTTCAATGTATGTAAGAACACTCTCTGTTGATATAACTTGCTTTTTGCTTTGGTCTTTATACAGCTTCAAAACCGGGGCATGGTCAAATACTGCTTTGACTATAATCCTGGGGATGAACACATTGTGGTGGGCAAAAGGGTCATCCTCTACCCGTGTCATGGCATGGGTCAGAACCAGGTACTGGACATGGTCTTAGGTGTTTTAACATTTATCAGCTGTGCTTGTTTTAAACTACATTTTAAAGTTACCACCTTCAATGATATAGAGTTGTGCCTGAAGAATTACATTAATTAACCAAGTTAAGAAATTCCACTTGCCCCTTTTTTTTACCCGTCTGTTCCTCCTCCTTTTATGTTTAGAAATTAGAAATAATCATAGGCATAAACGCCTGCTAAGACTATTGCATGGATCTGTTCCTGAGTTTTTACAATTCTGGTGTTTGTGGACTAGGCCCACACATCCCAGATTGAAAACTGCTATGTTGGCCTTGATACAAAATAAAAATGTGCTTCCTAACATCTTTATCCTTCGTGCTTGACAGTAGCTAAGGTAACAGTGTGAAATTTACCATTGTTATTCCTGCAGCCCTCTGTGGACACACTGATGTCGCCTTTGTAGCAAGTGGGCTCTGCAGTACTCGTGCCATTAGTCTCATGACAGTTGAATCACACTTAATCCACATTTTTTATTTGTACCCTACACCTATTATGTAACACTGGTTATTGTTGTGTCCATTTGGTTTCTTGCTGCTTGTCTTTTCCCCTCTTAATCACACACATAAAAGACAAACACACATATTTTATGTATGCATGTACATATTCTTTTATAAAAGATACTGCAAACACTGAATACAAGTAGTTTTTATCACCTGAAACTGGAGTCATTTTGTTTTTCGGATAAACAGATTATGAAAAGATTTCAGAATGAACTGATTTGGATTTGACAGATACTCTTGATAAAACATTCTTGAGCCAAACTAATCTGTTCATCCTCCTTGAACAAACCATTCTAGGAGGAGGAAGAGAACTTTCACGCTTAAATAAAAGGGAACGCAACACTTTACATATTTACAAACGTTACAAAGTTTGTATGAAACGATCCAGACTGACGCTGAGCCACGTTGTCTCCCCCCACAGTTCTTCGAATACTCAACGGACAGTGAGATCCGCTATAACACAAGGGAACCTAGTGGATGTGTTGCAGGTGACAACATCAGCACCTACCTGATTGTCCAGCTGTGCAGGAAACAAGGTCACCCTGTACCTGCTGATCAGAAATTTGTCTTCCGAGAGGTAATGAGAACTTATTGGAATACATTGTATAATCGGTGGAATTATATAATATATATAATTATATTCATATTTGATGTGTTATGACTCCATTGAAACGGAGAACTGAATCTTATTTATATTTACTTGTGAGGCAATATGCTCGACATGACTCATTAATATTATAGAGTCATGTTGAGCACATTTCTTCGCTGCTCCGAGATCCAGATGTTTACTATCAGTTCAGTGCCTGAACTCGCTTAGCATGTATTCAGTGTAGACAACATCTAAATGTAAATGGAGTCAGTATGGAGTGAATGGATGTATCGATGAGGCAGAAGAGCAGGGAACTAAACAATGAAGGGAGGGAGGTGAGGAAGGTAGGAAAACAAAGCAAAACTGGATGAATAAATGAGCAAGAATACTCCACCTACAGTAGCTGTTATGTTTTGAACCTACTTGTAAACACTATGTAACTAATATGTTAATTTTTTACATTTCTTTATTCATATTCTCCAAACTGGCTGTTTTCAGGACGGGACTCTGTACCACGAGGCGAGCCAGAAGTGTGTTCAGGCAGTAGACGATAAAGACAGCGGGTCTCCGGCCCCGTCACTCAGGCCTTGCTCTGACAGCCTCTACCAAAAGTGGTTCTTTGAGGAGAGAAATTAAAAGGTTCAAACCTGAATGTATGTACAAAAAATGTCTTTCAGGGCCAATATCCTTGGGAGAGGATATCGATGATGTTGGAAATGTGTGCCTTGCTCTGAAAGGAGCCCTTAAGGAGGCAGCGCCTGTGCTCCCTTCCAGTTTTCTGTCAGGTAGATTTAACTGATCTATAGGAAAATTTACCGATCAGTACTTGCTCTCTGAAATAATCTGTAAATATATAGTATGTACATGAGGGGAAAAAAAATGTTTGGGTGCTGTTGCTGGGAGACAGGGACCTGCTGGAATATGAAATGTGTTTCTAATCACGGGGATGTTTGAGAATTGGTGATGAGCTGCAGAAAAGAATGTAAATTATGTAGTTTTTTTTTTTTCCTTCACTCTTTTGTGTGAGTGAGACCAACTCGAGCACAAGTGTATAAACACTGACACATGTGCCTCCATTGAATCCCTTGCTTAACTGACCCTGGTGATCACATCCAAAGCCTGTTAGGAGTTAGTGGCAGACATTACAGTGACTTTCCTGATGCTGCTTTGGTTATTTTCATCTTATCCTGTAGAGGGCGCCAGTGCACCTTGTTGCACTGTACTTTATTCATCTGTGCTTTTTGTTTGTCTAGAGAAAGTGGGACAAATCTTCAGATACTTATCTTCAGAGAACTATAATGTTTTTTAGGACAGTCGAGTGCATATTTAGATCACAGGCATTATGCAAAGAATTAGAAACCGTTAAAGAGAAATCACTTAAACCACTGATGACAAGAAAAACTCCATTCCTTATTCACGTCTGCTTTTACAGAGTTGTTATTTTAAAAGCAGATTTTACTGATGTAAAACAAAACTGCTAATTCTGCTTGGTTTTGCAGTTCATTTGTGCAAAAACATTTAGTACAGTGTACTCGCCTTTGCATGTGAGATCAATAGCCATATTTTATAGATTTAATTCAAGTTGTATCAGATCTCTGTTTTGAATTATTTATTTTGTAGATGATACAAAATGACATCTCATAGCATCACTGCAGACTCACCATCAGTGATACATTTGTGGGAACATTAATGCTGGTGAGTGCAAATGCATAAACTCTGTCTGATGTAACAAGATTTGGGTCTTCTCCCTCATCTTACTGGTCCACTTGGAACCTATTGGAAGTGCCTCGTGTAAAAAGCCCATGATTCAATTATATGACATCCCTTCACCATAATAGAATCATGAGAACTGCACTTGACGTGAATATATTTGTCACACAATTAGACAAATGGGGTTTAAGTTGAGACTGTGCATTTACAGTATGCACGCGTGCACGAGCGAGGAGGCATCCCCAATGAGTAAATGCAGACACTCAGTGGGTTGTACTGATTTGTGCACTCTGACTCTGTGTCCATTCGTCAGAATTGGACAAGCATAGATTCCTCTGTTCCGAGCTGTGGTCACTTGTGAGACAGTCCCTCAGGCTATGCAGAGGGACTGAGGGAAAACACAGCGGAGCAGTAGACAGTTGTTGGTGTCTCCAGAGTCCTGGGATGCCAGATGGCTTTCTGATTGATTTTCTGGTCCTCTCTCAGTTCTTTATCACCACCTCCTCTTCTTCTTCTTCTTCTTCTTCTTCTTCTTCTTCTTCTTCTTCTCTCTCTGAAGTGTTTATCTTTTGGACTGTTTCCAGCCAAATCCTCCTCAGAAGAGCACATACAGTATAAATCTATGTGCTTTTTTTAATTTATGAACAGAAGTGTTCAAGTGTACAGATTTTTAACAGTAGAAGAAGATAATGGTGGAGGCACCATGAAGTCATTTGTGACCTCTTCCATACCATTAACCTTCAGAGGCTGTTGGCCTGTCAGTCTCTAAGGACCTGTGTTAGGAATTGATGTTATGGGATGATCATACTAAATTAGGTATTTGCTGTTGATTCTGGCCGTATACCTGCAAGACGACAAATGTGACATTGAAGAAAGACTATTTTGTCAGCTCTGCAGTTTGGACAAGAGTAGAAGAGGAATTGCTTACTTTGCCAAGTATAATGAATGTACAGTCATATGAATAATGAGTTGTTGCATGGTAACATCAAGACTAAATGAATAGTGCAAAACTGTGGATTCCTGATCACTCTGAACATGGACTCACAGTTTTATTACAGTAGGAAAGAGTTTCCTGAACTAGAGCAGCAGCTGGTCTGAGTAGGATGAAGCCATGAAATACATCCCAAGCACGTTGAAGTATGGATTAAATCCTCAGGGTCAAAGTTCCACACTGTCTATATTCTGGGCTTTTGCTGACATTATGAGCAATTTATGGTTGAGGAGAGAGAGAGAGAGAGAGTGAGAGAAAGCTTGGTTATAAAACAGACAAAACCAAAAGACGAGTAGGAAGAAGGGTCATTTAGGGACAAAGCTTTATTGTTGCCCAAATTGAAATACGTAATATGCACTGAATGTCCAGGAAGGTCCTGATAATGATTTCCAAACTGGGCATAGTCCCAGGCAATCCTCCAAACTCTGTAAAGCTGTTATCTTTCCATGATTTAAGACTTCATTCTGTGTCATCCATGGAAGTTAAGTTTCAGCAGGACCAGGTGAAATAGCGGTTTTAATACAGTGCTCATGCTTTATGCATCAAACGCTTAGGAAGTGTCAGATTTTCCATTTTCTTCAGTTTGCGTCCTACGCCTGTGAATGCAGTAAAAATATTCCATCTCATTATTCAAAAAGGTTATTTATTGTTCACTGTGACCATCTGTTATTCCAGACATGTCCTACGTACGGGGGCATTATATTGTATGCTAATTTGATTTGATTCTACAGGCAGCTGCAATAAAATTGATATTCGCCAGAAGGGGATCGTATATCTGTCAGGTTGTACAGGGCTTTTATGTCGAGCAAACCTTTGTCGTAAAGAGCGGTGATATTCTGGGGTTCTGTCGGAGCACTTGTACATGCAAACTGGGTGATAGTACTGTGCTCAGTCTTAGACGGCCAAGCAGTGCTGTTTCACAACAGCATGCACAAATGTTAATGCTGGAATTCAGCAGAATGTCAGGTGTATTAATGCTGTTCATAACTCTAGTGGCCTTTTATAATGATGCAATATGTAATGTAATAAATAATGTAATTTAACATGATTTTTGTATTTGGTGGATCCAATAAATGGACTATTTCTGATATCAGCGTACTTGTTTGATTGTTGTCATTCGTGTCCAAAATGCAGTAAACACATACTGTAAGTACCGTTGGATATGTGTGGATACCTTTGCTTGTCCATTATATCCTTTGATGTGTAATGTTCACTTTTATGTCTTCAAAATATGTATCAGCTTTGGAAACATCCACCACATTTTAATGCGAATGAGATGTAAATTTGAGATGTAAATTAAGATGCTTTTTTGGGAAATGAGAGTGGAAAATTAGAGATTTCCCAGCCATATCTGATTACTTTGATTCCCAGCTGATGAATGACGTGGTGAAACGTGGTTACGGTACCAAGTCGCACAGTTTCCCTTAGTGTTGATGCTTTTCATTCTTACTCTGTTTGTTTCATAGGATGTGTGTGGACTGTTTTCTATCAAAGTCACAGATTATGGTATAAAAAGTGCATACACTCAGCAGCCACTTTGTTAGGTACACCCATTCAACTGGAATTTAAAGTAAATACTGAATTTAATCAACTGATTTATTTAACTACATGGTAGCAACCTACAGGCGACCTGCTGAAGTTGAAATTGCGCATCAGAAGGTGGGCTAAAAGGTGATTTACGTATTTCAGAAACTGTTCATCTACTCAGATTATCACGCACAACCATCTCTAGGGTTTATTGACAATGGTCAAAAAGAAGCAAAAGCAGCAGTTCTCTGGGCAAAAAGCCTTGCTGATGTCAGAGTTAAGAGTAGAACTAGTTCCAAATGGTAGAGACACAACAGTAACTTGCTTCTAAGTAACTTAAATAACCCCTCGATACAACCAAGCAATGTAGAAGACAATCTCTGACAAACAACACATCAAGCCTTGAAGCAGATGGGCAAAGGCAGCAGACGACCACACTGGGTGCCACTTATGCTCTTTATTCAATGTCGTGTGTATAATAAAGTGGCTGGTGAGTTCATACTGGTCTTGATATCTTTATGTGTGCAGTACACGTTTTAAAGACCTAGAGAAGGTAAAATCCAAGCGCGTACTTCACTGCCAGTAATAACACTGAGGGATATTTTTACCCCGTTGACGTCACAGCATGAGACGAGCTATTCTCTGTCTTGCACAGGATGCTCTGATGGAAAATTTGACAGAATTCTGCATAGACGCCGCTGAAAGTGTCTGCACAGATTTTTTTGGCGAGTAGAAGTGCTGCAGAAGACAGTGGTGATGATGCTCTCTGCTGCTTTGCCGCATCCTAACCCTTTGACTGCATCGCCTATGAAAACAGTGCCATGAAATATCCCAACATTCAGCAATTGTGTCTAGTGAAACTGCATTTTGTTGTAGTCTGCATAAGACGTAGGACCAATATTTGTGCATATTGAACCGTATTGTGGCAACACACAACATACCTCATATATGCCTTTAATGATAATGCTAAACAAGGCTCCCTGTGGTGTAAGTCTCTGAAGATGCTCAAGTGTCAGTTGTCAGGGAAGGAGAGGAACCATAGGAGCACATGCATAACCACACAGCGAAAGGACGCCATTTCCACTCTGTGTTGGTTTAGTTTGTGTAATCCCCAATACCCAGCACAGCGTAGGAGAAGGGGCTGTTGGCTGCATACATTAGATGACACACTTTCACTTTCAGGAGAGACTCCAGACGTTACAGCAAACATGTGAGGCCTAGTTACAGAGACGGCATTGCATTTCATATGCACTACCGCTTCCTTGCATCTGATGAGGTGGATCATGTGGTGAAAAGCACAGCAAGACTCTCAGGTGGCAGATTTGTTTTAACAACCATAGCCAACTCTTCCGCAGCTCATCAGTTACGTCTGAGCATTACTACACTTTTATTTGCGAGATCACGTGCACCGTTTCCCTTTTGGCAGAGCGCGTCGGTTTAATTGAAATCCTGGAAGCAAAGTCCAACTGTAAAAATTAATTAACCATGTCAGCCTTCAACAAAACAGATGTGCAAAATTCTAAACAAAGGCAACTTTGAGTGGGTTTCGTTACAAAGGTTGGAGCTACTGTACGCTTTTGTGATCATAGAAGTATGCATTCTTTTTAACAGTGAAGTGAAACAAATACCACAGAAATACTTAGGTGCACTATCTATGAGAGCAATTATTTGTTTCAAATGATGTTCTCAGAATTTTTATAAATACATAAGGGATCGGTTTCCCAGACGTGCCTGGACTTAAATGCTCTTTCAGCTCAAAGCCTTAGCCAGTGTCGGACCAATCTCAACTAATCCATGTCTGTGAAACCAGCCAGTGCTGCATCAAAGGCAGATTGATTGTTGCTTTGCTGCCTTGAGTTACCCACTGTGTTGTGTCAGCCCAGCTGGACCTCAGCAGGATCTCATTTGCGGAACAATCTCAAATTCTTAAGCTCCAAAATATCATTCGTATGCGAGTTTCAGCGCTCAGTATTTTTCCACAATCTGCAGTGATATGAATCCAGAAACGTCATACAGCAACACACAACACTAGCCTTGCCTAATAGTCTGCCATTGTTAAATTTTCCTATTCAAAAACCTTATGATCCCATTTTCTTTGGGGGGCAGTTTTTAACTTAAGTGTGAATAGTTTTATCAACTAGATGAGAATCTTCGGCTTTTATCATAAAAGTGACTGTGGACAATATCTCACCCTTTTCATTTGCTGCTGCAGTCAGAATGTAGCTGCAAATGAGAAGGCCGTAGCTTTGTTAATGACATCAGGGACATCAGTCCGTGATAATGAGTCACTTGTCACTTGCTCAGACTCACAATACAGAGGATTCGGACCATTTGTTGCCGAAGGACAAATATACAAGAGACAACAGATGTTTTTTTTTTCATGGTCGTGTTTGTGCTGCTCTGGATTTTGTTTGGAAAATTTGGAAATTGGAAGATGCAATTACTCTTCCCCCGCAAAAAAAAGCTGTATTTTTTTAGATTTTTATTTGACAAAATAGTGGATTATTTCCAGCAAGATAATTTGCAGAGCACTGGCATTATTCATAAATGAATTAAATGAACATAACAATTAGAAACAACATGTTTTAAATCGCAAAGGCTGCAATTTAAATCTATTTTTGATTCTTCTATCCTCAATGCAATTTAAACAAAACCCCCACATATATAAATTCAAGTTTTGATTGTGTCATGTCATGAAAGAACACAATTTGATATTTTCCCCTAATTGTTCAGCCCTAAATAAATGTAATGTTTGTGGAAGGACAAGCCAGGTAGTAAATAATACAACAGACCACTTGTGTTTTGTTTTGCTGTGGATGTACCTGGTGCTGGTTTCTGCCGAATATGATTTCATATCTTAGTTTGGTGAAGTGTTCTTAATTTAGTTCAACAATTTGGCCCCATCTTTCAGTTGTATCATTTACGGTGACGCTGTCGGTGATGAAGTTAATTATGAGGAGCATTTCCATGGTGGGAGCGAGAGAGAAGGAGTCACAGAGCATATCACACTTGTCTGCTGAAAACAGGAGCCTGACACACTTTTTCTCCCGTAGCAAATTGACATGGCAGAGCCTGGAAATGTATGTGTCACCCGTAATGTAAATGATATGGATTGAGATATAAATAGGATTTAGTAAAACTAAATTCAGTTTACTTTGTACTATGGTGCCTTGTTATGTTTGACTCTCCGCTGAGTTTTCAGGGTTAAAAGCCTCTCAAACAGCAACTCATATTCTGCTTAAGTGAAAAACTGGAGTCACTGTGATTTACACCTTGGCAGATTGTGATTTTTCACAGGCTCCCCCGGGCGTTGCCTACAGAACATTCGCAGAACACCTCTTTAATGCGCTCCCAAAGAAAATGCTTCCACAGGCAATTACCCATTCTCTCTCCCTCACATACATTTCACGTCATCAGATTACTTGATTGCTTCGCAAATGGGCTGCCAAACCCCCGGGGAAAACTAAACCGCCTATATACACATATATATATATTTTCTTTTAAAGAACGTGTTTCAGACATTTGATCAGCCGTAGTTCCGTTCAGTCAAATGTGTAACTCAGGTGTTCAGTTATTAATCTTTTCCAACACATATTTTATTCTCAGGTTCATGGTGGCCTTGAGCTGTTTTAGAGTTTCCGGTGGGGAAACTATGAAAAGTACAGACTGAATCAAATAGGAAACTATTCAGGTTTGGCCTCAAACTGAATTGTCCGTCCCTGCAGCAGATTACTTGATTTGAGCTTCACCCTTCTGAATACAAGCGACATTCAGAAGCGTTATACACTTAATATCAGGGTTTCCCAAACTTCTTTTCATCCATTGTCGACGGCCTCATTACATGACGGTCACGGGGAGTTGGAGCCAACCCCAGCTGACACGGAGCGAAAGGCGGGGGTCAAACCGTGGACAGGTCACCGGTCCATCACAGGGCAAACACACAGAGACAAACAAGCATTCACTCTCACATTCACACCTACACTGTGTTACAAGAGTGTCCAGTTAACCTCTGCGTGTTTTTGGACTTTTGGACATGCACACAGGACAAACATGCAAATTCCACGCAGTGCTATTCACTATGCCGCCATGTGGCCTCAAAATAATAATAATAATAATGATAATAATAAATAAAGAGAGACTGTAGTCAGAACATAAAACAGAAATGAATTAAACAATAAAAGCTGTAAACTAAAAAAGATCAAGAAGTCATACACTTTGCCTAAAAGCACACTTCTGTCTTTAAAAGGACTTAAAAGAAAACAAAGCAGTCTGTGCTGAGGAACCAGGCATATGTGGTATTAAAAAAAATATCACCAGTGTAGTAGGTGCATGAGTGGACCTCTACGTCACCAATAAGATCTTAAAATCCATTCTGAAACTTGTGAATTGATGCTAAAATAGGAGAGATGTGCTCTGTTTTAGCGGTTCCTGTGATAATTGTAGCTGCTGTATTTTGGAAAAAGCAATGACTTACGGAGACGCTGTTGGTTTAGGCAAGTCAACAGTGAGTTATAGTAGGTCTAACGTGAGAAAGGGACATATTCCTGTGTTCTTCAAACCCAGCAGCACCTCAAAGACGAATGCTGGTACGACCCAAAGACTGCACACCTCACACCCAAAAGCAACTTGGTTTACACAGTCCAGTGCAATCAAAACAAAAGAGCCCGAACAACGACACTTGGCTCAACACAGAAGACCCAGGACTCAGTTGTCTACTTCCATCTGAAGGAAAGGGGACACAGATGTACACATTTTGTACAGGGGAGTTTGAAAGAGTGGTGAAGGAAGCATCTATGTCAAAACTGAAGGAAAAAGAAAACAAACAAACTCTCCACACCTATCACCCGCTTACAAAGACAAAACAAATGAACTTCTTGTGATCACATTTGTGGTGACCTTTGATGATGACCTTTGCAACCTGGAGCTCACCAACACGACGGTCAGGATGAATGAGGATCTACACAGACATTTTAACAAGAGTGAATTTGTACATTACATTGCGTTTCTTTTACCAGTGCCTGATATTAATTTGAATGGGTAAACCAGATGTTTCCAAGAGATACTGTATACGTTTGATAAGTACATTCTAAAGTAATTGTATGCATGTGCTATTTAATAACTTTTAAGTCGAAGGTAACTAAATCTCCTGGAACCCATCTGTGGATTCTGACCCAGGCTTTGGGAACGACTACTTTTGGATACATTAGAGAAGGAACTTTCCCACAGTCTCTGAGAAGACTCTGCAGGTTTTTCTTTTCAGACACATTGGAGAGTTTATTTTAGGTGCCCAGAAATGGCTGAGTGAGATCTTGCTGTCTGATGCTGTTTTTTTTTTCTTTCATTCGTCCCAGGAGATGAAACAAATCCTACACCTTGCATCCTCTGATTTACAGCACTAAGGGCAGCTACACTGCCTCTAATAATAAATGATTAAATTAAATTCTGCCGTCTCTTGAGGGGCTTTTTCACTTAAGGGGTGTAGCGATTCAGGTCAAATGAACGGATCCCTTGCTGTCTGGGTGTAGTCATGTGTGAATCAAATGCCTCATCACTTTGCCGAGGGAGCGTCTGTCAGCTGCGAAAGTTAATTGTGGCGGTCTTCCCCGTGCAGAGCGCGCACGCACGAGCGCGCACGGATGTGCTGTGTGTGTCGCAAAAGACGCAGGGCTCTGCGGCGTCAGGTGTTGTTTCAGTGTAACACGCAGTATGCTCGGAGCCTTTTCGCAAGTGCTCTTTAAAAACCATTTCATCAATTATTGCACAACATTAATCTTAGCTGTTGGAGCAGTGGCGGTGCAGGAGAAACAGGAAAGGAAGCCGGAAGCAGTCAAGCTCACGCGTCTAATGTTCTTTTAAAAGAGAGGCAGCACTTAGAGTGAGCAGTCACCAAGTCTAGCAAAAGAAAAAAAAAAAAAAATCCCTGCCTCTGCATAATTCATTACTGATGATGATGATGATGATGATGATGATGTGCTTGGTCAGACAGACAACCAGCTGCCCCGGCAGAGGAAATCTAACTTTGACTGATGCAGCACACACATGGTGTTAATCATCTCAGTGGTTGAGCTGATGTCTTATTTGGAGTTGATAAAAACATATTCATTAGGGGATGCCTGTCAGTGGTTACCCTCCCTCCCTCCCTCCCCACCTCCCTCCCTCCCTGTTTATTGCCTGGAGTAATTTCACTTTCTAAATGAAGTATGTCTCCGAGGTGAATGTGAAGCTCCAATCGGCACCCAACTGGCTTCGCTCAGCGTAAACTGAACACAGCTATTCCAGCACTGACCAAACGCAATAGAAAGTTGCACCGGTGACTCACTAAATAATCCGCTGCAAGAATTACAGAATTAAGTCATGCAATGGAAAAATAAATATGGCCGGACAAATCCAAGTGAGCTTTTCCCCCATTGTTTTCTACCAAACTAACAAGCAACTGGTCGTGAAGTAGCTTCGCTTTTATAACAGGACGAAGACGACACTATTGATTTGACCTTCTCTCCTTCTCAGCAAAAAAAAAAAATGTGAATGTGTACTTTTGTAAAATGTCATACTATTCCTTTAAGAATGACTGGAGGTCATCATTGGATTAGAGAATTTGGAATCTAAGCGATAACATATTATTTAAGCTGTGATGATGAACTTGATTGAGTGATTTTTGTTTAACCTCTTTTGAAATGACCAACATTATTGAACATTATTTGTGCGCTTCACCTGAAAACAGGCTCCGTAAAGCAACATTATCAGCCAAGACTGAGGGAGCATTTGTGTGTATACAGCAGCAGCACCAGGGCGGGTGGAGACAAGAAGCTTTTTCCCTAAACGATACTGCTTAACGACGGCACTGCTTGGTGTTTTCAGTCATAATCCAACCTGGCTGCAGCCGTCTCACTTCACTAGCACAATGATCCTGTTGCCTCTTTCTGTCTTGACATGAGGTAAATCATTTCCTGTGTGCAGCGCGAATGTGGATTTCTAAACACTGCTACAATGAGAAATACAGAGAGCCGTGTGTTGAGCTGATCGGCTTAATCAGCATTGTGTGAGCTCATTTGACAATGCTGCGATGGCACGGGCACTTGTTTGTATACAACAGTTATGCAATACAGTTTTAAATAAAGCAGTCTTCAGAAATAAAGGGTCGCAGCATTGAAAGGTTAGGTTTGTGTTTCCCTGCAAAAGCAGTGGGGGATTCCTCCGCTAGATTCTTCTGCTTGTGCATGGTGCCGCATGAGTTGGGGAATGGATCACTGTTGTTGCAGAATCCCAGTGAATGCCAGAACTTGGGGGGTTGGGCTTTTCGGCAGTGGGCCAAGTCAGTGACCTTTCCAGCATGCCAATCGATAAGGCTCAACATCGCAGGGCTCCGGAAATCTCTCAGCAGAGAGATGAGAAGCAGAATACTCATGCTGTCAGATGATGTGCTAATTGCTTGCGGTCGCCAACCTCACCTGCCCCTGCTGGATGAATCTCAGTGGGATGATTTCCTGCTCCTGTGTGCTTCTGTCAAGTGTGGACCCTCTAATCTCTTGGGGCCATATGACTAATCACTGTGTATTTACTAGGTCACATGAAGTGGCATATACTGTATGTACACAAAGTAGTATATGTTAAAACAGTAGCGTGTAACTTGAAAATATAAAGAAGCATTTGTTGCATTCAAACCATTGTCAGATGAGGTCACACGGTTCCTGATTAGGTCTAGCAGCTCCTCACAACTCTCCGTGTTTCCCAGTGGAGCAGTGTTTAGACCTCATGTCGCCCAGTGACACACCAGTGCTACACACAGGAAGTGACTCTTTTTTAAGTCAAGACAGATGGAGGCCACAGCAACATTGCACTAGTAAAGCGAGACGGCTGCAAAGAGGTTAGAGTGTGAATGAAAACCAAAAGTAGCATCCACAAACATTTTCAGAAGTGTAATCTGCTGCCCCCCCCCCAAAAAAACGTCTGATGGGATAAAGGTCTTCTTGTCTCCATCCACTTCTGCACTGCTGGTGTATACACACATGCTCCCTCAGTTACAGTCTTAGGCCTCATTAAAATGGAAACTTTCCCAAAACAATATTTTTCTATTTTTCTTTGTAGTTTTCAAACGGTTCCATCCACAAAAAAATGCCCAAAGACTCTAAAGGCTGTATTACATATGCCAGGCCTGTATGTGGCGCTGTAACAGAAGTGCACCAAAAATGGAGAGGAAGATGTTAAGCATTCATTCATTCATTCATTCATTTTCTAAGCGGGGGCAGATGTTAAGCATGTTGTTGATTGATATATATATATTTTTTTTAAATAAAGCTCTCACTCTCACTCATTTTCTACCACTTTATCCACTAGGGGTCGCGGGGGGCACTGGTGCTTATCTCCAGCTGACACAGGGCAAGAGACAGGGTACACCCTGGACAGGTCGCCAGTCCATCACAGGGCCACATAGAGACAGACAACCATTCACTCTCACATTCATACCTACGGGCAATTTAGAGTGTCCAATTAACCTAGTCCCTTAAATAAAGCTTTATTTGAATAAGCATACATTACAATGTATGCAATCACAAAGGGAGAGACAGAATGAACCAACCCAGGGTGACTAAGGAAAGAAAATAAGTTATCATAAAGAAAATAGATCAAACCAAAGGAAAAAAAGAAAGAAAAAAGGGAGTAATGATGACAACGACGACAAAGAACAAAGATAGGTGGGACTTTGACATCATCATTTTCCCAAAGTAGCCTGTTGGTTGTCTCAAAATGCAAGGGTGGCGTTTTGTGCGTTTCTCACTCTGGGACTCATTTTTTAAAAATTGCGTTTCAGGGCTCCCAAAACGCTGTTTCCATGTGGGTAAAATGCTGATACAATAAAATTCACCTCGACTAGTTTTTACGTGGACAGTCCCTTATAGTGTTGCCTGACAGAAACTCATTTTCAGCTGAAGGACGCAGCATACAAATAATGTTACATCATTTCTGTTCGCAAAGACCAAACAGAAGAGTTACATCATCAACAACAATAACCACAATAAAAAAAAGTTATGCACTGCTGATTTAAAATATTATAAAGCCTTGTGTAAAACTGTATTTGAGTTGTATTTAAAGCTTGATAAAATGTGAGACATAGTATGTTATCAAACAAACTGCACTTTCTTTTTTTTGGGGGGGGGGGGGCACTTGAACTCACATGATAATCATAAAGGAAGTGAAAGAATAAGCCTTTTAGATAGGAACATCTGCCACTTCCACACACACACACAAAAAAAAATGTATATGACAGCATTTTCCTGACTTTGGAGAGCTAAACTACAAGTGTTCACACTGCTACATATGAAATGCCCAGTACTTGGAGTAATTGTGCACAAAAGTGAAAGGTGAGCAACACTCAGCGGGTAGTGGTATAGAAATAGTACATGCAGGAATACATTCATTGAGGCTGCTTGCTGATAATGAGCCTGCAGACATGTGGAGGAGAGGC
This sequence comes from Brachirus orientalis, assembly GCA_016785285.1. NCBI lineage: Eukaryota > Metazoa > Chordata > Actinopteri > Pleuronectiformes > Soleidae > Brachirus > Brachirus orientalis. The sequence goes on along the minus strand of JAFBJR010000113.1, from coordinate 4,628,406 downwards.
AGCGAGCAGGGCCAACTCCTCTTACCGCCTAACTCCGCTTTCATCGGCCTGCTTTCATCAAGCTCAAGTGCCACAGCTATTAGACCTTTGTGCCATGTCGAGGGGGGGAAGCTGAATGTGCCAGCACGGTTGGTTGGGTTACTTCCAAACTGCTTCCCACAGCAGCTCTTTGATTATGCACTCAAACGTATGATTAGCCTTAAGCATTTTGATTTTTAAACAAACTGCATGAATAAATTTGGTCACTCTGGTTTTTTTTTTTTTTCGGTGTTACTTTGTCTCACAATGAACGGATCCAATCAAATGTGAAGGGAAAAGTAACATCCATTTAACAGACTGAATTTCTTTATTGCAGAAATGCTGGTTTAAATAATATTGATGTATCGTAATATTTTATGTATTATTATACCTTTTTTGAGGAGTGGAATTTAGGTAGTAATGTGTATACTTTTTTTTTTTTACTTTCTGTACAGTTTCTTTCAATGTTTTGATTTTTTTTTTCCATGCATGCACACTATATGGATGAAGAAATGTGTTAAAGGTGCACTATGTAAGATTTAATAACAGTTATTAGTAAAATTGCATGTTGCAGCTCAGTATCTCTCACCGCACTCTTTGCTTCTAAGCATGTAGGAGAACCTATGGTAGCCTTCAGTTCTCATTAAAACTGAAAAGGTGTGCCCAATGAATTGTCCTGATGTACATTTTTTTTCTTAAAAAAAGGTTGTATTCGATGCTAATGAAAACAACATTTTATTAATTTAGACGACTGTGTACTCAGTGAAATTATATTCCGTTTCTGCCTGATGGTAATCATTGCGTCCTAAACCCTGGACCTTTAACTGTTTATAATATTGCATATACAGGGATATTTGTTCATATTTATATTGCATCAGGTCATTTGTTATTTTACATGTTCAAAATGAAGTGTTCATTAAATACATGCCCTCACCATCCATTCAAAACTCACTGTGTCTCTATTTTATTCCTGCCCTCTTTGTGATGTTTGAAACTGAATGACATGGCTATAGTGCAGTGTATCGTGCAGATACTTCCACTGCATGTCAGAATATTAGCCCTGATGGGTGTTGGTTGTCAGTGGCAGGTACAGTATGTAGTTTTCTTTCTCTGCCCACATGAGAGAAGACACAGAAACACAATCTACTGAGCGGAGGCAGCCACAGGCACACTGTGGAGGTCCTGCCAGAGAGGAGCCAGTGAGTGAGTGGCAGGTGGCCCGGCCCAAGGGACTCCTAATGAAGAGAGTCTGCCTGTCTGCTTATTGATCCAGCCACATCAGCTGATCTGATGCCTGGCTGACTGGCAGACTAGAGGGAGGCCCTTTAATGGGCACCTGGGCCACACATGCATGCATGCACACACACACACAACACAAGTTTCCATGACTTTAGAGGACATTGCATTGACTTACATTGATTTCCTGGAGACTTACTCTAACCTTAACCATAATTACTAGTGCCCGAACCCTAACCCTGACCCTAAGCCTAACTTTAAAACATGCCTTCAACTTAAAAGTTAGTATTTTACATTATGAGGACTTCCCCCATCATGTGACTGTGTAAACAGATTTAGGTCCCCACAACATATGGGATACCAGGTACACTGCATTGACACCCTTTCATTTGGACAGCCTAAAACAAAGCATTATCCCTAACTTTAATCAGAACCAGTAAATGGCAAAACCTAACCGTAACTTTTCAGACAATTCAGAGATTCACTCTAAACTTAACCAGTTCCTCAGAAATGAGGTCCTGCCTAATTAGGACCAGGATTTGGCCTCCATGAGGACTACTGGTCCTGACAAGGTTAGTATTTATTTTAGAAAAGGTCCTACAGATGGAACAAATACAAGTTCACACACACACACACACTGTTGTACCACAGCTCAGTGAATGAGTACAGTAAAATGAGACAGAGGAACAACAGATACGTGTCTGTCTCAGTGTAACACAGCATTTTTAGGCACGAGCGTGCATAAACACACACCAAAATGCTCCTTCAAACTCACTCATTATTCCTGGGACTGTCGACTTATGTCTTGTTGCGTTGCCTGGGTAATGCATCTTAAGCCTGGCTATCAAATATGAATGAAGCGCCGACTTCCTCATCTATCTTTCATGGCTTTCATTTGTTAAACTGTTTGCCTTAAAAAATATTTTGGATGTTCCCAGTTACTGTTGTGAATACCATGCTCAAGCAGCAGAGGGCCTATTAAAAAAAACTGAACATTCTGCTCTGGTTTGAGAGAAGCTTATAGTTTTTCAGTAGATATGTTAGTTAAAAGATTGTTTTTCACGTGGGTAGAGCCTTATCGATGCAACTGCAATGTTTCATTTCATAGTGTGCGTGACAACATGATCGACTGTGTGTCGTCTGCAACTGTATATTTCGAAAATATACAGTTTACTGCGTGTGTCCTTGTTATCTGAGTGAGTGTGTGATCAAGCCCCAATTGTAGAAGTTTGCTGGTTTTCATTTTTGTTTTTTTGCCTGATTACTTTAATAATATATCCTTGCATTCTAAACAGCTCTAATACTTTGAAGGTTGCACTGGGAGCTGGAGTATCAGCTGGGACTGTCTCTATCTTCTTCTCTTCATCCAATTCTGCATGTTTTTGGATTGTTTGAGAAAACTGCAAACATTTGGAGAAACTGCTATGAGGTCCCAGCGTTAACCACTGTACTATAGTGTGCTGTGGATTATGTAAGACATGTACTGTATTCTGTTTAAGGTTAGTATAAGCTGTATATTTTTGAAAATATTACACAACAATTTAAGTCTTCCAAACGGCATGTATTGTCCATTTTGGTCCAATTCTCTCCCTCACCTCTCGTCCGTCCCTCATTTTCCTTTCACCCCAACCAGCCGAGGCAGACGCTGCACATCTTCCTGTTAAAAGGGAGTTTTTTTTCCTCTCCACTGCAGTCTAGTGCTTGATCATTGTGTGAACTGCTGAGCTTCTTTCTTTCCTTGCCTTACCAGGTAAGATGCCTTATATTTGATTAGGCTTGATTGGTGTGTGATGCACTTTGTAACATTTGTAAAGAAAAGCGTACTTTGACAAAGTTTATTATTATTATTATTATTATTATTATTATTATTATTATTGAGGGATTCCAGGTGCAGTAAAACTAGAACCAGATGTATATCAGCCCTGTGGGTCAATGCATCTGAATACAACCCACTGCTTAAATGCACAGTGTGAAAGAAGTAATGACATCTAGTGATGAGACTGCAGATTGTAACAAACACAGAACACCCCTTGCTTTCCCCAGCACATCATAGAAAGAATGTTTTTCTTCTCCCTTTATGTAGTAAACACAAACCCACAACTTCTGGCTGTTTTTTTTTGTTTTTTTGTTGTTGCTGAAGCTGCCGTAGAAACATTGCGGTACATGATGTCAGCCTCTGAAAAGCACACTTTCTTCCAATAAATCCTCCTACATTTTACATTACATTGGACCTTTAAGAACATTTCCCAGGTCTGGCTTTTCAATGATAACCCAGATTTGAGTGCAGCACTCTGAGGCCAGGCTGTGGGAGAAAGAGATCACTCTTAAGATCAAACACACTGTCCTGGTTTAACGAGAAAACATACAAGACCCCTGAGACTGAATAGGTTTTCTACAAAAGGGCACAAGAACCTGACTGCGCACTCCACACTGTCCACATTCCTGAGCCTTTAGGTTATCAACATTTCACGAGAAATCGCTGATCAGTACACACACTGGGGCTCAGAGGGGTTTTACCTCTCCTATGTCCATTCGTACAATCACAGGTGAAGACACACAGAAACTATATCCCCAAATGCTTTTCATTTGTCCCAAAGAACCATGTTTATCACAGAAATCAGCTCACACATACACACATAAATCATCCAGTGGCTTTTAACCTCTTAAGAATGTGCACCGTGAAAGCGTCTGTGTATAATTAATGCCGTTGCTGGGGTAAGCTGAGGTGGGAGGTTTTGGAAGCTGCCGTCCACCCCTTCTATCTCTGAGCTCATGTTCTGCGGCGCAGCACACGCACACGCACACGCTCATGCATCAACATCTGATATTCATTCGACCCAGAGCAATGCCTGGAGATTCTTTTTTCTGCACCACTCTATTGTGCAGCTTATTCTTCATCTCTTTATCTAATTTTCCCCTCAATTCCTCCCGAGAACCATTTTCGTTCGCTTCACCCTTGACCCCAACTTGCTCGTACTCCCCTAAAACTTGCTGCTTTATCACTTTGAGTGAAAGTTTGTGAGGAGGATTTTGTGTGTGCAAGAATGGCCTTGCATTTAGGAAGGATTTTTGGCTGTTTGTGTGTACTTGTGCCTGCTTTACTGTATATGTATCACCTCATAGGCACTAATTAGAGTGACAGTTTTTATTAATAGTTTGGGGCTGATGTGTGATAGCATGACTCTGGCTTTCCTACTTGCTTATTTATCCTGCATCATTGCCACCCACCGGCCTTAATTATCGAGCTGAAGATCAGAACCCTGAAGCAGATGACACGCTGACATATTGTCACTTCTAACTTCAGAATGCACCTCTTTAAACCTCAGGTTATACTGTGTTCATCTATATTTGTGTGGATTCCAAGTTATAAAATATACAGATTGTCAAGCTTAATTCTATATTCCAAGGTTGTGTCAATTATTAATCACAGAAAACAACAAAACAACTGCCATTTTGATACAGAACGGTATCTTTGTTGCTTATCAGAGTAAAGAAAATTTCCCATTTTGTCTAAAAAGATAAATCCCTGCATGGATCACACATCCATGTAGCATACACACATTATTTTCCCTCTATCTATTTGCTGAGTATTACACAGTACATAGTATATATTAAAAAAAACCATCCATTTATCTATCTAGGACGATGCTACAAAGACATTGTTAACATCGACTCTTGTTAAATCTCATTATTTTTAACCTACAGGCATGTGAAATTGCTGTTGAAATGATCCGCCTTGCTGTAAAGCGGTTAGGCTCTCGTTGACGTTGGAAACCATCATTGTAAGTGTGATTATATAAGACACAGTTCTTGCTATTACCAAGACTTGACAGTAATCAAAATAGTGTCCTCCCACAGCTCATCTGCAGCTGAAGCTCTTTTTGAAGGCAGTGGCCTACTTTACACCGTCTCTCCTCAGAATCCCCATTCAATTTCAGAATGGAATAATAATAAAAAAAAAGGATATGATAACCTCTCCGTACCGAGGAAAATATAACAATGTAACGCACTCATTCAAGATGATTTTTTCCAGGGTGCAGAGCAGAGGACATCCTTTAAAAGGAAAACATGATGTGTGCATTTTCTGTCCATTCTGACACAAAACTGAGCCTGGAAATACTCTTATATACTGCTTATATATGTTTGCATTTGTCACTTTTCAGCCTAACCAGGTACATGTCTTAGGAAGTCCTACCTAGTAGTGTCCAGATTGCCCAAAGACCAATACGTTAATAAACATTTTTTTAAACATACAGCTTGTGCATTCATACACTTAAACACAAACCAACCAACAAACCAGTCACACAAAAATGAACACATTCAGCCACAAGACACTTTATGTATATTTCTTGGGGTCCAGTTACTGTGACCTAAGTGACTGAAGGTACCGACCTTTAACTAACTGCTGATCCACTGAGATTTTCTCTATGGTTTACAGTGAGAGGTGTAAAAAAGAGAAAATATCCAGTCAGCAGCAGTTCCCTGGGTGAAATTGCCTTGTTGATGCCAGAAGTCAGAGGTGATGGACACTCAATTTCCATTTCTTTGAAACCAAAACACTACACGAACAGTCATTTTTTTTAAAACTACGGAGAATGGTTTTGATGATTGTGCAGTTTCATGTTCGTTGCTTGCACATTTAAAACTCTAATGTATAAAAAAAGGGTCATCAGCAGTTTTTGAAAATTACAGGATAACTCTGGCCCTAAACTATGACAAAAACCCTTTATTAATAATAATTAGAAGTTACTTAACTTCAGCCATTTTGAAATGACGTTGCGGGAAAAGCTCAGCTGTGTTTTATAACTTAAATAATGGCTGCGATTGCTCACATTGGTGGTTTTAATTATCTTTGCTAATTAGACCTCCTCTCAGGACGGAGTGTGCTTGTATAGACTTGGCTTGATTGACATTATTAGGTTGGGACAAGGTAAACAGTTGTGGGCTGGAAGGCATTTTGACATGTCCCATTAGGCAACAGCACAGCAGTTGTAAATAGCAATTTAAAAAAAAAAAGAAATAAAACACAGCCAACCTTAAGCTGCCTTACTTTTAAACGGATATGCATGCTGTGTCACTGTCGCAGCCTTACTGTAAAACTTGAGTCGAGCAAAGCCTTTGTTCATTTTACACGCGTGCGTTTCCTACCCTGACAAGTCAAAAATGTCAGCTGTGGAAGAAGTGTCTCATTAAATGGAGCTCTGGTGACATCACCTTCCACCTGAGCCAAATCTAATCATCCAGAATAATAGTAAACACATGTGGTGGGACATCAACCTGTCACTGCACGCTTGAGTTTGTCCACTCTTTTTTGTTTTTTTTTTTTAAATATATTTGATGTGGTTTAAATGAATTTGAACCTGTACTTGGCCCGGTGACAGGCTGCTGACCTGTCCGGTGAACCCCTGACCTGTCCGGTGATGGCCTCACATCTCCCAGCAGCTGTCTGTAAACAGTCAAGATAACTGATGGCTGGTCCTGTACTTGTAGAAAGCGAGTTGGGATTGAACATTTTCAGGGTAAATTCCTCAAAGTCAGTTCATTATTAAAGTCACAAAATAATAAAATATATTATTAAATTATAAAACAACACATTCCAAAATGTTATCCCTCATCTACTGCACAGAAATGCATGTTCCTGCAGCTGTGGGAGCTTAGGAAAACATACTCTCAAAGTCAGAGAATAATATGTAATATTAACATTCTGTACTGTATAATTATAGCCATGTAGAGGAAATCCTACCTTGTAGCCTTTTTATAGTGCTGAATAATCCTCATCTCAAATTTCTGATACTGTAGCAGTGAATTTCTCTGCCACCTATCAGTGCATGTATTTAACTTTCACTGCTGCAGGAGTTCATTTGTACATGGGTTTTAAGTACAGGGACATGTGATGTTCCTTTGTTGGTTTAAAGCAACAGTAATTGCTTGTAATACTATTTACACATATTGTTTTAGAAATGACAATTTAACCATTTGTTTGCCTATGCAAGTGTATGTATTTACAGTAGTTCTTATTAATGCCATAGTGACTACCAGCAAAAGCAGTTTTTAGCATATCTCACTAAAAGACGCGCACACTTTTTAGACCAAAGAAAGCAAAAACAAAACAACAACAACAAAAGACTTTGGCTTTCTGTCCACCAGCAAATGAGCCATCCCTCTTCTTTATCCCAAGGGGAAAATTGCAGTCGACAGTCTGCAGTGTTTTCAAGTTTTCCAATCTCATAAAACATGCATTCACTACCTCCATGCCTGGAACACGCCCTGTTGACAAATTGCTACCCAACTTGTTGGTATGCATGGAATTCACAGGACTGTGACTTCAGATTTTGAAACCAATTATTTAAATAGCCACCACTGTAACTGGCAGGACAAGTGCGTCGAGAACAAGGGGGAGCAGCATCTCAGACATCATAATAAAAATGTTCCCTGCTATATGGTGGGATAACTCGTCTGCACCACGTCGTGACATCATTGTCACTGACTGGGAGTTTTGAGATCAGGTGTTGATCTGGCACGAATGAAATTTCTGGCTTTTAACTCTAGTTCAAACAAGAAAATCACAGTGTTGTGCAACATGATATCACAACCTAACTCAACACAATGTGACTAAATCTTACATTACTGACTGGATGTGTGTGTGAGGACGTTCCAGTTATATCTTTCCGTCCACTTAGATGCTCGAGAAACTAACTAAATAGCTGAAAGTGATATGACAAAAAAAAAAAAGTGTGATTTTCCATGAAAGTGACATGCAGATGAACAAGATGTACACGGATATTCTGTCAATGAGCACAAGCATCTGAGCAGTGAAAGATGAGAGCATCATAAACATCATTTTCCATTCATTCTTTTCTGAATAGCTGGCATTTAAAATTCATAGAGCATGTTGTGGTGCATTGTCAAGAGTTTCGGTGAGCGATGTCCTCAGGCAGCCCCATTAATCTCTTTTAAACAGGGACATGTGACCTATCAATGTGTGTGTGTGTATGTATTTAATGCATTTGAGCACCGAATATCAGATGTTTAATAGTAATATAGCTTAAAATGTGTTCTTTAGGTTGTTTTTTTTGTTGTTTGGTCAGTGCCACAAGAGAAAAGAATCTGATGGAGGCAAATGAACCCATTCACATTAGAAGAAAGCTGTTGTCTAAGGTGCTGCATGAGTATGGTCATCTCCAGCCATAATATGTAATTTAATCTCTGATTACTCAAGTACTATCACTATTTCCCCGCGTGTGCTTCAGACCACAGATGGCAGAGCCATGATCGAAAGCTTATTGAATGAGTCGTAATCTGGAATGAAATGTGGATTTTCCTTTGGGTGTCTGCAACAATCATTACGACGTGTTTAATTTAGAGTTCATTGATCGATACCTGACAATTTAAGTTATGTTTTTAATACAAACCATGTGCAAATTGAGATACAACATTTCAGAGCCTTTGGTATTTTGCTCTCTTTGGAGTGCAAAGTGTGCAAAGGTACAGGTGCCTATAGCTAAAACTACCCTGGAGATGACCTGGATGACTGAGAACCTTCGGAGATACAGTATTAAAGGTACAGTGTGTAAGATTTGGCTACATTTATTGGTGCACTTGCTTGTTGCAGCTGAATATCCCTCACTTCGCTGTTCCTACCAACGTTTGTTAGAGAAATCATGTAGCCTCCAAAATGTTTAGTTTTCCTGTTGTGGGCTATTGTGCTATAATGGTATAGTGCTATAATGTGCTATAATGAGCTGACCCAGCTTCTGATATAAATATAAATAAGGCTCACTCTTGGGTAATGGGAATATAAATAAATAAATAAATTTAAAAATCACATAACGTCATTGTAGACTTTTAAGAAAGTAGACATAATTATTTTACCTTCAATACCATTTTATCCTCCACGTTGTGTCTAATCTACATATTTCTCATCAGCTGCTGCCTGCGTATCGGAGGTATGTTCTAAGCAGGATGGGATGTTTGCTGTTGTGAAAGAAACAGATGGGACGACAACTTGACCTACTTTTTCTTCGGGAACACTGAACAGAAAAGAAGGCTATTTTTTTGTGCACATACATTTGATTGCAGCAAACTCTTCCCACTTCTTCCCGGCTGAGTTATTTGTATTGAAAATAAATTAAGAACCAGACATACACAGATCAATAAGAATATCCTATAACACTCACAAGTTTTTGAAGGAGTTAAAATATATTATTTGAGTCTGTGAAATCAGAAGAATAGGAAATTGTTTGCGTTAGAGTTGAAGACTGCAATAATGGCCGTTTTGTGACAGCAAAGTTAATTAATTTAGGAAAAAAATAATATAAATGCTTGCAGATTTTATAGTTCATAGTTATAGTACACTATGTACTCATATTATTCTTTCTTAAGTTTCAGTTTTGCCTCCCACGCTGTTGAAAGAGGGTGATAAAAGTCACAGTTCATACATTTTGGGATCATACAAAATCAATCTGTAAATGCCATATTTATCCTTATGTTTAACTGCTTATTTATCACTGCTTTTATACGGTATGGTAATTAATCTGCACCTGAGACAAAACCACAATACAAATGTCTACCATCATGTGTTGTGGCACGGTATGACAGAAACGTGATGTCGCAACCTCAAACTGCTGCCCCACTATCTCTTTATTCATGTAAAAAAATGAGATTTTAGCATAAATAACTCATCCAACTCAGAATTGTTACACCTTAATTATCCAGGCACTTTTAAAATGTAAGTATAATGGTACATGGGATATTGGGGGGTCAAATATGCCTTTGTTTTGAAGTGCAGCTGCAGCTGATGAGTTGAAAGGCCTTTATATTTTCCCCACATGCGGAGAACATTTACCCCTTTGGCAGCATATTCTGTTCACTTCCCTCGCCTCTTAAACAATAGCACGAATTGAGCCGCAAACTGTTAAAATAATTGCCTTTTTTTTTTTTTTTTGGACCAGCGTACCACAGGAGACACTAATCCTTGTACACGCACAGAAACATGAATGAGATGAATATACCCTGCCCAGGGGAAGCACAGGTAATGGACTGATGTATAACAGAGTAAATGAACGCCCCACCTTCTCTGCTGAAACCTAACAAATGCATCTGTCTCTCATAACAATTTGTGTAGGTCCTGTGGGATTTAATGTTCCAGTGTTGGTGTATCAGAAACCAGAGAGAGACGTCTGTGGTGACCAGGAAAATGTTTTCTATATGATAAAAGGCAATGGGATTTAAAAAAAAATCTAAAATTACTCAATCATTTCCGGTGCTGGTATGGGCAACTGATCAGGAGACAACTCTGTTAAACCATCGTGCTCGAATCGGGTAACTGACAAATGTGGTACTTAACCGATTAAATTAGTCTCAGCCCTAATGCTGACAGCAATTAAGCCTGAGAATTATTGCAAAACAATTTAAGTATGTTGCCTTGTGGGGATATTGGGTTTAAATACGCATTGTGAACAGTCTCCAGGATGGAGCGGCATCACGCACTGTCAGTTTGTTCAGTGTGTCTCTCTTCATGCATCAGACACAAATAAATCAATCCCTTCTGTGTCTTATGCTGGATCCCAACCACTCATTAAGTACAATATGTTTTTAATATGTCATGTGTAAGTGGGTGGATGGGCCAAGGGTGGAGAAGGTGTTTATTGATGCTGTGTTCTGTAGACATTTTAGTATTTTAACCATTCAGTTTGATTCAGGTATTGACATAATTGTCTGCACTGCTGTTTCCATGAAGCAAGAACAGTGTTCACTGATAACATGGCTGACTTTAGGGACAGAGGCAAAAATATTTAACCACTTATCAGAATAAAATCTACATCCGCTGAAGTCTATGATATGTTAAGAATGTTCATATTCTTGAATATGTTTCTTGGCGTAGACAGCCTTTGGTGGCAGGAAACTAAAGTTTGTAGATAATCGGTTTGAAAAATCAACTGTTTTTCAATAATCCAATGCTGCTCTCATCAGATAATCTTGAACGTGTTATCTCATAACGTCTGTGTTTCAATTATTTTTGTTCAGATTTAACTGAGTGACACAAACATTCCTACAAAAGCGGCAGTAGATCTTGTGTCACTGCAAGCTAAAAACACAGATTTTCTTCCTTGGAAAAGTCTATCTAATGGTGAGATAAAGCGTCAAACATTTGAAAGATACGATATACTTAAACAGGTGTAGATTTTATTTGTTGAGCATTTTGTTAAAGTAGCTTGCTGAAATCTCTTTTTTCCTCTCTCTCTCTCTCTCTCCCAGTTGGCAGTCGTACTAGTAAATGTGAGTGTCCATGTCCCAGGCAGGTTTCAAGGTAAAGGTGGAATGGCACACTTCAAAAAAAAAAGGTGATTTATCCCTTTAAGGACAGGTTGTACAATGTTTTTAAAGAGTTCAGTTGACAATCCTGTTTTCAGGATTGGACAAACCATGATGAGAACAGTCACTTTTTTTTCCCCTTACCACTTCCTGTGATCTGAATCCCCCCCCCCCCCCCCCCCAAAACCCCCCCCCCCCCCCCCCCCCCACCCATTGATGATGTCTGAACTGCTGTCCTTTGGCCCATTTAGTTTAAGTGCTTGCCACATAATACAATTTATTTATTTATTTATTTTTAAAAAAGCCCCAGTCCTTGTGACTGTGTTTATGTCTAATATTGATTTTCCTCTTTATGATTGGTCAGAGTGGGAGCTCTCTCGTATTTGTGGTGATGCTCCAGGTTAGTGGAGGAGGTTCCAGCTGCACATCATGCAGCAGCTGTGAACACGAACAATCTCACCACCGCGGCATTTGTAAAGAGCCCCTGAAATATAGCTGGAAGAGGTGACTTTCTTTTTCTTCTTTTTTTTATGTGGTTCTTATATGCGGTGCAACACATAGCATGGCATGTTTGTATACAGCCCTAATTTAACTGGAGCGTCCATGCATGTCTGAAACGACGTCTGCCTCCGTCATAAAAGCCCAGTAAATCAGCCTCGGCTGTCAAACCGCTGATGAGTCTCTGCTCTGTACACCAGGCTGCTGTATCCCTCTGCCTCCTCCCTCCCTCCCTCCCTCGTTTCCTCTCCTCCTCCTCCTCCTCCTCCTCCTCCACGTTCAGTGCTCCCTCTTGCGCGCACGGTGAGCATCAGCATCAGCAGCAGCATCAGCAGCAGCAAAGGCTCCGGCGCCTCTGATGCATCATCGCGGATGAGCATCCCAGTCCCGCCGGCTGTCAGGGAAGACTCTCTGGGCATCTGTCCATACAGGACCCCTGCAGACAAGCTTTTTCAACATCAGCACACGTGTGTGTCTTTTCACTCTTCTTCTTTTTTCTTTTTCTTTTTTTGTCCCCCCCCCCCTCCGTGTCCTTCCGCTGCCTCGAATCCACTCGGGTCTCTGCGTCGCGTTTGGCAGGGATGCCCGCAGTTGACAATCTCTTGGCTGGGAATTTACTTCGGAGGTGATTTTGCATCCGCAGCATCTGTCGGCGACAGTGACTGGTGTGTGCGTGCGCGTGTGTCCACTCTGTGGAGATAATCCCGGTGTTTTTCCTGCGCGTTCCCCGGGACATCCGTGTGCTTCTAAGAATAGTGGTTAAAATTAAAGGTGAACAGGAAGAGGGGCTGCTTGTCTGGACTGGACGTCGAGTGGATGACGGACGCCGGGAGAAGTAGCTCTCCCTCTGCAACGTCCTTGGAATATTTTCACACGGGAACAGTTAGGGGATAGACGTATTTTGACAGTGTGCAGTGCTCAGTATAGGAGAAGTTTGCCCACTGCAGGGGCTGCTGCGGTTTTCGTGTCTGCTCTGTTTAATTGTACGGCTTCCTTGGCGGACGGGCGTCTGAGAATCCCGGAGGAGCCCGACTTTGCGATGCCAAAACAGTGAGAGTGCGGCGGGCTCTCTGTTGGTCACCCTGCGCGGCAGCATGGCTCCAGCCCGGAGGGACTGCAGCGGCTGGGAGATGTTCCTCCCGACGGGATGCCTGCTCCTCTCCGTTTTGCTGTTTCACCCTGCGCTGGCCAAGGTGTGCAACGACCGCACCAAACACGGACAGGACAACAGCTGGTTCACCAGGGACCGAGAAAACTTGCCCATCATGGTTCTCATGCCCATGAACAAGTCAGCGCCGATGAGCGGCATCAGCCAGGGGATCGTGCCCGCGGTCCAACTGGCCATCCAGCACATACAGGAGTCCGGGAAGTACTCTTTCTCGCTCATCACCGAAATCTACGACACCGAGGTAACAGACATTGCGGTGGAGTGAGTGTGTGCATGTGTCTTTACGCGCGCGCGCGTGTGTGTGTGCGCGTCCAAGAGGAAACGTTGTGTTTGGTTTCTGCACAGACCCACCGACGAGCTTATGCTTCCACTGCGCAAAAAAAAGTAAAGTGCCGCACGTCGCCTTTATCACGAATGACTACGCGATGTTAGTCTGGGTTTTTGGTTTTTTTTCCATTTTCCATCCAAAAGTGTCGCTGTGCGTTGATGGTGCGCTTTAACGCATCAGAAGTCACTGCATCATCACCACCACCATCATCCACTGCGTTTTAACGGTTACTGCATTCTCAGGATGAAGCGGATTGATCCACGTCTGTCACCGTCGTTACATAGTTGACTTTTAATTTCACCTCGGTCTTTTGCTTTAGTTGTCACTTTTCCAGGTGTGTGTGTGTGTGTGTGTGTGAGACTTAAACCGGTTTTCAGCTGTGATGGTTTTCAGTCACGAATTCAGCACATCTTTATTTATTTATTTATTTATTTTTGTTATTTCTTTTACCGCTTCTCACCGCGCCTGAAGATGGCGATAATTGGAAATACGAATTATTGCGACTCCTTGCAACAAGAGCTGAATCTCACATCACTCTTGCTCCAGATTTAGATCTGTTCATGTGGTAACAGTAACAATAACTAAGGCTCTAATCCCTCCAGCTGAAGTCATCTTGATGTTCAGTCATTGTTAAATCTCTGTAAGCTTTGACAATGTGGGTGTGCTCTCAATATTATGTTTACACTTGAATCCTCTGACTAATTCAGCAGTATTATTGTCATTTAAAGATGCAGAAGAGTTGAGCAACTTAAATGCTGATTTATATGGTATTGACTTCTACCTAAATAGATAAATGGAACAGTGCATTTATAACCTGTTTAGGTTTCATGGTCATTTCTGTCCCTTGATCTTTACATTGTGGTTTGTACCATGTAGTAGAGTCAGAATACATACTGTATGTGCACAGGTGTGTCTGTGTGAAAGAGAACCAATCTCTGTGGACAGACACAAGCCTTCACAGTCAGCATGAGATTAATAAGAGAACTCATAAGACCAGTGTTATTCGATGACTTGCTGCTAAAAGGCTAAACTCTGTTAAACTGCAGTGGCACTGACAATCCCGTGGTGCTTGATATCTGTTTCGTTTACAGGCCAGATGCTAATCCAAGATGAGGTTTGTTTGTTTTTTGAATCTCGTAAATCAAAGTATTTCATGGGCGCAATAAAGTAAACCAACAGAGTGACATATATTTGGAAGATGACAAAGAATCAGCCAGAAGATTTTGTGAGAGGAATGCGATTGCAGTAACATTGTAAGAAACAAGAAAGGCACATATACACACACAGCTTCCCCACATACCAAGCGCTGATGTCAGAAAACAATACACGCATCAGTGCGTTCATTGCAGCTAGCAGCAGGCCAAGTGTGTGCCTGTGTGTTGTTTGTATGTGTGTGTATATGTGGGCACTGGGATTTAGCCTAGCAGATGTAAGTAATCAGTCCCTGAGCAGAGGCTCTTTATCCCTTTATCCCCCTGTCAGTGGAGCCATGGGTAGACAGAGCAGGCCCAGTCCGGTCCCTGGTGGTGTGGCGCTCGGTGGTGATGCTGATGAAGGGGATGGTTAACACTGGGTGGCTGTCCCATCGTAAAAGGCCTGGGAGCTGAGCCTGTCCTGCTAGGACGAGGCACTTGGAGGTTATAGAGGACTGAAGCAGTAGTGACAGTAGTAGAACAGTTCTCCTGGTGCTGACTGAGATCATTGTGAATGCACTGAAGCTCTAAAACTAGAGTACTGCAGGTAGAAAAGAAAAAAAAACCCAACAACAATGGTTTATATCAACTGGAGGGCTTAGTGAAGGGGTCAGCGTTGGTCCTCCATGGCAGCAATAGATGTATGAGTGTGGGTTTTAGGGTAACTGAGCACTGATACTGTAACTCTGCATGCTTAAAGGATGAAAGCTCTGGAGAGGATGGGACGCAGTGGAGGAAGATGGATGGATGGATGGATGGGATAGTTTGAGCAGTGAGCACATTCTAGGCTAAGAGATGCAAGTCTACAGGTTTACAGGATGTGTATGTGTGACAGGACTTGGCAAGTCTACAGGTTTACAGGGGGGGGGGGGGGGGGGGGGGGGGGGGGGGGGGGGATTATTTCCATCTTGTGTTAGGGCTAATCAGTAGACATGAATGTAAAGATCATGAATCAACATGGTCAACTGTTACAGAGCACACCAGGACGGAACTATTTCTAAATGTGGTTAGTATTGACACATTTATTTTCTAACTATGGTGCTGCCATACATGCTGCAGGGGGTTCATTCAGCATGGCTCACCACCTCCATTTTGCATTCACCAACAGAACAGCACTTTTGTCACACAGCGACGGTGCACTTTAAAGACAGCTCTCAGAGCAGGAGGCACGGCCTTTCGCACGCATGTGCTGTGAATTTTGCAATTCGGTAAGAACATCGCGGCTTGAATAATTCATCTCGGCCCGCATTCAAACAGTTGTTTGAACTGCGAATGAAAAGTGACAGCCGGACCACACGCGCATCCTCTGGGATCCAACACCTTTTGTTTGTCATTGGTAGAATGGAGACATTACTTTTGACGCCCTGTGGTAACACCAGACCTGGAAAAAAGGATATGGTGATGCTGTGTTTGATGCCATTTTTCAAGTGGGATTGTTACAAAATGGACAAGATGCTGAAACATTTAATAATGGTGTAAACTCAGGGGTCTTCAATGTTTTTCAGGCCAAGGACCCCAAACTGATGGTGACCTGGAGCAGGGGACTCCCTACAATCCCTACAATATATCAAACTACTCCTAGTGCCATGTATATTTAAATTAGGGGGAATAAAAAACCTCTGGTTTAAGTGATAACATGTGTTGGTGAATGTTGTGTTGCTGCATTGACACTCTCTTTTGTTACTAGCTGGTGAATCTGGGACCTGCAGGCAAGCACAGTCCATGTGCAGTCTGGTGGTATATAAAGGCAGAGGAGCTGCATTTTAGGCTGTTTTGGACATTTTGTACTTACTGCTTACAACAAATACTTGTGAAATTTGAGTTATACTGTGTGTACAGTTTGACTGATTTAGGTTTTTTCCGTGGCTGATGCTGATATGTAGAAAATGTGATTGCCAAAATGTGATGCTGGTTATTTTTAGCAGAAATGCTTGGATGGTTTTCATCCATCTGGCAGAATATGGGAGTTTAATAATACACAAAATTGCTTAAAATATTTTATAATTCAAATGGTGTGTCTACACTGCAGTGCACTTACACATTTTAAATAAAAGAAATGTATGAAGTAAAAGTTAAATACATGGAACAGGCAATCAGAACTAAACTTTGTCAAATTCAGTTTGGATAGGGCTAACAATTACTTTCATAACAGATTTATCTGTCAATTATTTTCTCAACTAATCAAGTACTTATTGGTCCACACAATGTCAGAAATCTTTGAAAAATACTGATTAGTGTTTCTCAAACCTAAAATCATGATGATGATAATGTTTTCAAATGCCTTTGGTCCACAAACCAAGACATTTTAAATTATTAAAAGCAGTTTTTAATGATTTCTTTATTATGTCGAGGACAGAAACCAGAAAATATTCACATTTAAGAACCAGAAAAAAAAATGTTTTCATTACTTGAAAACCTAATCATCAATTATCAAAATATTTTATAATCAATTATATTATAATAATACTAGTTTTGGATGGGGAAAAAAATATTTTCGGGACAGCCGCATTTCTTCTGAGAACATATTTAAATCAGTATAATCAACAGATTAATTAAATAATAATCAGCCAATGTAATACAATGACAAATCAGTTGACCTCAATTTGTAAGAAATTAAGGTCAGAAAGGTTTCTAAGAGTTGATGTCAACTCTTGGAAACTGATCAATTTTGAATCTGTGATCAGTTTGACAAAAGAAGTCCTCAATTCTTGGAAGAAACCTTGAATTAATGTATTTTAAGCGAACGTGCCTCGTTGCTATCATGTTTCCTGTATTCTTAGCAGTCAGAAGAGTGAACACATGTATTGTAAAGGAAAATCAATACAACCACAAAGACACAGAGTCTAGAGTCCGACATGTGGATCTTGCCCATGTACAGTGCACCAGATACAGCGTGCAGATGGGTATTTATAGTATGTGACTGTGCAACACCATGAACCCCCTGAGACTGTGTTAACAGTGACCTGTTCAGGTACTGCATATAGATACAAATGTAAGGTTTTAACAGTTTTCCCAGCTGTCTTATAGATACAGATAACAAGATGCAACATGTCACAGTTGTGTGCATGTAAGCCATCCTGAAACCACTCAGTGTACGTGAAATACTCTGTCAGTTTGTCAGAAGAAGCTGGGTTTTCTGTGAAAATGCATTACTGTAATGGAGATTATGATGCTGTTAAGCATAGGTCCTAAGTTGAGAGGAGCTGGTTCACAGCTCTTGGCCTTTTTAGGGACGATGAGTTGTTTTAGCTATAAATCATATGTCTGTCGTGTAAGTTGTTCACAGGTTGGTTCAAATTGAGGGTCATATTACCTGTCTTCTTCTTCTAGGAGATGGTGACTATTCAGGGGTAATAGAGAAAAGGAGCCCGTGACAGCCCGATTACCCTCAAGGCATACAGAAAGTGCTGAGTGTGGCCACATTCACTGACCTGACACAGATAGTGGGGATCAATGTACAGCAGCCCTTCTTGCAGAAAGAACAGGATCTCGGGGGAGAATCAGAGAGAGGCAAGTGAGAGAGAGAGAGAGAGAGCTAGAGATGTGTAGGGTTATTAGATGGAGATCCCGAAATAGGATTATATCATCCTCTGTGCAGGAAGAGGAAATGGCCAGTCTTTTAATTCTTATTGGATCATAATGTAATGCCATTTGCGTTGCTTCTGAGGCTACACATTTTAATGGTCATGCGAGAAAAAAAAAAGCAACCGCATCATGCACAAAGTATTTTTGTTTTTCTTTTTGTGAGGTATCGTCTTCATATCGTAATGCTTCTTTTGCCTGATCGACTCCAAATGAAAGGGACAAAGGCTATTTTTTAATAAAGCTACTAAATGTGAGCATGAACTGCTGACCTTTTGTCTGAGTCTGGCTTCCAGTGGCCTGAAGGGAATGAGCACGGTAACTAGAAATGTGAACTTTTTGATAAAAAGCCTGTTGTTTGCCCTGAAGCTGACTTTACAACAGACACAAGCACATATACATTATCACAGAGCTTCACATTAGGAGAGCCTAAACAGAGCATTATCCCTCACCATAACCGTATCCAGTGAATGACTAACTCTAACTTTAACCTAAACACAAGACAAGTCTTAGCTCTGAACTTAACCAGTTCCTTGGAAAGGAGATTCTGCCTCATTGAGACCAGGTTCTGGTCTCCATGAGGACTACTGGTCCTGACAAGGTCAGTGTTTATGCCAAAAAAGGTAATGACTACCAAACGATGGACACAATCAGCTCATGCAGTCATGCACTCCCACATATGGTCAAGGCTTTTCCCCCTTGGATCCCTGCAGCACTGCCTGAGGTCAGGACCGTGTGGTCAGTTGAGTACTGAAACACAAAGTTGTTCGGTTCCAATAAATATGGTCAACTTATCATCAGAGTGCTTTACTGCACAGTCAATTGAAAGGCTAAATTATATTTTCACACAATACATTTTAAAATAATACCTTGTGATCATAACCATCTGTCCCTATTTAATATGAAATAACTCTCATGTTTATTATTAAATGATTACAACAAAAGGTGATTAAAATGGTGGAATGACAAAACAAAAAGGAGAGACAGTACAGTTTTTGGTGCATTCTCATTCCGGTCATATTCAAAACTTGTGACCATCTTTTGCTCACCATGCTCAAAACCCACTGAAGAAATCTTGACCTGTGTTTTCTGTTGGTTCCAGAAGTTTGTGCAAAATAAGTCTAGTTGCGCCACTTCCCTATTACATTTCTCCACCACAAAGCAATATCTCCTTCCTAACATGTTTGATATAACATTGTTATTCCGAGCATGAAAGTCAATAGGCGAGTTCAAGTGTGACAAACACAAATTAGCCTATGGCTTCCTCCACACAACATCCTTACATTTGCCTGGAGTAGATTACAGTGTGTTTGACTGAATCCCGTTCTTTGTGCAACTCTATTGCTAATTGGACAGAGAGAGAGTGTGTTGGGATTGTCTCCCGTCTGTGGAGTCGCCCTGCAGGGTCGGATGCACCAGTCAAGTCAAGGACTAATCGCATGAGAGAGGCAATGGCTGAATTCTCTCTCAAAAGCACCTTAAGCAAGTCCCATTGTTTGTTTGCAAAGCAGTTAATATATGTGTTTGTCCACAAGTGCTGCTGGAAGTTGGGAAAGGATGAAAAATAGTGTGTACCCTTGATGTGTGAGTGGAGTACTTATGCAAGTACATTAGTCACTGGCTGCTGAATGTGAGTCTTCAAGATGGAACCAATCACCCCACAGTGATGTTGTCGAGAATCAGACAATTACTCTGGAGCCTCCTGCTAAAATTCAACTCGGCAGAATAATGACATTAAGGGTGTCACTGTCATCACTGTAATTAATCTGTAGCAGTCTAATTAAGATATTTGTTCTTGAACCTAATAACAAACAGTGAGGTGCCCTGTTTGCAGCATACACATACGTATTCTTCATGTGGTCAGTGACCTGTGCTGTGGTCAACACCATCATTTAGGTGGTGCTGAATGAGTGACAACTTAGTATGAGCTCAGTTCACTTAAGTGCCAGTAAAGGAAAGAGTAGCTAATAATGAAAATACTAATTGGCTCTTCACCAAATGAATGATAAACTGAAACTAAGTTCATCAACAGCTATTTTGATAATTCATTAATCAGTTTTGAGTATTTTTCTTTTTCCATGAAAACAGCGATTTTACCTTTTTTTTAAATGTTTTAATTTCTGAATAATTCCTGGTTTCTTGCTCCTCTATTCCAATAAAACTAATGTGTTTGAATTATGGCCAAAATAAGACATCTTAGGATTTTAGGTTTGGGGAAACTGACATTTTATGGACCAAAGAATTAATCGCTAAATTGAGAAAAAAAATCACTTATGTAAATTAATGTACTATTAATGACGGAAGCATGTTGTACTTTTTTTTTTAAATGTATTTATTTTTTTTATTAAACCAGGCAAAACTATTAAGAACCTCTTTAAAGGTGGACCTAAGAGTAAGAGGCAGCATTAAATACCTTCTTACATTGTACCTGGAATAATTGATGTAGTATTAAAAACTTCAATGTTGCTTAATTACATCCAGGCATCGCCTGAATTTTTTAAAGCTGTAACAAATTCAGTTTGTGATAATCAAATCGGGTTCAAATGAATATGTCAGTGTCAAATTGCGATGAGAAATCACCCACACCCACACATCTTTTTCCTTTCATTCTTTCCTGCGCTGCTGCATTTTCGAGACAATGATCCCAGAAGGTGGTGGCCCTGGCATCTGGCCGCCATTAAGATTAAACAAACCGTTCCTCTCAGATTCACATGGCTGTACTGAGGTGCTGAGGAAGGCCCACCCATTGGGAAATCACCCAGGAGATGGAAACAGGGTGAGAGGAAGGAGGAAAAAGGTTGGGGATGCAGAAAAAAAGTGGTAACTCTAATCTGACGCGATAGAAAAGAGATAGAAAGATGAGACATAGAAGGTGAGGCCAAGTAACTGCAGGATGTAAATCACTTAAAAAGCAGCTTCAGCTTTTGGGAAGTGGTAGGCAAAATAGGGTTAGCTGGGATGAGGAGGAAAATCTCCCGTTTATTATTCGCTGCTGCTGAAAATACTGTCAAGATGGCTGCAGCCACACTGAGCGCAAAAATTAAGTCCGTCTGTCTGGCTGCTACTGCTGGTGCATCTATAAAGCTGCTGTTGATCCACAGCCAAGACATTTGCACAGACAATTAACACAGAATGTTTATACACTGCTATAGCTTGCTTTCTGCAAACGAAAAAACGCTCAGAAAATGAGGTTTGAGTGTGTCACGGGGGGGGACGTTAATGGTTTCATAACGATATACAGTATGTGATGTTGTAGTGATGTTTGCCAAACTCCACGAGAATATGTTTGTGTGCTTATGGTTACCAACCCCAGGAGAGGTGTCCTGCTGTGGCACGTCTGCAGAATTTCCATCACTAAAAAGCTGCACATACAAAAGGTGTATGAAGGAGGGAGATGGGCTGTATGTGAGAGACTGCAAAATGCATTGCATCTCTACAGTGTTGTTTGACTTTTACCTTAAGCTTATCAGGTTCTGACCAGGATGTTAATATATCAGAAGGCCGTTTTTAAAGCCTGTCTTCTTTCCCTCTCAGTATACCATCTTTGTCCGCCGTGATTATGCCTCAATTGTTAAAGTTTTCCCTGCTCCCCATCACTCCATCACTGTCTGCTCCTTTCACTCCACCACACACAAACATCCGTTTACAGGCACGGCATTCACCTCTGTGCCTTTCCTGTGAGTGGACAGAAATGAAAGGATTATTGTAGAGAGGGTGTGGCATTGTCATTAGAGATTGGAAAAATAGTGCATGTTCCTGTCTGGTGCTCTCAAGGGAGCCCAGCACAGCGCAATAAGCAGGGAGAGTCTGTCCTCGTCAGTCCTGTAATTACATTAAAGCTCATGTAATTCTTGGCCAAAAAGAGGAGCAAGCTTTCGTCTGCTTCTTTGGATTGTGTGTGTGCGTGTGTGTGAGTATGTGATGGGTTGTGTTGTGTGTGTTAACTTATAAAGAGGTAATAACTGGTGCGTGCATGGCTCTACACATATTGTACAGTATGTGTTTGAATCAGAGGGTTGGTGACTCAGTGAAATTGTTTGTGTGTGTGTGTGTGTGTGCGCATTTGCATGATAATGGCTGCATGCAATGTGTGTGATGATAGCATGAGTGCACCCAGTACCCATGGGTGAATGGCAGTTAACGTTCGTTCCCAGAGGGCATGTTGGCTGTCATGACCACAGCTGCATTGTGTGGCGACTCCAGCATGTGCCGCAGATGAATAATGACATTTCTGTCTTTGTCTCCATGACATGCACCTGCATGTTCAATCTTGCCACAAAGTGATCAATCTCAAAACTCCCAACCACATATAAAAACTGACTGATGTTAGTGTCTGGTATTGGATTCTCACAGGTTAATTATGGATGATTTCCAATATGCTTTTATTTTAAAATTATTGCTTAGAAGAAAATTAGGGCTGCCCTCAGATTCAATGTCCTGTTTACCTTGGGGACATGAGTAGAAACAGAGTGAGTGCTCTTCACTTCTCTCTGTGGTAAATAATAAAGATACTTATTATAGACCAATATTCTGAGTGAATGTAAAATAAATCTATCCAATTTGGATTAAAAATGTCAAAAACTTGTTAAACAGAAATAATATTATAATACAAATCTGAGCTAAAACATTTAAGCAAGTATGTCAGTTTCTTGATGTACTGTATGTTAATGAATTATTGTCCAGTCCCATTTTTTAATCCATTTCAATGATTTTTCAGAATCTCCTCAAAAGTGTGACCTAATAAAATATTTAAACTGCAAATCTGTAATACACTCGTTTTATAATGTTGTATAAATGCTTTACTCACTTTCCATTTCTTGGGCTTTTGTCTTCCTTACTTGGATGATTTGCTTTCCTGGCTTCAGTATGAAAGCAGGTTATTGTCACTGCTGTTCCACAGTCCTGCTCCACACAGACTGAAGGAGTGCTCATACAGTTTCAGTCGCACTGATAAGGACGTTTATGGAGCACCTAAAGCACGACCTATTTTGTCAAAATAGGCTGCTGAATTGAATCCATTGAAATTTCCTTGAGCAGTATTCATGCTTTTGTGCTCATCCAGCTGCAAGGAATCAAAGCGTCAGTTTGAGTTTTGCTGGGTGTCTGCCCTTCAGATTTTATTTGGTCAAACATCTGGTGTTAGTTTTCTACTAATTTCCTACTTTTTCTGACTGTATGGAGGATTATCCGAAAGTGTATCTACTGCGATTTGTTGCTGGTAGTGGGCCTCAGCTTGCATCCGTGTGGAATGCTGCAGCTTTTTTTTTTATAGCAGTCTCTGGACACATATCAGACCTTTGTCCATTAGTGGCTTCCTCTCCCCCATCAGTGATTGCTGGGGCCTGTTTGCAGAAAGCAGTTGGTGAGGCCATTGTGTGCCAAGAGCGATAAAGGCAGACAGTGGAACCACAGATGTAACATACACACAAATACACACCCACACACACTCCTTGCTACACTCCCTAAGTGCCCATACACAGTAGTGGTATACACATCTGTCTTGCCCATCCAGAGCAGGCAATCATGCCACATGCGAGCACAAAAGCCTGTGCAGTGATGATAAGAGATCATTTGCAACCAAGCTCTGTCTGCTGAGGCTCAGTCCTAATCTTTGTGTGTGTGTGTGTGTTTTCATAGTTGGATAATTAGATAACAAAAGAGATTAAACTGTGCTTTCTTATGTTGCATCAGGGGAACTGTGTTTTGTGAGTGAAAAATAAAACAAAGTAGTAACGTGCAGGCAAACAGACACAGAAGCACACAATCTCGCACCATTTCTCACACAAGTGGGTACATGTGTAAATGTTGCTCTTAGCTGCTCTACATGTTGTGATGAGGTAGTTTCTCTTTGGCGAATGTGCCTCTAAAGAGACTGTTACAGGCTTCAAGAGTGGGAATTGTGGCTGCAAAGAGTAGTTAGTGGTACAGGAGCATGTGTCAGACTGTGGCTGATAAATGGGGTGGGGTCCTAATTGGTCAGACCTGTGGCTGCCTGTCTGACTAATGAACTGTTACTGTAAGGCAGGAGCCTTTAAATGCCTTACACTTATGACTCGGGCTGCTGTCAAGTTTTTGTGAGTCAATTTCTATGGGCACGTGTACGTAATAACATACTAATGCGAAGGGTCTGGTTTTCCTTGAAGAGCTACTGTGCCTCCTTGTAATTACTCCCAGCCAAACCAGAGGCTGTGATTAGGATGACTAGGCAACAAACTGCTGGATCAGACTCAATGGTAAATGGTCTGATTAAAACTTAGGTGGGAAAAGGACTTTCAGGCGTGGTGTTTGTTTTATTTCCATTGACATTAGGCCAATCCTGCTTAATAGTGTGTGTGATTGGAAGTGCAGCTGCGTTATCATTCTCTGAAATCGACAAAATCTTAAGGGGAAAAATGTAAATTGTATATACAGTATATATCAAATCGTATTGCTTATGTGTTAGACAAATGGACCAAGTCGTTGCTTGTGGATGAACAGATTTAATTTTAGCAAATATAATTTAAAACACCAAATCATGGGATAGTAACCCCACTTTATTTGTCTTATTTAGAGATCCTGTTTGCTCCAGGCACAAACCACAGTTATACTGCGTTCCATTATTTCTCCCTTGGCCTGACATTGATCAGCAGTCTGCAGCCATGCCATTAAAACTTGTGGGCCCATTTTCATCACATTTGCGGCATGGAAACTAATATTTGCAATTGCAATCACTATGACATGTGTCGCATCAGGACACGGCCATTAGATAAATGAAAAAGTTCAACTTGCGCACATGAAACCACAGCCCATTAAGATCTGTTGCTGTTGCACTGATTTATAAATAAACATGACATTTAGGAATCTTTCATTGGAGTTGACATGTTCAACAGTGACTGGGATACTAAATACTGAGATTTTTACTATAATCTTATACTCCTTATTTCAGATAGTCTTATCTGGTGATAACACTGCAGTATTTACAAGAGTAGATGCCGCTTCCTCTATGCTGATTTCTTGCCTCTGTCCAAATACACTAGTCTTTTCCTGAAAGCTGTCCTTCTCTTCATGTTGTCCATCTGTGTGTAGACTGATTTCATGGATAAAAATGGACTGAAGAGTAGAATAGTTTATTTATTCTTGTACTTGTGGATAATCCAAGAACACCTGATGCCACCCTGAAAACTGAGCTTTTTGACAGAATGGATCCAACTGCACCTGTAGGTGATCACTTACATGCTGTCATTTAAAACATGCTGATGTTATATTTTCATTATACCCCATTTTCACTGGAATTCATTTACCATTTAACATAATGTGATGTTTCATGGGCTCAATGGGAGACCCTGATTACTCTATGGGGTTTTAACCACTTATGTCAAGAGATACTGGTAAACACCTCCTCTGTCAGCTGTCTTTTATTAAACCCTTCCATTATGTTTGAAATTCCAAGGTAAAAGACACTCTAGGGAGTGAATGTCGCCAGCCCTACTCAGCTACTTCAACACACTATACAAGATAGATATAAAGCAATTAAGTCAGCAAGATATTGCATACACTATACTGCAAGAAGACGGTGCGGTACAGTTTGTCCTTAAAATGGAAGCCATGTTTATGTGGAGGCCCCCATTATACAGTAGGGCACAAATGTCCCTTTCATGTATAACTGTGGATTATTTTATTTTATATTGTCATGGTTATTGGGCTTTTGCAAGCTTTTATTGCCTCAGTTGTCTGTGATTGATGTGCCTAATGAATGGGGTATGCTGGTCGGGCTGATGACACCCCAAGCTGCGAGAAGGAAGGACGTCTTTAAGGGTAATTCAATAGAAAGCAGTTGGATAGTGAGTGAGATTTCATTATCCCACATAAAGCAGATGATTCCAAGGGCCATCTGGATGGATGGAGGACATAACTCCTAAGGCGTATTCATATCAACCTTTGTATTCATATAGACAAGGCTATCACAACCCTGCACTGATGTAATTGTCAACAAGCTGCCTGTTGGTCAGTACGTGTTATGGCTAGTTGTTTTTTTGATGGAAAAAAAAACAAAACAAAAACATTTTATGTTGCTTTGATTGTGACTTTGCCACCATTAAGCATCTGCCAAACAAAACCAAATGTTAATTTAAAATGTCCTTTCCCTCCCAAGGATTTACAGTAAGTTGTATTTGAAAGGCAAAACAAATTCATGTCCACACTGAGCTTCAGTCCTTGTTTCACTAATTACTGCCTTTATTCTTCTTCTTCTATTATTATTCTAGTGGAACGTAAGCGATTAGCATAGTGATTTCAACTATAAGGAATTCCTCTGAGGGAACAACAGAAAAAAAACATTAATGAATGCCATTTTAATATAACTGTGTTGGTGCAATTGCTTTTACACCTTTCAACCTTGGCTGACAAATGTGTAAAGGGCGCTTTGGTAATACACTACTCTAATGTATGCAAATTGTGGGGAGGGGGTACATAAATTAGAGTTGGCAATGTGCACTCACTGCGCATTTATTCATGAGGTTGGTTAACTTGTTAATTGTTTGCACTGGGGAAATTTGTCACGGATGCTGTTGACTGTATTAATGAAAACGCAGTAAACGACAAGAACGCTGATGATCTCTGATCACTCAACCCCGCACTCATGTTAAAGTATGCAGACATGGATGGATGGGTGAGTGTTTTTGTGTGTTATAACAACATGCCAAGTCATAGGGGTTGTATGCGTGAATATTTAAAGGTGGTAAACTAAACGATTCTTCAGCACTGACCTGTTGCTGCATGTAGTCTTATTGAATATATGAGTATGCCTCAGATTTACTAGATCACTGCTTTCAAGATGTATGAATAAGAATTATACATGGTCCCAGGCGGTTGTTGGTAGCTCCCCTCTGCATAAATATTATCTGTGCGCTGCTGCTCTCTGCTCTGTTGACTTGCTCTTACACACAGGGGAGCTTCTATTGATTTCTAGGAAGCCTTCATGTTGATTTCTTCAACTCCCTGAAATCACATTTTCAGGAATGGGCCTTCTGTCTTTCTCATTGTGTGCAACATTCCATCTTTGCCTGCTCCCTTTTAAGAATGGAATTCTTGTTTTGCTTCTTTAGTGGCTTTTCTTATGAATGTCTGTTTAAGCTGTGCTAGGAATTGTGTTTGGAGTGTCACTCAAAGTAGTTAAATTGGGGGGGGTTAAAGCCAAAGTATTAAATCACTTTGGCTTTAACATTATTTACTTTACAAATGCCACTGTAAAGAAAAGTATGGTGTGTGATTGTTCCTCTCACCCACTGTCACTGGTGTTGCATCAATGGGGGAATCAGTGTTGGCTCAGATTTGCCTCAAGCCAGAATGTGTGACAGCGATGGCAAGGGTAGTGCGGGGTCATGACCATTCTCCTCTCTTTGTCAGA
Source organism: Brachirus orientalis (assembly GCA_016785285.1). NCBI lineage: Eukaryota > Metazoa > Chordata > Actinopteri > Pleuronectiformes > Soleidae > Brachirus > Brachirus orientalis. The sequence continues at coordinate 4,600,684 of JAFBJR010000113.1, read as the reverse complement.
GGGCAAATGTAAATATCACCAATGTCTGAAAGAGGAAGGTCTTCTGGTCTGATGCTACACATAATAAGCTGTGGCAGATGGAAATGGCATTGCAAGTAACAATTTATGGAGGCACAGCGGAGAGGAAGAAAAAAAGTATTACCAGGGAAAAAGAACATGTAAATGAGGAATGTGCACAAAGGTTAACAAATTCAGCATTTCAAAATACTAATGTCATCGGTTTGGTAAATATACACTCTTGACGAGGGACTTGGACTTAGTTAACCAGAAAAAGACACTTACACATTGTCCAAGCTGCTGTAAATTCCAAGACATTTTGCAATCAAATTTTGAGAAAAATCCTGTGCAACTACCCTGATCCCTTGTTGTTGTAGCCATTAACTTCTATCTTGATCTGAAGTTCTCACTCACGCACTCATTTTCTACCACTTTTTTTCCTCCACATGAGGGTCACAGGGGGCACTAGTGCCTAACTCCAGCTGACATAGGGCGAGAGTTGAGGTACACCCTCGACAGGTCGCCAGTCCATCGCAGGGCCACACATAGAGACAAACAACCATCCACTCTCACATTCAGACTTATGGGCAATTTAGAGTGTCCAATTGGCCTAATCCCCAAATCTGCATGTTTTTGGACTGGGGGAGGAAGCCGGAGAACCTGGAGAAAAACCCATGCACACATGGGAAAAACATGCAAACTTGCTTTCTGACCGGGTCGCAAACTCAAGACTTCCTGCTGCAAAGGCAGGAGTGCTAACCACTACACCAACCGTGTGGCCCTGCTTTGCACTAAATGTCAAAAACTTTTTGTAAAAAAACAAAACTGAGCAAGGAAGACACAAACTTATCCTCTATCAGGTCATTGGGTTTGGGTCTCTACAGATCCAAATATCACATTTTTTTCTTAAAATGCAAAATAAAGGAACTGAACTGCATAATTTATGAAATAATCCCAACCATCTTTCTCAGAATACAGTGGAACCACTACCCTCCAATCTGAAAGTATCAGGGAAAAATGGTTTTGACTGCGTTGAGTTTTTCAAAGCCTAATCCCACCACAACAAAAGCAGAACTAAAGAAGTAAAACTGGTGTTAGTTCATAATGAATTCATTTATTCATAAGGGTAATTGAAATATTAACGCAGCCGGATAGACGCTGGAGACTGACTGTCTTCAGAAATTATGTTTTGTTTACACACGGATTCCATTCGTCACATCATAACCCCCATGTTTATTAGAAGTGTGTCATAAAAAGGTCCCCGGACAGTTGGTTAGTTATATGTAAATCACCGGTTTATGATACACATTCGTCCTGTGTGCTAATTAAGATAAAACCAAAAAGATGGTGAGAATGCACAGAAGAAGTTTGGCTCAGGTCAAACTGTAGAACAGCTGAATGTAACCACAGTCCCTCTCCATAGTGACGCGAGAGTGGTGCAAGAAAAAGGTGTGCGCAATGAAAAACACACTATTCTACCTGTGAATGGTATGATCTGTACAGAAATAACAGGCCTCTGAGACACATGGCTTTATGTTCATGTACTACACTTGTATGTTCGTGCATGTGTCACTATACGAGTCTAATTGCCCTTATATGCATCTATGTCTGTCGTATGTGTAGCTGTGTGCATGCCTCCCAGATAGTCATTTGGGTTTGCAGACTGGGGAGCGAGAAGGAACATGACAAGTGTGCCAGGCTTGTTGCGGGGTATTCTGAGACAGTCAGGGGGAGCTGGGAGGCCATGTGCCGCTACTGTCACATGTCGCGCTTGGCACAGTAGCAGGGCAAGCGACAGGCGGGCGAGAAAAACACCACCCACCAAGAACCGTGGGGGTGGGGGTGGGGGTGGGAGGGCAGGATTGCAGCAGTGCTAGCACTTCTTCCTCAGGCTTTATCAAAGGGAAAAATGAAACACAGAGAGATGGATCTGCCACTAACAATCAACACATTCGGCTTGCGTGTGCCACACAGAGAAAGGAGGATACGATAACGCACATGGACAGCCAAGTGTTTGCTGAAAATGTAATCGAATTATTTTATTTTTTGTCACGTTGAATTTCGAGTTATTTCGAGAATCTGACGTATCTGCAGGTTTCTCCTCAGATGAACACCGATGGACTTGAAGATTCATATATATATATATATATATATATATATATATATTTACATGCCAGTGTGAGGTCATGTGCACTGTTGAACAAGCTTTTGTCGATTTTCTTGTTGGTGTTTGGCTTCATCCATCATTTCCCTCAATGAAGACTTCAAGCATGACTCACTGGTGAAGAACAGTCACTCACATACCAGGATGCTGCCTTATCCAAGCTTCATATTTCACTAAGTATGGCAAGTTGATATGCAGCATTTGGTTGGTGCCAGATGGATCATTTAGCATTCAAGCCACAGTCCTTTAAGTGCCATTTGGAAAACTAGGGTAGCTTCTCTCTAGCAATTTACTAAAAAGGTGGGTTAAATGAAGCATGTTTGTTCCTCTAGGAGCAGGTTATACAAAGAAAACCTGGAACTATTACAGTGGTCAATGGATTCTCATGTCTCCTTGGGACTATTTAAGTCACAGGCTGGTGATATTACCATTAAAACCAATGAAAATATTAAAAAAAAAAAAAACACATTTGCTTCACATTCCTTTGTGTCTGTCCAAAAACAATTATAAATTACACTTGGCTACATGAAATCATAGTTTATTTTATGCCGGCCCCACATACACTGTCTTTCTGATGCAGAGAATTGTCACCAGATGTGCATTAATCTGGAGCTGAATTCGACCTCAGCAAAGGTTTTTTATTCTTATTTTACTCCTGTTTCAAATTAGAATCAAGAAATCGTGTTAAGCTGAGCTGATCCAAGAGTTACTCAGAATGATAATTCAGCAACCCTTTTTTTTCCGTGCAATCATAAGCATTTTGAATTGATAATTTCAAGCAAATGAATATGATTTAATGTTTTTGTAATTCTCTACACTGGAGAGCAGTTTTATCCGGTCAATACTTTTATATATGATTACATATTATGATAATGAAAATAGTGAAAATAATGTTTTCCTCTTTGGAAAGTGTTGGGGCCATTTTGACAGGTGCATGCAATTCTAATTATGTCCAGTCTCATTTAGATCAAGAGACATTTCAAGTAGGATCAAAGGAAAACAAATTGACAGGCCTTGTGTGTTGCAGGAAAGGAGGGATACATTCAGTTTGTAAATGCTTTGTTTTTGCATTTCAGATTCAGTCGCAATTTTAAATGAATGCGTTCTAAATGAAGAGCAAATGAGCATTAAGCAGGTCAGGAAAAGAAAAATTCTGTGCCGAATTCTGTATGTATCATAAAAACACTTGCCTTCTTTAAAGATGCCGACTTTTTTTTTTTTTTAAACACAGCTCACATTTCTTTGAAGACCACAGTTAACCCATTAGCCTGCTGTTTGATCCTCAAGGCAACCAACAGTCCACACCCCCACACTTGTGTTACTACATCCATTGCTCCCCGTTTCATTTCTTTTTTTTCTGCCCCATCACTTCTTCTCCTTGTCTCCACCATCTCACCCTGTACTTGGTTGTGATGGATGTCTGCTGTATGCGGCCAAACAGCTGCCTGGATGAAAATATTCAGTCACACATCATCATTATGTGCCCAAGGACACTGTTGCTTAAGCCTGAGACCCCGGTGCTGTCATGTCCCCAGATTATGTGTAACAGATTGATTAACCCTTAAGTGGAAGCAACTCTTTATGTCACAGTGGCCGATTACTACCTTTCTCTGGGGCGTCATTTTGTAAATAGTTATGGCTCGCTCCCTCTATGCATTCAACCTGCTGTACTATTGATTAACACACCCACAAAATCAATGTCTTAGAAGGTAATGTGTCTTTTATTCACATGTGCCACAGCTAGATGGCGTAACACCATTAGTATGTTTTCTCCAGTATAAGGTTTTATGAGATGACAAATGGACTGTGAAGAACTTCTGTCAACTGTACATTACTCATTGAGTAATGTATGTAAAACAGAGTAAATAGATGATGCAAATCTAATAGTGATAAATATTTTAAACCATTAAACTCAGTTTAATCTTCAGACACACACATGCAGACACTGTGAAGGTTTTTGTTGTTGCCTGAAGAAACAACATAAATTGTTTAAAAACATAGTGTTGGGCTCATAAATGATCAAAATCTATCTTTAGTAAATTTAACCACATTTGTGGAAAACAAATAGATAAATTAATTAGTTAGCACTGATTGAAAAATATTTGTTTTTACACTGAAGAACAGTCATGCTGCATCTAAAATATTGTAAAATGTGACCGAGGATGATTTGTTCCCTGTGTGTTGCGCAAGTGTGTGTAGGAAAAAAAAAAAAAAGATTTCTTGGATTTAATCTGCTTCTGACTTTCTCTGAACACAACATTAAACTGTTTGGCAAAGTCTGAGCTGGAGTCACTATCTAATCTGTTGATTTAGCGCTTGGCAAGATTAAGGGTTATAGTTTAGAGAGAAGGAGGGAATGAGAGAGAATAGCTGTGGAGATGGGATGACAGAAAGGAGGGATACAGATGACAAGTGGTGGCAAAGCAGGGTTGATTAGAAGAGATGGAAAAAGAGAGAATTGTGCCGAAGGACTGAGATGCCCTCTTACACTGAAGCTGTTGACATTACACTCTGCGCTCTTCACACAGCTCAGGTACGACTTAATTCTGTCGGCTGAAACTGCTACGGTTCTTGCCTTAACCAGCAGCTTTGAACATGCAGAGGTGCAGCCGTTTGCAGTAAAGCAGCAGCAACAGACGGCGCATTTCAATCATGATTTGGTTTCTTCTCTTCTGCCCATTGGACGCTTTTTGCTGCAGCAGGGTGGAGATGGAATTAAAGCAGTCCCACTTGCAAAGCTGCTCAAACCTTGTCGTGGAATTGTCAGAACAAAAGGAAGGATGAGTCACACTTTCACCCTGTTGTGCCACTCAAGAAACTACTGTCACATCCCACCGTATGACGAGGACAAGCACCTATGTTTTCACTCCCCTCAGCTACACATTTGTCTCTAAGCCAGTTATTATGGTGAGCTATAACCGGTGATGGATTTCACTTTAAAAATCTGAACTGAATTCAGGGTCGTTGACTATAACAATAGTTCTTCCCACTCCATTTCTTATTCCATATAGGCGTTTCAGTTCAGGAACCTTTTAATGCTTTTACATCCACACAGAGTGATAAACTACTCTATTTTTCATGGAGATCAGAGGGACTTTCTTTACACAAACATGACATTGAAGGATATTCCCGGGGTTTTTTTCCCCTCTGAGATCAGTCGCTGTAAGAACCTGCAGTCAAGGGTCTCTCCCCCACTCCTCACTTACAGGCTTATTTGTCTTGCCTGGTCAACCCTATTCAATTGGTTCACAACTGCCATAAGTACAGTAGTGGTACAGTTTATTTATAGCTCAGATTCAAAGCTCAGTCTTCTGCTTGGCCAGCAGTGCTTGTGTGCAGTACAGAGTAAATATAGCATCTTTTCTGTTTCGCCCCCTCGCTTCTTTACATCATTCTTTCTTTGCTGTAATCTTGACTCTGCCTAACAGGTACACTGGCCCATGTGTGCCTGCAAACTAAAACAAGCACATGTGTACATGCTGTACTCACGCTAATATCTAATTGGGCTTTCCTTTCATATTTCCTGTCAAATATTACCGTGTATGCACACGTCAGTGGCTCCACGTGCCTTCGCTTGACTTGTTTCATCTAAGCCTTTGTGTGGGTTTAAAGAAACACGCAGTACAATGTATGTTCTCTCGGCATGCAGTATATGCTGGATGTGCAAATTGTGTCACACATAAGAACATGAATAATGCAGAGCTGTAAGTTTTTCTTCCCCTATCTCTCTCTCTCTCTCCAGCATGGCTGATTGATGTATGGTTAATATGAAGTGTTTTAACCTCCCGGGCTGAGACAGAAATGCTCTAATGAGCTTGGATTGCTACTAAAGTGTGTATTTTTGTGTGTGCTTGCAATCAAGTCAGTATGCATTTTGTCTTTGTTTGTGTGTTTGTGTATGGAGGACAGCAGATTTCTCTTCTCCCACAGCGCTTTAGCATTACAGTTAGGCAGGAGGGCACAGAAGTGTGTGTTTCTCCCTCACTTTAGTCCCAAGTTTCTTTAATTCAGTTAGTATCCCATAGTTAAGGAGAGAGAGAGAGAGAGAGCGAGAGAGAGAGAGAGAGAGGAATAGGTTTCCACTGGGGATTAAAATGAGTAAAAAGTACAAATAAAGGTACAGAGTGAGTTTGGAAGCACATGCACCTGAACCCAGCCAGAGGGCCCCTTTTCAGGCAGCTGAGACTATAGTTATAGCAATCATGCACACACACGCACAATCTGCCACAAACACCATTAAACCCTTTACACCTACACACACACACACACACACACAGTGCCAATGCTACTCAAACCTCCAACAAAACAGGCCTCGTTCTACACCATTGGCTAAAAAGATGGGGAACGCAGCTGACACTTCTGCTGAGGAGATGAAGAAGAAACACAGCCAGCTCCCCCTCCGCTCCCCCCCTGCTAGTGCTGCTGCTGCTGCAGCTTTTATAGCCCAGGCTCCTTCTGCAAACCATTTAACATTTCATAGCTGTAATGCTTGGTCCTCTCTTGGGCTGAGAGTCACAGCACTGGCTTATTCATCAGACCTGACCAGATTTGGAGTATGGACAGTGTTAGTGATAATAGTAATGACTGCTGAAGGTGCAAAAACAGTTGACTTGTTTTGGTATGATGAAAGAGAGGAAGACAATCTTTGGAAAAACATGGAATTAACATTTGTTGTTCTGCAGTCAGAGACGCTCTGTGGAAATGCTGCATGTCACATTGCTTTCCTGCATCACTCGTCTGTTTTTAGCTCTTCTAATTTGAATTGCAGCACGTTCATCTTTTCCATCACCTTCTCAATATCTCCCCATCTATTTCACAGCTTTCTTTTTGTCCTCTCTAATTAAGGCTCCCCAGTTCCTCCTCTTCTCCACTAGTTGGTTTCTCTCACTGCGTCCTCTGTCTAGAGGAGTATGGGGAACCAGTTTTCTCATTAAGTTAGCAGGGGAACTGTAGAGCACAGCATCTGTCCAGATGCCCATTAATCCAGCAGCTTGGCCCAAGTGATGGGAACACACATCAGAGGGCAGAGAGTACACGTCCCCACAGGCTTTGCCTGATCAAGCATCCTGTAGCAGTGTTGGACCGGGGCAGTCAGTTGGTTGTGACAAAGTCACAAAAAAGACTCCAGAGAGGGTTACAAAGAGGTGGGAAATGTTTTCTGTGCAGATTGTTAGTTTTACAGATGGCTGATGGAGCACCTATTCTAAAAAAAAAGCCATGGCACTTATTAGAGATGTTTCTAGCATTGAAAACATACTAAATTTAATGGACATATATACATTTTGTGTTGTGATTTTTTAATTTTAATTGTTTCAATTTTCTTTTCTAATTCTTGAAATTATTTTTTTTTTTTTGTAGAATTCAATGTGTGCACTTGTGACAGCAGAGAGATGGAGGGCAGGAAGCGAGGGATTGAGAGAGTGGCAGCATAGATCAGTGGGAGTTGGCAGGGTGAAAGGAAGTCAGCCGGGACCTGCAGAGCTGAGTGATTCACCAGCAAAATGAGTAAATCACATTCACATATTCACGTGGCCACACAGACAAACACACAAGCTACCACGCGCACGCACAAGTGCCAACAGAGACGGGCACAGGTCACGTTTTTGGGGATGTCAGGATGCATCACTGTGAGAAATGTGTCTTTCTCTGGAAAAAAGAAGACTACTCTAAATGTCATTCGTTGTAGTTGGGCCATTTATTTGATGTGCATCTTCCTCCACATGTGTTTTTTGAGGGGGCAATGTTTCCATCTTCAGGTCTCCTGAAATTTCATGCATCTATGAAGAACAACCTTTCTGTTATTAGTCTCTGTGTACATTTCCCATTGTCAAAATCCCAATCCAGTAGCAGCTGGAATATAGACCATTAAGTCGTTTGTCTGTGCTGTAATCCAGAGTATTCAGTGAATTATAAACATTATTCTCCTAGTCTTTATCCAAGAGAATATAGAAGTGACATCACGCTTTTGATGACATCTGATGAAAATAATGACGACCAAACACATCTGCTACATAGACCTAAGGCTTTTTGGACGTCATGTAAAAGGAGTCACAGAGGTTTCACCTGTATACGACATACGGCACATGCTTAAATGGCATAGCATTGAGCCACTTGCTTTTTTTCTTGATGATCTGAGAAAGAAGAGACCGGTATTGATCCGTGTTTACGTTTCTGTGTGTGTGTTTGTGTGGCCTTGCTTAATGAATCATGCATCTCATTGCACTTTTCGCTGAAAGTCAGCACTGTCATAACATCCGACACACAAAAACACACACACAATGGCTTCTTGCCATTTAGTTAAGCATCCTATACAGTGCTGGTGTAATGATTTTCCATCTTAGGTGCTATACAGTCTGCATTGCCACCGTGATCAGCAAGACAAATACAGTAGTGACTCTACATGGATCCAAATGCCATCATCAGTCCCTTTATAGGCACAAGAAATCTACGGTATTACACTGTATCTCCCCCCACTTTGTGTGCATGGTTGGGTCAGATATACTGTGCAGAAGTGCCTAAGGGTGACTTCACTCTTCACTGAGACCAGCCTTGGTGACACTACAAAACTCTGAGGGAGGGGGGAAAAAAAAATTAAGAAAACATGAAAACCAAGTGAACCAGGAATGGAGCTTATGTGATGTGTTAGAGGCCTATGTGCATCGTCTGATTGTCCAACACTAATTAAATTAATCAAATTAACATAGCAAACAGAAACACACATACACACACTGGTTTCCATGACTTCAGAGGACATTGCATTGACTTACATTAATTTCCTGGAGACTTACTCTAACCTTAACCAGAATTACTAGAGCCCAAACCCTAACCTAACCTTAACTTAACTCTAACTTCATCCTAATTTTATAACATGTCCTTGCCCTAAAATATAGTAATTTACATTATAGGGACACAAGTTCCCATAATGTGACTGTGTAAACAGAGTTAGGTCCCTACAATATAAGGAATACACACACACAAAAACACAAAAACACAAAACGTGCAATTGCTTAGTTTATAGAGTAATACAAAATGGTATGAGGAGAAGCAGTGTCATTACATTTTTTGTAGCTTCATGTAGAATTACTACTTAATAGCAAAAACATTTCTCTGGGCTGCATATTGAAACAGTTCATTTCCGAAGAGGCGTACAAGGTTGTATTTTAGGTTTTCTCCATCATGTGTGAGGTGCCACATGCAGGTCACTGCTGTCCAAGAGCCATTGTTGGGTCATGTTTTGTGTTAATAACACACCCTCTAAACAGATCCACACATCAGGGCAGACCGGACGCTCGTGTTGGAAAGTTTTGAGACAAGCTGGTTGGGATTGGGCTAGTTGATGAGTATGTTGAACAAATTTGTGATGGTAATGAAAGGAAAACAGCTGTTGGTGATTAAAGAAATGAAGTTTGACTGTGAATCTCAGTGCTCCTGCTAGGCAAGCTGGTAATACTGTTTGTTAATCTTTCATCACTTAAATTTAACTGGTTACCAAGGTATCACGTGTTTGCTTAAAATCTAGTTCTACTCGTGATGATTGTAGCGAATTAGACACCCATCACTACAGCGCTGTCCAGAATAAAAGCAAATTAATGACTTTTGAGCATTACAGTTCCTGTGAAGGACTGTCAGTCACCACTCAGAGTACCATTAGCATAATGAGACTGATGATCCCAATGAGACAGTCTGGAACAAGGAGGTTACAAAGCCAAAATTCTCTGAGTGACTAATATCACTGCTCGGCATTATCAGCACTTTGCACCAAAAACGACAACCACACAGGCCTCAAAGGCCATAATGTGTTGTGTTGTGAAGGCATATTGTACTGTCAAGTTTGCAAAACATATTCGTAGGTCTTTCTCTTACCGTTAAAGTTCAGCGTGCTCTATTGAGACTTCCACATTTCACCACCATGTTTCGACAGCATCCGGACTTACAAACCAGCCAGAGCAAACATCTTGCTTTTTAAAGCGGAGGCTCACTATGCAAACAAAGAATGACATCCTCTCTGGTATATGAAGGCCACCTTAGTACCCTGACCCTCGAAGGAAAGGAAGGGCTGAGCGGCGAGTTCTCTGTCAGCCTCGCACACGGGACCCTGGAGATGAGGAATTATTGCGGACATAATTTAATTTCCATGACAACAGGCGAATTTCTTGATGCATAACATTTTAGCTAGGGTTGTACATATTTCAGCGATGTCAGGGCTTTGATAATGCTTCAGGAAATGATAAACAACGGTAAACAAAAATACCCACGAAAGCACTGTGAAAGCAGGGTTCAAAGGGTTAAATTCACCTTCGTCCTCCTCCTCCTCCTTAGCTTATGTGAATAATTATAGACATATACATACAGAGCATGAATTTGCATAAATTAACACTTTAGGATGAAAAACATCATAAAACAGGCACTCCGTCTTTTCATCGAGTCACCAGCTGTCCCATATATCTTTGATGCAAATTGGATGTGAATTATGGGTGATTTGTGAGTTATTGTCTTGTTTTTACTGAGTCGATCCATGTGTCCGTCTTTACTGTCTGTCTTTCTGTCTGTGTGCATCTGATTGCCATTTTCCTGAGCATTTGGATCCTTCCTGGCTATTTGCAACAAACTCGGTGGGAGACAGTTTTGAAATGCTCAACGCAGACTGCGATAAAATCAGTTTGTTTAAAAATATATCGACTACCCTTTGTCAGCCTCCTCTTTCTCACACGTACACACGAACAAACATGCAGACAAGTAAAGAAGCAGAAGCTCCCGCTGCGTCACTCATAAAAACACACTTAACGCATGCACAAACATGCAAACAATTTTTTTCCTGGCACTGTCCCAATCAAAATCTGCAAATACCCTGACACGAATACCTATATACCAAACACCAGTGATGCAGTTTACCCCTGCAACAGGTTCTCTGTTGCCATGGCAACATGCTGCAGGCTGACCGAACGGGATGAGTGAAGAACTCATTTCCTTGGCGACCAGTGGAGCCATGGGGAGACATCAAATGTTTTTGTGTGTGTGCATGTAGAAAGTGAAAGAGCTGATGTGATGTGTTAATGTGAGGACGTAATAAGATCTCGTCAGCGTACTCGCCACCCTGCTTTGTAACTCCTCATTTCCACCAATGATGAAACAGTCCGTAAGTAAGGGGCGGGACTCCTTGTAGGTGACTGACATGGCTCTGTGCCTGCTCAATAACAATTGAATCACACACAGACGTGCGCATTCACAAAATCACACAAATACAAGGGTAGTCCTACTTGTTCCCTTTAATGACTGCAGCCATCATTATAGAGTATACTAGCGATTTGTGGCTGTGGCTGTGTGCAGGAATGTGGAGACATGAAAAGTGAACAGACTCATACTCGTTCTACAGCTCTGTGGATGAGCTGATGTAAGGGGAGAGAGAGAGAGAGAGAGAGAGAGAGAGAGAAAAGAGTCATGAGCCAGTTCCCTCTGCATTCTTCTCTCCCATGAATGCACCCACGCACTGCCTTCCACCCACATCATCGCAGCAGTGGTGGAACTTTTCTACCTCCTCCCTGGCTTGTTTTCTCACTCTCTGCTCCTTTCCTCCCTACTATGCACATGTTGTCTCTGTTTTTTTTATATATATATATATATATATATATATGTATATATATCTGTCATACTCCCTTCTGCAATTTGTGTCTCCCCTTTCCTGTGCACTCTTCATTTGTCTTTCCCATATTCTTCCTTCCTCTATCTGCTATTCCTTCTTGTCTTTTCTTGAGAATTTACACACTTCTGTATTTATCAGCCAGCTGCAGGCACCAAACCATAACTGTGCAGACCACATGAGGTCTAAGGATTTTCCAAATTTAAACACTTGTCCTATCAAGTGCAGCACCTTTTTTTTAGAATTGAAGGAAAGACATACAAGAAAAGATGTGGTTTTTTTTTATTGTGCCGTATTATGTTTTCTGGCTGAATTGCTCTTAATTCTTAATTCCTTATCATTGTTATTAAAACACAGTGTCAGAGTTCAACTGTAGATGGAAAAGCTTCCAGTCAATCTTTCCCACAATTCACGTTCAGCATCATGTCCAGGGACAGGTGAATGAGAGGGGGCAGCAGTTTTATCCAATCACAGCCAGTGGTGGTGCCTCATCAAAGGCCTACTCCCCTGGGGCATTGCTGTCCTCCAGGATACACATGAAACACATGAAAGAGGAACCCCCCCAGAGTCGCACTCCTTTTCTTCTCCATCACAGCAGTCCACATTTATCATCATACCTAACCACTTATTCTCTGTGATGCTTTGTGCAAAGGTTTACAGAAGCGTCCAAGGGTTCTTTTGGTTTTTATTCATAACATCCCCAACTACTTTTCTGCAGAAAGTAATGTTTAAAAAGCAGTATGTTTTGAATTTGGTCAAATCAGCCAACATAACTTCAATATTCTTTTAGCAAGTTTTCTGAGCAGTGCAGATTCATTTTCCATGCCAACACACCTCTCCATTTCATCCTTACAGTCATCCTCTGTGCTCCATAACGTTTTCTACCATGTTCTCTCCTGCAGTGTGCTTTCCTACTGTCAGCCATAGCAGACAACAGCATTCACAAGCAGGGGGGCTGAGATGCAGCCATCTTGGAGTCAGTTGTGCATGCCAGTGTCTGCCTGATGAGCTCACAGAGAAAGGAGTTCATCTTCCTCCATTGTTATTTTATTCATTACTGCCTGTCAGGGAGGAGAACAGATGCACACACACACACACGCACACACACACACTGGATTTGATGTAGGCACACAAACACACAGGCAATTAGGTGGGCCAAAGAATACATCTTTATGTGGAGATATTTGCCCTGTTTTTTCATTTTTCTTTTCTTTTGTAACCTAATTTGTTCATTATTTTCATTTCATAATGATGACTGTTGTTCAGCTACGTAAATGTCTACTGTTTAAATGGGACGCCGGCTTTAACACAGTTGTCTGAGGGTTTTAAACAACAATCTAAACAGGAGCGCTGAAACATTCAGAGGATTCAGCGGATATATAAGAGGAACCCTGTCAGCCTGCATTCATACCCCTCTGCTTTATATTTGTCTTTGGAGTTTTTCAGTTTGAGCTGAACTGCGTTGGCCTACTTGTGATGGGGTCAATTAGGAGGAAAACCCTTGGGCAGTTGCTATTGAGGATTTCCGGATTTCTTCACTTGAGTAAACAGCAGTAGATTTCAAATACACACATGCTCTTTCTCACACACACACACACACACACACTCAAACACAGAGCAAAAGGTAGTAAGGAAAAAAAAGGTAAAGTGATGTTCTCAGGCCCGGAGGTTTAGTTATTTGAATCTTGCTTCTTTGCCTTTGTATGACACATTGTGTGTAAAGGTCTGTTGGTTTGCTGAGAAGAATAAGAAGCCATTGGGCATGGTAGAGCCAAGAGAAAGTATAGAGGAGAAAGAGTGTAATGTTCTGTAACTGCCTGGTAGCCTATGCTTACTGCAGTTCAGCAACACTCATTAAGCTCAGCTGCCTGTGCCGTGGAAGTTTGGGAGGCCAAAACAACCTCTGAATTACATTACATGTCCCTGGCTTCTTACTGAGATGGAAATAAGTTCTGATTTGCCATCAACGTGTTAATGGTTTCTAAGGCAGAAGACTAGTCTGTGGTTGTTTTTCAGGAGCATGATCTGTATTGTTCTGAATTGGTGATGAAGTCAAATGCTACGAAATGACAACTGAAACAATTTTATTTGAAGAAATGACTGCGCATTTACAGTCATCCAGCTACTGAATGATGATACTTGTCATTTATTACAAGCACTTTACCAACTAGGATTTTACCTGGTATTACATCTAAATCTTATTATCTGGAGTATCACATTAGAAATGTCTAAATGTCTAAAAATAAAAGTAGTCTATTATTGACAGTCTTGATTGCTTGATGACTTACTTGTTTAATTGTCTGGAGAAATTCAGCTACTAATATCGTGTACAGACACCAAAGATTTCCAAAATTGACGTGATAATTATTTCTCTGCATTAACTCTACAAAATAGAAGCCTATAGTGATTACACACACACACACACACACACTCATGGCTATTGTTTGCTGAAGACAGCAGCTGCAAATCCATCACTCCTTTTTCCCTATAAAGAATCTGCACCATCTCCTTCTTTTTTTTTTTTTTTGTCTTCACATTTCAGCATCTGGTGCCAATACCTGAGTTGAGAGCTGAATGTGAAGACATGTGAGGAGCAACGGGCTATTGAAGTTTTTCACAGTCAATAAATCAACCTGCCAATCATAATTTTGTAGCTGAGCATGAAGAATTTGAATTTTTTTTTTTTTACAAATGACTAGCTAACTACCAAGCCACATCCATGAAAGCCAGGAACAGTAGAAATGTGACGATGGCTGAGACCGAGGCATCTATATTAGGTCATAAATTATTAGTTATTAGCTCATATTTTCTGAATTACTGAAGTTAGTGACTGTAAATGCACCTGCACTCTCAACATTGCTTTGACTGACAAAGATGCTGGCAGGAAACAGAACAGACGGCTAATATAAACATAAAAGACTTGAAATGAGTGAGGTGTTCAGTCTAACTGGGTGTCTGCAAATTTTTAAGACCTCAAAAAGGAAGAATTAAACCATTACCTGGGAAAAAGAAAGGGAAAAAAAAATCCAGATTCACAACACTTTTAATAGTGGTGTCGGCTAATTGTGTGGCGAACCCACAGGACTTCAGCACGGCTGTCAGAGAAAACTTTATGAATGCTGCCAGGTGTGAAATGGTAGAGGGGACCGTGCAAAATGGGGAACGGCCGATACTATATTTGTTTCTTGTAGGGATATTCTTGTGTGATGTTGCTCATTCACAGAGAGTGAAGTTCAAGGTCTGTTATTTAATATCTGTCTATGTGGTTCTACACAAAGCATAGATTTTCTTTCCTTAAAAGCTTAAAAACACCGGCCAATGCACCATGAATTAACTTGCCTCTTGTTCAAGACAGTACCAATGCTTAGTAGTAGTAAATTGACCATTCAGTTTAGCAGAGAATAGTGAAAATAAATTGCATGTGGAGAAAGAATGTATGCAGGTTGTTATAGTCAGTAACTCTATTGTAGGTGTGCACGAGTTCTTTTTGGTACGTTAGATCTGGTTTTTAATCCAAATGTGAACCGTACCCAAATTCCTGCTGTGTGTTAATTATAATCTTTTTGGATGACAAAGTGAGCTGAACCTAATATTCCATACTGAACATAATTTATCCATGCTGTCCATACTGTGCTGTGTTCAGCACAGAACTCACTCTGCTTAGGTATGAGGGACGGTGACTGTGTGTGAACAGTTGTGACAGTGACAGTTGAGGAAAAATATACAGTATGCTTCCCTTTTCACTGTTTCTCCTCACATACACACGCCAGCTTCTTTTC
This sequence comes from Brachirus orientalis, assembly GCA_016785285.1. Classification (NCBI taxonomy): domain Eukaryota; kingdom Metazoa; phylum Chordata; class Actinopteri; order Pleuronectiformes; family Soleidae; genus Brachirus; species Brachirus orientalis. The sequence continues at coordinate 4,585,107 of JAFBJR010000113.1, read as the reverse complement.
TGTCTCACATTCACTGCCTGACGCAGACTTTCTTGGTTGAGAAACCGAAGGTGGCTAACACAAGTTGATTTATTTATGAGTTAAAGCTCAATACTGGCTTTAGGCCCATCTTTAAGGTAGGCCTCTTATGCTGTTTCCATCAGGGGAAGGTTCAGTAAAGCCCTTGGCCGGGCTTGCATTTTAGCTCAGAATAGTACCTTTACTTGATAGGTGGGGTGTGGGCTGTGTCTTACGGTCGCGTAGTGTGATGTCGCAACAACAAACAACGACAATGACGGGCAATTAGGTGGGCCAAAGAATACATCTTTATGTGGAGATATTTGCCCTGTTTTTTCATTTTTCTTTTCTTTTGTAACCTAATTTGTTCATTATTTTCATTTCATAATGACGACTGTTGTTCAGCTACGTAAATGTCTACTGTTTAAATGGGACGCCGGCTTTAACACAGTTGTCTGAGGGTTTTAAACAGCAATCTAAACAGGAGCGCTGAAACATTCAGAGGATTCAGCGGATATATAAGAGGAACCCTGTCAGCCTGCATTCATACCCCTCTGCTTTATATTTGTCTTCGGCGTTTTTCAGTTTGAGCTGAACCGCTTTGGCCTACTTGTGATGAGGTCAGATAGGAGAGAATTTGCTTTGACTTCCATGAGGCATTTACACTCTGTCGCTAGGGCTGGGCATTAAAATGATAATGATACGCACTACTCACAATAAGTTGGGGATATTGTGAGAGACTCAGTGGATGTCATACCCTTTTCAATGTGGCATCAATTTCAACTTTCTGCGGGTATAAAAAAGCTGGTATTGTCAGTAAGTCATTCCAAGTTCATCATTGAAACAGCCACAAACACACGACGTCACTTAACGGACAGACGTTGCTCGTGAACTTGGTGTGTCTCAGTCATTATTAGTAATATCAAAGGGTACTTTTAATTATTTCATTAAAATTCAGACCAAATAGGAAAAGCGCGAATGTAAATGACAATATCCCTAACTTATTGTGAGTAGTGTACATCATGAAAGAACTTGATATATCTTAGAACTTCATCCAGGTTTTGACAGACAAGTATGTGCCGGTGGCCCTTCCTGTAATGTCTGCACCACAACAGCAGACCATAGTGTCTTCTCCATCTAACCCCCTGCCATCTGTCAAAAACAAGGATATCACAATCACAGTTGCCTACTTTATTGCCAAAGACATGGTGCAGTTAAGCACAGTCAAAAAATAACAGATTTAAGAGGCTGATAAAAGTAATTGACCCTCGTTACCAACTCCCTGGCCGTTAATACTTTTCTTAGTTTTCCCCCCACTATACGGACTGCAGAGAGAGAGATGAAGAAGAGCTGCAAAGTGTTTCATAATTCAGATTGGCCAAGTCGCAGGTGTGTTTGTTTGCCAACTATTTAACCTAGTTTGAGCTCTACAAAGACACAACATGAAGGGAGTTTCTGATATTTAACTTTATTTAGAACAGATTGAACAATACAAGTTGTTCTCCTGTAAAACTTGCAGCTTTGATCCTGTAAGATTTTAATTATATATACCTGTTGTGTTTATCTAAATTCATTTGCAGAAGGTGCTACAGTTCTTTTAAAATGTAAATGTAAATTGTTTAAGAGTGAAGGACTCAAATCCTTCACACTTAAACACTAACAGTCTAGTTTAAATCCATGCATCTTTGAAAGGCTATGTGAGAGTTTTGCATCTTTTCTTTACAACTATGTATCAAGTGTACATCAGCCACTTCACTAGATACCTGTTCAACTACTCATCCATTCTTGAAAATATCTGATCAGCCAATTACATGGCAGCATGCATTTAGGCCTTTACATGGTCAAGGCTACCTGATGGAGCTCAAACCGAGCATCAGAATGAGGAAGAAAGGTGATTTAACTGACTTGAAGGTGGCAGTCTAAGTGTTTCAGAAACTGCCGATCTGCAGCTGAGATTTACATATGCAACTGTATCAAGGGTTTATAGAAAAATTCCAGAAATGGGCAGAAATGCCACATTGATGCAAGAGATTAGAGGAGAAAGGCCAGACAACAATGACAACAATAAATGAAATTTACAGAAGAGCATCTCTCAAAGGACAAAACGTCAGACCTTGAAGCAGAGGGGCTACAGCAGCTGAAGATCACAACATATTTTATAAGGTACATACATATACATACATATATATATGTATAGATTCCATAAACTCAGTTTTAAAATAGTCCATAACCATATACTGTGTATAAAAAAGAGTTGTATTCTTCCAGTTTGCAGGGTGAGTCTAACCACTTTACAACAATTTATTGAGAAGCCACCAGGGCGCAATGCCACTGGTTACAAAAATAACTCAATTAGAATTGAGATCTAAAAAAAAGCAGATTCCCATTTGATTTACAACATCAGCAAACAGTTTTAATATTTCGAGTGAAACAGGACAGATGATGAGTGTATGTCCTGTGTTTGACAGCTTGTACCTTCCCACAGGTGCCTGGTCGCAGCTGACATCTGTGATCCTCTGGTTTCATTTATGTACATGTTTCTTAGTTGTTTTTTTATGTTCACTTTTTATATACAGACTAGCAGAAAAAATTACTACCACAAACTGCACTTTGCAAAAATAATCAGTGAGGGTCATTGTGTGATTAATCAGTAAGTGATTACATGGCAGGTAACAACAAAGAGTTTGGGGCATCAGTCTGAACATTATATGGAGAAAATGCTGAGTTTGAAAAAGGTTTATAAATAGACTGGATTCATTGATTAGCACTGTATAACGCCCATTCAGTCCTATGTGGTTAACATGTAATTTAGAATGGGCACTTTGCTCTCTCTTAAATTATTCAGGCATATAACTATCTACGCACACACGCACACGCACACACACAGGAGCTTTGTGATCAGTGATGCAGTCACACAGTGTCACGGGTAATGACTGTCACTTGTGGTCCCCTGTGTAGCTCAGTGGTCTGAGACTGGGATGTAGCAGAGAAAGACTATTATTGTGATCTGCTCAATTATTTATCAATGGATGAACTCTATACCTAGATTGGAATGGAATGACGTGAAGCACAGCTGTCACATTCCCAAAGATGAAAGTATCTATTTTGACATGGTTCGTTCGAGATTTTTTTTGTTACGTAGTTATTAATGTCACTGATTAATTCTGTATCCTAATGGATGTATATAATTTGTAATGCAAAGTGTGTAGGATTTAGCAACATCTATCAGTGAGGTTGCATGTTACAGGTGAATATCCGTCACCTCACGCTAAGAATGTAGAACGTTTGGTAGCCTTCACTTCAAGGCATTTTAAACCATGGTGGTCCAACATGGCGGCCTCTGTAGAGATGACCCACTCCTGATTTAAACATAAAGAGCTCATTCTGTTTTAATGGAAGCAATACTTTGTATGTTCAGGTGATTGTACACTACGAACAATCAGCAGAATTATTTTATCTTCCATTCCTGCCAAATGGAAATCATTTCCCTTAAATTTTACACGGGTTTATGGCTGCAATAAAGATATTACAACACACCTCTCTAAAGGTCCTGTGAACATCACTTTTTAACATTTTCACACTGTGTCTTAATCACTCTTTTGTTGTCAGGAGCAGTGCCAGAGCTTATCAGCTGTGTTCACTTTGTACCTTCCCTGCTGGACTCATTTGACAAAGTAGTGTTTCTTCAGAGATACAGAGAACAGCCAACCAGCCTTTAGCTCTGCCGAGAGGAACGAAAGTGTTCAGTTTGTATTTGTTTTACTCACAATTAAAGCACATAAGTCATTTTTTATGTACAGCACCCCCACCATTAACACTAGCACCTATTCAATAGGTGGATGCTGCCGTATAACTTCTAGAACATTTCTACATTGAGGAACACATAACTACCAGACAGGCATTTTTTTTATCCCATGTTGTGTTTACATATTAGCAGAACCACCTTTTATGGGATTCGAAATGCCAAAGATGTGCTTTTGCCGACATTGGGAAGCGGCTTGCTAAGAGAATGTGCAGGGATTTATGCATTTTTGATGCAGCGTGGGGAGGAGTGGAACTCTAAAAAGGCTGCATGACCTACTTAGAGAGCCGTGGAATTCAGATGACTTGCCACGCTGCAACTCTTCCTCTCACTCTCTATATGTACTCGACGTGTGTGTCAGACAGATGTATGTGAAATGTGCTCCTTTCGCATGTTTACAAACACACAAACGGAAGCAAATGAGATATTTTCAATCATAGGCTAAACTGCGCACACAGGTTTGCACTGCATTGTCCTCCATTTAGTGTTGTTCCTAACCTTGTCAATGCACAAAACACTAACCTTAACCCAGCCACAATTCAAGTCTTAGCCCTAAATTTAGGCAGGTCCTCAGAAATTAGATTTTGCCTCATTAGGACCAGGTATTGCCTCCATGAGAACCACTGTTGGTATATCCAAGTCCAGATATCAAAATAAATACAGTTTCAAAAATGTTTGAATCCATCCCCAACCCTTAGACACACAGGACTTGTCAATTCACTTCTGCCTCGATTAGTAATTTCATATTCACCTTGAATTTGGTGTTTGAAATCCTTTGTTCAGGTTTACTTGAAGTGGCACAAACTTACCCGTGAGGAGGAACTATGTGTCTGTCTCCATGGGCTTAATTATTATACTGTTTCTGTCTGTTTTCTTTAAAATAATCTGTGCTAAAGAGCTTTCTCCCACTCTGCTACACTACTGGCCACAATCCACCGAGGCAGCAGGTGGAAAGCTGTTGAGACACACATAGACAGCCATACTGTACAGGCAGTGTGCTAACAACTGCGTCCCTCTAAGTCTGTCCCCCTGTCCCCATCTAAGGAAAAGATGCAGTTGTCTTTGTGACATGGCCTCGTACACAAATCTTTAAATTTTCCTTTGCAGTCGAGCCCCCTCTCTCCCTTCTCTCTCAATCACCCCCACAATCTCTCTCTCTCTTTATAGGTAACTATGGTAACAGTGTTGTACGTCAGCTGCTCAAACGAGATGGTATAGTCCGATTGCTTGGCCTGTCACATTCCTCATTCTTGCTTCACCACCACACTTCATGGTAAGAAGAAAAAAAGACGGCGAGTGGGCTGAGAGACTCTTTCTTATTGCTCCTAGGTCTTTCCACTCACCTCAGTGCAGACAGTCAATGAGCGAATCATTAGAAACAACAAGCAGTCAATATTCTAAACTGGGGCTGTTGATGTGACCTGGAAATGAGCTATTGTAAGTCAAGAGACAACCACCTGGTTGGATGTTGTGTGTGTGTGTGTGTGTGTGTGTGTGGGAGGGGGGGTGTTCTTCTGGTGATTGATGATAGTTTGTGTGGACACTGTTGGCATGGCCCCCAGCCTAGTTAAATATGCATTCGTGGATTGTGGAATCCCAGGGTGAGTTTATCCTGTCAAAGTGCAGGTTTTTGAGCAGTAAAATTCAACTCTAAAACTTATGAAACTTCTTTGTGTTTTCACTTATTCCAACCTGCTTGCAGCTGTTCTGCTTCACTAGCACAACGTTGCTGTTGCCATAAGCCCTACTTGGACATTGTCAGTAAAGATTATAGCAATTTAAGGCAACTTTTACCATGGGTAAAAAAGGTGCGAATAGACCAGCAGTAAATATGCGTGTAAATATTCCATCATCTCCTGTTTACATGCAGCATAGAACACACATGGCAACAGGCGGTGACAGTGGTGCATAAAGTGAGTGTCACTCAGTGTCCGCAAAGTCGGGGTGAAATTGTTTGCCTGTATTCACCGACAGGTGTCAAGGGGTGCAGTAGGTCAAGGGGTGCCTGGTGCCCTTTGGGATCACCGGGTTCGCTACCTTCCTTTGCCCTCGTCCGTCACTGCTCTTGTTGGCGCCCAGAGTAACTGGGAAGGGTGAGAGAAGACGTACCTTGTCTAGGCGTCCCCTGCCTTGGAAGTGCCCAAAACTGATCAGCGGTACTGGAGCCCACAACAGCTGTAATGGCGGCTCCATGACGCAGTCCAGTGAAGGGATCCTGGAACAGACCGGGCGATTTACCCCTCTCAATTGAGGTATTGGAACTGAGATTTTTAAAACTAATCCTGTCCGAATATGGCTTTAATCTATAAAACAATTCACTTCCTGTGTGCAACAGAGAGAGTCACAAGGAGCTGATTGGCTTAATCAGACCCATGTGGGCTCACATGACAATGCTTTGAATGTGACAGACATTTATTTATATTAAAAAGTTTTACCCTACAGTTTTGTGGAACCTTTAAAGAATAAGGTTACATTGTTAGATATACAATTATTGTGGTTAAATTAAACCCAAAATATCCTGCTGGTAAGATATTCTGATGGTAGAATGACGGTATCACAATAGAGTGCAGCTCTAACATGTCACAGTCAGCCATCATACCATTAAAACTGTGATTCAATAGGTTTGGCTTGGTATGACAGAAAATCTTGGTGGTTTTGACACCGATTTAATATCATGGTATACCTTGAAACTGGTAACCAGCTCATGACCATTTGGACAACAGGGCTGCTTTTGTTAAGAATAAATCATGGTAATACTCAAGCTGCTTTCATGCAGACGCCAACATCCCTTTACCTTGCACGGCTAATCTGAACCCTCCTGTGCTGTCCTGTCACCGATTATTTCATCATTTTTCAGCTCATGTTAATAATTGATAAGCACATTTGCTCGCCATGTTATGACAGGCCACTCACAGCATCCTTTGAAAAATATGGTGATAGATGATAAACTAAGAAATTAATTGGATTGAGCAGAAAAATCACAACATCCAGAAATGAGTTAATGATGCAATGCTTACGCAGTCATGACCCTTTATAACTATAAACCTCCTGGGGCTGAGAGATCAGAAAAACAGAGAGAGAGAGAGAGAGAGAGAGAGAGAGAGAGAGAGAGAGAGGTGTGACAGAGAGACGCAACAATTAACTGCGAGACAGAGAGAGGATGAAACAGTGAGAGGGCAAGAACGTACCATGTACTTAATAAAATGGAGAAAAGGAGAAGCTGATGGGCAGAAAGGCAGAGTGGTTGTGAGAATGAAAGAAGGGTCCTTAATCCAAGCAGAGACTAGGATTCCTGGGAGACTGTAACAAGAGTGATGTGTGTGGACAGAAGAATCTCCTGGCTGCAGAGAGGGACAGCTTGAACTGTGCTCTATCCTAAACACACACACACACACACACACACGAGCACACACTCCAGCTCTCTCCTTCACTCCACTCTGCCTTGTCACAAAGTTGTCAATAGACAGTCTCTTAATTTGGACAAAAAAAATGAGTAATCTGTCAGTGTTTGTCTTCTCAGACTAAATGTCAATAGTAATATCTGCCTTTTCGCACTCTTTAAATGACCATATTAGACGGCCGAGCAGAGGACTTCACGGAAAGGAGACAGCAATGTCACTCGAACACACGCACACTCGTACGTGACTTGTGTGATGATTGTGGTGGGTACAGTGCCTTTCCCGATGACACTCTAAAACTATATCTCACATAAACCTCCATTATGTGTTACATGTTAGAAACTGATGAAAACAACATGCCAAAGTGACTGACAGATAGGCTGAAGGTGATGGGCCTCCCTTTTTTTCCCCTCTTGTCAAGTGGCCATGATTATTTCCTTTCTTTAACCCTCAATCAATTCATTTTTACTGTAAAAATAGTTTACCCGGCATGGAGAGTAAACCCGTGTGTGAATACAACTACACTTTGTACTTCTGGAAGGATTTTGACAAATCTGGGTCGATGTACGTCGAAAGATTTGAGTTTTTAAAAGTTGATAGACTGGAAAGGAATATGTACACTTTTTGGTTAATACACTTGATTAATATCTTGCTGAGAGTTAGATGAGATGGTTATACTGTATCTGTCCATTCAATACACTGTAGGTGAGAAACACAGAGCAATGCACGTGCGCGCGCACACACACGCACACACACACACATACACACACATGCCAAGCTCCTGAAAAATCATCACATCTTATGGGCGACCGAGCTGATGCAGACCATCATGGTCACGGCCGTGTCTGTTTACCCTCTAATATAAAATTCGCTCCTAACTTGAATATGACTGATGGGCTCCACTGTTGCAGGCGGCATTATATGAGGTAAACAGGCTGGAAGTGGGTTATAAAAAGTGTCGGCTCCGACTTTTTAATGTGAATTCACAGGAAGCAGTGGTCAGCAATAACCCCCAGAACTTGTATACAGTATTTATGCTAGAAAAAGTTTTCAAAGAAGAGGGATGGCTGTCAGAGATGGAAATGAGGGATTGGGTTGAAACTTTCTCAGTTTTTCATTTTAATCATTTAATATCCCCAGTGACGTAAAACTTACGATGAGTTTCATGTCATCCCTTATTGTTCAGTTTTTTTAGTCAGCTTCAATCCAACCCGAAATACTCAAACATAATCTAAAAAGTATCTGTGATGAGCAGAAAAAAAAAAAAAAAAAAAAAAAAAAAAAAAAAGAAAAGCACCTTGACTCAAAAAAGCTGTGATGCTTTATCACGACTTACTTAGACTAATGCAGACTATGTTGGGCTCTGCCAGATGTCACTTGCTCGACTACAGGTGGTTCAAAACGCGACTGCTTGGCTTTTACTTTATTGGCTCCTGGTTCGTTTTCGGGTTGATTTTAAAATTCTTTTGTTTGTTTTTAAATGTCTCACAGTATCGGTCTGACCTGATCCAGTCGTACACTCCCTCTTTTCTTTTATCCCCGGCTTTTAACTCAGTTTGAGTTGTTGGCTTTTACTGTTTTTCTAGTTTTACTGTTTTTTTACTTTTGTATTTGTCCTCATGTCTGTGTACAGCACTTTGGCCAACTGTGTTATTTTTAAAGTGCTTTACAAATAAAGTTGGATTGGATTTTCTTTTTGTAGCAGCAAATGTTACGATTCTTCCAATCAAGAAGACAGTGGAAGAATTGCTAACAGAAAGCAGAAGTGTTTCTCTCTTTCTCTCTGTACAATGACCTTATCTATTTGCCACCAAAGTGACTTTCATCCCAAAGCTGGACTCATTTTCTACCCTCCTCTCTCCACCTCTCCCTTCCTTTGGAATTTATCTAGTATAAAAGGAGAGCACGGTAGACCTTCAGGGCCAAGAAACAATTAACTTGATAATGGGCTCACTCCCTCTCTACTTCTTTCCACTATGCCCACATCCGTTATTTGCAGGTCTTTATCATTTAGTAGTTAGCAGATGCACCGGCTACAGGCACATCGATGGCAGCAGTGTCCTTTTTATTAAGAAATACGCAATATTTAATGGATGCTTGTGCTCAGATTCTGTTGCGCAGGTATGGAACGAATTATCACTCATGATAAATTCATGCCCTTAGCATTATGCCATAAATGTATGTTGGAATCGAGAAGAAGAAGAATACTCTGGGCTATTTTTTAACTTTGGATGAAACTGCCAATTACTTAAACTTGCCGACATCTTAGATTTCAAAACGGGTCTATTTAATGAGGTTTATTTAAGATTTCCAGCTGAAAATGATTGACACAATATTGGTTATGATGGCTTAGGCAAAAAGAAACACTCCTAAACAAAGCATAATAATGAAGTGAACAAAAACTGGCAACTCAGCCTCAGTACATTTGCTTGACTGAATATATCATCTTGATTGTGCCTCTCCAGTCTTGTGAAGGACCCATTGGAATGTTTCAGTGGGATTACATTTCGGTTTGTCCCACTCACTGGTTCCCGCCACATGTCCCAGCTGTTGTCAAGCCTTGTCAAAAGCCCAGCAACCTGCAATAGGCTTATCTCATCGTCTGCTTCCTGCACAGCACACATTGCTAATAAAGGTGCAATGTGTTCGCTGCGATATTTGTAGCACCGGCCAATTGGAGCTTGTCTGAGATTCATGAGTGCGGCGATGCATTGTTTTTAATGCTCATCTTATTTGTTGCAATTTGGCACATGTTGGTCATATTTTGGCTGTGTACATGTGTTTTGTTTTGTTTTTTTTTTAAATAAACATAAGCATGAGGAGAATTTGATGTGTGTGTGTGTGTGTGTGTGTGAGAGAGAGACAGAAAGTGGAACTGACTGAAAGAGACTTGACACCATGAAAGAGGCTTCCAGCGTGCCATCATGGTAAGCCTGGTGGCCGTCTGAGCTCTCAGGAAAGCAAGAGAGAGATCGAGTGCAATAACAGGAGACAGAATGCAGGGGTAAAGGGAGACAAGAGGAGATGGAGGGCAAACAGCCATCAGCTTGAGCTGCCCAGTCAGTCTGTCGCAATGGATTTTAAAGTGTTGGATTCCTTGGCTTCCCCCCGTATCGCAGGCATGGGTTGCGAAGAGAACAGAATGAGGGGGAAAAAAAAAACAACAACTCCATCACTCCTTGCTGCTCTGTTTTATTTCATCTACTCACACTCGATAAATGTGTACTCTGTTCGGATACTCCGGGGCCCCGCTGTCTAAATGTTACGACAGAGAGTCTTGATGCTCGCTGCATACACAAGTCAAGCTTCATCCTCACCTCCTTCTTGTTTCTGTTTTCAAAATATCTCACCTAAAACCTTTCGCTATTGCTTTTTCAACTGGTTCTGTAAATTACCTTTCAGTCTTTCAGTCTTGTGGTCATTTTGAAAGAGAAAGTAAAGGCTGTCTGGGTGATATGTTACAGCCCAGTGGACCTCACCAAAGGCTCACTGATGGGAAAAAAAAAAACAACAACTTCTTGATGATCTTGTGTCTCTGTGCATAAGGTAAATAGCACGTGATACGAGGCTGCCACTGATGTGCGAGAGGTTCCGTTAGCTGTGCGGTGCACTGACCTTAACTGACAGATGAATGAGCCCAGAGAACTCAAGGGAGACTTCCTAATCAAATAGTTATTGATATACTGTTACGACAATCAAAGATAATTCTGTTCCATTTCCTCTACACCGGACAAGTAAAACTTAACAAACTGCTACCAACTGATTCAAACACTGTCTTCTCCTCTTCTGAGAGTATTTGGTATTGACAGCCATGACGGAGTTTAGAAGATTAGTTAGGTTTGTACACGGGGATGCAGGTAATCTCCCTTAGCTCTGACCTATTGGCTGAACCCAGCCAACTCTGTAGGGTTTTATAAGACCAAGCATATGTCTTAGCAAATGTGGATTCAGCCTGGTGCACATTTTCTAAGCTGTTTTTGAGATTAAATAATTCACTGACGAGTGCATGCAAGAGTGCATTTCCTGAAGTGACACTTCAATATTGACAATGCTTTCTCAGTTTTTTGGTGCAGCTACTAAAACTGCAATGTCTTTATTTGTTTTTTTTCCATACGCAGAGGAATGTACTATACTCTCTGCAAGTCTGAAGGAGACCGCGAGGAAACAATTCCATTTAAACCTATGTATATGAAGATATTTGACTTTGTGGGGGCATTTTGTCTGGTCCTCGGAATTTTAAAGGGGTTTTTGAGGGTGAAGACTTGGTTTTAGGTTAGGTATTGTTATTGTTACCATTAGGGTAGAGTTCCCTCAATGAGAATTCTGTATAAGACTGTGTAGTCCTATACAGAATTAGACAGAGTCTTATACAGAGTAGTTGGGAGTCTGTACTCACTTTTCTTCTTTCCCGTTCTCTCCTGTGCTTTTCCAGGCAAATGTTATATGTCTATCCTCAGTGAATTGAATAACTGACTAAAGACTCTTAGACTAAAGACTAAGAGTAAGACACAGGTAAATGTGAAAGGTAAAATCATTTCACATTCCATCTAAACCCGTAAAGACACACTGTGTAGTGATTCTTCATCAATAATCACCTGTACTGTCGGCCCTATCACAAATAGCCATGGATTGCTTAGGGCATCAGGTCAGACTTTCCTCTCCCTGCTTCTGTGTTGCCTCTCATTTCTCCTCCGTCTCTCATACCAACAACAAACACGTTCAAACATGTGAGCGTGCGAGTGCAGTACTGGGCCTCAGGTTGCTGATCTGGGTGCAGTAATTTGCTATTAGATGAGGGACAGGTGCAGCTGTCTCTGTGTTCAGTGCTAACAAGGCATTTCATCATGGTTAGCTACAGCCTGCTGCTCTTATCATCCCTTGTTCTTGTCACAATATCTCACACACACACACACACACGCACATGCACACACGCTCACACGCACACACACACACACACACACTGTCTGTCTGTAGTGGTGGTGTACCTGTATGACATGTATCTGCATGTCACCTTGTCCTTTTTAGGTTTCAGGTTTTAAACCTGATTTGCTTTTTAGTAATACTTTTCTGCTAAGGTAAAGTACTGCAGGGCTGTTCTGATGAAAAACTATTACTTGAGCCGTCAAACTTTCAGGCAACTGTCTTAAACGTTCATGAAGACTTTGAATATGTTGGTGACTATTTACTTATTAAAGTTATTTTCAGAAAAACTACAGGCTGCGGGCCCTTGGTATGTGCTGACCTTTAAAAAGCTGCTTTTAGATATGCCATACCACGTTGATGTCCCTATAATAATAAAGGGACATTATTATGTGAAACATTAGATAACGGGTTAAAATAATAAGATCCTGGGCAACTGTTGCCTCAGATTTTGTCTAATTGAGGGCGATTCATCTGTAGCAGACTAACAGCAGGCTAATGGCATCAAGTAATGATAAATCAATAAGGATGAATCTCTATAGCTTTGTGTAAAGGTCAGAGAAGGGAATGGAATGCAGGCAATGGATTTAGAAGCATTTGAAATGAACTCCTCCTTGGCTAGCTGTCCCATCAGTAATATCTTCTAAATGGTTATATCTAAATGGTTAGGGTGGTGGTGCAAACTCAGTATAGGGACATGTCAAGCTTTAGAGGAGAATAAACTCCTAACATGAAGTTGATTTTTTTCTGAATGCATATAAAGCCTCAGACAGGGTTATAGGCCTTCTTTGAGTTTGCATCTCCAGGTTCTTCTGCCACCAGCCCCACCCCAAACACACACACATGCACACACACTTTCCCTGGCCGCTTCCCAAGGCGGTCAAACAGATTACCACGGGCGTTAACTCCATCGATCTGCTCCAAATGGCCTCCAAATGCCAGGAATTAGATTTCAGACTGCAGAAGAGGGAAATAAAGTGTTGTAGTATTTCTCACTGCTTGAATTGGTAGTTAAGTGCTGCTGCACCTCCCCTCAGAGTAACCGTTTACTTCAGAACTTATTTGTTCTAGGCATATTTCTTGGAATATACCTTGTTTAAAACACAATATTTCTGGAAAAGTGAAAAGTGTGACAGATGTGAGATCTGTACCCTAAGCCTTTCAGTGACTACTTGATCATCTTTGAAAAATATACAAATATCTCTGTACTGTTGAATAGGAATATAAGAGTGAAAAGAGTAAAAAGTAGATGAAGGCAAAAGAAATAAAAGTAGAGTGGCTTATGTGCCGGGACAAAATACCATGATGTGATTGAAAGATCTGAACAATCAAAAATGGTGTCAGATTTATTATTAAAATGCACATATTTCATAATTGATTGACTACAGACAAATCCTAAAGGCAGTGCGTAGCCGCATGCTGAGCACCACAGAGAGCAGCAGAATCAATCTCACAGTCATGAAGTATTCCATTGTGAGGTTATAATAGAGGGCAGGTTTATTATACTGGTTGACTTGGCTTTATTAGTGTGCAGTTAAAGTCAGCCTAATACCTCTTCGCTCTTCATTTCTTCATTCCTTCTTTTCAACAGATCGTTTCTCCCCCTTTCATCCCACCATCACTTTCATTATTGCCATGTTCGTTTACTCTTTGTGTCCCACTGTATTGGAGCGCCCCCCCCCCCCCCCCCCCCCCTGGAGCGCCCCCCCCCCCCCCCATCCATCCTACTTTCTCTATCTGCAGTAGCATTAAGCTTTTCAGCATATCCATAGCTGAATAAGTATTGATTAATGTCTGAGTGGTTGTGCTACCTAATGAGAGGCTAAATATAGCCATTGCTACACTAGTGCTACTGCAGCCTCCTCCTTCATCTACCATATAAAGTGTGGATAGTCACACTGTTGGCATGACAACACACCAGTCGAGGCTGTAGGAGAAGACACAACAGATTGTGTGCATGTTTGCCTGGTATAAGTAAGTGAGGATAATCCAAGCAGGGAGGGAGAATGTAGAAACTGAGAAAGAAAAATAGATGTAGCTTATTTGCATGAAACTTCTTTGCTCTCTTTCGCTTGCTGTGTCACGTCCCGCAGAAAAAGCTGGACATTCTAAGTTCGACAGTGACTCCATGAAGTCCACGAATAGTCGAATGTTAAACAATATTAATTATCAATGCAACAATTACATTTATTAAACATGAATGGAAAGGATTATGTTTTACTTTTTCAACTAATTGACCAAACAATTCATAAAATAATCAGTAGATTAATTTACTGGAGCGTCTTTTTCATAAATCTTTAAGGAAACCTGTCTTGAAGACAAGTGTAGTCGCACTGAATTCTGACTTGGCTAATAATCAACATGTGGACCATCTGTCATCGGCGTTCAAATGTTGTAAAAGCAGCTTTATTTTCTTAATAACATAAGGTTGTTGTCATTTTTTTAAACAACCTACACTACATTGTTCATAAGTCGACTTAAGCTTGCCATATCAAAGCTCTATTGTACTCACACTGACAAGTTTACTTGCCCACATTTCTTTTCTGTTGCATAGTAACCATTCTAGAGTCACCATCCTACCAGCCCTCCTTGTTATGGCCAGCTGGAGACACATGAATGATGAGAGTATGCAAATTGGATATTTTCTTTAATAGCCTGCTGTTTTATTCAGCTGTGTGGCCAGGATATGGAATCCCTACTGTGTCTAATCACATCTTCTCCCACTCATTTCACCTGAGGCATATCTATAATGTAGTCTATTTTTGACTGGCATTAAAGCATACATTGTTTCTGGCTTAAATGTATGCTCACAGGGGGAAGAGTTTTTTAACAGTCTGACGGTTTAAATTGTAGAGCATGACTGAATTGTCCTTGTCAGGGTTGAGCATGATGCATAAGTTTCCTTGTCAATAATAATTTTATATTATATATCCCCTCTTAAAACAGAAGATGTGACCTTGCCCCACCCCCCACCTTCCATACTCTTTAAAAAAGTTACCAACTGATCACAACTTACAGTCCTATAGGGCTGAGTCTCGTTCCCCCACATTCAATTTTCATCTTTTCTGTAGACGTTGTGGAGGGCTGGCTGTTGTTCAGCTGGAAATCTCATTCAGTTGCCAGCTGATGGATAACAAGGTCAAATAACTCTCCAGATGAGATGGACTGTGTCAGAAGGTGGAAACACACACACACACACAGGTTTCCATGACTTCAGAGGACATTGCAATATCCTGGAGACTACCCTTAACCTCAGCCTAACTTTAAAACATGTTTTTGCCTTAAAATGTAGTAAATTACTTTATGGGGACTTATTTTTTTTTGTCACCATAAGGAAGACAAGGCCCCATGATGTGACTGCGTAAACAGATGTAGATCCCCACAACATAAGGAATACCTGGTACACACAAAGGTTTGCTCAGCTCTTCTTCTTAGGACACTGCATGGACTTACATTCATTTGGACCACTGAAATTAAACTTTACCTCACAACAATATTCAAATTTTAGCCCTATACTTAAGCATTTCATCAGCAAATGAGGCCCTAAAGAGGTAACAAATACAAACACGCACACACACAGACAAACACACAAACACCACCTGCCATTCAGTGGCCCAGAAGTACCTCCTGAACTGAGTGTCAATTTCAGGAAACTAATGGGGGGACATTAAAAGGTTTTTCTTCCTGTAAAAAGGTTTTTGTTTTTTCCCGGAGTGTTCCTTTCTCAAACCAAGGGTCTTTCAGGACAGAGGATGTTGCTTTATGTCTAGATTGTGAAGCAAACTGTCATTTATGACTTTAGGCTATACCAGTACAAATGATTTAATTCTGATTTTGAAGCATTTATGGCAATGTCATTACGAGCTGTGGAAATCAGGGAATCACGACAAAATCAGTCAGCTAGCACATGTATAAATCAATGGGCACCTACGCTGTTCTTCTCTTCCCTTCTCTCTTTTCTCTTTCCTTTTCGCACACTCTTTTCCTCTGGTTGCTATAGTAACGTGAAATGGCTGCATTCTGCAGCAGTGGATTAGAGCGGGGGCCTGCAGCTAGTGAGTTACATAGTTTTACATGAGGGGTTTTAAACGACGTGCGGAATATACACACAAGGCTGCAATTATATGAGCATGTGCCGCACTGCTTCGAGTATAACAAGTTAAATGTTATTTAAATGTCACGTCGTTTTTCATAAATAGTATACATCACTGTAAGCTGACACTAGTGAGCATGCTGCTTTTGCTGTGCATCCATCACAGCATGTCACAGTATAATGATCTTGTGAGCACAGTGCCTTTTCTTGTACGGTTGGTAATCGCTGATTTATTGACTCCCAATAACCTGCAGTTTTTTGCAGAAAAGTACAAGGTCTCCTTTAACGTTCAGGTTCTTCACGTGAGCTACATATTAGCCCGGGATACCTAATGGAGCCTTTTAAACTTCTCCTCCATAATTGCTTTTCCCTGTTAGTGTTTTCACAATACTTTATAAATTATGACTTTAACACAATACCTGCAGTGCCCCCCCCCCCTCCCCCCACCCCCAAAACAAGCAACATAGAAAGAAATTTAAACACCAGGAAAAGTAATGGTGCAATAAATGCAGTACATGGAAGAGAGACATTTTTTTCCCTCATTAATTTAATCTAATATGACCAAATGGAACGATAAAAGATAGGATCAGATTAGAGCAGAGATCCACCAAGGAGCTGCCTCTTCTTCTTTCGGCTTCTCCCGTTAAGGGCCGCCACAGCACATTATCTGCCTCCATCTTGTCCTCTTCTATTATACGAACTGTCCTTATGTCCTCATTCACAACATCTATGAACCTTCTCTGTGCTCTACCTCTTTTCCTCCTGCCCGGCAGCTCCATCTTCAACAAAGGTTCTGGAAAAAGGTCCAGTATAATCACTGTTCCTCCTCTGCAAGTGACCAAACCATCTCAACCTTGCTGCTCTTACTTTATCTCCAAACCGTTCAACCTGAGCTGTCGTCATTTCTAATCCTGTCCATCCTGGTCACTCCCAACAAAAAAATCTCATCATCTTAAGCTCTGCCACCTCCAGCTCTACCTCCTGTCCTCTCTTTCACTGTTGCTGATTTTTAATGCTCAAAACGAAACGTGATTATTTTGTAAGTTGGCCGATTTCGCTTCTTGTGCCAGCTTCGTTGACAAGCCATGGTCAGAAGAAGCATTTTGTATTCGTAAAACATGCATTTCATTTCATTTTCACCATAAAAGCTGACAACAGTGAACTTTGATGCAACTCAGGTCATACAGCTCTCACTAAAAACATCATTCTTAAAGCACTAATAGTTGTGGTCAATGTAGTAATGAGCCATTTACAACAGCAGGGTACTACAGTATTTCTGATGTCCACCTCCTTTTTACCTGCTCCCTCCTCTCTGTTTTACAAGAACTAATTAAAATGTTCATTTTTTTCCTCCCCTTCTTTCTGTTTCTTTCTCTTCACCCCCCTCTCTATCCTCCACCTTCACCACCTGTTGTTGTATTTGCAGTGTGACAATGCCAAGGGGCTGAGGGCCTTCTTTGATGCCATATGCTACGGTCCCAAACACCTGATGATCTTCGGCGGTGTCTGTCCATCTGTGACCTCCATCATTGCAGAGTCTTTGGAGGGTTGGAATCTGGTGCAGGTAGGAGATGCATTCTCTGACATGTGCACATTTGAATGTGGTGTAGTCTAAGTGTCTGACGGCAGAATGAGATTAAATAGACATGCTCACTCTGGCATTTTTATTCATACATTGTGATTGGTTTGTTTTTCTTCTTACTTTCCACAAACCTGAATTTTTTTACTCAACTGAGTTTTACAGTGTATACATTGGGCCCAGGATTACGTACAAATGACTGCATTTACAGCTGAAAATATTATTTCTGTTTTTTACTTACTATGCAAGTCAATCAATGTTAACTACCCACTGAATATTTGTAAAATTGATTTTACCATGCAGTTATATTCTTGTTATCTGAATGGCATTTGCTGGTTTTAACCAGGGATATCATTGTGATTGCCCACGCTGGGCTCCAGATAAAACTGATTTTTGTGTGACATATGGCTTACAGTTCATTCACTATGCACTGTTCAGGACCAAAGAGGTAAAATGTCTCCTTCTAAAAAATACATTTCATTTGCAGCAAACGCTAAGGTTTTTGGGGTGCAGATAAGAAAGGAGCAAGCCTGTGCTCGGAAGAGATAACATAATTCAAGTGGTTGCATTTTGAACTGACTGTCACATCACCGACTGTATCATGTTACCAATTACTGCAGTTTATTCTTTTTATCTGTTTCCCTTTTTTTGTTGCTTTCGTGTCAGGGTCACTTGAGAGTGAAAAGATCAGCAGGATGAAGGAATGAAAGATGACTAACTTTTTGTGTCTGTGCTCTCTTTCTTGGCTGTTTATGAGAATTCTCAGTCTAATAAAAAAGAGGTTAATGCCAGAAGTGAAGTTTAAATTCTCTTAAATAAGTAATACAGTATAAGTACTAGTTGCGTGTGCTCCACCTTATGTCCTACAAAAGCCTGGATTCTGATGACTAAAAATAGGCAGAAACAGACATAAATCACTCTCTGTCTGCAATAAATGACACATTAAATAAAAAGAATCTATGAGGATAAAAAAAAATCTATGTAGTGCAGTATGTTTCTCATACTGAATAACCAATATTGCCAAATACACAGTAAGCTCTCAGATGCGGCTGCAGTGGACAGGGTTTTATTTCTTCTCCTCATATTTCACAGAATCTCACAGGCCAAAATAATTTGATAAACGAGGTCTTTGCAGCCATCCTGTGTATGATTTCATAACACCAGAAAGCATTTTTAAGAAAAACTTGCATGCATGCATGTGCACAACTTGCAGCTCACTTTACCACGTTCCAGCATTCGAAAAATGTCACTTTCTGTATTGCAGCATCGGTGTCTGGTGTCTGTAAATGACTGTAAATGAGTGCCAGGATATAGAGCTCACCCACTTTTCCTCAGTTGCTGGCCTTCTCATAAGTGATGGCACTCATTCATTTTCAGCCATGTTGAATGTGTAATGAAAAAATTATGCTTCTTGATCATTTTGTCTCTTGTAATTTGGAAGAGGAGAAGAAGAAGACAGAGAGCGAGTTTTGATAAGATGATCATTCATATAAGTCGACGTAGATTGAATTTTCCCACAAAATTAACTCTGTTTACCTCACAAGTTAGTGATTTTAGAGTTTGTTTGTTTTTTTAATGACTTTCCGGACGTTAATAGAGCATTTAGTTGCATAGAATGCAGATTAGAAAATCAAACACTTGTGTTTATGTCTTAGCTTAGATATTTAACTAAAATCATGTCTTTCATGCCCAAAGCTCACAAGGTTTGGCACTAATCCTCTGGTCCATTCATCTTTTAGGGACAATGAATAAAGAAGTCAATATCTGGGAGGAGGAAAAAGTGGATGCTCCTCCTCAGTACTACTGTCATGACCTGGACATACAGCATACTTATCTGTTTACTAAGCCCATTTTTCTTCTTCTCTTGCTATATTGATTGTCGGTGCTTCGTTACACCGGGCAATTTAGGCACAAGAAATAGCACCTGTGCCACGGTGTAGTGCAGCATTCTCTCTTTTTAAATCCTCTCCAATTGTTTTATGGTCGTCTTTTCCCCATTTTCTTTCTCTTACTCTCCCTGAGTGCTACAGTGGCTGCTTCAATAAAACATGTGATGCCGAGCTCTGCAGTATTCTGCCTCGCTTGCGTCAAATCCTCCTGCGTTCCATATCAATATTTCATGCCTTCCAAAGTTTAGGCTAAAATCTCAGAGTGCAGCGGCAGGAATGGTTGGAGCATCACAACAGATCACTATGAATCAACATAATGAGTAAAGTTCAAGTTCACTTCTGTGTGCTGTGAGTGTGTGCTGGTTTAGCCATTTGGCAGGCGAAGGTTATGTAAAGTGGTCTCGAAAAGGTTTGATGTCCAAAACATTCGTGTTGCAACATCTTTTTATGTGTTTTTGAGCTACAGAGTCCAATTTTATTTCTTTCTTTCTTTGTACGAGTGCGCCTCAGCGTAGGGTCTTGGGAGAAAGAAAACAGAAAAATCTCCTAAGATTGGCAATTAGGTCAACATTTCATAGTGTCTCAAAGCTTCTAGACAATACCTAGAGGAAAATGGGTTTTCCTAATTCTCTCTGAACCCGTTCAACTTTGTTTTGAAATTAAAGGACAAATTTTCCAGGTGTAAAAGATTGAAAAAGCAAACAAACTACATCTTACCAATAGTTTCTGTAATCCCTGCTTTTCATTGTGTATCTCTCTTCTGTTGCAGAAGAAGCTGAAAGACACGTACGAAAAATATTAATTACACCAAATGATTTAGGCATTAATGTTTCCTACACTTGTAGAAAGCACCAGCATGTACTGTGAAGCTGAGCTCACACAAACTGTTGTACCTATTTGAAATGCCGAATGTACGCCATTTGACAGGAAACACAGCAATTAGCTAATTAGCAACATTTGTTAAATATAGCCTGTTAACTGGTTGCAACTGTAGGTGTCATATTGAATAAACATGCAGGTTCTTAGGCCCTCAGTTGCAACGAGCGCTTTGACAATAAACATTTCTGCTTCTGTTCCTCCAAAGAAAGTATGGAACAACAAATGAAAACAGTCTTCTCATTATTTCTTTTTCTTTTTTTTTTTTTTTACCACTGGCACGTCTTTGACACCAAGGTCTATGAGACATTCAAAAGGAATACAAGATGAGTAGATGCTGAAATCCGTCCATGCATTCAAATGTTATCATTCCCACAAGTAGTTTTGTGGAGGAGGGTGAGTAAAAAGAAAAGCAGAGTGTCATACTCACTGATGATGACATGGGACCTGCCTGCCACTAGTAGCAATAATCAAATGAAACACATTGAGTTGGCTTTTGATGATTCTTTCAGAATTTATCTTACACATCTTGCAAAGATGGTACAATATGTTTTTTTTTTTTCTGTGACCCCAAATCCTGATTTTTCTACATTTCTCTTTCGGGGTTTATAGGCTTTGATATTTCTAATTTAGGTCATAGAGTCCATAAGATTTTAAAGAACTTCCTGGATGTGTCCAGTTTTTACTTTCTTGATGGAAATACACTTTGAAACACAGAAAAGGACCTCTAACAGATGGACTTAGTTATCAAGCTCGACCCAAATTATTCCAACAAATGTCTCATACAAAGCATGATGCACACACGCACGAGCAACGTACACCTTCTTAGTTTGCGTTTTGACTGAAGCCACGAGGAAGAAAAAGTAAAGAATGAAACCGTGAGACAAACAACGTTGGACAGCATAAATGAGGAATAAGCTAAAAGGTGCACTGAAGTATAAAAAAAAAACAGATCCACTGAGAAAAACATTATGTAAAACAGAACAAATTGAATCAAAAGCAGGGTTTCTCACACCTGGTCCTGGGGACCAACTGCCCTGCGTGTTTTAGATGTTTCTCTGCTCCAGCATACCTGATTCAAATGGTCAGCTCATCAACCCATTTATTAGAATCAGGTGTGTGGGAGTAGGGGAACCTGTATAGCATCCCAGGCACTGGCTCCCCAGGACCAGGATTGAGAAACACTCATCTAAGGAATAGCAGGAGGCAGCATTGAGAATAATTGAGAAAGTCAGAAAGCAGCCGTCGGGGATACAATTCATTTCCCATTACAAATGCAAATGTAGGGATTTCTCTCTGATCAGAACTTCACATCACTTTAGATGCCAAAGAACTTTGTATCTGTGAAACAAAATAGGAGAGTCTTTAGAGTCAAATCCAGTTCTTCCCTGTCTGATTGGCTTCAGTTGACTGCCATTATGAGCACTTTAACTAGAATACGTTTTAATAATCATAATTACTTGTAGGATTACTTGTAGAAGATGTTACAATGATGCAATAAAATGAAGAAAAGAAAATGCTTCATTGTTTTTGTGATTTTTCAGTCTGTGTGACCTGAGACCACATGATGGAATTCTGAACAGTTTTGTGTCACTGGGTCTCAGTTGTCCCACTATTGTTTGAGGTTCCATTGACGTAATAATAATAATAATAATGATAATAATAATGACAAAAATGACAGTTTGTCTGTAACAAGAAATTCTTTGCTGCATCTAACTAAAAAGCAGGATAATTCTCCTGATTAGTTAGATGTTAAGTGTCTTGTCAGATCACGATTTTTTCTTTCAGTGTTTCTTTCGGCTGATCTACAGCACAGTGTTTCCAGCGAGCTTTTACAAAACTCTTTAAGACCGCTTCTGTCAAGCCTTCTCTCCTCCATCTCCACATTTTAGTATTATCAAAGAGTCGGGTTTCTCATCAACTTAAACATATGTGTCAGAACTTGGCTTGTGTGCAGCCAGCTTTAAGAGGATCCTTTTATATCCCTGTCAAAAACAAGGGTGGACTCACTGAGCAGTTGGACCTCAAAGAGGACCCAGCTCCATTACAAGCCATTAAAACCATAAGGGCTGTTTGGAAAGAGCGAAGCTTAGATGATCGATAAAGGGCAGTTTAACTGTCTGACACAGCTCACTTATATCTGAAACATCAACTCCCCTTCATAGGGGGAGGGAGCGAGCAAGAGGAAGATCTCGCTCCGTGTCTGCCACGAGGACAAAGTCAGTGGGTGAGAGAGAGGAAATTGAGAGAAGGATGGAGAGAGAGACTCCTGATATCATTACAGAGTGCTCTCCATCTTTTCCATAGCTCCTCCTTGTCTTCCTTCTCTTAACACTCCCTGTATAGTGTACATTTACAGTCATGACATAAGCTGATCGTTATGATGAGATGAGAGTTAGTAGTAGTTAGTGGTTGATTAGCCCTTTGGTTCCCAACCTTGGGTCCAACTCTCCCTCAGGGGGCATGAGGTTTTGGGTTATTAAAATTATATTTGTGCATATTTGATTTAGAAAATCCCAAAAATGTAGTACCAAGGACTCACCGGTGTCAAAAAAGAAAATAAGAAAATATCTCAAGAGTTACCTTGGTTTTGATTTTAATGGAAACACAGGACAGTTTTTATCCATATTCACTTGGAGAATAGGAACAAAAACCACAACTCAGGAGAATAGGAACAAGTGCTGTTTATTTTTGTATATAAATGTTTGTAATTATTCACTTTATTATTCTGGTGTGTTTGGGAACCACTGTATTAGTCCATAGGTAAATTTAAAGCCAATATATGCACAAGCAAACGTAAACACAATGATAGACTAACACACAGCACAGATGGAGGATTAGCATCAAATTCAAGAAGTTAAAATGTGTAACAATATTACATGTAGCACATTACAGTATTTGAGTTGCATTCAGTGTAATTTTCTGTTAATATTAAAGTACTAAACAGAAAACTTGGCTCATGATGGCAGTATTTACTTCAAACACGACGGACTCGTCTTTCCTCAGTTTCACTAAATCGCTTCCTTTTCAGTAGGCTAAATCTTAAAAAATTGTTTTTGTGCTGCAAACAATACATTCAGGTGGAGAGAGACTCCATCCGCCTGCTTAGTTGATTAAATTCCATTTCCTTTGTGTCACTCTTTTCTGTCTCTCTCCCTGTCTCTCCACACGATCCACTTTCACTTTATCTGGGAATCAGAATGCGGACGCGTTAAGCCTCCTTGAGGTTGATACTGAGCTCAATGCTATTTTCATTCCCTGTTGGTGCAGTCATTGAATACTTCTCTTTTCAGTCTGCTGCTGCAAATGGAATCCACTTTGAGTCTCCAAAGATATAATTGCAGCATTAAGTTACAAAAACATGCTAAGAAAAGGAGAGTTATGTCTTCCACACATCTGTGCGTATGTGCATGGTGTGTGTGAGATTCACTAATTGTCTAATTATATGGCAGTGGTCATAACTTACTTTGTGTAAGTATTGTTTAATTTATTTTTTGAGCAATATTTTAGGGATGATCCCTTTTTCTTTCCAAAGAACCTCCACATGTAAAAGTTGCCTTATGTCTTAATTACACAGTATTTTTGAGTTATCACACAGTGAAAAAAAGAACAATAATCATGTCTATGACTTATTCTGTAGCATGGATTGCATAATATTCCTAAATGAGAATTAGATTTCATTACAAAAAAAAAATACAATAACTTCTAAAGACACTTTGATTACAGTGATTGAAAGAAAACTAGTTTTTCAAATTATCAACGCAAAACATGTTAAAAATCTAGTTTTACCTTACCTTACCTAATCTCTCTTCTAATAAAAGGGGTGTTCCTTCTCAAAGTTCTGTAACCCTGTTGTCAACACAAAGTGGTGAAAGACGTGGTGAAAGGTTTGGCACAAGAAGCTCCAACATTGTTCATGGAAACGCTTTTTTCCACACAGTAACTGTTTTGGCACCGTAAACAGAGCACAAAAACTATATTCACAGTGCTACTAGTTGTGCAGTGTGAAGTGTGTTTTATATATATACACAGTACAGTGCATCAGTCTTAGGCCACCATTAGATTTGTTGTTTAAGCAATGCTATAATGACCATACTGTACAAATATTTCTCAATCACATCCTGAAAATATGGAGAAACACACATGCAGTTTGAAAATAACATACAACAAACAACAAAAATGCTTCTATAATATCAAATATTTAGTGTGACCTACATTTACACTTGGACAATAACACAACCATGGCTCTTTAAAACCTGGAATGGAACCCTAATGTTATTGGTCAAACTTGTGTTTCTCCTACTATTTCATGCCAACAAATAGCTGCTGTGAAAAAAGGTCTATTATACCTGGTTTACTCAAGACATGTTGGAGCATTACATACACATGTTGCACAAGTTAAAACTATTGACAGGTTGATCATATAGTATAAGACTGACTTTTAGTCACATCTTTTCAATCTAAACGCCAACGATCACAAAACTGACATAAAATCAACAAAGCTGGTGGTGGCCTAAGATTTATGCACAGTATTGTGTGTATATATATATACTGTATATACATACTGTATATATATATATATATATACATATATATATATATATATACTTGTCCTGAGGTGCAGACAGCACAGCAAAGCTCTGCTTAAAATTTTAATTCAAACCTTTTAGTGGTCTGCAAGTAGAAGGGCCTGAGAGACGACACAGCAGCAGCTCATTAGTACAGAGTGCATTTAGTCTGTCCTTGAAACACACATACACACATGCGTACAGTGTAGTAGACCGAGAAAAATGCACAAAGGAACTTAAGTCACATTGCAGGCATTGCAAAATTTTGGGGCAGTAAAAATTTGTGCCGTTTTAACGCTCAGACACAAGTAAATGGGAATATTACATTGGCTGCATCATGGGCAACGCAAGTCACGTGAGTAAAGCTTTGGCGTGAACACAGCTTGACACGCATGTAGTTTTTTTTTTTTTTTTTTACACGCAAGACACTTAAACAGGTGCAGTTACCTGAGGAACTCTACAAGTTAGCAGAAGGGAAAGTGGAAAAGTAAGATTGATTATTCTTCAGTGCTGACCGCAGAATGTGTACACACACAAAGACACACATGTATCAACATTTATGTAAATTTAATAAAATCTAGTATGTGTTTGACTTGTGGAGTGCTGGGTATGACTAGTTCTCATTGTGCTGTTTTCTCTTAACTGCTGCCTTTTTTAGCTGTGACAGCCTTGAATATTTTATTCATGTGATTTAGAACTCGTATCAATCAATTCATCTTAAATTTGCAGTGCAACTGGAAAAACTGTGATCAACATGGAGATTAAATGCCCTCAGAGTGAGGCTAAGATTCCTTACCTGAGGTTTCACCTAAAAAATTATCCTTTTAACAAAACATTAACAACAAAAAAAAAGTAAAAGAACTAGGAACAGTCAGTAAAATGACTGCTAATAAATAAATCTGTAATGACAGCTTGTACAGTTGTAGAATCATGCATTATTTATTAATTCATGATTTCCAGTGTTAATGGTTGTTATCCATGTTCAGGAATATTATTAGTTTACAAGTTTTGTCATATCTACTAATTACCTGCATTTGTTAGATAACAATAGTGACATGTTATCCTATCTTTTCTTTTAACATTGTGATCTCTGTGATCTTCAGCTTTGTATTCAATAACTTCACTCTAATATTTAATCACGACACCTGCAGTTGAGGGGATGATATTTAAATTGTGGTTCAAAGCTGTCCTGTGCTGCTTCACCTGAACAGAGGCTCTCGTAATTTTGCATAAACTGATGACAGTGCTTTCAAGTCCACTCGGCATTAAATCAGGCATGAAACACAGGTACCTTGGAATTTGATCCAGGATTTATTCATCCTCCTTAAAGCTGCCGTGTGTAAGATTTCAACATAAACTAAAGTCGATTCTATTCAAATTTGTTTCAGTCGTAGAATGAGCTTAGACGATGCTGATTAAGGACACAACTCTCACTCTGTTTCTCACTGTAGCAGTGTTTTTTTTTTTGTACCTGTGGAGACGAAATCATAACAGATATGCTCAAGAGACAGCACTGAACTTTAGATGAAGGTATTATCCCCAGTTCTGAAACATAAGTGCGGTGAAACACTTTCAACACTTGTTGAAAGAGAACTTTAGGTTGAGAATTTAACACCAGTTCTCTGAAAAACTAGAGACGTAGTGAGATACTGTACCAAATGTTGAAAGAGACCATTGGAATATGGACCTAGAGTTTTCCCTTCAGCTCTGTGGGATCACCTGAGTTGTGGAGTAAATCTGGGGGGATACAGGAAGAATATTGACACCTCACCAGCACTTGGCCTTTTTAAGCCCCTTTGTCTTGCTTATTCTATCTCCTTGTTCAAACAGAATCCATCACAGGCAGCTTATCTTGATTTGCAGTATGACATACAGCATACACAGTGCTAGAGCTCATTCACATATGCCCAGGAAATCAATATAGAGCTCCACATTTTCACTGAGGCTTAATGGATTTATTTCATTAATTAAAGGCGCTACAGTTTGTGTTGGTGCTCAAGGATCTCCACCAGAAGGTTGTGAAGGAAGAGGAAGCTCATGAAATGTGGAATTTCAATCACTATGTTACCTGATATTTACCGCTCAATAGGTTAACGCCCAGGGGGTCACCGCTTCCTGTGGAGGAACGTTGTGCATTTTTAAAAAGACAGCACAGGCTTAGCGGCAGGAAGCCAGCTGCCTCCCTTAGTGTTAGGAAAGACACATAAACACACCTCCACTAACCTTTAGCTCCAATAAACACCATTAAATATGAATAAGGACATAATTGAAAGTAACCAGTGGTACTTTCTTCTTTCAAACACACGTGTGTTATTTTTTATATCTTTGCAAGGACTCCCATAGACATAATGCATTCCCTAATCCCTTACCGTAACCATAACCATCACAACTTTGTGCCTTACCCTAATCATTGCCCTAACCTAACCTAAATCCAGTCCCAGCCTTAACTCTAAAACCAGTTGTCAACCCTGAAAAAAGCCCTTTAAAATTGTGGGGCAAAATGTCCCCCACAAAGACAGGTTTTTACATTTTTGGACCTCATAGAGATATACATACAAGCACAGTACACACACATAGTGCATTTACCTGGCTTACTACATGACCAATAATAATAATCTTGACATTTTCAGCGGTGTCATTAGGGGACATTGCTAACACCACACGCACACATCCAGGCCTGCAATGGGGCCTGAAAATATAAAAACCCCAGATTCACTCTTATTATGGTTTATCCGCAACCTAAACACAGCTGATTTGCCTCAGCCAGCTTCCTCTCATCCATTCCAGTGTGTTATTCACAGCATGATAAAGTATGTGAGACTTATCACAGACAACTTGAGAGTTTGATAGAGGCTATCAAAAGGCAACAGTGCATCACTGGTGAGTGTGAAATATTTATTTTGTCCATTGATTCATTTCCTGAACAATTCCGTCTTGGCCTCATCCTCCAACCTCCTCCTCCTCCACCTCCTCCTCCTCCTCTTCTTCTTCCAACCTACTTTCATAGATCCATCAGGCTGAGAAAGTGAGATGGAGCATACATAGGGCCTAGATAGATATTTTATTTGGACTGGGTGTTTATCCTGCAGAGGTAAACTTTGCTTTCAGGCTCTGTTGTCACATTACTTCCTTTCCCCCCAATGGCAGCGAACAGTGGGAGTAATCAGCTTAATTGGTGTAATTATGGGGGTAAGCAGTGAACCTTTGAACACACGCCTCTGCTTGTCTAAACGGATATTTGCAGATTATGGGGGTAAAGTTTTTCTCATCAGCATTTAGCCAAGTCTCCTTTGTCTGTGGGGACATATTCAACAGAGAGAAGATTATCAAATCCACCAACCAGTCTTTTTGTTTTCGCATCTTGTTTTTGTTTTTTTGTTTTTTTTAAATTGTGTTTTGTGATTTTCCAGTGACTGCAGACAAGAAAGCGTTAGTGGTAGTTCTGCAGACACCATTGTACTGTATGTGGGTGTATGTTGACATGTGTGAATTCTCAAAGGACTCGAAAATGTTCCTTAAATCCAATCAGATGTGAGGGCTGCTGGACATGTAGAGTAGAAACATAAATGCTACAGTCCATGAAAAGTTCAATAGTTGACTTAGAGACAAGAAATCGTACACAATTTTGTCCAATTTCACTTAATTCAATTTGTTCTTGATGTCTAAACCATTAAAAAAGCTATCCCCAATACATTACCATAAACTGTCACTAATGTCTCCCCAACCTTTTACAAAGTGGTCAATATTTATTCATTTATATGGCTAGAAAACATATTCACGTGCTGATGCGATTCTTTAAAAACTGATGTCAGGAAACAAGATGGTTTTTTTTAAATTAATCTCATTTCATTGGTGTTTTTAAAGTTGTCTCTGAAGATCCTCAGTCATCCAGGTTACTACACTGTGGATTGTTTTTAAAGTTCATATTTTATAGCCTCCATGTGTCTTAAAGAGCAAAAATACACAGCATGTAACTCTCATCCAAGCCCATCTCCTCCTTTCCTTAACCTCTTTAGCACAAATCTAATTCTGCAGAAGTGTAACACTGCCCCGCAGAAACCAAAGGTTTGAGTGGTATTCAGTGTTTGGTGTTATCGCGCTCCGGGGTCCTTCATGTTACTTGATGTCTGACTGCCTGCCCACCTCAGACCCTGGCCATGTCTCCCTCACGACCCAGGAGATGGAATTTTAAAAATTTACAGTTCTCTTTGAGCTAGCCTTTTGGCCCCTGCAGGTCTCTGAAAATTGAAAAGTCAGAGAGAGAGTAAAGAAGAGAGCTGGGGTAAGATGGAGGGAAGGAGGGAGGCCATGAAAAAGACTGAGCGAGGCCTCTCTATAGCAAACTTTGTATTACTCCATAGCACAATCTTTATCTTTCTCTCTCTGATGCCATCACTGAACAATTCGACCTGTGTTGAGGGCAGTTCATTGGAACGATCTCCACAGCAGCTCCTGTTTTCTCAGACCTCTCTATGGCATATTTCACTGCCGAGGCTGCTTCATTGCCACCTCTCCAAGAGTAATTGAAAATCCATGGCTGATTGACTCAGACCCATGGTAATTAATTTTCCTTCAGTTGAAGGCCAGTAAGACCAACACCCACATCTGTGCTCTGTGCTGCACTGAGGTGATATTTCGATTGCTTAACTTGGATACTAATGAAATGAAAGTACTCATACATAATAGATGTTGTATACATGTAGATATACATATAATTGTAAGCAAACTGTTATTTTTTTCTATTGTAAAGTTAGTGAGAAAGAAAGAACATAACCATGTAAATGTTTTTTTTTTTTTTTGCTGCAATATCCAAATACATCTGGATACATAATAACATATATGTATTAATACATTCATATATAATGCATGATAATGGCTTTTGTAATCCTTTGCCTAAAGGTTGACTTTTAATGTTTTCTACATTATTTGACAGCTATTGGATAGATGGTCCTAAAAATTTAGGCAGAATGAGTCATTTACTCAGAAAATAAGGGGTTAAACCAAGTCTTGATATTTAGTCCCCCTTATTTGTTTAATTTTAAGTTCCTACACAGCACCACAGTGACTAATAGATCATTGCTCAAGGTTGGCTCTGCTTCACTGCCCGTCTTTATGACAACTGAACTGTTGATCAAGTAATATCTTGACAGCACCTCCTTAGCAGCATGCAACAAGCATGGCTGAAGGACATTAAGGTGAACACAGCAGCATGTTTAATTATGAGAGGGTTAAACCATAGCTTTTCTTCCATTTACCAAACCAGCCATAAGATTTTGAGTTTCATTTCATTTGCACAGGCAAGCAGGAGGATATTGCTATTTTTAAGCAACAGAGGGCATCCTGATGTTGGACTATATTGTCTTATTTGACATTGATGCAGCGTGTAGGCTACTGTTACCACCACTATACTCTCCTTGAAATGGTACCAAAGGAAGTGACATCTGCACATGAAACCAAAGAGAAGTGACATCTGAGTATTCAAGCATGGAAAGGGAGAGGGAGGGAGAAAGAGCGACAGAGACATAATGGCATGTCTAACATTGAGGGACCTTGGAGACTGTGTCTCGGAGATGAGTCGCTGATATATGTACCCAGCACACCAAGTGTGAGAACAGGCCACGTTGATATCCAAGTCACGTTTGTGGTGGGGCATCTTATGGCACTATAATCATGGTCACACTATAGAAGAGAGACAGCAAGGCAAAGCGAGCAAGAGAGAGAGAGAGAGAGCTACTGAAAGTCTTCTTTCAAACAACAATTCTGTGAAGATTAAAAAAAAAAGTATTCATTTAATTAGCTGCATGTCATGGTTGACATATGATGCCATGTAGATAGTGACAGAGTGGGTGTATTTTCTGCCATTATCCTTTACACGCCCTTCATTGTGATTTTGTCCATCTGTGGCCACGCCACCATTTTTCCCTACAATTGTCCTAACCCCAGCAACTATAAATTAGCTGTGGTTTATAGTATAGTAATGGTATTCAGGCCAAAACACTGTAAGTAAGTCACCTTTACAAACATTGCTTCAAAGGACATCAGCTCTAGGATTTGAAAATTAGTCTTTAAATCATATACTGTCTTCTTCTACTATTGGCCTCCCTCTTTAGGGGGCCCTACATCAGATCATCAGCCTCCATCTTGCCCTATCCTTGTGTCCTCTTCTGTTACACCAACTATCCTCATGTCCTCCTTCACATATCATAAGACTGAAAGGTTCCAGTGCATCTTATCATTTACTAATTGGCAAATAAACCTAATATGACCTACCTTTGTATCTGTAACATAAACTTTGTATCTTCTTTCCTCAAAGTAGTGGAGCTCTTTCTGCCACTACACCTTCCACCTCTTATTCACTTAAGAACAAACGTAAAAACTCGGAAGAAATTTTGTTTAATGGTTTCAGATGAGATTTTAGTGTCCACTGTTGATTGATACTACAGTAGAGAACACCTCTGAAGGGTGACTGGTGTGTTGGAGTGTGTCTCTGTGTGAATATTACTGATATCAACTTCACCCCAGGGTTCCTCTTGGGTTAAATACAGGCAAGTGTAAAAACATCAGCGTTTCCTCTTAGGTTTGTACATTTGTGTGAGGTAGACAGGAGCTGCTCACCAGCCTCCAGCCTCACTCCAGGGAGGTGAATCCTAGTTCCACTCTCCTCAAAAACCTCATCAGCTGCACACAACCACATTGACTCACTCAGTGTGGTGGTGAAGGAGTAAAATAAAGTAGTTTGAGCAAATACATTTGAGTTTTGCAAGTAGGCCCTACATACATACGAAATAATCATTTAAACATGATTTTGTAAAAATTGAATCAATACATGCTGTGCTCCTGTGTTAATGCATGTATGTGTCACGCATTTTATCCATAAATTTAAAGAAATAGTGGATAACTGTTTCCAGGTTTGACTACCATCTGTGGAAGTAGCCTAATACCACTCTGGTCAAAGCCAGCCTTCCGTCCCTGGTGCCCCTCATCACAGAAATAATTCATTCTTCCTTCAACTCTGGTATTGTCCCCTCTTCTCTCAAAACAGCTGTTGTCACTCCAGTACTAAAAAAAAATCTGGTGCAGACAAAATTGACCTCAATAACCTCTCCCATCCTGTCTCAAATCTGCCATTTACACAGTCGCCACTCAACTCCACACCCATCTATCTCATAATAATCTGTATGAACAGTTTCAGTCTAGTTTTCGACCCTCAATAGCACTGAAAAATCAACGACCTCCTGTTTGCTGACTCTGGACTAGTATCACTGCTCATCCTGCTTGATCTGAGTGCAGCCGTTGACACATCCCCCATACAGACTTCGCTCCATTGGCATCACCCTCACTTGGTTTAAAGCTTATCTCCCCGGTCGCACTCCGGTTCATTCAGTTACAATCATTCACATCTGATCCAGTCCCCGTCACTACAGGTCTGCCCCAAGGCTCTGTCATGGGGCCCCTGCCCTTTATCATCTACCTTCTCCCCCTTGGCCATATCTTCCATAAACACCACATCCATACTGCTATGCAGATGACGCTCAGCTCCACCTGTCTACCAAACCCAACTCAACTCTCCCACCTCCCTCCAACTGTCTCCTTGAAATAAAATCCTGGTTCACCGCAAAATTCCTAAAATTAAACAGCAACAAAACAGAATTACTACTAATTGGTACTAAGTCCATCTTATCCAAAATCCACACTTTTTCCATATCCATTGATAACTCACCGTCCAATTGCACTGTCCTTTTTATTTAGTCATTTTTATTTTAACTTGTTATGTGTTTGCATTGGATGTAAAGTGATCTTGAGTGTCGAGAAAGGTGCCAAATAAAATGCATTATATTCTCCTAAAAGACCAACAATGTTCTGCTGACAGAACAAGGAATCTCTTTCGCACACACACCGACCTATTTTCAAAAACATACATCAATCAATAACCTTGTAAAACGCTGGCCTCTACTGCCAATTATGTTTCCACCTATAATCAGTCACTCACTCATTCCAGTTACAAAGAGGCCATCCTACACTGACAAAAAGCTTCCCATTGGAAAACTCAACCCATTGACCTTGTGGTCATAAATCCACCAGGACATAGCATTTCCACTATCAGCATGGGCTCAAACTCTTTCAAAGACTGAATTTTGAAATGGGAAGAAAAGACTTTTTTTTTCTCCCCCTTTTCATAATCCACACTGCCTTTTGCTTAGAGGGGCTGCTTGGGAAAAACAAGAGCACACAAAAACAAAGCAATTTGCATGGCAAAGAGGTGTTCTGACAAGCAGGGAGGCGGTGAAGTTGTTGCCCAGAGGACTGGACGACTGTTGAGCAGTAGAGGGAATTCTTCTCTTCTCTTTTCTCTCTGGAGAAAGCGACAAGTGTTGCCTTCCCTGAGGGCGAGGAAGGTAGCATGGCACAGAACCGCATTTTGTGAATATCAAATAAAGGTATTAATACAGTCAGGCAGCAGGGAAAAGGCTGAAATGAGAAAAGAATTTGAGAGGACAACACAGAGGTGATACCGTTCAAAAGTGAGTGAATACAATTTTCCATTACTAAATTTAAGTGCCATGAATTACCTATGTTCATAGGGATTTTAATGTGTCAGGGAAGCTTTTGATATGCAACAGTAAACACTGTCTCATATAGAAAGTTAACAAACTTTGTCTATTTTTTGGTCTCCAATGTTGCAGCATCTAAAGCTTTAGCTGAGAAGAATCCATAGTTTAAAGAGGAGCTAAGTGGATGGATATTAAATAAAATATACCATCATTTGAATGGGTGTGTAGGTGTCAGGTAAGGAGATCAGTTGACCACCAGATAACCAATGAGTGATCTCAGATGGAGCAGAAAAGAGCAGGGGGTGGATGCTTCAACCAACGCAATTTGGTGATCTCCAGTCACGTTTGAAACAGAAGCAGAAGAGGGTTTGGAGCATATTACACATACTGTAATTGTGGACAGCAAAGACGAAGTTAAAAAAAAAAAAAAAAAAAAACCTGACTGAATCTGCTTATGATCAAGTGGAAAGTCTTACTTATTTTGGAAATGCCTGAAAACGACGCTATCAGCAGTCTCCCAAATTCATCATTAACCCCAAGATATTTTCTTCAGCTGCAATGTGAAATAAACTGGTTTTTAAGAGTCACAATACGTATCTATCAACAAAAGAGAATTGGACAAGAACTGGGAAGGATGTGATGGAAAGAGAGGCGGAGTACGCAGAGAGGAATGCAGGAGGCCCTCACTGTGAGTGTCCGTGATAGGCCAGGATTTTAACACAAAGTCAATACTACTGCAAAGTGCAATCACAATGTGTTGGCTGAAGTGTGTGGCTGCAATCAATGGTACAGCAAGACCGGTCTTGGTGGCCTATACTGGCCTTAGAAGAGAGGTTTTATATGGGGAGACATCTTCAGGCTGTCTGCTCCCTCTCTCTGTTCCTTCACCGTTTCTTAATCCACTTAACCTCAGCACTCTTATAACCATCTTTATTTGCTCTATATTGCGAGCACGTTGTGACAGCACAGCACTGATCAATTCTGTATATGAAGGACGTTGTGCGTTTGAATTTAGGTAAGGCAGGCATGCGAAAAGCAATGTCCCAACATAACAGGTGGTGACTCAGTAAAATGTTTTACTACCCTGTAATTTTGCACGATAGATTCCTGTGTCTGCTGTTATAGGACATTTAATTATTTTTTAGTGATGGTTTTATTTACAATCATCGAACACATTGGTTAATTGGTAACACGAGAGAGTAAGAGATGCCACACATTGCTTATATGTTGCCATGGTTATGATATTTGTCAAGTATATACACACTCTTATATTTCAGGTCAAGTTGGCACAGGTTAGTGTTGTGTGGTTGTCTGGAGGCTATGATAATGATTTTGTACATGTGCACTAAATGAGCTTCTTCCAAATAATGAAACCCTTCACCCTTCCGGTTGACATAACAAAACATGTTATGTAATATCTGGGTGCAAAATGCATAATGCATTCCAAGTTATAAATCCAAAATTTTGTGTCACTATTACACCTAAAAAAAAAAAAAAAAAAAAAGAAGTGTATATGCACAATGTTCTGTCTGTGTCACTTTTTCCACAGCATTCTTAACAGTTTCATTTTCCCTCCCTCCAAGTGCCACATGCTATATATTTATATATTTATGTTGAGGCAACATAAGAAAGAATATTGAAACTGATCTATGAAGAAGGACACACTCCTTCAGGGGTCTTTTGTGGGAGTCGCTACAATGATAAGGATGTATTGTACCTTCCTGGCACATGTGTGTATTCATGTAACCACTAAATTTGGGTCTTGAAAACTAGGCAGGTATGTGGGCTCTTTCTCATTTTCGTCACAGGAGGGAGTGCAGTCTCAGGCTATGGGAAGTCGTAGGCCACGGCCCCCCTCCAGTGCTGAAGGAATAATCAGTTTGCAATAATCCAGCAAGACCACGGCGGGTCACATGTTGGGAAATGAGGGCTGAGTGTAGAGCCACGTTTGATTATTCAGTTCTGTTCTCCTATGGTTTATTCAACGACAGAGTTTTTTTTTTCCCCTGAGTACTTGCCTCACACATTGTGCTGCTGATGAAAGCAAGGCTACGTTTTAAGCAGATTAAAGAGCACGTTGAGTCCATCTGGTTGCAGTTCGCTTTTTAAGGGGCCATTTTCACTAATCAGACACCAGCGTATCACTGAGTGTGTGATGTAGTGTGAACCTTCCGTGTTTTAACAACATTGCAGAATCACTCAGAGCTCACAAGAATGGTTTTTCAGATATTAAAAATGGTTTGTGTTGTGACATGCATCTTATTTTTTTTCATTCCAAACATGTATTTGTTTCCTCTTCCTTTATCGTCCGGTATCTCAAGATTTTTATTTTATTTTTACTCTTATCTCAAATGTTTTGTTAGTTTTAACTATTGGTTTCCCTCTGTGTATATATTTTACCTAATTATGCTGATTGCATACAGCATATGGGCCTTGTGTGAGTGCAATCTAACATGTAGCGGACTGAAATACACAGGTATATGTCTACTCATGGCTGTATGAGTTGAAATTCACTGTAAAAAAAAAAAGAAATACTCCTCATTTATGTGCACTAATATCTCTATGGTTACAGGCAATGTTTTCAGCAAAGTGCCTGAGATGACTTGTTAGTATGCACAGTGATTTGAGTGATGTGCAGTGCTATAAAATTCACACTGCTTCCATTAAAGCAACATGGCTATGACTTTTGAATTACACAAGACGTATTGGCTGTTGACATTATGTAATCCCATGTATAAATAATGCTTGTCATAAAGGAACACTGGTACTTTTATGTGTAAGCATTTTATGCCTCTTCATCTTTTTACTGCTATCTCCTGGCTATCTAATACAAGGAGAGGAGAGATAGCCTGCAAATCAAATTAGCTGTCTAATGGAGAGAGATGGAGAATGAAGGAACAATGAGAGGAGGGAAGAGAGTCACAATAAATCTGCAGGATTACATTATTGTCTTTTTGTGAATGGAGCACAAGAGAGAGAGAATGAGAGTGAATGAATGAGGGAAATGGTGGTCTGTCTGAGTATTATTGATTTCAGGGGAACTTTTTCAAGGATGAATAACCAATTACAGTGGCCCTCCCACCACAAGCTTCTTTCCAGTTTCAGGACAAGTCAGTTGAACTTCTGTGCAGCTCCAGTGCTGCATTAGATTCCATTTTGCCTAACCTCAGTAATTTAATCCGTTGCTTGAGCAACCAAGGAATTCTGTTATTGACGCACTCAGATGTACTACAGCTCACACACAGGTGTAACCAAAGGCATTAGAGATATACACAGATATTGGAAAACCAAAAAAAAAAAAACTGAGCTAAAAGAAAAGTAAACTTACAAATATATATAAAAATTAGTCAATGCAGGTTTGAGGTGCTGGAACCTGATGTGTTCTGAGTAACACATTTAACAGATGAATAAACTCATGCGATGCTTAAATAGTGAATATCAACTGATAATACTGGCCCAGAAATTTGTCCAGCTTTAACAGAAATAAAGGGCAGAACTCACACAGTCTTGGCTCCAACAGACATAGTTATTACACCCACATACTGAACTGTAAATATAAAAAAAGCGAACATATCTGATTGTCCAATGAAACAGAAGGCACCTGTTTCCACAAGTCAAAGCATTCAGTTCTGTTGCACTGATATTTAACTGTTTATGCACACATCCTGGTCCCCCCACCCCAATTTTTTTCTTCCTAATTTTCTCGACCTAGTTTGCATGAAAACGAGACGGTGCCATCTTTGGAGAGTGACAGAATGTACAGGAGAACAAAAAAGACAGAAGGAGACATTGTTGCTCATGAAACCATCTGGGTGTTCCCAGCATCGGCCTCTCGCTTTGGCACAGAGGCTGTGGCTTTTTTTTTTTTTTTGGTCCTCTTCTTCCTTTCTCTCCAGCATGCTATGTCTGTTCTGTGTACCCATGCTTTATTTATCACTGCCTTCATTAACAATTTAATTGAAAAGCAATGGGAAGAGTCACATCAGAATATTATTGGACCAAAATGGGACCAATATAGTCTCATAAGTATGGACTGTAAATGTTTTCTCCTGCAAATGGGTGGGAAGACAGAAAGAGAGGGAGAGAGATCTTCGCTAGATGTCTGCCAACTTTAAAGATAGTAATTTGTGAAATGCTGTCTCCACTGAAACGTTTGCCCACTCACAACATGAATTGCCTGTGTGTGGGCTTTCCCTGCAATGCCCATACATAACCTATTATAGAATGAATATTATCAGCTGTTCTGACAAACATTATAATACTTTACTGAGCATCAGTAAACAAGCACATTTCTCCCAGGGGAGAGATGGGTCACTGATGCAATTTTCCTGAAGCTTCACATATTTAATATTCTCAGACTCAAGGATGAAACGATTTGTTAACTAAGGACACACAGTAAGTGTTTGGACATGGAAACTTGAAACGTGTACTATAGTGAACCAGCCATTTTTCTTAACACCAAAAGACATTGTTAAAGGGACAGGACGACATGTATAATGTATAAACAAAGTGTTGGTGGATCAGAAAAATACAAACAGGAACTATAATTAGCTGAAAAGATGTGCAATCCCTTGATTTGATAGGTGACTTAAGTTGATGCTTGGTTGAGTGATTTGATTCCTTGAGAAAACATTGCTTCTGGTTTCTAGAGGTAAAAGTTACCAATTGTATGTCTTTCCCCAAAAACAATTAATTATGATCATGTTTGCCCTTGGGAAAGTTTGCCCTTGTTGTGAGAAATTGAGCAAATTTGTTGTTATGCTGTAGAGGAGCTGTAAGGAGGAGGGTGGATGTATGACTTCACACATATAGTATATGTCAATGGGCAGCCTAAGGAAAAAACAAAAAAAAAACTGTTCAGGATGTAAACATAACCACAAAATGTTTATTCCACATGATTAATACCGGCATGTTAGGTATGATTAGTTTTGTTTTGACTGTTTTATTTCCTCAATATGGTGATTAAAACCCTGATCATGGGTTTTACATTTCTTACAAAATGGCATTTGCTGTTGCTATTTGTATTCTGCTGCATCACAACTGTGAGTCTGTGGATTACTCTGATGTGCACTAACCAGACTGAATTAATCCCGATTGGTGCAGAAATATCCAATGTCTAAATGTTTTTTTTTTTTTTAAAGCAATGACAAGAGCACAGAGATGAAATGAAAAATAAATGGTCATGATCATGGGTACCTTTTTTTAAAAAAAAAACCTTTAAAGTTGACCACAGCTATACTAAGGAAGTGACTAAATTTTTTTACAAATACCCTCAAAGTCTAAAAGTGGACGTTTAAAGCTTCGACCAGATTTTGGTCAGACTTTGTTTAATTTTTAATAAGAACACATCAACATATGTTACAGTGTGTTCACCACAACGTGGCCAACTAAGCAAAGGGAAAATACTAGTCCATGTAGTGCAAATCCACAGTTCTCTGAAAGAATCAGTGAGTAGAGTGATGGATAGAGAGAAGAGGGAGGGTGGGAGGAGGTGGGAAAAAAGGAACAATAATGGTCTCTACTGTTCAGCATCTTCTCATAAATCATTCATAGGCAGCCAAGTGGCAGCAGCAGGGTGCACCGTGAGATTTCAGGTTATTGTATCAAATCTCAATTTATAAATAGAATAGTTATGGAGTGAGGCGCCAGAATAGCATCATTCAAAGCCCCCTTGTCCTACAGTACTTCCCTTTAAGCATTTAATGGATTCTTTGAATCTACGGTTTGTCCAGCAAACAGTGATACTACCACGCACTATTTGATTGTAAAACATAAAGAAAATTGGGTTTGGAAAGTCACTTGTTGCCTTTGAAGCTTCTTTCACACTAAAATTTGTGGGTATACTGGGGTAGTTAACATCCATACCATCACCAATAGTTGTTCCGTCCTGTATTGTTTTTTTTTTAATCACACCCATGCATAAATTGTGACATTAAATACTGTATCTGCCACTTATAAAACAATTTAGAGGAAGAAAGAAACACCACCATCATGGAACTCAGTGACAATGTTATTATGGCGGTTACTATTTGTATCTTTTACTTCGATCAATCGTTTGGTTGATCCGACTGATTTAAATAGTAATGAGTGGTGTCCCAAGTTGTAAAAAAGTAAGGTTCCCTGCAAACATTATTGGTTAATGGTTGCACCTTGACTTAATAAGCAGGGTGTGGGCCATCCTCAATGGCTGCATAGTGTGACGTCATACCAGTGTGATGACAAAGAATGACAACATCAAATGCGACACAGCAGACAACATCACGATGAACAACAATGGAGGACATCAGCTCTATTTTTCCTGCTTGGTTTTTGGCTGTTGGTTTCAAGAAGACATGGTTTTGTATGAGAATAAACTGTGGGTGTTCACCTTGACGTCCATGGGATATTTACACCGACTGCAAGGGAGTGAGATTTTTCTGTCGCCCAATCACCCAGATTACCCAGATTATACCATTTTAATCTGGGTTTCAAGGGAAGGGTACAAAGAATGGAACGGTTGGGGCTGGTTATTTTGGCAGTATTCATAAACGCCAAAAAAAAAATATATATGTACAGTCCCGAACCATTAGGTGGATACACAAATTTATATTGTTCTTGCTCCATGATGGAACCATCACAAGCGGAGAAAATTTGTTGGCTGTTTATTTTTACTACTGATGCGAACATTTAATGGACCTTTTGAGCTGACTGTGTCCTTCCAGCTAATTTACACATTTAATTATATCATGTAAGTCAAGCACTTTGAATGCCAATGACCTTTAGAGTCCACAGGCTCACTCCACTGTTCTGTCACTGTTCATGCGGGTAGAGTAGCTTCTTAAGGGAAGCACTGAACATCGTAATCGGAGCTCAGGCTTCTTAACACAGCATAAACATTAAAAAAAACATCAGATTCAGTCAGATTAACTGAAGCCTTCTCTTAAAGCTTGGCCTTTTAATGTATTTTGGAATATTTTCAATTGATGACTACGAACTGTGTAACTTTGTCTCATTTTACCAACTGTAGAACAGGTTACTTTCTGGTCTTCTTGTTCTGCTTTTTTTGATTTTCACTTTTTTTGGTCATCTTCTAAACCCTTTCCTCGCTTCCCTTTTTTGTACATGCTGTTCATTTCATTATGGCGTTTGTCTGTGAGGTGTGGCTTTGAAAAGAAGTTGAGCCAAACCCAACGAGGAAACTCTTGTTTGATTTGGAGCGGAGGCATATTTGGACGAGGTGTGCATAGTGGATTTGATATATGTATGGTGAGAAAAGGAAAGCCTCAGTCTCACTTGGCATTGATTCATGGCAGCGTGTGCGCATGATTGAATGCTCGTACAGGTCATTACTAACGCCGAATACATTGCTGGGATGAAGCTTCATATTCAGTGATGTCCTAGTCAGTCAAGTTTGGCTTTGATATGAGGAAGGATGGATATAACTGCGGAAATAAATGACAGACTAAGAGGAGACGTGATGAAAAGCAGGTCTGAACAATTGACCTTAGATAAGAGTGATGTGGTTGGGTGTTGTGCAAGGTCATCAAAGCATAAACAGAACATCAGTCAGTCATGTGTGTGGGTGGGTTTATACATGTTGGCATAAGCTATAACATGATTGGCATCTTACAGCTTGGGCTGCAGCAGACCAAAAGCTATTAGAGAGGACGCGACTGCCACATCACTCACCCGTCTAGCAGCCAGTAGACTATAACTCAATATAGCGAAGTGCTTGTCAGAGT
The DNA here is from genome assembly GCA_016785285.1 of Brachirus orientalis. Lineage (NCBI taxonomy): Eukaryota > Metazoa > Chordata > Actinopteri > Pleuronectiformes > Soleidae > Brachirus > Brachirus orientalis. The sequence continues at coordinate 4,543,712 of JAFBJR010000113.1, read as the reverse complement.
CCAGTATTTGCACAAAGGACAATTGCTTTCAAAGTGAAGATGGTGTGTTTGAATGTAGGGTTTATTGTTCCCAACACCATATTTGAATTCATTGAAGCGGACAGTTTTCTGAAATCCTGTGTACCTTTATGGCCTTTGAACTGAGACTCTTTTAGAACAAGAGAGCTCACTCTTGTACAGCTGTGGTTTTTGTTTGTTGCATATTCCTGATCAGTTTGTAGTCAGCATACATTAGTTTGGAGAGCAAAGCTACTAGAAAACTGGCATCTCATTTTGGATTCCAAATCTGAATCAAATGACATAATATCTTTCGGTTTTTATAGTTTTTACAATGTTTCTGACAGGGAAAATACTTAAATTTAGATGTCACAGCATTAGATTACAAACAGTCATAAACACTACTATTAAAGTTTGATGTGCAGGATGCAACTCAACATTATAAAATTTAAAATATTGAGTGTGACTTTACTATTATAACTTAAAATATATACTGTATGTGCACTGAATTTCTCAAAGATAATGAAGAGCATTTTTTTATTTACTAATTACATTATCGTTATTTCTGTCAGGGCTCCCTGAGGTTTTAGATCGCTTCATGTTATTTTATCTGATGAATACATGCCAATAGTGATCACCATAATGGGCTTAAATGGTCTTGGTTACTACTGAAGATTCTTTTCAAGTCTACTACCGCCACCTGACACACAAACCAACACACACAAACATACACATACATGACTAATGTGTCTCAACTCAAATCATCCCAGTCATTTGCTAAAATGAAAAACTAATAACTTGCAAAACTGACTGTGCTGCTCAGCTTAAAGTGTGTGTTTGTATGTGCTTAAGTGAAGTATAAATGTACAGTAAAAGGCAAATCGTTTTCCCAAATGCAGCTCTCTAATGTTTTTGTGTTGGACAACAAGCCATCTTGTTCTCCATCTGGTTTATATAGGTTAATTTTTAAGTGCTAAATATATTCAGTTTTACAGATCACAGCAAGTCTTTTCACGCAAATGTCAGTCAGTTGAGCTGAAGAATGTACAACAGAACCTAATAAACACTGTAGATGCACTCTTGCATGTTTGTTCAGGTCAGTCTACACTTCAAGACTGAGACTGTAACGTCTCAGTCTTGAAGTGTACATTATGATGGGGAAAATTGCAGTATAAGCTGGCATGTATGAGCTAATGTATCCATATAAGCCTTGTAACATTTCAACATACCAACGTACCAATATGTGCCTTGGTTTTTCCTCCCCAAGGTTCAATTGTCCTTCTCTGTGTCTGGTATCAGCAGATTCCCAGACTAACCAACTGACTGCTGCCCATGGTGTTGTGTGGGGCGGGCTCACTCACTCACTTATTTTCTACCACTTTCAGTGGGGGGGCTGTTTGTGATAAAAACCCAAACATTGACTCCTTTCCTCTGAACTGCTGCACAGACCGCCTTGATGCTCTGTGTTGTCTGCTCCTCTTGCAAGAAGAATAAAACTCACAAAGACAGCTGCTGCTCTTATGTCTACACTCACCATATTGTCTTATTAAGATTTTGCCACAACAGCATCTAATCCACTATTAGTTCATCTCATCTCTTCTCTCGCTGACAATCCATATGGCAATATATTCCCTATCACTCTCACATCACGGAGTGAAACTGCAGTGAAGTTATGTCTCCATTTAACCCCAATTTAAAATGAGGTGACTTCACTGTGCCGCTACTGGTTTGCTGTTTTCCGCCAACACGCGATTCACTGAGCCATGTGATGAACAGCACATAAGCATAAGGGTGTATGTGTGCATTGCCTGCAAAAGCCCATGCAACCCGCACACCGACTTCACTCTGTAAGTGTTTCCAAGTGTTTCCCATTCCTGTTCCTCAGGGAACACTGTCCTGCATGTTTTAGATGTTCCCCTGCTGCAACACATCTGATTCAAATGAATGGGTCTGTATCAGGCTTTTGCACAGCTTGGTGACGAGCTGACCATTTGAATCAGGTAGACTGGCACATTATTCACAATGTCTCTTCTTCATTCCAGTCCTTTTTGTATCATACCCTCCACTGTCTCTGACTCTCTTATCATTGCCAGACATCTCACTTAAATCCTCCAACGTCTACCTGCAGTATTTTTTTCTTTCTCCATCCCCATTTCCAGTGCTAATGAGTCCTGGATGTGGTCAACATGGGGTCCAAAGCTTCTCCCTTACTGACGCCTCTCCAGCTGGGTTCTCCCACAGTGTACCAAATGCCTCTCTTGCATATTGAATAAACCCCAGGACCACCTCTGTGCTTCCTGATCAGTAGCACCACTATTACTGAGCTATTACTCTGCAAGGGGTCCCAGGTTTCTGGCAGTATGGATGGGCTTTGAAACGGTTGTGAGGTGGGCGAAGGTAGAGATAATAGGCACGGTGGGCTGAACATTTGAAGTTGTTTGATACCATCCCTTGTGAGTATTAGAAGCTCTCTGTTCAATTTATCATGTGCTGAAGACAAGTCAAAGCACCTCTTGAAAATGTGTTATGCAGGGATGCATCCAATCAAGGGCTGACACTCTGGTAACCTGACTACATGTGTGTAAAATCCACTGCAACTTCCAGTTACCCTTTGAAAATATGCACCCCATTGTCAGTGACATTGATTGAAATTTATAAACATCACTACTTTCTCTTTGTAGTTGATCAGTAATGATGCAAATCTAATGTTATGGCTTATTTTAAGTGGATATTAAATGTCCTTAATTTTGACTTTAAGCACGTTGACTGTTAAGTCTACCATCAGACTGATCATCACTAATGTGAGTGTAGGGTACTGATCACCTCACGCGTGTCCTTTTTGACCTGTTTATTTATAGTGACCTGTCCTGTTTAAATACCATATGTGTTTGCTGAAGTGCACTAGTTTTGCATCTAGATTTGTAAGATACAGACACGAGTTTGGTATTCTTTTTAGACAGTTTGTTTTAACTACTTGCTGTTTAAGAAATGGTAGACATATGTGGGGTTATCCTAATTTCTGTAACTAGTTTTACTGAAGAGTATAATTGTAGGGTAGGGCTGCAGCTGTCGAATATTTTAGTAATCGAGTATTCTATTGAATATTCCATCGATTCATCGAGTAATCGGATAAAACATACATTTATCCTATTCCTCCTATTACTTTCGCTTTGCTGCCTTTGCTCATTTTCGCTGTATTCACTGTTTTCGGTCCCGGCGTCTGCCATTCCGTACCGCTAAACTGTCCACACCAAAGCCCACTTCCGTCTTCTTCCGCTTTGTAGGGGATGCACAGCCTGTGATGTAAGCACGTTGTATCACACTAAAAAGAATCCGTGCGAAACGTGAGCTTTACATTTAATTAAACGAGGCTTCGAGGCAGAGGAAATTCCTCGATCATTTTTGTAATCGAGTTACTCGAGGAATCGTTGCAGCCCTATTGTAGGGCATTATCTATTTACCTCTTGCACATTTCTGTGTTCGCCATTATACACATACAGTATATATACACAGAGTTTTTGTGTTTTATAATGCACTCTCATCTCAAATCCAGTTTTTGATTAACCTGTGATCCCTCAACTTTTTTAACTTTATTGACTATAATAGTCACTTCATTATTCGAAGGCCAGCCGAACAATTAGCACAGGCAGATCCTATTGCGAGGTGTTCCTACGAGGACCAATCAATGCTATTGCATTAATCAATGTGATTAGACCCGCTCTTGCATCTTCTTTATTTGTGTTTAAACCGCTTGTGCTTGGACGGTTGTAAGGCTTGTTGCCTTTAATTTATGCACCATTGATTCTCCATTCCATGCCAAATCAAGCAGGTATATTGCAGAAGGTATTAACAAAGGGACATTTTGTTGTGGAAGCTTGTAATAGAGGCTTTAACAACTATGTCTAGGTCTTTAGCTGTGGCAATCTTCTCCGGCTGGGTTAGAACGTGATCAGAAAGACAAACTACTTTTATCTTACCCACTAACTCACAACATCCAACTTCTGCAAAGAGCACTAATGGCTAATGGCGAACAAGAAGCATTTATTGCCTTTCTTAAATGGAATCTCAGATCTCATTATTACTAATAATTGCTTAGTGGATGGTAGTGTTGTTCTACTTGTTAGTTGGTCAGTTCACCCATTTGTTCAAGACTAAAATTTCAATCACCGTATAGATAATAATAATTTTGTTTAGGCATTCATGGTTCCTAGATGATAAAACTAACATGCTAATCTGTGATGGTTAACATGGAAAACATAATCGAGCAGCCTTATTATTGCCCTTGTGTGCATGTTGACACACTGGTGCGGACATTTAGCTCAACAATGAACAATTTTCCTTTTTAAAATGTCAAAGATTTGCTATTGTAGCACATTCTAGTTACTATCCTTTTGCTTAATAGCACCCAAAGACCTAACATAGTTATTTGCATATACTAAAACACAGCATAGCTGCTGTTAGGAAAAACTGGAAAACATGCAGGGAAAAACTGAACAGGTGAAAGGCACTTAAGAAAATAAACAATTGTAAAATCCTGGTACTGGCATGTCAGCAACCAGCATTTATGAGCTTGTCAGCCTAAGCAAACTATTGCTCACGACAACCATAATTACTTCCTTAAATAAAGTTCATAATCTTGAAGCCCTGATGGTATCATGGAGTCACCTCAAGTCGCCAAACAAATCCTCAGTCATGTTACCAATGGCCTTGGTGACTTTGTGGTGATATGAGAGGGAGACGCTGCCCAGAGCCCACTGCCTCACATTTAATTACTACTGGCAAAAGATGACTGCTCGCTCTAGTACGCATGTGCCTTAACCTGTGTATGATATGTGTTTTGTGCGCGACTGTGTCAGTGTAAATGTGACACTTGTGTAGAGCTCTCCACTAAAGACCATCCTATTTGGACTGGCCCTCCTTAAAGCCCTCTTACATAAGCCACTGATGTTTGATATCATGAGGCTATTTTTGGCTTGTCCTCAAAAAAAGGCTGCTAAGAGTAAGATAAAAACCAACCTATTCTTTAAATAAGACATCGGGACTTCCTTTCATCTTGACTGACAATACTGTCTTCCCAAAATCAGCCTGCTGTTGCCTTTGATTGTTTTGCAGAGAAAAATTTTAGACTTTACCATTCTCCCTGTACAAATGTGAAAGAACTGGTGCAATCAACTTGGTTTGAGAAAATCACAAACTCTCATATGCGCTCAATTTGAGCGTCTTGTAAGTGTGACTGAAGCTAAGAGCATAAGAACAAAAGAGAGATTAAGGCAATTTTGGAAAAGACCCCTTGACACCATCAAAGACTGGTGGGTGATTTTGGCTTTAGGAGTGTTACTAAGATAAAGTCCTTTCTTCATGCTTAATTGATGACTTAAATCCATGTGTTGTTTTTATAGTCCGTCTCATTCATGTGTGAACATGAGCCCCTGTGGGTCTGTACACAAAGTGGTGATTTAGTGGGCCAAACTGTGGGCTACCCACTGGTTGGTTGGGAACTTATAGCTGTGGAATCTCATGAATAGCTTTTTTTTTTTTTTTAAGGCTGGCACCATTTGGGGTATTTTTTTCTGCTAATAAGGAAACAACATAAACAGGACAGTACTTCTTTCAACCCAGATGTTACCCATTAAAAAGGTCAAAATTGTCAGATTTAGTGAAACACTCTATCTGTGTTCTGAGAGCGTCAGACTTCCCATCTTAAATTATTTTTGACTTGTCAATGTCGTTTGTTCTATTTTTTCAGCAGTGCTACAGCAATATAACAGTAATAGTACCAGCAGAACTATGATTAATAAGAGGTAAATATGCCCATAAGTGGACTGAGATTTAATGAGACAATGACAGTAATCTCTTAAATTAGGAGGTGCTTGAACTCCTCATGGCTTTGGTGCTGTCTGAACAGATCTAATAGTGTACCTCTTGGTCTCAGTAAGAGTTATAATATCCGTATGCTGATTTCTATCATGAATCACAAATTCTGCTTAATCTCTGCAAAGTATGTAATTAACCCTGCACTGATTCCTATCGCTCATTAAATTAGCACAGATAGGACACCGAAAAATAAAGCACAGTGCCTCATTATGTTTGCTCAGCTGCTAATGCCAACATATTCTGTACCTTTTAGACCTTGTTATTTATACATTTTAATAAGCATACCTCTTTGATGTTTTTAAAAGATACAGTAAGATGTGCAGTGAGTGAGGGAGTGAATGCACATGTAAATCACATTACCAAACACACAAGCATGTTTGTGCTTCATTAATACTGAGGACTCTCATAGACATAATACATTCCCTAGCCCCCGACCCTAACCCTAACCATCACAACTAAGTGCCTAACCTTATCCTCTACCCTAACTGTAACCTAAAACCAGGTCTTAACCCTAAAAGAAGCCCATTAAAAATCTGAGGACCAGCAAAAATGTCCTCACTCTGTATGGTTTATACAATTTTTTGGTCCTCTCACAGCCATAAATACAAGAAGACTTGCATTAATGTCCATTCATTTGGACAGTCTGCCCTGGGCCTTATCTCTAACCATAACCAGTTAATATCTAACCCTAATCTTAACCAACTCCGATTCAAACGTCAGCCCCAAACACAACCAGTTTGTCAGAATTGAGGTTGTGCCTCATTAAGACCAGGTTTCGGTCTCTGTGTAGACTACTGGTTCTGACAAGGTCTATGTTTATGCCTGAAAATGTCCTAAAGTAGTAACAAATACAAGTACACACACACGTTTGCGTTTCTATCATAGTGAGGATCCTCATAGATATAATACATTTCCTAGCCCCTTACCCTAACCTTAACCATCACAACTAGATGCCTAACCCTAACCCTACAACCAAGTCTTAACCTTGAAAAAGCCATTTTAAGGGGTGAAAAAAAGTGAGGACCGGCCAAAATGTCCTCACTTTGTAGGAATTATATGAATTTTGGTCCTCACTCTGCAGCAAGGACAAGAACACACACGCGCACACACACACTTAAAAGGTTATCCTGACAGGGGTCATCAGTTTCATCCAATAATTGCAGATCTCTTTACAGTTACAGTTTAAAGGTGCAGTTTGATTGACATTTAAAGTCATTTGTAAGAGTTCATTTGTTCACACCATTAGATTATGAATGAGTGTGTGTACCTCACTGATATAAGGTCATGGTTGGACAGGCCACTGGCCAAAGCAAAGACTGACCTGAAATCTGTCATCCAGTGGATTTGGTTCAGTGACAGTTAATACTTAAGAGTGCAACTGTACCTACCATTGTAAAGAAACCAACAATGCCTGACAGGTTGCTGGTGGGATTATTTATCATGAAAATTGTGTTTGAACCGAGGTAGAATCAGTGCTCAATGTGTTTCTCCCTCTTTTCTTGTTACAGTTGTCCTTTGCAGCTACAACACCAGTTCTGGCAGACAAGAAAAAGTACCCCAACTTCTTCCGCACTGTACCCTCAGACAACGCTGTGAACCCTGCTGTGGTTAAGTTCCTCAACTTCTACAACTGGAGCCGTGTGGGGACACTAACGCAGGATGTTCAGAGATTCTCAGAGGTCAGTTTGTTTTTTCTTTAAATAAACTGTATTTGGGAAAGTTGACAAAAATGCATGTACTATAGAGATGTTATGTCCAAAATCCACACATAGGACATGAGCATTGCTTTGTATATTGTTGTTACTTTTTGACTAACTCTTTCTGCATTGCGCAAAAAATTAATTTATAAAACATTCATGAATGAATCCAGATAGTAAACCAAACCTATAACTAGAAGCACTCGGAGAGCGCAGACCTCCACCAAGCAATGAAAAAGAGTCCTTCAAAAAATTCCTGGATCCAGACGGTGATCCGGATCACCACCAAAGTCTGTTCCTTGTCCCATAACACCTTTCCTGAAGATTTCATCAAAATCTGCCCATAACTTTTTGAGTTATTTTGCTAACAGACAGACAGACAAAACAAACGCTGGAAAAAACACAACCTCCTTGGTGGCGGTAATGAAGTGCAGTACCATTAAATTGCCACGAGGTGGCAGGACATGCACATACATGCATGTAGTTCTGCATGTGTGTCACATGATCGGGCTTTGCAGCGGGTGCTTTGGCATATAATGATAAAAACATTCCTGTATCCAGACGCCGTATCAGATCAGCACCTGTTCCTTGTCCCATTATACACCATTACATCAAATCTGTCCATAACTTTTGGAGTTATTTTGCTAACAAAGACAAACCAAAATTGGGGAAACATAACCTCTTTGGCAGAGGTAAATATAATATAAAACTGCCTCAAAGCTTGAAAAACCCACTGTGGCCAGTGGACATATGAATATTTGATCTCAAGTCTTGGTATTTTGAGGTCTAACACAGAGACCTGACATTCAGGACATGAATAATTATTTACAGCACAATTTACAGAAATTTTGTTTCATTCATTACAGTCGTACCATCCTAAATCCTTTCAGCTTTATGACAAAATCATTTTCTATGTAGTCAAGGTGAAGGTTAACTGATCGCATTATTTAACAACACTGAAGACATTCAGAGTCAAGGATATTGTTATAGTGCCATGCAAAGATGCAGAGACTGAGAGGAGTAACAGCACTGAATTATGGCTGGGATTTATTTAGTGTCTTTCAGATGATGCCCAATTGACTTGAGTGAGTGGTAATCAATTTTGATTATAACCATTTAACCAAAACCAAAAAATTTCATGTCATTAGTAATAGATAAATATAACTAGCAGGCTGGACAGAAGAAGTACTGGACACGATTCACTTAAGAGTAGTAAGAATTAATGTGCACAGGAACACATTATCTTATTTATTATCTAATTTTGATCTTGTTTGTAGTTCAGTGTCTCCCTCTCCTACAGTTGCAGAGAACAGCTTATTGTGCATTGTTGTGGCTGAATGTTATCTTTGTTAATTTACATGCATTGTTTGCTCAAAATTAGTATCAAAGTTATTTGGCTGGTAAGTTGTAAGATAGAAACAGGAGGGAGCTTTTTAATTCTCAATGAAAACCATTGTCTGGGCATTAGCCTTTTACTGCAAGGGAAAATGTGAGCTATGTTATTGTAATTTATAAAGTCCATTATCAATGAGCATAAGATAAAAAAAAACAAATAAAAACTTAAAGTTGCACTAAAATTACCTCTCACTATGAATCAAAGGTATTTTCTTTTCCTGGAGAGGTGAACACAAACAAAATATAAATGTATCATGCCTGTGAATAACAAATTTAACTCTCGGCACAAACATTATATCACAGCAGTCACGTCAAAAGGTATTGAAAGCATAAATTTGAGAATTATATTGTGAGTTCTTGCCTCAGGGCCCTGGGTTAAAACAATCTGCTCAGCAGCTCAGGTTTGGAGGTGGTTGTGGTGGAGGTGAGGGGTGGACGGGAGTGTATAAGAAGTCTCACTTCAAATCTCAGAGAGCCTAAATCCCTTTATCGCTCCCCTCCTGAAAGCACCAAGGGGCTTAGAACGGGAGGGAAACGGAAGGCCCGATTCAATCAACCTGTCACCAGATTGGCCTCTAATCCTGATTTACAAATATGCAAGCATCGCTTCTATGTGCCACGATTTGCACAATCCTCTGTCAGGTTATGAGAATGCTGGTTTTGGGTGTATCGTCAAGTCCCAGCAACGCACAATATTGCCCTACTTTGAAGAGTGTGCAGTCGAGGTTATTTATAGGTGGTAACTGTTAAAACTATATTATGAAAGTATTGGGAATATTATTAATGTACACAGCTGTGTTATGCATATCCTGTATATAGTGTACATTTTGCAGGTATGTACACATATACAACATGTATACATATACAACATATACATCTACAAAATGAGTGTAAACCGCTGACAGTGTTGTCATCTCCACCACATCTACATTTCTTTTTCTCTTTACCTTTCAAACTCACTCTCTTCTCCTGATCTGTGATGCTGTTTCCCAGGGAGACTGCTCACAAGGTTACGTTATATAACACTTGTCAGGGATTCACTCAGTGGCATGCACACCTCACACACACACACACACGGTGTGATGTCCTCTGGGACAGTAACCTGTAAGAGAAAGCCTGCTCGTCACGTCTATTTATAGGCAAAATTGAAACACACGCATGAGCGAAAAGGCAGCCTCATCAATGGGGATGGTGGTTTACTGTAATGACAGACGAGAATGGCTCGAGTATTTGCTAGCGTGAAGGTGTCGGTTCACACTACACACATAAGCATGCACACACACACACACACACACACACACACACACACACACACACACACAGCAATCAACATTAGTGAGATTCCCAAAGAGGACTTGCACAGGAACAAAAGCAGCTGTCATCAGTCAGTCAAATGACAGACCTGATTGAAAACAGGATTAGGCCTCTGCCTGGAACCTTCCGATCTCAAGTGTTTTTATTACACTTTGACCACTGATAAACAAGAGCAGAGGTTTCTCCCACAGAATCTTTTTCTCGTTGTACAGAATTCCTGCTGAACGTTTGAAGGTTGTTATTTTTGCTTTGACATTTTTACTGTTATTTTCTCAGCCACCAGCTGCCGTTCATTACCAATAATCATGCACTGGCGTACAAAATCATCATCGTCATGCCATTGTACGGGGCATGTAAGGTGATGGGAGGGAGTCAGTGGAGGGCTTGTCGTCAAGCTGTGGCACAACCGTTTGTCACGCTAGTTTGTGTTCTGCGCTCTGGGATTTGCCTGGTGATTGATATGGCTATGTAGTATTGAGTAAGAGAAGCTGATTTGTGTAGTGCAGATGTACTGCACATGCACAAAGCTCAGATAGACAGATGGCATGACAAAAAAAAGCACCTGCCGACACACACACCGATATATGGGACACTATTAAACACACACAAGCAGTCACAGCCACCACTGTAAAAGGGGCATCACACTGTGAACATGTTTCCATTAACGTTTCGAATGATATCTCAGGTGATTGGAATACATGTACACATGTGTGGGATGACAATGATCCAGGCTTAAACCTTAACTTCAGCCTAATTTTAAAATTTCCACCTTGAAATGTAGACGTGGGACCCCACAACATAAGGAAAACCACACAGACACACACACACACACAAAGACAGATAGCTATTATATAGAGGTTATACATTCCAGGATACAGGCAGTGGAATAGGTGTGGGACGATTCTTCATCCTGTCATATTTTCCCTGAAGACTGATAGGGTAAACCGTCAACAGCTTCTTCATTGTAATTGAGGGTGTTGATGGTATGGATGAGTTTTTGTCATGTGTCGTGTGTGTCTCTTTACGTGACACACATGGGCAAACAGTTTGCTTCCACACCTCCTGACACTATAATTTTATCCACCGTGCATGTGTGTGTGTGTGTGTGTGTATACTATTGTGTGCGCGTGTATACATGCATGCTCAGATGTAGAGCTGGGCTACTTCTCTTCTGTATTTGCTGCTGGGGATTCCCAGCCTGTCCCAGACAATGGAGGATGTTCTTGTTGCAGTAAAGCTGCTCACGTCTCCCTCTCCTACTTTCACTCGGTCCTCTCCCCCTCCGTGCCCCTCGCTTTATCTGACACTCAGTCCAGCACGACGCATGATTCCCTCTTGTGACAAAAGCTATTTTTCTTCCTGAGAGGTGATTGTGTATGGATGTTTGTGAGCATGTACTCCTGTGCGGCACCAATTTTGCTTCACACTACATGTCCTGCCTGTATGTGTACGTCTTGTCCCAGCTTGTTTCCTGTTATCGTTGTCTCAGCCAGGCTTTTTAGATCAACACAACAGGACACTGTAGCTTGTCCAGACCACCAAGCCAATTGTTTCTCAAGAGCAAAACCTGGTTGTATTGATCTGCTGTGGCCTCCCTGTTGTTTCACCTAAGCAAGCGGTATATTAGAGGGCCTGTTTGTACAGGAGTGAGTGATGTACAGTGATTTAGAGTTTCCCCCTGGGTACCAGAGGAGGAGGACGAGGAGATTCTGACAGCAGACATTTAGAAACTTGAGGGAAATAAAGTTTCTTTTTTTTTTTGACAGTACTGTAACAATAACAGTGCTATTCTTGAACAAGTTCACCAAGTTAACTACATCTCAGTGTTTTCACATCACTTGGATCAGCTGTAGTTATTTCGTGAAATCTATCTTTCCAGCATAAATCACTCAAACCGTGACACCTTGAAAGGTGGACATCTGTAGTTTCGTTCCCGACAAAAACAAGAGTAAGTTCATCTTGAATCCAAAGGTTTTTTTTTTTATGACTAAGAGTCATAGAATAAATGATGTGTTTAAAAAAAATCATTATTAAAATATTCTTCAATATATCTCATTCTGGTCAAAATATGGCTCAATGCATATGTTTTCAGGCTCAAGATTGCCTTGCACTGCTTTACAAAACTCTACAGGTGAAGAACTTTTAATGCTATTTTACATTAAGGACAATCAGTTGTTATAAATAATAAGAATTCATCCAACTGTCATTGACAGAAATTCAAATCCTAGGGAGAAACATTTCAAGAAAAAAAAAAAGTTTGGGTGACAGATAGGAGCAGTTACATTGAGGAACAGTGTATTTATATACTGTATCTAAATGTGCTTGCACATTCCAATTATGTATTTGAAGCAGTGTATTAAGGAATAAACAGTGGCACACATGCTGAAATAAGCCAACTGGTACTGTATACTTTGATGTCTTAACATGTTTCCTTGCCAAACTCTGCTGAGAGAGTGGCGGCGTGGTTGTGAACCGCGGGGGATTGCTGCAGGACATGCGAGAAATTTGGCTGAACTCAGATGAGGAGATGTGATCAGTGAAACTTCTTGATCACCGAGACAGAGATGTAACCGATGATACTCATAATGGCTGTATTCCCTTTAGATACCTCTGTGCCAGGAACCCAGTGCTTTGCATGCTGTAATGCTGGCTCTTCTGTGTGGAGGTTGAATGTTTTTCATGTGCCTCTCTGTATTTAGCTATTTTCCTCCAAATGCTTTGGCTTCCTCCCATAGTCCCAGCACATGCAGGTTAGGTTCATTGGAGGCTCTAAATGTGTGAATATGTGATTTTGTTATAACAATTATGTTGGTGTAGTTAGACCTGAAGGAATTGATGTTGTTTATTGATCAAGATCACTTTTAGAGTTCTATTTTTGACTGGAATAGCCTCTCACACCCTCCGGCTGGTATGTGGTCCAATACATACACAAACACATGTCCTAACTGGTTTATTTTAGTAAACCACAAAGAAGAAAGATGTCATTTGCAGAAGTGGATACCACTATGATAACCACAAACAAATATTGATCTCTCAGTTACTGAACACTGAAAGATCAGTTAAGCAAAGGCATCAAGCGTATACAAAGTTAGAAAGAGAATGGTGCAAAGACCTGTCAGGAATTCAGAACGGGCTAGATGATAAATAAAAACAAGAATAAACATTCCACATTGTAAATTACCATAGACCCTGCTCATATGCCGTCTCTTTCTGTCCGTCTCTCTCTCTCTCTCTCTGTCTACTGCTGTTCTGTCAGGTGAGGAACGACCTGACTAATGAGCTGGAGAAAGCCGACATTCAGATAGCAGATACCGAGAGTTTCTCCAATGACCCCTGTGTCAATGTCAAGAAGCTCAAGGTAAGTGATTCAGCTTGGGCGCTTCATAATAATTTCCTCTTACCAAATGAGAAACTAGAATCATTCAAGGTCTCGGGCAGTTTATAGTCAGATACACAAAACTACCAGGGCTCCACTGAAACAGATTTTGGTAGAAATAGTTTATACTGTGTCTATATCCGTGTAATGCTACACAATGAATAATTTATCCTAGAATTGTCTCTCACTTTGACGAAGCAGTGCAGGGAAATTCTCAATGAGACGAGTGGAGCCTAAATGACGACGCTGTAATGAGCTGAGGGGGTCTGCACAGTGACCTCCAATGACCCGCTCTGACTAATGGATGTTTGATGGGCATTTATACATATAAATAAACATACATACACATGCATGCTAGATTTTCTCATTTCCCCACAGTTTTTTTCCTCTCTTCTCAAAGGTCAGAATGAAACTATACTATTATCAAGCCAATACCGAGATATTGGACCTGTACATCTTCAACCATTCACTCTTGGATTTAATGTTTAACTAAATGGTTGGGTAAAGATAAAGAAACAGATTGAGAAAAAAAAAACTATAAAATGCAAATGTAAATGCAGCCAAGTGTGATGGTGGAAATATCCAACTACCTTCAGAGGCAGTTATAAGCACTTAAGTTTATTTTGCCAGTTCTGAGGATGTAGCCTCAGTAGGAAAATTTGTCAGAAAGTGACATACATGACAGCGTGTTGCAAATGAAGAGAACGAGATTAATAAAAATCTTGATTTTTATGATTCGTAATCTGACATGTGAAACAGACAAAAGAGCAGGGAAAGAGCGGGGAAATTACTTGCGTTTTTTTTTTTTTTTTAAATATACGCATAACTCAGCATGTTGTGGGTTGACATTTCGATTTTAAGCCGACACCGTCCTTCCTTGATCAACTCTAAATATGCAAATCACAGTGTCAACTCAAAAGATGCGACAACCTAGTGGTCTGTTTCCTGTTCAGATCGTCTCCCCAGCAACTACATACAGTAACGTGGTAGAAACCGAGAGGTTGGCACAGATTTTATTGTGAAGCCTGGTCTTTTTTTGGGTACACTTGTCAGTGTGTGTGTAATCGGGACTATATACCAATAGAGCACTCACATCTGTCATATTCCAGCTAAAATATTCAAAGTACAGACAGTGATTGCTCTTGCAGGGTTGAAGCAGCACTCTACATTCCTCTTGATCTGTTTCCTGTTTGTTACTGGGCAGCCTGACAAAATGTTGTCAACAGCCAAAGACAGCCTTCAAATACAGTACATAACACAAAAGCCCACCAATGACTGCTATCAGTAGTGTCAATCAAATGCACTCTTTTTCACTTTTATAAAATAATGCCAGACAGATAAGTTAATGGAACCTAATTCAGTCAATATATCAAAATCAAGGCCAGAACACTTAAATATATATCATAAGGAAAATCTTTATGACATATTCACAACTTCTGTCCTTTGATAAAGACATAAAACAATATGGACCATTTCTCTTGAGACATTAAAAGCACAGGGTCCTGCTGGCTTGCGTGTGTCACCGGCAGAGATATTCTAAAATATGGCTGATTATCATAAGCTAACATTGTTATCCAGAAATGAGTTGTACATTTGTGGTGGTGTAAGCTTTAAACTCTGACTGGCCATGGAACACATAAATTAATGTTTGATTGAAAAGGGCATTTTTCTAATAACTTAATACATTAATGCATCATTTCATTGTTAGGGAGAGCACCGACATAGTAATCCACAACCTCATTTATTTAACCTCTGCAATAGGTTCTTTATATCAACCAGGACAATAGCATTTGTTTTACTAATAAAAAAAAAACTCAAGTTTTTCTTTAACACTGTGTGTGCTACGCTCTTGTGGTGCGACAAATGGTTTGCATTTTTCATTTTCATTATGAGTTTGTTTATTTCATGTAGTCTATTATTGATAATATCATCAGAGAACAGAGTGGTCTGCTGTGATTTCCTGGCTCGCTCTTCAAATCTTATGAACCACCTTTGCTGGTCCAAATCCCCAAATAGCCCCACGTTACAGCAATATTCACATTTGGAAAGCTGAACCTTAACCTGACTCACAAGCTAAATGTATCGGTGCAGTCTGATATTACATTTTTAGCTTTTATTTTGAAAGAAGCAGTCTGATAACTCTATTTGAGCTACCGATGCCATATGTTGAGCTCATGAAAGTGTACATGACGTTTATTGCTCACCTGGGATCAATTAGTGATCAAATGCACGCAAACACGCATCTCGCAAGCGTATGCTGCACATCTAAAACAGACAGAGTAGAAGTAATAGAAGTAATACATCGCCCAGTCTACAAATCATATCTCCTCCAAGCTCATAAAAGACCATCATTAGTACAGTGTTTGTATGTGTGTGCTTAATAAGCCTTAACATTGCCTGATTGGACTGATGAGGTACGATATTACTGAAACCATTACCACATTTAAATCACCATGGAAGAGTTACAAACAATCCTGTCAGACATAAAGCAGTGAATGAAGCCCCTACAGTACTTTCTTTGAGGCCAATTAGTGTAATAATTATGTAAGAACTCGAGCAACAAAGGTAGTTTGGGGGCCTGCAGTGCCCCAGCCTGTCCTCAATGTATAAACAGTGTACAACACCGTCATGCATGCCCTTGCCCAGAAATACACAGTCATTTTATGTTTTTGCCAGACAGGCCAGAATTTATACTGAGACTTTGGTCCTTGGTTTAACTGGAGTCATTTGGGTTAAGTGCTTTTCCTGCAGGGAAGAGCAGGGTTATTGAGTAGCCACTGTTTCACACACACTGGTTATGCCTAACCATAACCTAATTATAACCCCTTACCCTAAAACCAGGTCTTAATCACCAAAAGCCCATTAAAGTTGTGTGGACCAGCCAGAATGTTGTGTGGTCCACACAGCCTATTTAAGACCTGCACACACACCCGTCCTTCCTGCACATCTACACACTGTGATGCTGCCAAAGCCACGGTGGTACAACAGTAAAAACTTTGGAAAAAAAGAAAAAAAAAAAAAAAAAAAGACCCCTTGAATGTCCCAGCGTGCTCTCTGGCTCCATTGATTGAGCTGCTCAGGTTTTGAGCCCCTTGTGAAAACATTTTTTCTGGGGCATATTTGAATTTTAGCATTTCCCTGTTGTTCAAATGTTGGGAAATACCTCGTTTATTTTAACATTATACTGCCTGGGATTTCCAAATCAAATCATGATCATTTTTGAGGCCTTTTTAATACCACACAGAATCTAATTTAATGCCAAACTCTCTACCATGATGGTTTGAAGTTTCTGTTCCATGTAATATGAGGAGGCTATTGTAGATCTCGGCTTGCTGCCCTGACAAACAATGCTGGGGGCTCACATCGGAGGCAGCTCGTCACTTTCTAACTCCAGCTTTTAAAAAAGACCACTATTTATTTCACAAGGCATTAAAAGCACTTACTATGTGAATTTCAACGGCAATTTCAAATATTTCAAGGTCATTTTGCCACTGTATATGTTGTATATCCAACTGCGTATATGCGTTCTTTGTATTTGTGTGTCTGTGTGTAGGACTGAACTTGTATTTGTACCCTACATATGCATTTGCACACTAAATAACAGACTGTTGGCTCCAGAGCCTCATCAGTTTTTTCTTTCCCATGAAACATGCTGCTGTTCTACTCAAGCAATCTGAATTATTTACCGAGTCCATCGCCGCTGGTCTGAATACCCATGTAGATTTGTACTCTCCAGCCTGCTGACACTAATGTCTGTGTTGTTATGAATTGACACACCACTCAGCCACAGTTTTGCATTATACTTTTTAGTTGCTGATGAGGAACGAAAATACTTTATATGCTTGAATAACGATTGCCATGTCACATCATGCACACATACCTTATCTTTTTTTCTTTTATCTTTCAGGACAATGATGTCAGGATCATCATTGGTCAGTTTGATGAGCACCTGGCCTCCAAAGTCTTCTGCTGTGTAAGTGCTCAGTCAAACACAATGTTCATTTTTACTGAAAGGCCTCACAGGTCTGTTTTCCCAATGCAGTCCCCGAGTCTCTCCTATTCACAATGCGTTTGTTTTGGTGCAGTGCTGCTGCAAACACAAGACTGGGATGTGGTGTGGTTTGGTTGACAGGATAATGCTGTGAATATGTAACAGTAGTCTGAAAATGTGTGTTATTGGGCAACATTTATATGTCCAAAGCTGAAATGAATCTCGCTCTGGTGGCACTAGCTCCAGCAAAATTCTGCCCTTTTATTTCAGATTTAGACTTTAAACGGTTTAGTCTCATTTCAAGATTTCCCCCCGAGGCTTGTTTCAAAGTCTTAACAGTGATTTTCGAGAAAAGTTGTTTGGCACTAGATCCAAACTTTAAGGAAACACAGCATATCATTCACTTCAAATTGGCTACACATCTTCATCCTTTATTTCTTTTTTTTTTTTACCCCCAGGCATATAACTTGAACATGTTTGGCAGTAAATACCAGTGGATTATTCCCGGCTGGTATCAGGGCAACTGGTGGGAGCAGGCCAACACCACCAACTGTACCACCATGAAGCTGCTTACAGCCATGGAGGGATACATCAGTGTGGACTTTGAGCCTCTCAGTGCTCGGCAGATCAAGGGTATCTCTGGCAGGGTGAGGATAACACACTGTTACACTCCAGACGAACATACTCAGAGGTAATTGGGTGAGATGGGAACTCAGCATTTAGGGATAATCATGTGCTGTTAAAGTGAGGTAAACAATTAATCTAAAATGGTATTTAGTAAAGAATTTGTGGTAGCTGAATATAGCTGATATATTCTTTTAGTTAAATGTATTGTGTACAGTATGATAGCCTAAAGTAAATGATGTGAAACATTTATTTATTTATTTATTTATTTTAAGTCTACTTTTCTCTCTTTTTTCGTACAACTTTGTAAGACTAGTTTGGCTGTGAAGAGCATCTGTTGTAGTATTAAAGAGCAGTGTTGCTGTTTTTAGAAGTATTTCAGGAGACATTTTAGTTGCATCCATTTGAGCCAAAGAACTCAATCAAAATCAATCACAGGTTTTGTTTTCAGGCCATCAATGATGCTTTAATCCACAGACAGACATAGTTCCAGACACTCTGTGTGTGGAGAATGATTGATTTCCAGTTTACCAAGTCACACAGATGACAATGAATTGGAAAATAATGTACTTCCCAAAAAACAATATTTATTTCAAAGACGCACACATTTCTCAACTTGATTTCTTTTCCTCTGTCCCTCTTTCAGACTCCTAAGGAATATGAAAGGGAATACAGTCAAGAGCTTCAGCAGAAAGGTGCAGAGGCCAGTAAATTTCATGGCTTTGCCTACGATGGGATCTGGGTCATTGCTAAAACCTTAACTCGAGTGAGGGAATTGCTGCGGTTAAAACAGCGGCAAAATGCCTACCACAACTTCACCGTTGACGACCGCGAAGTGGGAAAGATGGTGCTGGACGTCATGAACGAGACCAACTTCTATGGCGTTACAGTAAGAAATAGAGCACTTTCCTGTTTTCCTGTTTCATAAATATCAGTAACATGACACCTTTTGTTAATTAAAGTGACTTCCATACTGTATATTTCATTTTGTTTCATACTGCTCTTTTCACAAACACTTATTATATAGTGAATATTTACATGTACATAGAGGTCAAATATTTTCAATAATTATTGATTGGGGAATATACAGTGAGAAGTATAGGGAGAAAGACATTCATTTATATAGCACATGAAAAAGCAAAACAATCAAGACACAAATTAAAGATGAATAAGTAATTCAAAAGTGAAGCTCCTGTATATGTTAATTAAAAGTGCTTCTGCATGTGAAAACACATACTTTTTACTTGTTTTATTTGCTTTATTAACACTTCATAAGCATCTTTTCAGATGGGGGCTTTGTCATTCTGTTTTTCAAAAGTCAGTAAGGGCAGGGTTCTATACTACAACGGACTCATACCATACTGTACATGTGTGTACAAATGAATCACCTAAAATATTCTACTGAGGTAAAAAAAAAAAAAAAAAAATTATAGGCAAAATCATTAAGAGACTAACAATACATCAACAAACATCAACAGTGCTGCAGAGTCTATCATCATAACCATATGTGAATGAGTACCTATAATAATGATAATGACCACACACAACAATTAAGAATGGTAATAGGATATGAAAAATGGAAAACGTACAGCTCAGTATTTACAGATTTTACTTTTAAAGTTATGGTGTTGAGGTAAAAGTTTGAAAAAAGGTTAAAGTTTTTATTTAAGTACTCCAGGTCTGGGGAGCTTTCACTGAAAATGATGACTGACCAAATGTTGTCTTAGGTGTTTTGCTGGTTTACCAAATAACGTTGTGGCAGGACACGAGAGAGAGACAGAGAGACAATAACACAGAGTTACAGATTCCTCTACAGTGTAGATGTCAGCAGAATGAGAAAACAATAGTGGGAGAGAAAATAGCCTTGGAGGAAAAAGGCTCCTGACTTGTATTACTGTGAGACCCTTTTGGGGAGAGTAATACTCCGGGGGATGTACTCCTGTATGTGTGTTGCAGTGCTGTAGCACATTCTTTAAGTCATCATTTCTCATTCCTCCACTCTTGCCTCTCTCTCTCTCTCTCTCTCTCTGCACAAACCCACTCAGGGCTGCTGATCAGAACCAGGCTGACATTGTGACTTTCCTTTGAGAATTTCAGGGAGCAACAGCAACCAGCTGTAGTCACAACCATGTGACTACTGCTAGTTATTCAACTTTTAATTAAGGCACACAAAAGATAATCAAGTACTTGTTTGGCTGTTTGGAGGTTGCTTGGATCGGTTCTACACATAATGAGAAAAGACACATGTGAATGAAAATGTTGTATTCCGTTAAAATCACAAGAGTAACAGAAATTAAAACAAAGTTTTGTTGTAGTCGTCTGATTAAGGAGTCGTCTGAAAGGAGCAGCAAAAATAGGAAAGTGAAAATAACTGAAATGCTTAAATTGTTGCAGAATGAGCCACCATTGACATTCCTAATGGGTAAAGCGCATCACTGTCACAGGTAATGTGGAAATATTCAGAATAGCAGCTCTGAAAAACACAGAAAAATTGCAGTTACATCACAGTTGTTTAACCAGCTAAATGTTTTTTTTTCCTCTTTATTCTGACATTCACTAACCTCAGAAGAACATGAAATCAAATCTGAGAAAATATTGCACTTGTGATAAACAACACTACTACAGTATTTTTTTTTATTTTCTTTCATGGGATTACATGAAATGGGATCAGAAGCATGTTCTTATGCAGCACACACTAAGCATGAGAAACTTCCATCCACACATGTTAAACAAAGACATCAGACATTTTGCGTCCTCGCTTTTCCACACTGCACACATCTTTTATGCTATTTTTGAAGTCAGATTTCAGAAGCAGCTATTATGGAGTTTGCTTCTGAACTGCACTTCAAACTTGCACTGGGTTTCCAATAAAATTAATCCGTGTACATGCACTAAGGAAGTGCCAAATAAATTGTGGCTGTTAATCTTTAGTTTGTGTGTGTGTGTGTGTGTGTGTGTGTGTGTGTGTGTATATTTGGCCATGTGTGAACATAGCTCATCTTGAGCCTCGTGTCTTTTCCGTTGTCCCGTTTTTCTGCTTTGTATTTATTTGCTGTGTACACACACGTTTCATGGGCTCACACTAATTCTGCCCTGTGCTGGTTTCAGTCCCGCTGCTGAATCAGTGGCGGAGGGCAGCGGTAGCAGCAGGAGAGTGATCATCAAGGGTCCACAGTATTGATCTGGCTGCTGTCAGGGCTACCGAGAAGGCTGACGTTAGCTGGGAGGGAGTGAAAGAGTGAGGATAGCTGCTAAAACCACAGGGTGATGTACACTCAAATTCACCAGGGAGGGTTGAATGGGAAGAGACACGTCAGGGAGTGACTGAGGGGAAGATTTGGTTTGTGTCACCTTTTTTCTTTTTTGTTATCTGTGGTCGTGTATGTGTGCATGCTACATTTACACCCACCTTGTCCTTCTGTGAAACCCTGAAAACCCAGAGGATCTCACACCTGCAGCCCACAGTGCGACAACTCATTTGACCCCAGCACCCTCGTCACTGAAAGTATCCTCACCTCCACCGTGACATCTGCCCTTCCCTCCAGTGTCAGGTCAGCACAGGCACATAGTATACACATGATGAGTAGACTCGGTGACTGATCAACCAGCACAGTGACTCACCGCTGCAAATAAATTGAATATAAAAAAAAAGGAACTCTGTCCTCTCTGTGTCAGTAAACCAAGCTGCAGAAGAGTTTAACACATTTATTACAGTTACTTATTTGACGTTTTGGACAGCATAGGTTAATTTAATCTTAGTGGCACATTTAGTTCCAATTACGGATGTCAAATTCTGTTCATCTGCATATGTTTGATCTACCTGCCACATTCTACAAACTGTTTATATGAGAGAACAAATATCGGTGTGCGACCAGAGCCGCTTGTTAGGAAACGGACACTTGTTGTCTATCGCAGGGGTAGAAACAAGGCAACGCTGCACATCATCTGCGACACACGCACGTGGGGATAATACGAAAACATACTGGGTGCAAACACACAGAGACACTGAGACAAACATCAAAGATGCCACAAAAAGCCCAAGATTCAAACAGAGGGGAGGGATCCTGCTCTGCTACTTCAAAGCTCACCAATCCCCCCCCCCCCAGCTCTCTTTTAATCAAGCAATGCAAATGATCTATCTATGTGAGATGTCTGTCACTCACATTTTTTGTAAATCCGCCTGTAAACTCAGTTAAATGTGTAAATAAAGGACTCTATGTGCAGGTGGTGAGATGAATTAATTGCAATTGTCTTGGTAGATGCAAAGGGAGAGGGCAATGAGAGACAGAGGGAAGGAGAAAACAGAACTAGAGAGAAGCTACGGGACTATGAGGAATATGGCTTGCAATATTGCCACTGATTTGCATTGTTTTTGTTTACCTTGTCTATATTTGCCAGACTCTCCCTGGCTGGAATTTGCTTAGTTTGAATCAGTTTCTTTGTTGCTTTCTTGATAATTTGTGGAGTCTAATTGACTGACAAACATAGTCTGGAGAGAAATTAACATATGGGACTAAAATGTGGAGTGAATGGGTAAACTGACCTCTGCAGAGTGGTTCTAGCCAAATGTGAGTCTTACCTTTTTAAATGGATATATTTAAACCACATCTACTCAATTGAGATGCAACGTGTAGAAGGGGAGATACTGCCCCTTTGCCTCCAAATGCTCTGGTATCCAAAAAGTTTAATTTTATTGCTTATGTTAAAGCTATATTTTTATTTAAGTTATAAGAATGTTTTGTGTCTTAAAATATTGTTTCCAATGTTATATTTTTGTGTCTTTTCTTTCAGGGTCAAGTCATGTTTCGGAATGGAGAGAGGATGGGCACAATAAAATTCAACCAGTTTCAAGGTATGTGGGACACTGTTCTACTATACTCCGCTCATACCTTACTTACGCTCATACCTTACTGATATACCTTACTTATTTCTAGCATGCTGGAAATTTTAGTCTATGACAAATCCAACCACCCCAGCCAATCGTGGAAGAGGGTGGGGGAAACAGAAGGTGGGAAAAACCTTGACAGATCACTTCTTCAGAAAAAGTCGAACTGTTGACCTGTAGACTTTAAGCCAAGCTAACCAGGCTTGGTGAATCATTCACCGTTTCAATTTTCAGGTTTGTTTGTGACCATCAAAGTCTTAGGCCGCCACCAGCTTTGTTGTTTTTATGTCAGTTTTGTGATCATTGGCGTTTAGTTTGAAAAGATGTGACTAAAGGTCAGTCTTATACTATATGATCAACCTGTCAATGGGTTTACCTTGTGCAACATGTGTATGTAATGCTCAAACATGTCTTGAGTAAACCAGGTACAATAGACCTTTTTTCACAGCAGCTATTTGTTGGCATGAAATAGTAGGAGAAACACAGGTTTGACCAATAACATTAGGGTTCCATTCCAGGTTTTAAAGAGCCATGGTTGTGTTATTGTCCAAGTGTAAATGTAGGTCACACTAAATATTTGATATTATAGAAGGCATTTTGTTGTTTTTTATGAAAAAGATGTTATTTCCAAACTGCATATGTGTTTCTCCATATTTCAGGATATGTCCCAATAAAGTGATTGAGAAATAATTGTACAATATGGTCATTATAGCATTGTTAAAACAACAAATCTAGTGGTGGCCTAAGACTGATGCACAGTACTGTATACTAGTCATGGCTTCTACTGGTGAAAGATTGTTTAGTGTGTGACGCCCAGCCACCACTCACTCACTTTTTTAGTGTGAATTACAAATGACTGTTAAAAACTTCAGATCATGGGACGGCACAGTGTGAAGTGTCAGGTGTGGAATGCACTTCCTTTTTTGTAACTTGCTTATTGTTTGCATCCACAGCAATTTGGATGAAGAACTTCCAATTTTTCTTTTCTTGTTCTGACTACTGAGCTGAATTTATGATCATGGCCTTTGTTGAATTTGTTGGATTCCAACCGCTCATGTCAGGCTCAATAAAATCTGTGCTTGTTTCAGAAATTGTGCAAGACTACCACACTGTTTAGGGAAACTAATTTTAAAATGTTCACAAGTCATAACGCTGTCATGGTTAATGTGGTACCTGGTGCCTATAATGGATTCTGACCAAGAGAGCTTAAGAAAAGCTTTTAGTAGAGTCATTTCCTCAGGAAAAGGATGTGGAAAGATTTCAGACTTTTGAAGTCAAACGCTTTGTACACATGTAGACATGTAGGTTTTGTTTGCCAGAGAAAATAAACACACACACACACACACACATATACATATATAGTATATATTGTATATATAAATATATATTAGAACATCTGACAATTTTGTTTTGATAAGGAAAGCCTTTGTCCATATTTGTCTTTATGGGTGCAGGTAAGGGCTGTGGTGCTTTACTGTGAGTGCTGGTGATGACATGTCTACATACATGGTAAGGGATTTATATGTAAAAACAACAGAATTCGCCGTCATTGACGGATTTTTTTCTACCATGACAGGAAAAAAAAAAAACCAGAAGGCTGGCTGTCATTTTGACAGATTGAACACTGAGGACAATCTACTGTAAATTCACATAATTCACACACAACATTGTCAATAACCATTTGTAGACCACCCATAATCCTGTGCAATTTAACACCTGTATACTGACACAGGTATATACGCAGGCCTTCGAGTACATCGCGATGATAAGTACATACTGTATATCAAAAAAAATTTCCCCTCAGGGCGTTTGGGCATCATCTCTGACCTCGACACTGTACCTCGTGCTATTCCGGTGCTGACAGTGCATTGCTGAGCTACATACTGTACCCCTTGGAGTGTGTTGGTGACCATGTCTGTGACCCATCGAGGTGCAGCTTTGCCGCCGGTGCAGAAGGAGCGGACGCTGCAAGTTTTCCTCCCAATGAAGCGAGTCCTTGCATGTTTGGGAAATCCCACATTCAGATTGTGATCGCTTGCCAAATTGTGATCACTTCCCACAGAAAAACGTTCCCTGACTTCAAAACTCTAGCCAAAGTAGTGCTGGTGATTCCAGTCTCAAGTGGTTTCAGCCTTCAGAACAACATTAAAACAGAAAAAGACACCAAACCTAATGACAATTCTACAGTCTCCCTCTCTCTCTCCCTCTCTCCTCGAAGAATTTGATTATCTAAAGCGAGCACCAAGTTGGATCAGGAGGAAGATTTGAGTTCATTCAGGACAGGCTACAGAAAATCAACTGATTGTCTAATTCTGTCTATTTACATCAATTCGCAGTGGCCGAGACATCACTCTGCAGGGTTTCCGTGGCTGGGTTTTTTTCTGCTGTCAAGGTGTTTAAAAAAATGAAAGCAATGAACAAAATGTTGAGCCTGTTAACCTAAAGCTCTGTAAATGTTATTGTGGCCAGGTTGTTCTTTTAAAGTTAAATATATTATACAGACTATCAGAAGAAAAAAGAAAGAAGAAAAATCTACATTAAAATGACACAATTTTACAATTCTGTAAAATTGTCTAGTGCAACCACTGCTCAACACACTCACAGCATCATCTTAAAGCATAACCCAGAGATTGCATCTCCATGCAGGGGGATTCCCATCTCCTATGCTCCCCAGACTGTATGTAGCACGCTGCATGGTGCTGGTCAGGCCTGTTTGCCTAACCTTCTTATCTTCCCAAACGCAGAGAGGCTCGATCCCTCTGGCAGCTTACACCACACTCACTGTGTGTGTTCTTGTACTTGCTGCAGAGTGAGGACCAAAAATCGTATAAACCCTACAGAGTGAGGACATTTTGACAAAGTGAGGACATTTTGGCCGGTCCACACTTTTTTCACCCCTTAAAATGGCTTTTTAAGGGTTAAGACCTGGTTTTAGGGTTAGGGTTAGAATTGGGTTTAGGTTAGGGTCAGGCATCTAGTTGTGATGGTTAAGGTTAGGGTAAGGGGCTAGGGAATGCATTATGTCTGTGAGGGTCCTCACTCTGATAGAAGTGCAAACATGTGTGTGTGTTTGAGTCTGTGAATCTGTGAGTCTGTGTGTGTGTGTGTGCGCACCCATGTTTTCTGCCTAAGTGCATGAGAGAGTTAGAGGCACAGATTCCTCATTCGTGTGCTGATGTGTCTGTTTATCACTGCTGGTGCATACACAATGTACATACACTATCCTTGTAATATTACAGTTTTTTTTGGGGTTTTTTTTATATAAAAGGAGTATTACATTAATTATTGCACTGTAACTGTTACTTTAAGTCTAACTCACTATTGTGATGTTTAAGGAAAAGTGTCACAGTGTTTGCACTAACATAGAATAATACGCAATATGTACAATAATTAATTAAACTTTGCATGTCGGAAGGTTCTCAGTCATCCAGGTCATGGTAGTCTTTAAGTGCTAAAACCAAAGGCAACTAAACCTAACAGAGGTCAAGGAGGAGGTACTGCAGTACAGTAGTGCTGTCATCACAACTAAGTGTTTGGAGGGCGTGAAAACAGAAAAGAGTGGGGGCCAGTTCCATATAAGCGCAGTGAATTTATAAGTGTGTGAGAAAAGGAGACGATAAGGGCCAGAAGTCTGATATGTTTGGCATGATGGCTCAACCAGGTTAAAATAGATTAGCAGCACCCCCCCCCCCCCCCCCCACCCTTCGTTTGCCTCGCCTGATCTTCCAAAAAGAGTGACCAACTGTCTTCCATCTCTTCTCAGCTGTATCTCTCACTACCTCCTTTGAGCAATATAATATCTGGTCTTTAACCTTCACTCTGTCACTCTTTCCTTTCTTGTCGGAAATCTTGAAGTCGTCACCCTATTCACACACCAGCAGTCTCAGCTGAGCGCAAAGGAGAGGAGGGACACCCCTAGCTTGAATATTTCAAGAGGCAGTGATACTCAGCATGACCCTATCATCTGTTCTCAGCAACTGACTGACCCAGAAACTGATCCATCATTTTACTCTGTCAGATGATCATGGTCAAAGAGCTCAATGGCTCTTTTTCTTTCCGTCTCTCACTGGGATAAGAAATTGCTACCAGAGGTTTTGATCACAGTTGCATTTGCTTAAATCACTGCACTATCAGGCATGGTAAGGAATATGCACATGAATCATACAGTACTGTGCAAAAGTCTTAGGCCTGCCAGTAAATACAGGAAACGTGCATGCTGATTTTGAATTTTTTTATTTTATTTTTTTTTCTTTTGGTAAAAAGCTAAACAAAACGGAAAAAAAAAAAATGAACAGCAGCAAGAACCTGGCTCTTTTAAACCTGGAGTGAAACTGGTGTAAAAACTGTGTTTGTCCTACTATTTCATGTTGATAAATATCTTATTTAAGACATGTTTGAGGATTACATATACAATCATTGTACGAGTTAAATTAATTGACAGCTTTCTAATAACAGCAGCTTTTACATTAGTATCACCCAAATGCCAATGATCGCAGACATGAAAACCGGTGATACCCTGAGACGTTTGCACAGTACTGCATATATCAGGTGTATGATTAAAAAAAGTTGTGTTTTTTTTCTTTTAAGACTAAACACATAGCGTTTGCATTGAGGACAGGAATTTACCAGACACACACAGTCTGTATACTCCCTTCACTGGAGTTCTTGACCACTCGTAGCGTTACTAAGCAACATTTTTTTGCAAGTGATTTTTTAACACCGTCTTGGCTGATGCAATGGGTGAGACATTTCTACCAGTTGTTTCACACTATTTCACTTGACAACAGGTGGTGGCAGATCCAAAGAAATTTAGCTTTGAAAAAGGAGAGTGGTAAACTCTCTGGGAAAACATGTCGAGCATATGACGTGTGTGTTTGAAATAAACAGCCACCCTTATCTGACCGTTCACGCCATTATGATTTTTCAGCTAACAATGACAAAACAAAGCTGCAGAGGACTCTCATGTAGGATAATAAGCCATAGCTAACCGAAACAAATGTGGAGGGGTCTTTTAATCTTTATTTTTTTTATATAGTATAATTTATTGCCTCGGGTTAATTGGTTAAAAATCACACCAGGATATCTGAAGCCTCTCTTTGTATCACTGTGTGGTATGCCAACTGCACAGTAGCCCAACATAAAAATCCACATTGGGTTGATGATGGAGACCCAATGGATCACTCACTATGTTTCCATGCACAATCAAGTTGAAACAGACTATTATTATTACTGAATTATGCCATTCAATTGGATGACTGCCCTTGTCAAGCTAAGTACTAGTGGGAAATCAACACCACGTTTAACATGCAGCTACAGTAGTTGTTCACCTGATCAGCCCCATTCAGTCTTCCTACTATCCATTAATTTTCAAATATCAAATTCTTTAAGCTGACAGAGCAAAATATCAGTCTTTATGATTGTTTTTTGCTGTCTGCTGTCCTGCACCGACTGAATGCTGATTAGGGAAGAGCTTCCACACCTTTGAAAAAAAAAAAAAACACCCACAGACTAAGGAAGAAACCTACCTGCATTTTTATGGACAATTCACACCCTGGTCATTCCCTGTTTGAATGTCTGCCATCTGGAAAGCAGTCCAGATCCATTCCATCCAATAGCAACAGATTAAAAAACAGCTTTTATCCAAGAGCCATGGCCTCTATGCTCAAACACACAAGAAACTCTGAAACA
The DNA here is from genome assembly GCA_016785285.1 of Brachirus orientalis. Lineage (NCBI taxonomy): Eukaryota > Metazoa > Chordata > Actinopteri > Pleuronectiformes > Soleidae > Brachirus > Brachirus orientalis. The sequence goes on along the minus strand of JAFBJR010000113.1, from coordinate 4,514,871 downwards.
TGACATATCACACACACAAACACACACGTGGAGACTAAGAATATTGCATCTGCTTGCACTATATTAATTTGTTTAACATTTGCTGTATTTATACAAATTCTGTTTTATTGAATCTTGCTGCTGGTGTCTTTTATTTATTTATGTATCGAATTATTATTATTATTATTTACAACTGTGATGGGAAAAGCCACAAAAAAGTTTCATTTTCTTCCGATTCTAATCAGTATTTATTGTTGTTTAAAGTGACTAATGAAACAAAAAGGCATGAAATGCATTTCCACGGGCTGAACGACAGGTTGAGTTATAGCAGCCTGCTGCAGCCATCAATATTCCCTGTGGGGGTAGAGTGCTGAGATAGTATTTTAGCACCTCAAAGAAGGAGTGCTGATATACAATCCCCTCTGCTGTTTAGATCCTAACAAAGGATGTGGTCAAGGAAAACACAGTCATTGATCATTCAGCACTTGGAACTTTGAAAAATGCAAATTTAAAATTGTATATGCACATAAGATTTACTGCACTTAAATAGTCAGGTATAGGCTAACGTTTGCTTTGATGTCAGAATTAAGGATCAAATGATGTTATTCACGGAGAGAAGAGGGAAAATGCGCGCTGCCCTGTGATGTTAAAAGCTGATGTTATCTGTCATTTTTCCATAGTCAAGGACAATGCTAGAGAAGAGTTCAATGGGCCTTTCAAAGTGATAACAGAGAGAAGCAGAGTGCGATCTGTGTGCGCACACCCAAAGAAATTGCAGGTTGTTTGTAGTGCTTACACAGAAATAATCTGTCATCTCCCCCCCCATCCCCTGCTTCTCTTCTCCCCGGTGTACACACTGAGTGAGTCGTTTTTTCTAAGTGAGAAAGAGTGAAAGCTCAGCTTTGTTTGACAAGGTCATGCTTACTCCAGTATTAGATCTTAGGGACTCATCGTTGTTACGGAAAGAGAAAACAAAATCCAAATGGCAGTGTTTGAGCAGAGAGATTTGTATACATATATTATACAGGATGGAGTGTACAGTAGTTTACATTCCCTGAACTGAATTTGGAAAATGCTTAAGCTTATGTATAGTATCATGCAACATGAATACCAAATCATTTGCAATCATTTGAGGATCTGACTATACACTGCTGTCTATCTGACCTTCAGTGGTCTTTGAGTTGCCCTGAGGTAAATTAAACACATACTGTAACTGAGGGTGTTTAAAAAGACTGTTTACTAACAATACTAAGTTGCAGGTAAAAGCAAGCAATGGAGACGCCTCAGGAAAGGCAAGTTTTTCCTGACCTTGCCTTGACTTTATTCCTTTTGTTGCCTTGTGTTGCATCTAAGAACCCCTATACTGTTTGACAGTGGTTTAATGTATCGGACCTTTAAAAGTTACACACTACAGTAAAACAATCCTACTTGGTGCCTTATAATTCAGTGTTACGAATATTTAGTTATAGTACCTTTTGGGATGCCTTCTTGTGATTTAAAGCTTCTCCGTGAGGTTGTAACTCTGTGCCAGACAGTACAGCTTAAAGCTGGACCATTCTTCACTGTGTCCAATAACTGTTTGAACTAGATTTACATGTTCACTCTAAGTAGCATCTACTGTGTTTTTTCCCAAACAAAGGATCATTTAAGCGACATTTTATGAACCCAGCAAGCTGCTTTTCTGTCTGTGTTCCATTACTTTTGCACTCCACTGCTGAATTAAATCGGCTACCTCAAATGATTTAGAAAATTTGCAAGAGATTCAAACCAGAAAACGTGTAATTTTTAGCTTTGTGAGCTTCCAGCCTTAAGAGATGACAGGAGATTATTAGGTAGCATCAGCCGAAATGACTCTGCTACTCTGCAATACCCTAACTTTTTATCCCGCACAATTATGGCACTTGTGTTACAACTGCAGGATGGAAAACCACAAATGTGACCCACATGTTCATGTTCCAATCACGTTGCGTTCAATCGATCACTCAAGGAATGTCCTTACTTTTAATTTGGTGCCATTATCAGTTCAAGGATTGAGTCATAGTGGGTGGGAAGGATGAGAATGAAATGTGCATTTGTTAGTGTTTTTTTAAAAGATGTTCGCTGTTCACTGCCGATGATGCTAAATGGCATTTTTTTATGCCAGTTTGAGATAAAAAAAATAAATAAATAAATAAAACAAAACTGCAGTTCAAAATCTTGCCCGTGGTGCTGGCAGCACTTAGCACAAGGGCCTGCACTGTTACAATCTTTGTGATCTGTAAATGTAAAAGCAGTCGAGACAGTAAAAGAAGGGTGTTTAGAATCTGTTGACTCATTTAGAAAAGTTTTAATATCTCTACGTGTGTGTGTTTTATTGAACAGAGGGCCAGGAAGTGAAGGTGGGAGAATACAACGCAATTGCTGATGTGCTGGATCTCATCAACAACTCCATAAGGTTCCAAGGTATGAATATAATACATACGAGTGTGTGGCCCTGCATTTGTGTGAGACTGAGAGGCATATAACTCAATGAAGAACCAACAAGGTGGTGTATCTTACAAAGGTGTCACTCCCCACCTCAGCATCCCCTTCATTCTTTCACTTGCTCACTTAAACCCACTACCACACACTCAGACTCAGACACCACCACCACTTAGTGTAGAGACTCACTACTCTCTATTACCACTCTAAACGGTCCTCTCTCTGCTAAATTATTTACCAGTCCATTTTTCACCCCTCCTGTGTTTGCTTGTGTTGACACACTTTGTAATTTGTTCAATTCCCCTGGCTATTCTCCTCTTCACCACCATTGCCCCACATACAGAAACTCTTGGGCAGTACCATCTGAAATGCTTGTTTCCACGTCCCTGGCCACAGTAAGTGGATATGTGTAAGATGATGCCATTGCAATCGATTGGCACACTGACAGGAGAAAAATAGAGCAAAAGATAAGAAAGTGCGGGGGTCTAACCACAATTACTTGCATGTGGTGCTTTAAAATGTGTGCCTTCAAGTAGGGGAAAGTGAAGACGACGGACCGGGTCTCAAATAATTTCGTAGATAAAAAAATATTTCGTAGAAATAGAGTTTTTGAGCTGAAAAGAAGAAAGAGGTGAAAATGCCCTGAAAACCAGTGTTGATGTACATAAAAACAACATTTAGTGTAAAATGTTTGAGGCTCGCTCATACTGAGGGGATTGTCTTAACACTTCTTCTCCTTCTTAGGTGTGGAGCCTCCTAAGGATCGTACATTTGTTCATCTGCAGCGCCGCCACATCAACGTGCCCCTTTACAGCATCCTGTCCACCATCACTATACTAGGCATGCTCATGGCCGGGGCCTTCTTGTTCTTTAACATTAAAAACCGCAACCACAGGTCAGCATCCAGTACTAGAGAAGCAGAGCTTTGCTGGGGAGGGGGTCCAATGGTGGCAACTGATGAGCTATCAAGGGTGGAATAGATGTACAGCCTAATGCGTGTAATTCAGCTGGAAGCAAATGAGCAATTTGTGTTGAAGTGAGGAATAATGGAAGCCTGAGCAATATTATAATGAAAGGATGAATAAGATACATTATTATTTTACTTTTTACTTTCTGAATGAGACTACCATTCTTGTATTTTTGACTGATGGATTATCTTCTATTCTATTTATTGTCATCATCTCTAATCTTTTGTTCTCCTTCAGACTAATCAAGATGTCTAGTCCTTACATGAACAACCTGATCATCCTTGGAGGCATGCTCTCCTATGCTTCTATCTTCCTGTTTGGACTGGATGGAGGCTTTGTCTCTGATAAGGAATTTGAGACCCTCTGCACTGTGAGTTTCCTTAGTTGCTTTTACTGTAACATATAAATGTTGGGGTTGGATGGGCAGTTTATTCATTTTCTTTGAATAGACACAGTCTGATTTTGCTGAGATCATCAAATAGATGTGAAAATTCAGACAGGGTTATACCTAACAATTATTTTCATTAAAATAGAAAAATCTCTTTTCTTCCATTTTGCCTGTCAAAATGGATCCAGTTTGAATGATTTCTTCATCCAACATTCAGCACAAACCCCAGGATATTTTTTGACATGAGGCTGGGGCGAGAGAAAGGATGGCATTCAACCTAAAACAATGAACTGACTCATTTTAAGTTTGAACTTTCTTTATTGCACCTGCTGACAGTTCAATCCCCCTCTCTATCTCCATATAATTAGGGTTAGGAATACACTTTATTCAGTACTGTACATGCAGTCTATGGAATTCATTCCACATTGTTTTATCACTCATCTGACATCATATACTGTATGTAAATATGAGCCACAATATGAAGATCAAACTGGTGGAACACTAATCAAAAGGTCTGTGACAAATTCTCACTGAAAACCGAATGAATCTCTCTCTCTCTGGTCTCTTGCTAGCACAGAGCACATTAAGAGTCTCGCCCCAGGTAGTATGACTGTGTGACTGTGTACATGCTGGATTAATTAAACAGTTTTGATTACAGTGATAGCAGGTTTCCACTGAGATACCACCCCTCCAGGCACAGATACCCACAGCAAGGTAATGTCAGGGTAGGTCTCGAGCTGCCACCACCTGGCTGAAGCTCTGCCGCAGAACCGAAACAGAGTTTGTCTCTCCAGCACAGACGCACAGAGGTTGATCCAATCACCGATCAGTCATCAATCAAGATGTGCTGGTCACCTTGAGAAGAGATGCTGATAATTGTTTTTATGCCATAGTCTTTGCCCAACATTGTGCCCCTACCTGACTTCTCCCCGAGTGTTTCAAAAGAAGAGAGCCAGGTGTAAATGTGTGGAGGTATTGAGTACATGTGGAGCAGAAAGAGGTTCATGCAGATTGCCAAACGTCTGTACCGCATTCAGCAGTCAAACACAAAGAACATAAAAGCACACACTTTCAGACCGTGTAGCTATATTAGGATTCTGTCATTTAAAGCTCAAATTCCAAGGTTTTAAAACACTTCAGCAGTGTCCTTTGTGCCGGAGCAGTAAGAGGTCTACATTTTGTTTCTCATTACGATGAAATGTGACAACTTCAATGGTCCAGGATGTTCTCTCAGTCTTGGAGATAAAAAAAAATAATTCTGACAGCATCTTATTTTTAGAATGCTTCACGGTGCTATTTTGAGCTTGAAAACACAGATACAGTATAATCTGTCAGATCGGATGTTGTTTTAGGCCTTGATCCACAATTATGTGTTCCTGTTGTTCTGATAGGTTCGCACATGGATACTCATTGTTGGATACACCACAGCTTTTGGAGCCATGTTTGCCAAGACCTGGAGGGTGCACGCCATCTTTAAGAATGTCAAGATGAAGAAGAAGGTATGGACATTTTTAATATGTTTCAAAATAAACGCCTGATTAAAGAGTTGTTTTAAATAAGGGTAGAACAGAAATCCCTTTGTACCGATACATTTTAATGTTCAAATTATGACACATGTCACAAAGACTGGTACGTTGTAAACCTCCACAACAAGTAGACCTAATTATTAATTTGTTTTTAACAAATTAGGTGCAGCTATCTTAGTAAACTGCTGTTACCAGTTTATGTAAAGCTTACTGGTTCTGAATCCAGGTTCTGAATCTTTTATTGATCTTTTTTTTTTTAATCACGTTATGTGTATCTATAAAATAGGATGACTACCAAGCATCTGCACTGACAAAAAGACCTGGTAGCTTTATCAAGTATGTTTCACATGTCTTTTAAAAGCCCAACACTGATGTGTGGGTGCTTGTATTCAGATTGACGTGTTATAACACTCTGAAGAGACTGACAGTGCCTGGCAACTGTTTTTAGAATCTTGTAATAAAAAAAGAAATAGACAAATGGCTTTTTTAAAACATCTGACAAATCTGTTTCACTGGCCCAGTTATATAAAGCAATGCCAAGTTCACTCAGTGTTGTAGCTGTGCTTGCCCTTTTTGTATTTATAGATTATATGCCCCCCTCCTTTTTGTCTATCACCCTCTCCTCCTCTTGCATATTATATTGGAGTAAGCGTAGGTGGTTTGCCAGAGAGAGAAAGAGAGAGACAGACAGAGAGAGAGGAAAGATAGATAAATCAAACAGTTGAAGAGTTTGGAGCGATGAAGTGAAATAGTGGCAAAAGGGAGGAAGGCAAAGCAGGGCAGTTGAAAGGACAAGACAAATAATGTGGCAAAGTAGGTTGGACACTGAAAAGAAAAAAGGGAAAAGGAGGGCAACGCAGATGAAGATAAAGAAAAACCACATTACAGGTTAAATGATCAGACGTCCACGGCCTAGTTCTACAGTATATTCACAGTTTTACACTGCAATTCTGTGGCCAGGTCAGACACAATTATGTCTGTTCAGCTGTGTAAATATATGACAGTGGCCGTGGCCTTTGTTATCCTTTCTTTGTATTATCCTTTTTTTGAGTAATCACTTGAAGGAAACTGTTCTACTTATGTGAGAACAAAAAGCTTGGCCGACCCCTCACAGCCAATTATCTGTGCTCAGTTCACCCTTCCTCACCTTCTCTTCCTCGCTAACAGAGACAAAACAGATGTTTTTTCCCAGCAGTACTCATCCCTACCACATTCAGCACTGGATAATTCAAGATGTATCCATTGTTGTTCGGGGTCCGGGTTTGTGTGGGCACGCACACACATGCACACAATCACCAACATTCTTCCACACTGATTGAGTGCAGGTGTTGTGGGTTCAGTAGAGGGATAGTTGCAGTTGGTTGCATGAAATCTCTGCCAGGTGCTGTCAGGGGGGGGGAGTGACACACTCAAGTGTTGGCCATATTTTTTTTTTCAGTTAGGGCGGAAGTACATCCCTCCATGTTTTTCAACCTCACACAGTGAGAGCGAGCAGATTGTAAATTCCTGGGTGTGTTCGATAAGGGCTCCACTCAGTGGGCTGCAGCTGGCACTCCTTCACTTCTTAAAGAGCTCAGTGCAAGAGACAGCTTTCGGGGAAGGTCTGTCAATCAATGTCCGCCTTCTCCAAATACACACCACACACACAAATAAACATACAAACCCACCATAAAACGAAACCACAAGCCCCCCAGGACCCCATGTCAGCTACTGGTGATTATATGCTGAATATATGGCATATACACACATGCATACATATGCATACACACATTGAAAGCTAAGAATTATGAAGGGCGAATAGAGAAGACATTCCATTCAGATCTATAGTTTCATTCTTATTCATGACAGGCCCAGTACATTTAAAAGAACCAGTTCAATTACATCCGCTGGAATTTTCTATCACAGCACCTTAAAACATCTTTGTTAAAAAGTATTTTTATAACTGAAAATATACTTTATTAGTTTTATCACTCAGGTCTTTGGAAGAATGGATTTGATGTAATAAGCTGATATATTATTTATTATTCTTTTTTTCCCCCACTGAATTTGAAGAAGCCATGTGATATTTGACCTGCTTTGCTTCTCATAACTGGCCTGCCTTAAAGAATAGTGATATTCTGACAACACCACCACCACACTTTGCCCATTTTGGTTCGGTGCCAACATGATGAAACAATGGCACATCAAAAAAAACTATCCCGTCATGCATCTGATCCTGAGCCCACCGGAGGAGAAAAAGTACAAGAGCTCTGGGAAGCATCAGGACTACGTGATAGTTTCCAAACACTGCCCTGCCTGTGTTCCCTGACCTTTCCTTTGATCCACGGTTACAGACAGTCAAAAGCTATTATAAATAAAGATCACAAACAGGTCATGGCTTTCATCACTCTAAAGTTCATGCTACAAAAGAGGTTCTTTACTGGTTGACAGCAGTGGCTCTTGGTGGGAAGATCTTTTCCATATTCTCTGGCCATAAAGTAACAAATCCTTATTTGTTGGTGACATTTAATTGACAGATCTGAATGTCCACCAGTCATTTTCAATCTTGAGACAATAAGGTCAAATCGATTCATGCAACACAGTGTAAAAACATCCATACCGAGTTCTTAACTAGGTCCTGGTGTTCGATCAGCAGCATAGCAAACAGCCAGAATGGGGGTGGAGCTTTACACAATCACCTCACAGCATTAGCAGGCTTGGACTGAGCTTGTTGGAAGAAAGAACATGAAATCGAAATCCCCTAGTTGGGTATTGTACATTGGTTTTAAACCTGATGCAAAAGGAAAGCCAGCGGACCTGAATGAAGCTATTTGCCGTCTTTGCCACTGTCTTGCTGAACATGACACCGTAACCACTGGGAGCTGGCATCCTGTGTGACAAAGAGCTGTCAATTTTTCCCAAAATGAAGTTTGAATGAATTTATAATGGCCATAAATTGTTCAATTCATTTTAACCACACCTACCCTTGTGAGCGCACACTTACTCAAGTACACCATTACTCAATATACAGTATTCGTCCAATCGCCTAACCCTAACACACGTACGGTTACAGCAGGTTAGCAGGTGTTGTTTATTGGACTAATACAAGTGCCACATCTTTCTCTCCCCCTCCAGATCATCAAGGACCAGAAGTTGTTGATTATTGTTGGTGGGATGCTGCTAATCGACTTGTGCATCCTAATTTGCTGGCAGATTGTGGACCCACTTAGAAGGACCATCGAAGAATACAGCTTGGAGGTCAGTGTGCTTTTTTCCCCCCTTTTACTTTTTTTTTGCCTTCCCTGGAAGGATTTCAGTCTGAACATTTTCTTGATAAAATGCCTGTATTTGGAGTTTGGGGCAAACAAAATGTCTGCCTTGGGTCGTGGCGCAAGCGTCTTTGTTGTACTTGTTATTTTTGGGTCAGGATGTGAGCCAGTGCTGCCTCCTGTGCTCATCCCATAGTTGGACAATTGCCAGTTGGGATGTGGGACTTTGGCAAGGCCTGATGGAAAAGAGGCATTTGGCACCACTTTTTCCTTGCTGGGAAGGTGGTGTGGTGTAGAGTAGAAATGAACTCGACTTTGCTGTTACTGGTTTAAGAAGACTTGTGTAACAATGGCACAGGATGCTGTGTGCCCAATTGGATAAAACAAGCATACTGTAGCTTTGAATTCAGAAGTCAATTGCGTGTGAGGAGCGTTTTCACTCAGGTGTGATATAAGGAAATGTGGAGCAAGAAACATTTTTTTTTCTTGCCTAAATGGTAGATTGATTCATTTCCACCCAACATTTCATTTCACAAAATATGTTTTCTTTACATATTTACACCAGTTTGTAGCAAACTGCTTAAAATGGAGGGTTAAATGCTTGGCTCAGGAAGATTTCAAGCTACATATATTAAAATATGTTTGAAGTTTTCAAATCCTTTTCCTGCTTTATTTCAGAAAAGATTAGCTTATGCTGTTAAATAGATGGCTCACTGTTCCACTGGCTAAGCATAAGAAGCTACAGAAGTCATTTGTCCTTAATCTATTAAGTTGTTAAACCAAAATACTGCATGGGCTCATATTAAGCCAAGGTCAACTAAAGTAGTATAAGGAGTAAAATGGATTATGCAGCAGGTGCAGTGAGGAATACTGTACAAATAAGATGAATACCAAATCTATGTGTGGCAGAAGAAGCACAGAAGAAGCACAGTAAACTTACAATATGGATTGTTAAATGTGAATATATGAATATATGCGTGTCCCTCTTCTCTATATGAAATAAAAAGTGCTTGTGAGGCAAAACATTCACTTAAGTCTGTCATACAAAGGCGTGTGGTTAGTACTTTGTTTCCTCTTCCTACCTATGCAATGTATGTGTCACATTTGCTGGGTTCTGCTGAACAAAATCATTACTGAAAATTTTTCACATTGCTGTAAATAGTATTATCTTCATCTGCTGACAAGTAATTCAGAAAAGATAATTTACTGTTGCTGCTAACAACAGGCATAGAGGAGCAAGTATTCCTCTGCAGCTGAGATTAAATCATCTGTCTATGAAGATCACAGAACATAGATACTTGAGTCTAAATTGAGGGCATTGTTTGGATCGTCACTGACTCATCTGTTAAACAGAGGTTATCAAAAGGTCACTTGAAGGCAGGGTCAAATTGTGGACTTTAATGGAGACTATTGCTTTGATTGTATTCGTTTTACATTTGCTTGCGAGTTGCCGCCATGATTGTTTTGGGATTGGAAAGATGATGATTTGATTCTGTCTTGCACCCAGTTTTGACTTTATTTTCTTTATGTCTTCCATTTAACTGAATCTTTGTAAAAGAATAAATAAAATGTATGTAATAGCAGTAGAAGCAGTTCAGCTTCTCTGGATTTTTTTATGTTATAGAGTCCTTAGTGACAAATGTCCCTGTGGGAAATCTCTGAAAAAATCATCTATCATCTAACATCTATAGTCTTGTGCTGTATAATTGGCATATTTATACAAAGTCGAAATTCCTTTGTGATGATAGTCATTTATAGTATATATTTAAGCCTGCCTTAAAGGTATAGTAAAGCCTTGCCTAAAATATTCATTTGTGAATGTTGTCATTGTATGCTGTCAGGTCCTCATGGAGTATTCTCAGACTAAGCCCCTGGCCAGGGGAGTGTTATGAATATATTTACTACTCAGTAGGAGTCTGCAACCCCCATGGGGTCATAAATCTGCACGCCTGAGCTGAGGCAGAGGAGCCTCATGCCTTGTCCAGTCTGCCAAATTTCCAGTACCAGCAGTATTGGACCCATGAGGCTCAGCAAGGGAAAAGGCAGCCTAGAGCTCCTCTGCCCTGGGCCTCCAGGATTGTCAGGTGCATGGGACCAGAATCCAGAAACCAAATACCCAGACAGGATGTAAAGTACAAGAGAGAAGCCAGGGGAAAAACATTATTTAGACAGACACTGCATTTACTGAAATAAATATTATAAACACATTTAAGGAAAATAAATATCTTACACTGTGTCCAGAACAACTACAACAAATAACATTACCTCCTCATTGATCTTAATGAGACTGCTGCACTGGCAGAGCAGTGCTCTTGACAGATTCAACCACAGAAAACACAGAGCTCATCCTAACAAAGATGTTAAACCCGGTGCCTCAAGGCACTACAACAGATTAGACAAACCAGGCTGGGTAATATCTAATTTTCTCTCTACCTGTAGTAACCACCAACACAGCCCCTTGTGTTTTTAACACGTTGCTATTTTGGTCCCAACACCCACTTAAATGCAATGGGGGGTTGTGTTAGAGGTAATAGTGAATGGGAACACAGCTCTGACGAACAGTACTAACAGTAATTGGCACAAGGAGGAGGACCATTAGGTTTTCAGTTCCCTGTGAGCTGTCACATCACGTTGAAGCTTCTCCCATTTGCTGTATATTTTCTCTATTACATTTTTCATCCTCCCTAACAAAACATTAAGCCATGAGAATATCTGTTTAAGTGGTCTTATTTAATATTACTAATGGTTTAAATAGTGGTCCAATTTTGCTCTACATGCACTGGTTTGTGATTTCATGTGGGTGTTGATTATTGGATGCACATAATTCTGAATACAGGGTCTCTGTGTCAAGTTGGATTATCATCTCTAAATTGCAGATTTTTTGAAAGAAATGTTTCTGTTTATGATTGACATTATAGTTGCTTATATTATTTTTCAAAATGAGTTTTCCCCAATAGTACAGACTTTTAGTGTCACTTTAGATGTTAATGTTCCTTGTCTCCCACATCGGATTTTGATGGACTCCTCACCATTGTTCTGTCTCATGTCTGATTAAATTGGTGATGTTTTCGGTTTGAGTCCATTCCCATTGATTATTGCCATAATTTACAAGGCTCAGGTTCTGTTACTGTTACATGTGCTGCTGGGTTTGTTATACCTTTATCAAGCAGTAATGTGATAGTGGGGTTGATGCCTGACTCCGAGTGCACTACTGATCGAGGAATTCATGTCAGTGGTGTAGCTGACTATCCTGATGTCAAGAACTTAACAGCACATATAACTCTGCCTCATTCTGCCTGTAAGCATGCACAGACAGATGGGCTGCACAATTCACTGCAAAATGATATGATCAAAATTGGAATACAACCAAGTTTAATATCCTGTTAAAAAAAAAAAACATTGCAATTATTCAATCAAGATAGAATGTGTGACAAAACAGCATCATGATGAAATTCTCCAGTGGTGCAGGTCCCAAAATCTTTACTCTGAAATCTTTATCTTTTCGTTTCCTGAAAGATGCCAAAATATGTCAAATTATCATAATAACAAATATTATTTTGTGAAAATGATGTTCAATTGTACTAATTGTTTAGCTGTTGTCAGACAAATCCACTATGTCAGGGTACCATACCATGTTGTGGCATGTAAATAGCCACTTAGCATGACATTAACCCTGGTTAGTGACAGATTTCCTTCTGGGAATTTCCAAAAAAAAAAAAAGCTTTCATCATAGCAGTGCGAATCAAGGAAGATGTGTATTTTACACATACAGGAGTTTACTACATAAGAAACATCTTAAAGGTGGGTTGTGACAGTAGCATCACCTTTCTGATATTTGAGTGACACCAGGATTTCCCCACACTGGGATGAGGAAGCGTCTCCCACTGTTCTCTCTCTTTCTCTCTCATCTCCCTTCCCTCCTTTTTAACACTGGCAGTTTCACTGACCCAGGGTTCACAGAGCTGCAACTACCGGCTGCACACCCTTGGGTATGCTGTGTGACAATGTGGTGTTGCTCAACTGTCAAAGTATTTACTTTTCTTGTTTGAAATGCCACGATTGTCAGTGTGGGTTCTCCTATGTTGCCCAGTGTGGTCAAAGAGAGGACTAGATTTTAACATCGCGATAGATGAGAATGGATAACGTCATCCTGCATATGCCTTTACTCGGTAGAAAAAAAATTAGAAATTCAATCCTCTGCATCACCGGGTATGAACCTTCTGCCCTGAATCCAGCAAGCTAAGCTTAATGAGCCACCATTAACAAAAGTAGGGCATCCCCCTTGCATCCTTTATTAGCATTAGCAAGAAGATGAAACTGTGAAGAGGCTGACAATAGATCCTTATGGAATGCTTCATAAAATATGACTGATTTTTTTTTTTTTTTAACCCTGAAATTAATGTAAAAAAAGGACCAGAGATCATGTAGGGGGTTCAGTCTGTGCCTCTAAAGCAGGATGACCCTTGAGTCTCATTTCATGGCTTCACCAAGCCCACGGTTTTAATTACAGTATGTAAGTGCTGTGCCAGAAATTCACCAGAAATTACTTGTGACCTTGACATTGTGCACTCTAGCCCAAAGCCTGTGTTGCACATTAGCTATCTTTGCTGAATTCAATAAAAATGTTCAGATGAAAGGAAACACTGCCAAGCTAGTAATTGGAGCTCCTGCTCCTCCACTACTCTTTTCTGAGGTCTGACCCCTGCGTCCTAACAAGACGCGGGATACTGTGAATATCAGTGTCTTGTTCTTCTTCAGGGAGCTCAGTCAGAGCAGGAATAACTTCTGATAATACTGATGGAGATGTTGAGCTGCCATGAGCAATTAGATCCATTGTGTGGCTCTCTAATAATTGAGTATCTGTTAATGCTGTGAATGTTTCACCAGCATGACAGACAGCTGCTTGCCATCAGGTTAAGTCACACATTACTGACACATGTTGCAGTGTCAAAGCACACACGTGTGTTAAAGCACGTAGATTGCTCATCTTTGTATTTGCAGTGTATACGCACTGACCTTGTATGTGCTGTGGGTTTCTGCCTGAATGAGTACATGTGGAATGTATGCGCTCACTCATGCATAGAAATGGTTTTTTGTTTTTTTTTTTGTATATAAATATGCCTGTGTTTATGTACACATTAACATCCTCCCTTGTGGTCTTGGACATTGTCTCCTGCATAATGAAGGACAAACTGTCGAGAGGATGATTAGCATTCTGGTAGTTCCCGCTGCAAACCCCTCTACTCGAGTCTCCCCTCTTGTCTCCTTTTCCTTCCCCACCCTCCTCCATCATTTTTTTTTTCCCCAGCTTGGAAGTGCTGCAAGCATCAGCAGGCGAAAAAGCCGCAAAAGAATATTGCAGTGTGGCATCACCATGGCAACAGCCATGGTTTCTGACATCCATAACACAGAGAGCAGGACTGTTAATCCGTGAGACAAAAATAGAAAATTTTAGGGCACCCACTTGTGTATGGCAAAACATGTAGAGGGGATGATAAACATTCATGTAGAAATACGAGCTACTGGGCCGATACGACGACAGTGACTGGTGTTCAGTATGTACACATGTACATTAGCATGCACATTTTAAGGGAGAAGTTCAGGAATGTTCAGAGATTTTCCTCTTCATCCTTGCCTTTGCTGCCCCCATCTGTATGCAGTAAGGCAAGGAGACAGAGAGATGTTATTTTTTTTCATTCCAGTGCTTTGACATCTGTTTCCACTATGTTTCCACTTAACTAAAAAAGGAAAACATCATATGACTCACTTGTAGCATGTAAAATGGAAATAAAGCTCACCGTAACTTCTGTCATGAAGTTAACCTTCATCATGACTCATTCATTCATAACTCTCTCTTGCTCCCCATTTTTTTTTTCCTAATCAGGCAACTGTGGGTGTTTGGAAACCCAATTAGATTTTGCCAGCAATATTTTGCTGTGAACAGCATATGTTTTACTCAACCAGTCTTGTATCGTGTTGCTATCATTCGAGCCTATGTCTGACTATGATCATCTCCCAGATGTTTTGGATCCCAGACCAGTACCAATGTGCTTTAGGAGATTCATTTTCTTGGATGGAGCACTTGCCCAGCTCTCTGCAGCATTTCCCCTGCAGATGAGCCTGATTTCAACTGTTTCAACTCCAGGATTGTGCCAATACTCTTTCCTAGTACTGCAAGTTGACAGTCATAGCGAGCTTGGTTTCAGACCGTGCCTGGAGCTGGTTCCCCTCTGTTCCTGCTCATGGCAGCTGAAGAATGCAGGGCTGCGTTAAGCACAGAAACAACTCTGCTCTCTGCTGCTCTTCTACGTACACATATGCTTGGGTCACTTCACTTAACACTTTGACCACCAGTTTACAGTTCCTGACTGACTCAATAAAACCCATGCTGTTCATTACAAAGCCCTGGAACTGTCACTGGCACCCATGAAGCCAACAGTCACCTGATGCAAGACACCTATTATGGTTTGGTGTCAGCTGTCACAGCCCCTCTGCTCTGAAGGCCATACATTCATCAAGCAGCAAACAAATCTCCCCAACTAAGATCTAAAATCCTTTAAGGCAAACACACTGATGAAGTGATCCATATCCTGCTGCCCCCCTGAGTGCAATAAAGTTATTGCCACCAGGGAAACTATCACCACCTTGTACAATTCTGCAGGTCCCTAGTTAAACAGAGATTTATCTCATGGTCAGTTTTTCATTACCTTTGGTGTGGACTGTGATATAATCTGCTCAATCCACCATAAAGGGTGACAAGAATTTGAGACTTATTCACCTAATTAATCTAACATTTTCCTGAACTTGTCAGTCTCAGCGTTTATGGCAGCTGTGCTTTCATTGGCTACTGTTTAACTTGGCAGGATTTGCTTTGTTACCCGGCAATCAACATAGGCTGTCATAACCTTCCTCTCTCTTATTTACGCTCAGTTTAATCAGAAAAATTATTTGCAACTCTAAAAAGGAAAATGTAAATCTTTTGTCTCTGACTGTCTTGACTCTTTTCGATATACATGTAGGATATTTTCTGTACTCACAGATTATATTTTCTCTTGTACTGTATAGTGATGCTTTGCTTGAGGCCATTTGAAGTTTTGGTTTTATGCAGTCCTTAGAGGTTGGGATTCATTATTTCCTCTCAGGCATTCAATTTCAGTGTTTTCTTGTTTGACCTGTCTGCAGTCACTATAGTCTCCATCTTCTATTAAACTTCTAAATGTGTTTTGCAATCCTGCTTTGCTCTGGTTCCCCATTTTGTCCTGATGAATTAATGATAAAAAATAATTTCAAATTAGAATTAATAAATGATATTATTACACAATATTACCATTCCCCTATCTAAATGTTGGTTTAATGTTTTTTTTTCCAAGTGTGGTCCAGACATTTTGTACATGCTAACTTTAAATTGTGCTCTTTCCATTTCACATTTCATATAGCTTTCACTGGCAAATGTAGATTTTCAGCTGCCCATTACATTGAAATGGTTTTTTTTTTTTCAACATTTCTGTTTGCTTCCTTTGGAACACTGACACTTTCTTTCCCTTCCCTTGATCATCTTTCCATTTCATTCTTCTCATCCTTCTGTTTGAAGTTTCTCCATCAGAATTGTGTTACCAGTCTTTCTCTCGTTCCTCTTTGCAGACCCTTTCATTTCAGACCTCGTGCTCCCATTTTGTACTATTCGTGTTTTTCTTTCCTAAATTAGCCAGCATGTGCTTATGGCCTTAATTTTGCTGTCTTTTATGTTTTCCTTTTTTTTTTCTGGTTACTATTTTTTCCTCAAACCACTGTTTTCTTTGATTCACCATCATCATCTCCGTTTTTCAACTTCATGTCAATTCTTCAAAGAGAGTGATAGAGACCCAGCCATGTCCCCTCTTCCAGCCAGGATGTGGTGTTAGTAGAAAGTATAGCCAGAGGGAGTCAAATGTGCGCCAGCAAAGTTACTCTGGACAAGCAGATGACCAGTGTGGGAATGTGTGAGTCGATGTCTTCAGATGGTGATTGGAAACCCAAACTTTGATAAGATTAGATGGTACTAGTGACTCCAACTTGCATGTACTTCAGGAATGTTAGCCGTGTTGTAAAATGTTAAGGCTTTATTGCTGCGTTTGCACATTAATTGCAGCAATCTTAATCTTATCCTCGAGCAATGCTGCTATATGTTCATGTGTACGTGCATACTCATCTTCCCATGGTGTTGCCGCCGCCCCCCCCCGTTGCCGCCCCCCCCCCCCCCTCCTCCTGCACTCACACAGGATGCCTGCTGCAGTTCCAGTCAACTGTTGATTGTGTGAATGTCATCTGAAGGACACAATGCTCTTGTTTCATTTTCAGCCCGCACCGTGAAAATTGTGGTCTTATTTCCATTTCAATTAATCATACTGGCTCTTCATCCTCAACATGGTATTCCTTGGAAATGAAGCATACTGTAGATGCTTTTCTTTGGAAAACCACACAAAGAAATTCAAAACTACCCAGAGACATTTTTTTTTTATTTGCCCTGGCATAATCACAAT
Source organism: Brachirus orientalis (assembly GCA_016785285.1). Taxonomy (NCBI): domain Eukaryota; kingdom Metazoa; phylum Chordata; class Actinopteri; order Pleuronectiformes; family Soleidae; genus Brachirus; species Brachirus orientalis. Next base: position 4,497,783 of record JAFBJR010000113.1, on the reverse strand, counting down.
ATTGAAGAAGAGACACGGTGCAGAGAATCATAAAGTGTTTATTTTATAAGTTAAAGAGCAATACTACCTACAGCATTATCTACTGTGAGGTGGACTTCGAGGCTCATTTGTTTAACACTGAGTTACTCACTGACTGAGATAATTTTTTTAAATTTACCTGGGTCATTAAAGGGTTAGGGAGGGAGCGAACAAAAGTGAAGGATACATAGACCTCACATATTCTTGGTGATATATATGACTGAAGAAGCTTGCGAGCGCTAGATTACTCCAAAATGGATGGATATACATTGTTATGGACAGTTATACTGTAGTAAGGCAATATGACAGTCAGTGCAGACACAGTGTAGTGCATAAAGTTATCGCAGTGAATGTAAGACATATACAGATAGCTGCATTGTTAACAGCCTATTACATCGACTTGCTTGCAATGACTGTAGTGCTGATAAGAAATCACTGACAACAGGCTTCTCAGTGAACTCAGTGAACAGTTTTTTTGTAGCTATTTCTGAAAGTATTGTGAGGGTTTCAAAGACTCAAACATGCCTCTGCAATTACCTCTGGCATTGGTTTATTTTGAATTCACCCATGGTGTATATCCTAAGTAAGTGTGTCACAGGCTTTACCTTGGGGATACCTGCTCCTTCCCATAGCCCATTTTACATATTGCAGCCATAATCCAGTGTTATGGCTAAAATCTCATGCCTACGTAGAGTGCTGGATTATATACTGATGCAGATTTGTTTAAGTTGTGATCAAATTAAGAGCAAGTATACCTTTAAAGTAAGATATAAATCTTACTTGGCAATGCCCAGAAAAGACACACAGTACACATACTTGTATTGTTCTACGACAGAATCAGTTGATAAGCAGATGTAATTTGCATGTAAATCATGCAGTAGAGTTGGAAGGCAGAATTCAGAGTCAGATGGGGGACCGAATCATTTTCTTAGCAGCAGTTAAACCCAATAACATAATCAGCTGTATGTTATTGTGGGCAACTGTCACAACTGAACAGCTGAAACCATTTAAGAGTTAATTGGTTCCAAAAAAAGTGCAGCTGGACAGTTTTCTCATTATATGTTAAAGAAATCAGGGGACCTGCAAAACCAGTTATTTTGTATGAAATTGAATCAAGAAAAATAGATAGACAAATGTTATATTCTGGTTTGTGACCACCTATTCAAAGACCAGTACTCTTCTCCCTCTAGTATTTAAAGTTAGATTTAGTTTCACTTGTTCTGTGGACAGGGATTTTTTTTTTCCTCTCACAGTGTAGCATATTAAACCGATAAAGTTGTTCAAAAGTTTGAAAGCATTTTCATATATTTGTTGTGTTTTTGCTTTGTTTCGATCTGTGCCTCAATCTCTTTTCTGATGGGAAAGATAAGGAGGACCTGGATATCTTGCCAAGTCGACAGAGGTTTCAGTTTACACAGGATTTCATCATTTTTGTGGAGAATGTTTATCCAACATGTTTTCTAATTCTTTGGCAAAGCACTTGTATTTGTCCTGTGTGGGTGGGACAGGAGGTGTAAGACGATAGCCTTATCCGTGAACCATGCAGGATAGCACTCCCAGGAAAGGTTTTGTTTTTGTTGACACTCTACCTGGTAAATTGGACATGAGTTTGGAGCAAGTCTGTTGAAAATGCAGTTGTATGGCAAAATTAACCCCTTTTAGTTTACTTTCCCGTAACCTCTGTGCGTAGTGATTTCTCTCTCTCACAACACTGTATGTCTTTCTGTCAAGCACCACTAAATTACCTCCCAAACTCCACCATCACCTGCATTTCTCTTTTGCTCTCCTCTCACACTTTTGCCCAGACTTTCATACCCAGCACCTTTTCTATAGCTGCCCTGGACTGCAGTTGCTAGGCAACAGCAGATTGAGCTTGAGGGGTATGCAATTGTCCAATTAGAAGTCTTATACAGCTAAGGATTTATCCACTGTAAGATGTTACTGTTTGGTGTACTGTATTTGTGTATAATCATATGGGGAGGGGGCACATGTTAAGCCCAAGTTTTTATAATTTGCTATGCTGGAAGTGGTACGTCACATCAGTTGTATAAGAAAATGAACCTGATGACAGGCCTTGACTAAATTTGTCTTTGCTTTTTGCACATTAGAGTGCAGAGTTTGTCTGCACCTTTACCAAATACAGACAGAGTGAGACATCTTAGTATTTTGCCTCATGTTCCTGTTTGTGATGGTATTTTCCTAAACACACTTTCATTTACACATTATCAATAAAGTAAGATTACAAACCTAATATCTCAGAACTATTATTGCTGTGGTTTATTTCCGTGCCTGCTGTCTGTCTTTCAGGTCGATTTTATACCTTCTCACACTTCTCTTCTCTACTCTTCTCCTCCCATCTCCCTCCATCTGTTGTTCTCTTTCTATCGCTTTCACTCGTTTGTAGCAGAGACACCCTCTACCAGTGACCAGACACATCCATCACTGTTTCTTGTGCTCCACTCATCCAAAGCCCTGAGGATTCTATTATGGCTTAGCAGCTGACACACACACACACACACACACACACACACACACACACACACACACACACACACACACACACACACACACACACACACACACACAGAGAGTCTGGCTTCCATGACTTCAAATGACATGACACTGACTTGCGTTCATTTCCTGGAGACGTGCTCTAACCTTAACCATAACCACTACTGGCCTAACCCTAACCTTAACGTTAACCGTATCCTAACAATACAAGGTCTTTACCTTAAAATGAAATGATTTATGTTATGGGGAGTTTTTTGTCACCATAAGGTAGACAAGTCCTTATAATGTGACCGGGTAAACAGATGTAAGTCCCCACAACATGAGTAATACCTCTGGAATACAAACTCACACACACAGATTATAGAGATAGACAGCTCTATCTTGTCTTGCTGCAGGCAGAGATGTGATTAGTTAGATAGCGATGCAGCTTTTGATGATGGCGGTGAATCTGATTGTGACGATGATGATCGTGGTTCCAGAGGCAGCGAGGTGACAATGAGGTGCACTTAGACACAAATGTTTCTCACAGTTAACCCTTCATCATTCATAAAGCTGCTTGCCTTTATGAGAAAGAGTGAATGTAATGAACGTCCCATGGCTCTAAATCCAAACAATCCAAACAACTCCATCTTTATTATTTTACAATAAAAGCGGATATTTCAGGACAGAGCAAAGGTACTTCATAAGATGTCAAGCAAATATTTGTACTTTTAGTAAGATGCTTTGGTATGGTACATTTGTTCTAATACAACTCAGATTAATTTATATAATGGATTGTAAGAGAATTGTTACATTATTTCAAAGATGTGTTATTTTGGCCTTTCTGTATTTTTTAAAAAAAGGTCCCTTACAAGAAAAACTTTGCAAACTCAGTTTGATATGCACTGAATGCAGACATTGTGTTGTGGTGTTTTTCCTGCAACTCACGCTTTGAGAATGTGCTTGTTCCCCAGTTAAAACTTTATACCTACATTGCCGTTACACTGCTGCTACAATGTTCTGACGTTGTAAAATGCACACCACAGACAATATATTAGCAGCTGCATGACAAGAGAACTATCATTAAGATCTGCTGGCAATTAATTTTCCACTCACATTCCTAATTACTTTTTTTTTTATGAAACCATAAGCTGTTGCACACACCCACACTGCTCTGACACCGCAGAGCTGTGTTCACCTCAAGGACAGCAAGCACCCCTGGAGATCTTAATGTCTCAGTGAGTGGAGGGGTCGCTGAGAGAGCGGTTAATCATCAATACAACACAGTTTCTCACACGCTCACACAGATATAAAGAAAGCGAACACAAGAACACAACAGCTGCCTTGGATTCGGGTATAAGAGACCACCAAGGTCAGACAGAGATGGGGAGATGGGAACACTTTGCCACTGCTTCAACAAAGGACTGGTGCTGCCTCAGCAGTCTGAGCCCACACATACAAATACACTGAGCTAAATGAAAAGAGTTCTCTTACGCAAGATCGTGAGCCCTCTTCAAACTGTAGATTTTACACGAGCAGTGTAAAGGGGTTGATGATAGGAGAACAGGGACAAATTGATAGGGGATGCAAGGGTAACTCCAGGCAGATTGAGAGGAGAGAGGAGGAAGAAAAGGTGGGTAAAAGAAGGTTTTAACAAGGGAAGAAGAGTTGGGGCAAATGAGCCACCGAGAACCAAAAGAGTAGGAAGGAGTCAAGAAGCCAAGAAACCAGAAAAGAAAATGGCTGTCAACATGCCAGACATAACAATGAGATAGACATTTGGGGAGATTAAGTTAAAGATATGTGATGAGAGGCAGATTGAAAAGAGAGGAGGGGGGATAAGAAGAGGGGGGTGTCACTGCCACTTATCATCACACTGCCAGGGGTCACACATTGATTAGCACTTGCCATCAGCAGGAAGCTTGTGAACCAGTTGAAGGGAAGGTCAGATAACTGAACCCAACAGCACTGCAACAAGCTGGCCCCGTGCCTGTCTCATTACCGTTAGCGCCCCTGACTCACTGTAGTCGGATGAGACAATCTCCTGGTGTGTATGTATTATTGTAGTGAGCTGCATATAGGGGGTTGTGGGATGTATAAAATATAGCCCCAGAACAGTTCCAGGTTGATTTAGCTGAAACTGCAGACATTGCAAATATTTAATTGCATGATTGATAGCTGCAAGAGCATTGTGAAACACCTGCTGTGTGAACAGTTTATCTAAGCAGCTGTTGATTTTAATCGAAGCAGTTACAACAGCAGTGAAAATACTTCCACTTTGTCTTTTGTCAGAATTTTGGCAGATGCCTCTCTAATAAACCTTAGAACTCATTCATTTATTGTCTAGAGATTTATCGTCCACATGAGGGTCGTGGTGGCGCTGGAGCCAATCCCAGCTGACTTAGGTACTGGACAGGTTGGCAGTCCATCACAGGGCCTATACACAGAGACAAGCATCCATTCGCTCACTCATTTGGTCACTTTAGTGTTCAATTAACCTCTGCATGTTTTTGGACTTGTGGGAGGAAACCTTAAAACTCTGAAGAGAATATTTTCCTGCAGGTCAGTTGTCATCACCAGAGTCAACTCTTTAAAGAGACATTGTGAGTGTCAAAAAAAAGCTTGTGATGTGTGTGAGATTGGACTTGATCCCTGTGAACTCTATGCTTATTTTGATCACAGCATGCATCGTTTTTAAGACCCGGGCCCACACACATTTTCTGTCAGTTTGGCAGTTATAGCATTTATTTTCCTCCAGGCATTATTAATAATGCTCTTTAAGTATAAAAGAAGGGGTGTTGCCAGTGTTGGGGAACAAAACACTCAAAGAAGAGTAAAATGTTTCCCATTAAGTGGTAATCTAATGTTCTTCTGCGTGCATAGCAGCTATACAGGTTACTCTGTGAATATATCAATGTCTTAATTTTAAAGAAAATTCTGTCAAACAAATATGCCTGGGAATGTTTACAGGATATTTCATAGCTGTTATTGCCTGCTTTAATATGACATTACTGCCGAGTACACTTCACACAGCATTACCCATAGCAGTTAATAGTTATTACTTTCAAATGTGCCATTTAATGTCCTATATTTACTCTAAAGTTTTAACAAAGGTGTCCTTGGGTCTGTTTTTGTCTCAAATCTCCAGAAATCATAAGAGCAGAGGGAGGTAATGGATGTCAAGGATTTATATGCTCAAGAAGTGCATCACAGGACGGGGAAAGATATAAAACTATCTATCCACTCCTTCAACACAGCTTCGCCATTAGGGTTGGGCGATTGGGCGAATATATTGACTATCAGTGTTTGGCTGAGTCCGTCACCGGTTGTTATTTTGGAGGCAATTTTTGTGAGAGAGAGAGAGAGAGAGACTGCACTTTTAATACGTGGTCCAACACTCATTTTAAAATCAATAGACTTCATAATATTTGATGACATAATATTGATTTAATATTTGGAAAAAAGTGACAGCCCTGTGTCACACAGGACATCAGCTGGATTCACAACTGCCCGTGCAGACTGGTCGTGTTAGAAGTTTTTGCCAGTGCTACACGTTTGCAGAGTTTCCTTTTGCATCAGGATTAAAACCAAAATACAACACACAAATATGGAATTTAATGTTCCTTCTTCCAACAAGCTCAATCCAAGCCTGCTAACGCTGTGAGGTGATTGCATAAAGCTCCGTCCCCCCACCCTGGCAAATATATTGGCAATCGGCGGTTGTTATGCTGCCCATTGCTGATTATAAAATTTGTCCATATCACCCGACTCTATTCACCATTGTCCCTTGACTGTATTGCGTCATATTTTGTTTCGTATTATTTTCTGGTGGAAATCCGATACCTCTTAAAATAATTATGGCAGAGACATTAGGGTGGAGTTAGTGTCCTCACTAAGTTCACATGTAGCAATTTTGCATGGAAGCATCCATTGACCTCTTCATGTCGCCTACATTCTATTAGAATCAATTCCACCATCACTGCTTCATTTAACATTGCCCCATGCAGTGGCCACAAATGGTTTTTGCCTCCCTCTTTCTCTTTCTTTTTTTTTTTTAAATGTCTCTAGCATGATGACATGTACAGTAAACTACAAGGGCCCAGAACTAGACATGGGTGCTGAAAATTACAGTCATTAATGATGAATTACCTGTCATGTGCAAAGTGCTTGTTTATTTCTGTGTTAGATCGCCTGATTGCTTCTCTGTGGTGCATTACACATTATCAGCTGTAGTGAGGCAGACACTCTCTGTGTGAGATTTGAATGGTGATATGTGTCACTGAGGATTATTGAGAGAGCAGCGATGCAGAGGAGGTGTGAAGGCTGCAGAAAAAAGAGAGAAAGTGCACAGAGAGGTGAGGAGAGTAGGTGACTGGAGACAGAGAGAGGTGATTAAACTGCGATGAGGAGACACTTGCTCACACAGGCTGCGTAATGTACAGGTCGGCCTATATGTGTCCACTTCTGCTTATAACCTGCCTATATAAATGCAACGCTCATGTATGTTAACAGAGGAGGTGTCATTATCTTTCAGATATGCCACTGCGCGCATTTTCGCACCCAGCCCCAATGATAGCCATCTGTCCAATAATTAACCCAGCTGACAAAGTACGACATCGAATGCTATCGACAAATAAACCCCTACACTGTACCCTACTGGATGTCTGCCTCTTTGCCTCAAATGTGTGTGTTCGTGTTCATTGGTGCAATGTAATCTGATGTAGCGATGAACAGTGTGCACCGCAACTTTACACAACTCATTTACATTCAGTGGTCATTAAAAGCAGACAGGGACAGCCTGAAGGGTGGAGAGAGGAGGGAGGGTCAGACTGAGAATGATGAGAGGGAGAAGGAGATAGTGATGTTCGATTTGCGAGCACAGAAGGTGTGAAACAGCAATATTGACTTTTACCTGACATCGCCACTTTGATATTTCATAGTGAATAGAGCTGGAAATGTAGAATCGCCCTTCCTTACATTTTATAAACCCTTGGTGTGTGTGTGTGTGTAGATGATGGAGGTTTCAAATTAGCCCTAACAGTAATGCACCAATCCATGTATAGAAAATTGTACTATAAGTACCGGTGTCCGGTTATACAGCATCTTTACATATCTATTAACAGCATGTCTGCTTTTTACATACATTATTCTCCGTGTAATACCTCAGGACAACTGTTAATAGATGGTACTGGTGATATCTGTGGCTCTTAAACCTACACCTGAGCTGTGTTTATACTTACACCTAATTTATAGCAATTTTAGACATGCATGCAAAAACATCTATAGTATATAAATACACATATAATTTACATTCCCCCAAAAGACATCCTGCTATTGATTTGTGCACGGATTAAATGTGCTGCCATGTCCTCAGAATGAGATTCACACAGCCACAAGAGCCTGATTGGACCAGGGGATCGATAACTTGGCACAGACGTGGAAAGACAAGAGATGAGAGGGAGCAAGAAAGATAAAGGCAGAGAGATGTACTTGCTGTTCTTCGTTACACCAATAAAAGAAACGTGGCAGCCACGGAGTAGTAGCATTATGTTACAGTGGAGTCCCAAGTTAGTAATTTGCATGCTTTTTTACATTGTGTATAGTACAGTAAAAACAAAATATGTAAACGTGTAAAATCTCACATATTAGAAATCCCTGTAACATAAGGTTTATAGTGTGAGAATAAAAAATTGTGAGAATGCAAAATGCAGGAATTACAGTGACAGAAACAAAAGTAGGGCTAATGATTTTATCTGCAATGTGAGCTTTCTTTATATCCTTTATATCTCTACTGGAGACATGGGAGAGAAGTTGGGCTGAAAGTGGGACAGTGCCAGAGGAGCTTAGGTGAGCGTAACAGTGAGGGACAGAATGCATCAGTGGGCTCATCTGTCTAGGATAGCTGAGTATAATTAAAAAGGCATTGGCTTTTAATTAATTTGCCTCAATCACAGTCTAAATTCTATTCTTGCATTTTGGACTACATCCGCTCAAAGACATGCTCAAACAGCTCAGACTATGTTCTTTACTTTCTTCTGGCTTTATTTCTTTTGTTGCTTTTTATTTGCTTTCTTGTCCAAGTGTTTTTTGGTTTTAATTCCTTTTCCTATGTGCTTGCCTTCATTCTTTACATCCCCTTTTTTCCCATTCCTGTTTATTCAGAACAATTCTGATATGATTAAATGTGGTACCATCCTGTATGTAAGAAGAGGAAAATATGGTGTCCTGTGTTTCTGCCATTATTCCAGTCACAGCATTTGGCAGAGAGGGAATGCGCCAACTCTGCAGTGCCCTCCAATGGTGGGTCTGTGCCCAGGGATGACATGGCAGCACCTGGTGATGATACTGATGGCCAAACTTAACCAGCTGAGCCTTAAAAACAACCACCATCTGACAATAATCATTATCCCCCTGTCACACTGCCAGCTCCATGTGGTCAGGAACATCAGAGAGAAGCCATTACACTCTGCCTTGCTCGGAGTTTACATTCTCTTTAATCGTCATCTTCCTGTTCGATTGATTGATCTTACACAATGTACATAGTGATCACTGTTCCTGGATACATCATGCCCTCACCCTCTGTGTTTGTCTCTGTCTGTTTCTTGATGGAACTACAAAAGGGATGTTTGGACTTGAAAAAAAGACAGAGCAATAACAGAAGACATGCTTGAAAGGAGACAGCATGAAGTTTTACATTAATTTGAGTGTACTGATCATGAGCTTGGTTCATATTAGAAACTCTTACGTCTGGATTTCATAGCCTCTGAAGATTCAGATTCATTTTAAAAATGCAGCTCTTTTAAGAATCACAACTACAAGGGTGTACAATACTACATTTCTGGAGTGATACTTTAATTCTTTCCACTGTGATAGGCCTAATAAGTTGTTTAATCATGGTTTAGACATCTGTCAAAAAGCTTGTCCAATTGGACTTGTACAACTGTGGCTCCTAAAGATGTAAATGCATCCCAAAATACTTCAGCTGTGATTGAAACATGAAAGAAAGAAAAACATGCCACACAAAATATCAAGTTTCTTTAAAACTATCGGCTCCTTTCATCACCACTTCTATTTATCATGCATGCACTCCCTCTTATTCCTGAATTTTGCATGAGGCTCAGGCTGTGAAGGACCTTGATGGCACATGACACAAATCAGAGAGATGTTGATATGCATAACTGTAAGTGCCAGTGAAATTTCCACAGATTGAATGTACCTTCGAAACTGAATGAGGGGCCTGAGGATATTTACTGTGAGATGAGATGCATCATTATTTATTTATTTTTTTTTTTTTTGCATCAGTTAGTGTTCATATCTGCTCACTGGTCGCACTTCATAACAGATTGGACAGATATGTGGACACACTGTACCACTAAAACTTGTGTGTTCTGGTTAAACTGGGAACACAATAAAGGCACTGTTTATCCACAAAGTCTTTGCCTTGTGCTTTAACCTCCTTTCTAAGTGGAGACTCTCTTGGGATTGTTTTAAGTGAACAGAAGGGAAGGTTTGCCATGAGTGAAATTGATCCAATGGCTTTATCTTCTGATTGGATTGTTGAGGAAAAGGGCTAAAAAGTGATGAAATGAAGGTGTGTGTGATTCTGTTGCTGTTTGCTCTTTATCAACAGAAATGATGTTAATAAATGATGTAACAATGTAAAAACTAGTTTCTGTCTTCATAATACGCTCTGCTTCAGCTAAGTTGGGAAAAAGTATGTTACTGATATTTTTGATCTTGTAGTTTAGTACTGTTTTGTTTTGATTGATCGCTTACTGGTAGACGGGATCCTCCTCTGGTGACTGGTAGTGCTGCATCCCTCTTGGGCACAACTGGCTGCTGTCTTTGGGGGAAGCAGGCAATGAAAGTTGAAGTAATTGTCTGTTAAGATCTTATGGATTTACTGTCTGCTGCTGGTGTAGCAGAGGGCTGATCAGCCTCTACTGTACACACACTGCTGTTTATACACCATCTCTCTCCCTTACACAGATTTAGGGAAGTGATAAACATGAGCAATAGAAGGTGTGAATCTGTTACTGGCTTTTGATAAAGCCTACCACAAGTACTGGGCATTGTGCTGTATACAGAGTACATTAAAATCTTGTCGCTGTGTTTGTACTGTTCAAGATAACACAGGGATGGAATTGGGATAGTGTCTGCATTGCTGTATCACCTCGGGCACCAGTGGCCGACCATAAGGTGTTGTGTTTGTCAGAGCCAAGCTCAAGCTAGGTGGAGAGATGCCCCTGGGAGCATCTGACTCACCCATGCTTGTGTGGGTATACGCATGTATTTTCCATGCAGAGGGTGTGAGGTGTTGGCAGGGCTGTCATATTAGGCCAATGGCATTGAACTCATTTCTGTCAGCCCCTGCAGGCTGCTATTGATGCTCCTATCATATGATGTTCTCTTCCTTGCCCTCAGTGTGGGACGCTGGACATGTTCTTGTCACTACATGGTCCTGACACACTCATGCTCACATGTGGGACTTCATTTTTATGTATGCCTTTGTAGTTGTATGTGTGACCGTGCGTGTGTTTATTTGAATGTTTGCTTCCCTCCTGCTCTGTCAGTGCATCACAGGGCTCCTGCAGAGCACTGCTGCATTTCTGCTTCATTAGGTGTCTCCCTAAATTTGACTGAGAGGCCAAACGCCACAGGCAATGGATTTGGACCAGAGAATAGGGAGAATTGAAACAGAATTAGAATAGGCTACAGGCAGCAAAACAATACAGAATATTACGAATCAAAAAACGTAAAACATAGGGACAGAGTGAAACATGTGGCTAAGTGAGAGGAAAGAAATTTGAGTTGAGAGTAGGAAGATTTGGGGAGACACCAAATATGAATTGCTGTTACATATTATAAACTATTCTGCACTTAAAATAATAGTATCTAAGCATAAACCAACATTTGGTTGAAACAGGCCACCTCAGCTAGTGAGCATACAAGATTAAAATAAGGTTTTCCACTTGTGTCAACACAACATAATTAAAGAAAAGCTTACAAAGCCAGCACTGCAGAAAACATCCATCCTAACAAGCCATCTCTAGACAGCTTGTCACAAATTGGCTGGAAGAACGACAGAGAAAGTGTCGAATGAATCAAAACAAATGAAATGTTGCTCAAGGTTTTAATTTGCCTCATGCTAGTGTAGTGTCACCATGTGATAAAAGTCAATGAGGGTTCATTGGAAACCAGACAACATTTCACCCTCTGGCAGACTTTTACTGTAAGTATTGTTTGACAAACATTTAATGAAAAAAATAAATAAATGACAGCAATAATGACAGTTTGCAGGGAGAGTTAAAAAGGTGGACAATGTGGAAAAAACTGTATTCAAAACAGAAACAGATGAAGACAGGGGAGCAGCAAGGAAAGAAATAGATGATGCAACTTCAAGGATGATAATGGAATACAGTTATGACAGCAGAGGAAGAGAAATAACAGTGTTTCATAACAACAAAAAAAGGAAGTTTATGAGCCGAGAGTGATACAGTCTCCATTAAAGAAACAAATCCATAGTATATGCATAGGTTAAAATGTAAAATTGCAGTGGGTATAAATATTGCCATCTACTCCCTTGGAAAAACAGACAAACGGCATTCACAGGTCTCTAGCACTAACACAGTACAGTACACAGTGGTTTGCTTGTGAATAACACAGCCAATTAAGCATCCACAACACAGGGCTCATGGCAACTGTTGGCCTCAAAGGACTCAATTACTGCTCTCAGTTTGCAGGGACAGAGGGAGAGGCAGAGAGAAAGAGACATGGAGAGACACATTCCTTAAAAGAAGATGGTGTGGTTTGCCTCTACTGGAGGTACAGGGATTCCAATTACTGTCCATATGCAAATGGATAATCGAATACCATGATGACACTGTGTGTACAGAGACTAATGGTGTTAGGTAGTTTGCGTTGGGGATATCCCCAGCCAATTTTCTCCTTCTAAACAACGGATAAGGAAAATTAGTATTTGCAAGAGCTGAAATCAGTCATTTATAGTCTTCATTCTTATTGTGTTAAATCACTCTTGCATTTGATGTTATTGGGTACTGAAGCGGGAAGCATGTGCAAGCAAATTAATTCATACTGTGAACACACTGCACTCACTCTTTGTGGGTTTAAATGCAGTAGGTCCACTTGTACAGTTAATGTTTAGCATAGCAGATCATTTCCGGTAATTTCCTGAGGAAGATTATATGACATAATAAGAAGGAAGGTCTTGTATCAGATGTGTAAACAGGTAGGGAGAGAAAATGAACGTGGAACAATGGGAATTAGTGCCTGGCAGCATAGCCATTTTCTGGCACACATTTGTTTAACAAAGGATGATGGGAAATGTAGTGAAGCAGGGAGAGTAAAAAAAATGGTAATTGTTGCCATAATGACGCTTGGCTTGGCTTTTATTTTACTGTATTATGGCCCACAATAACTTCCACTGATTCACACACAAATAAGGGCAGGGGCACCAACGGCTGTTTCCATATTGAACCACACCAAAAATAATCACTAGGAGAAAAGAGAGGAGGGGATTAAGAATGAGATGAGGAGGAGTGTAGTGGAAATAAAAAGCAGGAAAAGGTCATCAGTGAATGTCATCCGTAGCCCTTCAATCAGCATCCGGAGCAGTATGATGTTTAAAACATTTGCCAGTGAAATGAGATGTATGATAAGCATCACAGGTGGAATCAGTGAGGCTTATTAAACCTGTGGTCACCGCAGGGCAGGCTTTTGCCCCATTGGAGCTACATGGCACCCCATAAGCATCAGTTGTAATGGCTCAGTTGTGTGTTGTTTTAGTAAGAAAATATGGATTGAAATATGAGGTGCTTGTGTTAATATGTCATGGAGGGGACAGTCTGTCCTCCTACAGATGATTGGAGTCATCAATTGACCTTCTGGCAAACAGGCACAATGAGGAGTTTCATATAAAAAAAAGAAGCTGCTAAATGAGAAATAGCTGGGAGAGGTATGAGAGTGCGAGAGATAGAGGATGATAATAGGAAATAAGAGTGAGGTGATATGTGAGAGTAACTTGTCATATCAGATGGTTTGTCCCCAACCAGGATTCTTCAGAACTACAAATCCTGATTATGGCTCTTCAGATAAAGATTGCCAACCAGGAGGCAAAGGTAGAGTTTTTGTTTGGACTGGACAGTTTAATTTTTCTTGGGTAATATGGAGGGGCAAATTTAGACTTATTTTCCACAAATCCTGGGCGTCTAATAACGTGTCATCACAGTACTAAAGCAGGGGCTGAGCAGAGCAGAATCTGCCTTTGGCCTGTCCTTGCTTCTGACAGACCTTTAAATATGGAAACCATGTTCTCATTATTTTGGATTTTTTGTTTTGAAGAAATCAAGAATAAAGTAGCAGCCAAATAATTTAAGAGATATTGGCGAATAACAACAAAGACTGCTTGGTAAAACCTAGATGTTGGTTATATAAACCTAATGAAAGCATAGATCTTAAAAATTACATCTTGAAAAACTGAGTGAGTGAAGAGTGGAGTTTCCAATTGGAAACTGGAAGTGTTTCTAACGGGGCTGAACTAAAATGCTACAGTAATGTACAGTATCAGACAAATTGCCCATTTTTAAAACATTGCAGCAAATGAACATCCTAGAAGACATGAAATTATTAAAGTATGAACCCATAAAGGACCAATTATGAGCTCTTTAGGACTAATTTACTAAATATATACACTGAATTGCATCCTCCGCACAAACCCAGAGGGAAACTGGCTTTTAACCTCCACAGCAATGTACCACCCAAACCGTCAAAGAAATGCACTCAGCAGTATTCATATCCTATAATATACAGTATTCTCTGCCATCATATCACCTCTCTTATAAACCTAATCCCTCAGCACTGTTCAAACCTCCATAATGATGTACCTACCACTCCTGCAACTTTGTTAACAATGACATTATGCCATTACAGTTACATGCAACATGCAGCCCTAAGCTATAGGTAGTGCGCAGATGGCCACTTTGATGAAAGTGAATATTAAAACAGGGAGTTACATTAAAGAATAGCGGCCGTAAAAACAGTCGGAGCCTATGATATAAAAGGGCCTCGGTTAAGCTCAGCTCACAGGGAGCCGAGCTATACCAGAGTATTTGCATATTCTAATGAGCCCAATGTTCAGGGTTAGCTGCTTACACTAATGACGCATTTAGTCCTTCATAAATCAGTTAAGGCAGCTCCCTGCTGCAGCCCAGGGAGTTGCATTCTCTGTATGTGTGTGTGTGTGTGTGTGTGTCAGGTCACAACAGCCATTATGCTTTAATTTTGGGTGAGTAGGTCTGTTTGTGAGCACTTGTCTACTTGCTTCTTTATCCAAAGTGCCTGTGCAGCATATGAATGCCTACACTCTTGTCTTTAGTCTGCATGTGTGTGTGCACGCGTGTGTGCGTGAGAGAGAGAGAGAGAATGGGTCTATGTTGAAGAGGTTGTAGCATCTGTCCCATTACTTGAAGTTTCCCCTGAAGTGCTGGTCCAAGACTTTACATTTTGTCCACCACTGGCACCTTTGTCTTTAAAATGTTGACCAACATTTCCAAAAGACAGGAGATAGAGTAACCGAAAAAAAGAGTCATCTTTACAATTTCATTATGCTACTGCCAATTTTGCTGATCGGTGGTCAGAAGGTCATTGTGTCAAGTTTCTGTTGTAAGGATGATTTCTCAAATAGCATTACACGTTGTATGAAAAAAGACGACAAGGAGGTCGAATGCTTGAACAAAAAATGCAGACAGACCTGACTCATGTAAAGGTCTGAATGTGTTTGATGAGATATGGATTCTTTAGTTTAATAAACTGAGACTGAAGTCCTAATTAAACAGAGAAAATTTATGCTTGGTAGTATTTTTTTTTTATTTTTTTTGTCTCCAGTTGTTCTCTATACATTTTCATTCCCGATTCTACCGCACTGTCTGGGTCTTTAATCAGCCAGAATAATATTTGTGAGGATTCACTGGAGTGGAATAACCTCATCCACTATATCTGCTATGATGAGGACACTACAGTAAAACACATACATGCACATAGATGGCACTGACACAGGCGCACACACACACACACACACACACGCACGCACACACACACACACACACACACACAGAGAGAGAGAGAGAGACGCACACAGAAATGTGGGATGACTGAGACCCACATGGCTTGGATTGCCAGCGGGGTCTTCCTGCCCTGCCACCATGGCCCTCCTGCATGTAGGTCAGCCCCAGCTGGGAGCACCCGCCTCCCTCACACCCTCCTTCACTTTCTGAAAACACTGGTTTCCTTCTCGTCTTTCTTCCGCTCTTTTCTCACGACTGTTCTTTTCCCACTAGTTAACAGATAATATTGAGGGATTCTCAGTGGATACACTGCACGCCTTAACCGATTGTGACCATCTAAAGAATAATGAATAATTAATTTATTCAAAATAAATGGGATAATTTCTCCAAATAGTGCCTTTATTTACCTGGTTAGTATTTTAAGTAGGAAAAATCTTTTTTCAAAACTTTTTTTCCCCAATTCTATTAAATAAACACAGCTTTTCCTATAGTATCCATGGTTCACAAAACACAGTATATCCAAGCACAATTAAATATCAACTAAATTAATTTAAAAAGAGGAAACATCTATCAAAATTTTCCAATGTACACTATCTTTGACTATCTTAGATTTCAACACAGGTATACTTCATTTTGCTTATTTAAATGTTTTACTTATTTTCTGTGTGAGTTTCTTTCTTGTGAAAATTGCATTTCTCCAAATCACTGTACTTTTTGATTATTTAATATTTTTAAATTGTTAGCATAATAACTGCATATTTTTGTTGTCCCGTGAACCCCGTCTCCAAGCACATCATGTCCATTGCTCAACAGTCTATTTTTGTTCAGAATTTTTTGTTGTGACTTAAAAGATTTAGTATTTTTGGAAGCCGTTTTCAACCAAACTGTGTTGTGACCAAAAAAAAAAAAAACTCAAATGCACTTAAATTAGGACAATGAACATGAATTGAAGGGGGAATTTTGTGCATATTAATGAAAAACTAAGATATACCAATTAATGCATTATTCATGGGAGACACAGGTTACAAAGATTAGGATCAAGGGTTATTTTTTGTAAGAAAACCTGGTCTGAAACTTCAGAATTAGGTTTAAGGCTGGCATCTAGCTGGACATGTATTTGTATTTGGGTCTACAAGTAAATATCTCCTAAATGAGACTCTCTTGACATGACCTCCCCAATCCAACCAGCTGAGCTCATAAACCATCATGAACTTCTCTTGTATGCTTCTCTTATTGCCGCTCAGAATTCGATAGAAACAGTGCTCACAGCTTTTCAAACGATTTTCTTTAATTCACTGTGGCACAAGGAAGCCTTTCATCCTCTCATGTCTGTGAAGCTTCTTAGTCATCCAGGTTGTAGTCATCTTCAGTGGTTAGCTGTAGGCAACTGGACCTGCTTGTGTTAAGTTTGAAGATGTTTCACTTCTCATCGAAGAGGTTTCTTCAGTTCTGAAAAAATGGTGAAAAAATCATGGTAGACTCTGAAAGATGGACGTCTGTCTCGAGAATCACTAGATTAAACTATGCAGGTCGTTCACCCCTCTGACCCAATTTCAGGTTGTTGGTTTCACCTGAGTTAATGTGTGAAAGAGGATCATTAGGTCACCTGAGAGACAGAGTCTGCTGTTGTTTGAGTGTTGGAGTTCACCTGTTGATCCTTATAGGATGAGAACTCAGGACAGCATTGTAGGTGGTGTCTTCGTCCACCTCCCTCGTTGACTGATGGTTTCTCCAGGTTGACATTAATGGCTTTCTTCCTTCACTTCTCTTTGAAACCATCAGTCTTCCCTGGCCAGAATGTGAACATTCTCATCATCAAAAGAGTCCCTTGTCCCTCAGATGCCGGTGGACAGCTGAGTCCTGCCCAAATAGAGAGCTGGTGGATGAATGTCAGTGTGAGCAAAGCTCTTCTTACTCAGGTGAAACAAATAACCTGAAACTGGGTCAGAGGGGTGAACGACAGGATTTTTTTCACCAGTTAGTCAAAAATGAAGAAAACTGTCTTCAAACTTAACTCAAGCAACTCCACTTGCCAACAGTTAACTACTGAATATTCATCCTCTCATCTCTTTGCACACTGATTTGTTTTTTGATTTTTTAAGGAGCAGGGGTTCTTACCATGCCACTCTACTTATCTCACTTCCTGGCTTTTCTATGTACCCTTATTTATTCCCTTAAAATCAATCTGTTCTTTTGACATTTTGGTCGGCAAACTACATTTGCTTTTCCAGTTTTACCCAGTCACAAAGATTATGGGACTTTTTGGGTCTCTTCCAAAAGCACTTTCAACAAGGAAAAATAACTTTTAATGTATTTCTTTATCCTGTTTGTTGGACAGTAATTGCACTGAAAGAGCCGAGTCGGCCTCTATTAGGATACGTTTCAAAATGTTGACTGTCCACTAACTGCTAGGCTTTAAGTCTTGTACTCTTCTTTATGAGGGTAAACGATAGCATGCACTGTTCCATCTATCTAAAGCTAAACCCATATAATCTAATTATACATAATTTTTTCTTTAATTATTATTTTGTAATGCAACAGGATGATGGGGGTTGGTGGAGGCATTTCAAAGGGCATTTCCTCCACCCAAGCCTATAGCCCGGCCTGTGACACCTTCTCAAAAACACGTATTTGTGTTTGGGTGACATCTCTAGAAAACACTGTATTAGTGTGTATCTCCTTGTCTCTGTGCCCAGGCAAACAGTTGGAGCGGCTGGTATCCTGTGCATCAGCTAAACAGGATGACCCCTGCTGACATTTAACAGATAACCAATCACAAATCATTATCATTATTATCATTATCATTATTCTAGACACAACACATGACATTGCATACTCTTCTGGGAGATTTCAAAAAGCCTCAGTGTACATAAATGCAAATGACTGAATCCCTGGAGTAATCACAACACAATTATTCTGTGCAGTGTTTTCATGATAAAACTTCCCTGAGGACAAAAAATCTAGTGCAGATATTTTTTGTCATCCTCTCTTTCTGTACTATTCTCCATGGTTTTTCCTTCATCATTTTCTTCACTTAAACAAAATAGAAAATGACATAAAGGGCATGAAGTCTCAAGCTCCACATAGTGTTCAACTCCTTTGTTGTAATTTTTTAAAAGTGAGTGCTAGCATCAGAGATAGTTCATGTGCACACAGATTCACATGTATAAACACACTTTTGCACACATGTCTGTATATGTTTTAGCACACACACACACACACACACACACATTTGTGTTGTGTTCTCCCTCACTTGCTGTTTTCTCTGTTCCTGCTCTCTTGATTGTGGCATCACTGAAAAAAAAATATGGATCTACAGTATACAGTACTGTATTTTCTGTTTCTGTTGTATTCTGTTGCTTGTTTTGCATTCTTGTTCATAATTTTCTTATCCTAAGTTCTGACATGCATTTATTTTCCCATGCATGTCATGCATGGTGTCTTAATCATTTAAATCTGAGTGGAAGCCATAATTCATCACAACATTTATTTATATTTATGCAGAAATTTAGACATATTTGCATCAACTTTTTGGATACTCACAAATGAATTCACAGTCTTTGTTACTCTGCCATGGAATCAACCCCAGTAGACAAAACCATCAAATGTGGACATTGACAGAAGGATAATGCAAATTTTGTGAAGGAAAAAAAGAAACAACTCATGAAGGAAAAAAGGAACAACTCCCAGATGTTGGTGATTTTTAAAAAAAAATGATGCAGCAAAAACAGGTGCAGTGAAGAAAACTAAAAAACGCATTATGTGACACACAGTAGTTTTTTCTCCGCGTATCCACATTGAGTAGTTTTGTCTAAAAACTTTTACCCCCTTCTTTCTATCTCGATGGATTTTTTTTAACTATTCCATTTGCTCTTATTTCTCAATTCTTGAATTTCTTTCTTCCCTAATCTTCTCATATCTCTTTGAGGTGGTATTGACAGCAAATATTAGTCTTACCTCACCATGTCCCCATTCTGCCATCTATCCTGCTATATCTTTATTATTCCCTTCATTTCACCTTTCATCTTCCATCCATATTGCTTACTCCTATCTCTCCATTCTGCCCTTCATCTTTTCTCCCTCTTCCTTCCGTCAGCCCCTTTATCGCCTCATCGAGCTGCATCTCTCCATGGACAATCTGACAGTACTGTGCCCGCTCCAGCCCTCCCAGAGTGATCCCGTTAGAGAGCTAATGCTGTGAAAAATGACAGTGAACCGGCACTTTTACTGCCATCACCACTGCTTTGGGGCCACCCACTGCCTACAGCTTCAGTTGCCTGGCAACTCCCCAGACACTTTCCCTCCAAAAAGAAAAAGGGGAGAGCTCCTGTGTGCTGTGTTGTGATAGAGACCCAAGTCTAATAAGCATTATATCTCATTGTGTCTTATCATTTTGTTGTTAGTGACACAGGTTTGCTTGGAGCTGAAACTATGCAAAGAGAAGTGATGCAGAATGTGTCTCTCTCTCTCTCTCTCTCTCTCTCTCATAGTGAGTGAACCAAACAGAGTGTAACTTCCTAGAGCATTGTTGTTAAAAGAAGGCCGCTCAGGCAGAAATTGTAAATTATGCCTCAGTGATAAAGATGCAAATGAAGCTTTTCAGTAGAAAAAAGGTGAGGAACTTCATTATGAGCTTCTGGATACAAATATTTTATAGGCTTTTCATGTTACGGTTTTGCTAAATTTACACCCAGAGTCAATAAATCACACACAGATATGTAAATCTTAGAGTAAATGTAAGTATATTAGAGTGTAGCGGTTTTCTCACAGGCTGCATCAGTGATAGAAAACTAAGCTTAAATCTATCCAACATGAAGAGTAACTCCTCAGCAAACTGAAATATGCTGATCAATTGGTAGATGCATGTGTGCAAACTGACTAGAAATGGGATTAAGTGAAGAATATGTCAAATAAGGTGAACATGCTTTGCATTTAATTGCTCAAAGAGCATATTCTTAATCTTGTGATTCTACAGCTTTGTACGATTTTTATTCAAATTCAGACCTCAGACAGAAACCTTACAAGGTCTATGCTATATTAAAACTACTGCAGTTCAACATGGCTGGTTGCTCAGAAGGAAGTGTTGCAACTGTTTTCACAAAATTTACAAAAATTGTATCACTTCTTAAGGGCAGAGAGGATTCTCCGCTATTGGCTTCTGCCAAGAGAATTGGCCAAACAAGCACATCTCATACATAAATCATGCCTGTGTCATGCTTGTTTCCAACGCATTAAAGAAAGACTTAAAAATAGGTTGAAAGATGTGTTTCATAAAGAAAGTAGCTGTCTGAGAAAAGTCGTGCTTGAGTTTTTTTTTTCTCTGCACTGTGCCGACTAATTATGGTTTGTTTGTAACAAAAAAAAATAATAATAATAATAAATGAATAAATAAATAGGCTGTCCTTGCATCATCTCCTGCCCTACTTCTCCATCTTTCCCCTGCCGTCATGGCTTACAGAGTGAAAACAGAAACCGGCTGTTCACCACAAGTTAACTAGAATCCTCTGCTCACATCCCAAAACACTCAGAGATGTGAGTGACATGAGCCATGCGGTTGCCATGGGAACTCTCAGACAGGGTTACCAGAGCGCTTTGACAGTGTTGTAAAATCGCTGCTGAAGCACTACTTCTTGCCGTTTAATGGGTGTCTGTTTTGAAACATCTGAGGTTTTGTAGTCTTTTTGGAAGATGGTGGAAAACTTGACTCTTGATTTGCATCTGAGTTGTCTGCTATGTTCGCTGCATCTTTTTCCAAAGGCTGTGTGATGTTTAACTGTATACGTAATCCTCTGCAAAGTAAAGGGTATATTTCCATGCATGGAGAATTAAGCCTAGAATACTGTACTAGGGATGCTGCGATTCTCCGAATCCTTGATTTGATACGATTCAATTCTCAATCTTTTTAGAGCAGATGGGTCTGCCATTTTTAGACTTGTCTAGTTTACTCTAGGATCCTTGGTTTTATGTCATGAGAACTCATTTAATATTTTAATTCCTATTTTGATTGTCCACATGGTGTCATAAAGTGATATAATGGCCATCATTTTGTTTGCAATGTACCACACTCAGGCCTTATAGTCAAACATAAATGATTCATTAACAATATGAAGGTGACAATAACAATAAAATAAGTGTAAAAAGAAGAGAAGTCATAGTCATGCAGCTCTGTGTTGCTCTGAAGGCCATTAAATCTGCACTGATGTCCAATAACATTATCATACATGGAAGGCAACACCTATGTAGGAAGATGTGACCTGCTTGGCATTACACAGCATGGTTCCAGTGCACTAATTAAAGGTTTGATGCCAGGGTTTTCCACCACTGAAAAAAGTTAAATGTCTGATTCTACAAACACACCTATAGCGCTAGCTACCGCTTTAACATGAGTGGAATTTTGAGGACTTTATACTCTAACTGAGGACGGAAGAGTAGCCTGTGTTAATGGAGCGGTTTTCGTAGTTATGTCTACGACCTTATGATACATGTGGCGATGTTCTTTGCTTTTCTACACGCATATAACATAGCTTAGGTACCGTGGTTTTCTTGTCAACAACACGAACGTTGTTGACAAACCCAGCGCAAACAAAATATTTCCACACCAGTCACTTTCAGGAGAAGTGGGAGGGGGTCGCCCAAATCAGTTGGCAGCAGCTTCAGGTTAGTGGGAGGACGCAACGTGGAGTCGTGCTACATGGCTACAATCACAGCACTGTTTTTTCCCCTCTGGCACGTCTGCAGGATGTCACATTGGGGGCGGGGTTAAACCGTCTATTATCTTTGCTTTCGATGGTTGAGATCGTGACATCGTTTCGATCAATATTTGATTTACAATCAAGATTGTGACACCGCTAAAATGTACTATAATACAACAATTCCAGGATATACAGAAATAATATTGTTTACATCTGTTTCTGTTCAGCAGATTAGCTCTCTCAGCACCAATTTCCCATTTTAAGCGATCACTCTGTAGAGTCCAACTAATGTAGCCATCAAGGTCAGAGACAAAATCATGCTATTGTAATTTCCATTATTGTGGGACAAATGGAGAGTATGGTGACACGATGCAGCAACAAAAAGGATGCATGTGAGTAAGTAATGTATTTATAATATAATTAATCTGATCAAAAGCTGTGGTACAGATGCCTGTACACACATAAACACACCATCTGCTTAGGTCTTTACTGAAACCACACACGCACATGCACACACACACACGCACACACATTCATTTAGAGAGCATTAAGTTGATGCTAAACAGTATGTTTGTGTGACCTAAGATAAATCCATGCAAGCCCCAAAAATTCTTATTAAAAGAAATTTAAAGCTCTTCCTAAAAGCAAAAGGATTAGATGTGGTTTAGCATATTGAGATCCTCATCTGGTGCTAATTTGCCCTGTAAGTTACCTGTGTCACCAGCTGCGTTTAATACAAGTAGAGGTGAATCGACCGTAAGGGGGACGGAGCATCTGAGGCAGAATGGATCAAGATAACATGATGGAGAATGAGTAAGAAACAAAAAAGGAAAGGGGGAGGTGTAAATTACATTAATAAATAAGCTTGATTAGTTGTGCCCATTAGCATCCTCAGCGCAGATTAATTGAACTTCAGTCGACAAGCCTGGTGGCCATAATGAAAGGCAGTTTGATTGCACACCTGGTTGTTTGATCACCGACTCCCTGCGTTCTGACCAGCAGGCACACAACATACAGTAAATAGCTTTTGTCTATGGGTGTGACACCGAAACATCTGTGCAGAGAAAACTGATATGAAAACTTATTGGCTTTTACAATTTATTGGTTAAATTGTGCTTATTTAATTGGAACAGTGTATTTTCAACTTGCCAAAATGAATATTTGTTTATCTTTCCAACATGTATTATAAAATAATACAAAATAGTAAACTTTGGGTGCTTTATTTAACCTTTGAGTGTGTTTGTGTTGTCTTTAGGCGGACCCCCAAGGCCGCGACATTGCCATCCGTCCCTTCTTGGAGCACTGTGAGAACACCCATATGACCATCTGGCTGGGCATTGTCTATGCCTACAAGGGATTGCTAATGGTGAGAGGAAATAAGTCAGTATGTTTTCCACATACTTTATGTCTGTGTTTGACTCCTATGTGATGAATGCACTGGACAACAGTTCAGTTACAGGTGATATGACGCTTAATGGCCTCATTAATGTGAAATACTGTATGAGGCGTGATGTATTTAATGCTATTTAAAAAATGTGTCCTATTGTATACTAAGAGAGAAGTGTGTGAACAGGACATCTTTCTCAATGCTGCCACCAGAAGTTGCCAAAGTTGTTAATTTTCAAACTTATATCATTAGAGTCAAAATATCGGAACGTCTGACTTTCAGTTACTGGCTGAAATGTAAACAGGATGATGGAGACCTTACTCGTGTTTATGAGTTTGGAATTCTGAGTCAGCATTCGCATTTCCTGTTTTCCTGTCATCCTTGGACACTATTTCCTCCTGAATTTTTTAAGCCAATTTCAATCATTCAAGCAGCAAAATGTTCACTCTCTTTCACAGGCCAAAATCACAATCTGCACACTCTCTATATTCAGACTTTATTGGGACAGGAAATGCTGCATAAGGAGGGATCCCACTGTCACCATAGACTTAAAAAGGAATTAATGTTGCTGTGTACAGAATAGACAAAAATAAAACAAGTAGGATTATAATAAGGACACTTTTTTTAAGCTCATCAGTAGAGTACACATGATCCTGCAGGAACTGAATATTTACTATCTGTATGTTTGCTATTTTAAATTTTCACAAGGACACTTGATGGGATAAAAATGGACAGACCCAAGACCATGAGCTGTAATGGTGCATGTACCTGTCACAATGTGTGAGACCACAGTCTTGCAATCAAACTAACACACCTCAGAAAATTTCCTTTTCCTCACCCCATAGTGTATTTTAAAATCTGCGAGAAGCAGGCACAGCTGTAAATTATGCAGACCTCACTACATTTATTTTGAGGTGACGGAGACAGAACGAGACACAGCAGTAAATCATCTTAAAGCAGACCGAGAGAATGCAGAGGATGCTGAGTAAAACATACAGCTGGAAAATCTTCAAGTGAAACATTAAGCAGCAAAAATTTTGTCAGGCAACTTTGAAGGACTTTGAAATAAAGTCAAAAAAAGAGACAAATGGATTTGTATGGAATGATTGACAGGAGCCCTCATTTGTATGAGACATAGAGAAGGACAGCACAGCAAAAAGAT
The DNA here is from genome assembly GCA_016785285.1 of Brachirus orientalis. Taxonomy (NCBI): domain Eukaryota; kingdom Metazoa; phylum Chordata; class Actinopteri; order Pleuronectiformes; family Soleidae; genus Brachirus; species Brachirus orientalis. The sequence goes on along the minus strand of JAFBJR010000113.1, from coordinate 4,472,952 downwards.
GCATTAAAGCCAGTCATCCCCATGCACGCACGCACAGAGACACACACACACACACACACAGTCATGTATGAGTACATACACAAACACAACACCTCTCTTCCACATACACACTCAAGGATCACACACTAATCCTTGATGACTGCTCCTCTAATTCTGCCACTTGTCATTCCACCAGTTCTCATGCAGACTTTCGAATAAGCAGACATGTCTCCTCAGTTCGAATGACCAAAATTAAAATTACTGAAGAACAATCTTGGGGCTTCTTAAATAGTCCCAAAGTGTAGTAAAAAAAAAAAAAGGCAACTGGACTTAGTTGAATTTCTTGAAGACGTTTCGCCTCTCATCCAAGAGGCTTCTTCACATTTACTTCTTCTACATTTACACCAGACAGGACATTCTTTCCAGGACAGTAATGTTCAGATTTTGGCCAGGGAGGACAGATGGTTTGAAAGAGGAGTGAAAGAAGCCATCTTTGCCAAACTGGAGAAACCAACTTTGAACAGGGGAGGTGGGCTGAGACACCAGCTATCAGCCACCTACAGTGCTGTTCTGGACTCCCTCCCCAGGAGGTTTCACACACATTCACACTCAAAGTCAAATACAGTTGTTGACTCAGGTGAAACTAAATCAGACAAAAGCCAATAACTAACGACTCAGGTGAAACTAAAACAGACAATAGCCAATATCTAACGACCCTTTGACGACCCAACGACTCATCTAACCTTTTAGTTAACAGCTCACAACCCCTTTCCTATCCAAACCACACCCCATGGACCAAGAACCTGACAGAGTTTATAAGTCCCAGACTCTCCACCAGTCAAACAGAACTGAAGAAGCCTCTTGGATGAGAGGCGAAACGTCTTCAAGAAATTCAACTAAGTCCAGTTGCCTTTTTTTTTTTTACTACACTTTGGATACCATGACCTGGATGACTGAGAATCTTCACAGACTTCTTAAATAGTCCCTTTACATCATTTTATGCAAAGTTTTGGACTTGGACTCTTACCATTACAGTACAACATGGCAATCATTTTATAAGAGAAAATATACTATGGTAATACAAGCTTATTTCAAATGGTATTTCCATCTTGGTTAAAACAAGGTAATAATGACATTATATTACAGTAATAACATAATGCGATATACAGCGATATTCAGGCCTTCACATGAAAATGTTTGTGAATCATCAGGTCTCTCACACATTCTCATTGTTATTATCAAACTATTATTTGGTAATTACTAGAAAAATTTGATGTATTACCATATTACTTATCCAATTACAAACCATTCTTTACCATACTGTTACCGTACTATAATATAAACTGTTTTTCAAAACCATTAGAAACCTACACCTCTCAGTATATTTTAACAATGAGGAAAACATTAAGGTAAAATAATTTGCCTTAATCTGTACAATGTGTGGTTTTAATGTAGTCCTGTTAACCAGTACTGCTGATCGAATGTTGACTCAGAGAAACAACTTCAGACTTTAAGTGCAATCTGTTATTTTGATGCCTGTGTTTCTCAAAAAACTACTTTATCTCCTTTTTTCTCTGACAGTTGTTTGGTTGTTTCCTGGCATGGGAGACCAGGAACGTGAGCATCCCCGCCCTCAATGACAGCAAATATATCGGGATGAGTGTGTACAACGTGGGCATCATGTGCATCATTGGTGCTGCTGTGTCCTTCCTGACCAGAGATCAGCCCAATGTGCAGTTCTGCATCGTAGCGCTGGTGATCATCTTTTGCAGCACTATCACTCTCTGTCTCGTCTTTGTTCCCAAGGTCAGTTTTTGTGAAAGAGGAGTGTGTGAGAGCTCAAACTTGAAAATATAACATAAAATAATACAGCAAAATTTTATCAACTCACACCACACTTTACTAAGCCCCAAACCCTAAAAATACACCTTCAACAGTTATGTGTTCACTTCACTGTGCAGCTGTGGCTAATACTTTAAAAAAAATATTTTAGCTTATCACCATGAGAACCAACCCGGATGCAGCTACCCAGAACAGGAGGTTAAAGTTCACCCAGAACCAGAAGAAGGAAGATTCCAAGACCTCCACCTCGGTCACCAGTGTCAACCAGGCTAACACTTCTCGGCTGGACGGGCTACAGACTGACAACCACCGCCTCCGTATGAGGATAACAGAGGTCAGAGAGGAAAAACAAACATGTTGTGCTTTTAGATCTTACAGGACAAAAGAGCAGTGTAGCATGGTGCAAATAAGAGATTTTTATTATAGTAATTAGAGCCTAGGTTCAGAAGAGGAGAAAGAAATAGCTACTCATTTAACTCTCTGGAACATAATAAAAATATAAAACAATGAATGAGCTGAAGCAGGATCATTCTTTCCATTAACTTTTCGTAGATGATGGTTAGTTCTAGTCACAGCCAAGAGACTTTATTGTCAAGTCTTTGTGGGTTTTTTGACTGAGCTGTTCACTCTTTCAAAAATGAATCTTTTATTTATACTGACATTAAATAACATTAAAAAAAAACCTTTGCACTCACAACAGCTTTCTATCAGCAAAGTCTGTGCATTACAGCAGAATTAACTATGGAGCCACATTTTGTCTAATGCCGTTGTAGCCTGCCTCAGCTAGGATTTCTGTGAAAATGCAACGTAGACTACACAACTTATAGCTGATACAGTTTGCAAAATAGCTTCATCAATTTTAGGTGCTTAATTAATTTAAATCAATATTTTTTTCCCCTTTAATAAAGTTGGACAAGGAGCTGGAGGAAGTGACCATGCAGCTGCAGGACACGCCAGAGAAAACTCCCTACATCAAACAGAACCATTACCCAGACGCAAATAACATCCTTAGCATACGCAACTTCACAGATGGCAAAGGTGAGAAACTGACTGCATGTTTTCATCAGTACTATAGATGGCCAAAAAAGTTTTATTATTCTTTCTGCTTGAACCTGTGACCCGACCTAAAGGAGACAATACTTATTTTTTTCCCTTTAAGAAACTAATGCTTGATTTGTTAGAGAACTGATGTAAAACACAGGAGCATGTTCTGATGCAAAAACAACTCAGTTATTTCATCCTAAAAACTCATGAAAATTCCAAGATATTAAATATAGATAATATTCATTCGTCTGTGGGGTTCAGCTCTGCTGCTGGTGGCAGCAGTAGGTAAAGGCCTTAATCAGGCTTTCAGTCCTGTCTCAATGCACTACAGTGTAATTCAATCTGATGCAATTCCTTATAATGTTGCCCAACTACACAAGATCGACTTTCACAATGTTTAAATTACATTGGCATTCTGAGTGGCCTAAGCAAAGGATTTTAATGCTGCACTCAGAGCAACAGCTTTAAGGACTAACTGGAAATTGTCTCGACTGCTGGACCTCCTGTCAGCTGCAGGTGAAGGGAGGGAGGACACAGGGTCACTCCATGTGACAGAAAGTCAAGCATCTCTTACAATTAGTCAAGAGATTAGGTACAGTCAGGCCCAGTCAAACCTGTGGACAGGGATGTGATTTTTGTGGGGGAACCTAATTATGACATCACTTTTTTAAAACTTTGTAAGGCTTTTCGTACGGGTTTAGCTCGCAGCTGTTGATGTGCCTGGTGTCATCATTCTTCACACTGCTTACAGGCACTGCTGAATGTGGCACAATGTCCATTTTCTATTAGAATAAATTAAAAATATTTACTTTCACTGGGCTTGCTGAGGTGGAACTGTCAGCCTGATGTACTCAGATTTACCTGTTTAGTACTGAGTCCTTATTCCCAGTAGAGGCTTTATCAATGCAGTTCTCCCTGTCAGCCTCCGACTCCCAGGCAGCTACATAAATCAGATTAAACTGCATCCACCAGATTAAACTAGATCCACAACTATCTCTATCTTTGCCCTTACTTCTGCTAAAAGAGTTTTTTTTTCCAGTGATTACAGTTTTACAACTTACCTGTTTGGGTTCATCATTTGACTTCCAGGATTTGTTAATGACATGAAAAACCTTTGAATGCCCATGTTTTAGACTTGCTAAAAGCTTACTGAGGTTGACGAAACATGAGGCAAGTGGCCTTGCCCATAGTGATTGGCACTGGCTCCTACCAATGTCTGTTGTACACAAAACTATCAGGACACCCACACACATGTGCTATTCTGCTTGGTTTTGCCTTTCAAGCTATTTAGCAATAGTGTAGAAGCAGGGACAGTTACTCAAGAGTGAACAGTAAACCACTTATAAAGCACACTGAGGGTTTTTAGTGAGGAGTCATGTTGCCTATGGCTCTGGTCCATCATCGGCCCATGTTTTTAGACACACCTAATCCCGAACAGAACACTAGAGATAAACAGTTTTCACTCTTTTCTACATATTTTTTTAATCCACAGTTGTATTTTTCTCTCAGTTTCTCAGTCACTGCTTTCTAATCTCTGCATTTGCCTCACACATACTTTAAGAAAAGGGAGAGGACACTTAAGCTAAATCATCATTGACAGAGATAAGCCTGTGGCAACATAAGCAGCAAATTATCAGGTGCGGAACTATAGAGATACATGTCACATCGGTCTTTCCCAGGTGTCACTTCAGCCTCCCAACTTCAGCCTGATTCATGCTTCAGCTGTAACTTATACTATGAAGCCGGGTTCCTCAAATTGAATCAGTGAATCATTACACCACAGCAGCAGCATTGCTTCGCATCAGGCACCATTTTACAGAAACAAGTTAATGGAGATGTACAGTGGCCACATCCAGCACGACTGATGCACATGCCAGCACAAAGTTGCTCTCAGGAGTGTCTTTGTAATGGACTCATCTGAGTTAGAGAAGGTAAAACAGTAAAACTGCCACTTTCGTTCTGTGGATTTGGAGCAAAGTATGTTGGATTTGTTTGAGAAGCCTCTCATCAGTGAAAGTTCATAGTTACGCAATGAGCTGATGTGAGTTAATGAGTGCACTCGCAGGCAAATGTGTCTAATGCTTCTGTTTGAGGGTGTTCTCTGCTTCCTTCTGTTACTCTTTTGTATCTGCCTCTCATCTTTTTCTACAGTTTGCACACACATGCACTCTCTCTCTCTCACACACACACACAAATGCACAGTTATCCCTTTGAGGACTCACATTAATTTCCATTCATTTAAACAGCTAACCAAAGCTGCATCCCTAACTTTAACCATAAACAGTTAATGCCTAATCATAACCTTAACCCTATCACAATTTAAATCTGAGCTCTAAACTGAACCAGTTCCTCAGAAATGAGTTTCTGCCTCATTAGGATCACGATTTGGTCTTCATGGGGACTATTGGCTTTGTAACAAATTCAAGTACACACACACACACGCTCCTATTTTAGTCCAAAACTGTCTTGCCTTTAAATGATATGAGGTTGTAAGTGACGTCTGTGTTGTGAGCACAGTGTTGAGATGTCAGTGCCAAGATTTTTTTTAAATTAGTAAATAATGAGTTACCATCTGTGTGATTTCTAACACTTCTATATTTATCCTTTAAAGAGCTGAATCCACAGTGCTGTGTTGAGTTTTATTAGTCACAAGGTTTTTTTCAGTGGCTTCAAAGATTTTACAAAAACATGTTGCCTTGATGAATGTCCACAGTTGGAATTACACAGTCACAGTTCCCATCAAGTGACCGAAAGGTTTTGTTTTAAATGCTCAGAGCTCAACAATATTAATGACAACTTATGGCTGTTGAGGTCTCTGTAGCTCAGTGTCACTTGAAATCTGCAGTAGGCAGAATCACTAGCAAAATAATTGTTTGTTTTTTTTTAAGTACACCTCTGCTCTGAGGTCCTCTCATTAGGGGAGTATGAACAGAAATACTGTACTGTTTCATGCATGGCAGATGAGCCAAGGCAATCAACCTCTGCATCTCTTAAAAGGCTCTGTCCAATGTGACACATTTTATCTGCATTTAGTGCCTGACTTCTTCATAGGCAGTTATTGTCTTTCCACTGAGGAGAACATTCAATAGGAGGTGTCTGAAATTCCCTGGGATTAGTCACAGAATGCTGGGACAGGAGTGATTTTTCTAAAACTGTAAACAGAGCCAGAGCAGGTGCAGAAGAGTCATTTCCTCTCCAATCATTTGATTTGCATTATGCTGAAGGTATTTCTGTGGAAATGTTGATTGTTAACACCATAACATCCCCCCTACTGTGCTGTTAAAGTTTCATTGTGTAGGATATTCTTGTTACATGTTTATCCTATGGTGGCCCTCAGATGTCATAAAACATAACAAGACCTCTTGAATGCCCAGTGTTTGGTTGGTCTTTTCTGTAAACTGAAACATGACATGGCAAATACCCTTAAAGAAGACCCTCTCCCTAATTTCAAAATTTAACAAGAAAAACTGACAAGAGATTTATCACAAACAACAGACATCTTGCTTTTTTGCTCAAGCTTCTCGCATGGGCCCACAGCACAGGATAAGCCCAGGCGTCACACCTGAGGCTGATAAATTGAAGAGAGAAGGAGAGCATTCAGACAAAGTGAGACAGCACATTAGGTGGTACCTGCAGACATCAATGTGACGCACATCTTGGAAATAAAATCACAGGTTGTTAACCCTCCTTTAAAGATAGGGCATATAACCCTTTTCCAAGCTTCAATCTGCTTATGCTTGACAGTCATCATCATCATCATCATCATCATCATCGCTGGCTCCTAACTGTAGCAATCAGAATTCATGAGAGAGCTGGTCTAAATGTATTGGGAGCTGTTAATAAGTGGCTGTTAAAAGAGAAGAATGCCATGTCAACACTGATTACACTCACTCTCACCGGGTAAGAAACAACACTCCACCTCTCTCTGGCCCTGGCCATTTTTCATAAATATGCACATATTCTCACAAGCACATGATGTGCAGCGGCCCTAGAGAATCACCATACAACGAGGACACAAGCACAATGAAGTACCTGAACAAAAAAAAAAGAAATCAAATGCAAAATGAAGAATTATAATCCAGTGCAAATGCACCACAGATTGAATCTGTGGATTTACAATAAAGGAGCTGCAGCTACAGTTAAGGCTGTGAAGCTGCCCGGGGCAAACAGCAGCACATCATGAAACATGTTAAATTTCAACATTCATGAAGCCTTTGAAGTGACAATAACAAGTTGCAGTTTCAGAACCATAATTCACAACTCAACTCATAACTCACCGCCAGAATATGCGATCGAGATCCGCAAACATTAAGAAAACATTCATATTCGCGCAAAAATAATGTACTCACAGGTCACATGAGGATAATCCGTTTGTTGATGGGACTTGCAGCGAAGCGGCCAATAACTGTACTGTTGTCCGGTTCTTTGGTCCTTTTGGAACTGCCTGTCAGGAACAGGAACAGGCCCAGGCTGCTTTTCGATCGCACCTTAATTTCACACTGAGCCTCCATGGATAGTTTGTGGGGAAACACCTGCGTTGTACTGGGCCAGCTTTTCTGATCCTTTCCTCCAGTTTGGACACCCAGCATGTGTGAAGCTCTTCTCTATGTGACCTAATGCTACATGCACAGCAGAAAGCCGCATCGATGGACAGCGAGTACTGCAGCCATTAGAGCTGCTAGTCCCAATCGTCGTCACATTACAAGCAGAAGGTACCTCTTCTGCCTCCGCCACCGCGAAAGTCGTCTCTGCGTTTTCCGTAACATCTTCCCCGGAAACTGTCCTCTGTCCCCGTGTCCTCCACATTTGGCTTCCCAATATCCTCCACAATATTAGCACTGACATTGCTGGGACGTGGAACACGTGAATCACCGGATATGTCACCAATTTTCCCCGTAACACAAGTAAAGCGGTTCATTATGACCAAGCTAGCTTTAGCATGCTCGTATACAAAACTCGGGCTAAAAGCCGCCGCGTGCAGATACGAACCAATCAAATGAGTCACATGAGGTCAACGTCAGTACGCACAACGTAAACACGACACTACATTTTTATTCATTTCCATATAACTCCGTCCTATGTAAACGTATTTTTATTTACTATATTCAGTATTTTGTTCGATAAAATATTTGGAGAAATTTAATTTCATTACTAAATTTCTGCGGTGGGGAGGCGGGGCTTAAGACCCTGCAAGCCCCGCCCTCCCACCGCCGATAAGCACTCAACCAGCAGGTGAAACTTGAGGTTTGTTTTTGGGACAGCTGATTTCAAACAGAAGGCAAAATTAATCATGTGATTTAATCTACTCTGTTGCATTTAATGTACAACCCTTTTATATTTATATCATTTATTGCCGTTATGATTGTGCAGGTAAATTGTTGAAATCAATAATAATAACTGGTAATCACCCCGCAAAGTTAAAGTAAACCTAGGAAGCTAGTTTGGGTGTAGCTGTTCATTTTTCAGGCTTAATTTCTTAATTCTTTGATTGTTAATTTTTTTAAGTTTCCTTGTGCAAGCCACCTAGCAATCATGAAACCAAATATTTTTAATTGACAATGATATAATGGGGGGGGGGTCTTATATGAGAAGCACCATTTTTGTATTAAAAGTAACTTAATAGAGGGCATGACTCGGGTACTAATAATTTAACAAACAAACAGGAAAAGTAACAGCAAAGTAACAGTGGGAAAACAGTAGAGTCAACATTATCCACACGCTAATAAACGCTCTGTGTGGGTAGAATCACAGCGCATCAACTTATCATACAACAAAAAAAAAATAACTTCCTGAAAATGTTACCAAATACATTAGAACTTGTAAACTATTTTAAACATTCCGAAAATGCAGAGGTACAAGGTTGTGATCAATACATAATATTATTTCTATTATTTAGGCAGTAGTCTCATTGCAAGGGAACAAAAAATGTTACCAAAGACATATTCTTGGTCTGAGGTATATACATAAATTCTTGTGTCTGAAGAGCTGAAGGTTTCAGTTTCAAAATTAAATGAGGACTAGTTTGCTCAAAAACAGACCGGCAAGCTCAGACGTCCAATTGGGGCATGGAGATATAAATCAGGTCAAAATGTGCCGAGAAATCTGGGACAACTAGAGAGAAGACTGTTGTAAAGAAAAAAGGTCATTGACCTCTCCAGGTACAATCTTGGAAAAAGTGATGTTTGGTCACTTAAATTCTTATTGTTTTTTTTTTAACCTCATCAACTGCAGCATCTCCTGCAACATAGGGAGCAATCATGTTAGGAATGATTTATTTTGTCCTCTTCACTTCTTCTCTTGTTCATGTTTTTCTTATGTTTTTCTTTTACTTTCCTCCTGAATTGGTTTCCGACGGGTGCTACTTCTATTTTCTTCCCCATGTGTCAAATATCATGCTGAATGTCTGATTAAATTGTGAAATTTGTCCCTTTTGGAAAAGTGTTTTTCTGTACATTTATTTTATTTTAACAGTTTCTGCGTCTCTCTTTTGCTGATCATTTTCTTGCTTTGCCACTGTTGCTTTACCCCTGCTGTATATTTAGGTTTTAATTAACTTACAGCAATTTGTAAGTGTGTTTTGAAAGGTGCAATATATGTAAGGCTTCGATTATTATAATTGAATTCCAATAATATGGGGTCACATATCATCCAGGTGTGAATAGTTGTTCTTAGCCCAATTCACACACAATCGGATCCCTGAGGACAGATGTTAATACCAGGTCTGAGCAGGACCAACATGTCCTAAAAGACATTCCTCAGGTGCTGCTCATGTGCAGCTTATCACGGCTGAGTCCACAACCTCTGTTGTCGGCTGTCACATTTGGCAGCCCACTTGACTCGGTCTATCATATCTAATGGCTCCTACATGTGTTTGCACTGCAGATGGAGAGAAGTCGATACTGAAGAACCACCTGGAGCAGAAGCCTCAGGCACAGTGGGGCTCCATGGATCCTTCCAGAATAAACAGAGGTCCCCTGGAGGATATCAACTCACCTGAACAGTGAGATCTCCCTTTTCCTCAGCACTTCTTCCCCCAGCCATGTCCCTCGCCTCCTCCCCTCCTCCCCTCCTCCCCTCAGTCTTGTCAGCTTTCTCATCAGACTACATGTCACATGTATTGCAACCACCAGCAGCTCTCAGGCGGTTGCTCTGGCAACAGGGCTCTGTGAAATCATGGACTCGCCCAGCACTTTTCTCTCCCACGCACATCAACATACAAGTAACCACATCAAATGTATGTGCGCTCTCCCGTACTCAGTACAGCATGCTAACACATTTACATGCACAATGTACACAGTTTTACGTGCAGCTGATTTATTTGTTGTTCCAAGTTGTAAAAGAAGATTGACTTGGACTCGGCAAACACTCGTGCAACAAATGCAGATCTACCTCCCTTATTATTCATAAGGCGGCAAAGCTGAGGGATGTTGACTTCATCAATGGGGGGGGGGACACTTCATGCATCACTGAGAGCTCCCACACTCTCCCATGCTCATTTACGCAGAACCAGGAGACAAATTCAAGATGTAGTGGGACAGATAGACAAAAAAGAGACGGCAGTCAAGGAGGATAAAATACTGAGCGGAGAGCAGTTAGTGAAAGAAGATGACTTAAGAGAGAAGGATGTTTATGGCGGAAAGAAAGACAGTTGAGGAGAAGGAGAGAAAGAAAGAGGGAGAGACTCAGAGGCTTATGTAACCAGTGATTTACAGCTTGCATTGAAAACAGCTCTGAAAATAGACAGGGAGGAGAGCAGAAGTAAAGGAACACTCCGAGCTATTCCCATGCTGCATGAATGTTTGATCACATGGAGGGAAGAGAGATTAAGAGGCAGCAAGAGAGAAAGTGACAAATATAAAGAAGTTAGAAATTGGGATGAGGAAAGGAAGGGTAGAGGGGGACAAATAGTACCATGCTGCCTGCACCCAGGTCCATGTAACTGTCAAGTCTGGCATCTGTTATTCAAAAATATAAGCAAGATCAGAATTAGAACAGGTTAGATTAACTGAGGAAGCCTGGGGAAAATTCCTCAGGCCAAGTCAGAGGAAAATGAATATTTCAAAGTTCACCTAATTAAGACATTTTTCTTCAGTCTGTCCCTGACTGAGCCTAAATTTCATTCCCCCCCTTTTAATTTTTTTACATAAATGGCACATGGTAGCATAAATTTATTGCACATGGTTGGCAGTGGCTCTGGCAAGGAAGGGTGTGAACTGTCACACCATGTGGAAGCATGAAACATTCTTTTTGTGAGATGATCCCAGAAGCTGGGAGGCACAGTGGATTAAGGACTTAGTAAAGAACAGTGAAGAAGGGAGGGGGAGGCTGAGGAATACAAGAAAACAATTGGTAGAATTGTTGAATTATACTTGCCTGTCTGCTTGTAATCATCCTTTCTGTGTGACGGCCCATTTAAGTTGTGAGAATCTGGGTTGTGGTAGAATCTTTACAGACCATTCCCCCGTGTTATCCTTGTATCGCCATCACTTCTTTGCTTTTGCAACATTGGTGTGTAATAGCTATGTGCTTTATTTTATCATCCACATGCAAAGTGTAGCTACAGTACACATGTCAAAGGATTATGTTCATGATTATGTGTAGGAGACGGGTGAGTTTGCTCATGTGTTCAACAGTGAAATACTGCAAATACTGCGGTATTAGACAAGACTATAATACACCTGGCGCACACCCCATTTTAAGACCGCCACACCCATAGTGCATTTCTTATTTTAAGAACATGAGTGACGACTGGGCCACGTCCCAGACATCCCAGTTCAACCAAGGTCATGTCTGTGTGGAGTTTGCAGGTTCTCCCTGTGTGCATGTGGACTCTCTCTGCCACTCAAGCTTCCTCCCACCAGACATGCAGACTAAATCTCCTTATGTTTGCCCTGTGATGGACTGGCGACCTGTCCAGGGTCTACCCCACCTTTTGCCCTATGTCAGCTGGGATTAGCTCCAGCCCCTGTGACCTTCATGTAGAGGAAAAAGTGGTAGAAAAAGGGTGGATGGAAAGATGGATGATGACAACTGCATTTGACATAATCTTTTTTTTCCTTTTAATTAATTCAATTCCTTTTATGATCCTTGTTTTAAATTTGAACCTTTAAAACATATCATGTGGACATTTGATTCTGCCATTAATATTCGAAATATTGGAGTAGTAAAGCAATGGTTGTTTACGCCTTACCTTTCATATCTGCAGCATACAACGTCGACTGTCCTTGCAACTTCCCATCCTGCACCATGCCTACTTACCTTCCATAGGAGGGATTGATGCCAGCTGCACCAGCCCCAGCGGCAGCCCTGGTTCCAGCCCACGCCACAGACACATGCCCCCCTCCTACCGGGTAATGGTCTCTGGCCTGTGAGCTTCACACACTCCTCCACCTGGCTGTTCACAGAGGAGACTAATACGGTTCTTTTTTTGTACAACGAATAGACTGATATCATCAGCATATGTGCGTATATTGTCTTGAAACAAAGGGGACGGGGGGAGAGGACAGGGAGGCGGGTGGGCTCAGTTTCACTCTTTGTACCGCTTCACCCCGGGCCTCTCTTGAAAACTGAAACCCTCAAACAGGAAGGGGTGGGAGGAGACAGAGTGGGCACTGGATGACGCTATCAAGTCACAGCAGTGCCCCCTTGTTCATCTGCTCCCCTTGCCTAGGCATATACACACATGCACAGTCAAACAAACACAAACATACACAAACACACACACATGCTTAAATACACTGACACCCCAACAGCAGAGCAGCAGTGGACCAACCCTGACCTGACGTGTAGCCTTATCTGCTTCAGAGGGGATCGTCTGTTTCTGTTCTTCATCTGTTGTATGTGCTCGCGGAAATTGTCTAACTTGAGTATTTCACTGCTTCAGTGACTGGATACCAGTGTGGAAAATGTGGAATTTATAAAACCCAACAAAGAAAATCATCCAAACGCACTTCCCCGTCCACTTCCTCACCTCGTGGAGACATGTAAATATCATCAATTCTGACTTTGATGTGCTGTAAGCTTTGTATATGGTGTGAATGGACAATTAAATGGGTTCTCAGTGTGGAGTTTGTTACGGAGGGAGGTTGTCATGACAACTTCAAATGAAAGCTTTTAACCATGGCACTCGTCAAATAATTAGACATGTATGTAATGAGGTACAAATGACTTTTTGTAACTGTCAATAGATTCTGGGCAGCAAAGTAAAATCAACAAAGCCTTTGAGTCACAGAACATTCATTGAAAGGCTCCAGTGGGCCAAACGTCCACTGTGGAGTAAGATGCACATGACTACTTTTTTTTTTTTTCCCATTTTGCTAAATTTGCACCACCAGTTTTCGTGAAAGATTTCACATCAGAATTTGTGGCGGTCCTCTCTATTACACATGTCACTTAATATGTCCTCAGAAAGCATGTTCAACTGAATATTGATGCTCTGCATTTGAACAGGTCTACAAGGCTGCGTGTAACAGAAAGCAGAGCTAAAGCACCACAAGAGTGTTCCCACAGTTGTATTTTATGTGTGTTAACATGCCAAGAAATGCACACATTCAGGTGTTCACTTAAACCCCGAGAGAGCACCTTATGAATTCAGCCTATTTTCACACAAGGCGTGATTGATGGGCCTGGTCATATTGAACCACACAGAGCGATGTGTACAGACTGATGACATGTCTTATCTGATCTGGGCCTCGCAGCCAACTGCGTTCATGTCCATGACCAAAGGGCACAAGACTAGAAATACAACTTGAGAGGTGATGTGGAAAGGACGCAGACCTGGTGGACCTGAATCTCCAAGAACACTGGGGAAAAAATAACCACGTTGGAGCTTCGTGTCCTGAGCCCCGTCCAGCTGTAGCGTTCAGTTCCCAAGATGGTGATGATACGGCTGCTGGTCACAGTGACAGAGCATAAAGCACGGGCACAGGGCTTTTTCCTCACAGATGATATCGAGCGTCAAGAAAAATCACTCCACACTTAGCAACAGTGAACATACCTCAGTTGCTATGGAAATGTAATTCAGCGCTGTTGAACTCGGCCCAAGAAGGCTCCTCTGAGCGAAACAGTCGTCGACACTATTGTCTTTTTTTTTTCCTGTAAACTTGTCCTCGTGCAGGAGAAACGCAAACAAGGACTCCGGACAAAAAAAAAAAAAAAGGACTTTTTATTGTGTGTGTGAGAGGGTTTGTTCTCAGCATATGTTTCACCATTGGTGTCTTGGTTTTTAGTTTTTAAGACGTTTGTTGAGCGCTGTGCCTGTTGTCTTATATTGTAGCCTGCAGGACCCACAATACATACAGGGGGTGGTAATGGCGTCAACCCAGCAAACAACAGCATTGGCCACACATGTGTAAATTGTATGTGTCATAGAGTTATTGAAATTTAATGCCTCAATGCATGGGACAGTGCGGGAGAAGTTGGCGAAGGCCCCACAGCAGCTGGGGTTTTCCTTCCCAAGTCTTTTGAGGACACAGAGTCGGAGTAGGAAACAAGCTGTCAGAGAGCCCCCTGCTGGCGGACACATGAGAGCTCCTCCCCTTAAGTCCCTGCCGAGCACAGGTCTCCGAGGGGTCACGACCTTTCCTGCACCTTTGCCAGCGAATCACAGCCACTTGACTCGAAGTGAGTGAGAGACATTGTCAAAGGGTTGGGTCTTTTTTTAGGGCGGAAGGAGACCCAACTGCACATTTTATATATTACATTATATGTGATTGTGTACAATTTGCTGATACCCTGATGATGGTGTCCATGTATGGAATATTTGGTATTTGGCTTTCTCAAGACGGCATGAAATAAAATGTATCATTTACAGAGTTCCCTCTGTTTTTGCAAGTGACATGACAACTCCACTCTGTTCTGTCCTTTCGCCCGCGATTGGTTTTTATGTTCGCTTCCTTACAAAACACTTTTTTTGATCAGCCTGCACATGTCAACATCGTTATATGCTACTGGTTTAGTCGATATTCCCTGAGGGCAATAAAGTGAAGGTAGTAGCAAATGATCTTAATGAGACTCCTCTGGCATTTACCAAATTACAAGGTTATATTTGATTAATCCATCTAAAATGCTAAATCCAGATCATCAGAAGGAGGTTCGGTTTTAGATGCATTTTTCAGTTTTTTTTTTTTTTTTTCCAGTCTTTTTACAACACGAATGAAAACCTGTTCTAATGCAACTGTGGTTGGTCAAGGGCTCATAATATCCTGTAATAAATAACATCATGCTGATGGTTTGCGTTTGCCACAGGTCTTCTTGTTTAACGATCAAAGTGACATACACACATATTGAATTATAGCTTTGTATGGGTCATCATCGGGGTTTCTCCGGAGAACACGAGACGTGCATGTCCAAAAATAGAACAACATGACGTATATTAAGTGGGAAAAACACACAGGTCCTGTTACTGTTTTGTTAGATGTGTGGTATCACATGGCGTTCAGTTAAGATTTTACAAAACCAACGTTTAATGCAACATGTTCATGAGGGGCAATAACTTGTTTTCTTATTAAAGAAAGAATAGAGAATTATATATATATATATATATATATATATATATATATGTAAAGATCTTTACGTACATTCTCATTTTTACATGTCACAAAAACGCCACAAGGGTACTTGGAAGTAATTTCTTTTTAATTTACAGTATCTGTAACTATGTTATGTACAGATGAGGTATAGATATAAAAAAGTTGTATAAAATAAGTATCACACTTTGAACACCTGAACATTTTTTGAGCCATTAGTTGTTATTGGGGGATTTGAATAACATTCTTCTTTTGTTTGTCTGAATGTTATGGACAGCCTTTACTTTTCACATCATCGTTAAATAAAGTGAGATTGAAAATAAGGCAATGTTTGTTTCATCTGGAAGGGGGGGTGGGGGAAAAAACAAAACGAACAAACAAAAAAAAGGTCCAGCGTTTGTTTACTCTGGAGGGAAGTGACCGAGGAGCCACAGGGACAACTCGTGGGAAAAATAAGGAGCCAAAAACTTTTAATGTGTGCCCAAAATCCTTTTTTTAATGGGTGTAGTGGTTGATCTACCCGTACGACATGGGCCACACTTCAACGTTATACTGCACATCACCAGCAGTCTCATAGCTTTAACACTAACACTCCACATAAATTGATTGATTGATTGATAGATTGATACTTTATTAATCCCAAGCTGGGAAATTGAAATATCACATCCATATACCACATAACATAAAATCAATTTGTCCACAATTATTACAAGTTGAACGTAATAATGGCACACGTCAGAATTATACATACAGCACATAAACATTTGACTGTGTATGTACCCTAAAATTTTGAACAGTCCGTCATCCAAATAGAGGCATAATGGATATGTGGCATCGCAGCGTAGGCCGCGCCGCCGGGCCTGCTTGGACCAGTAGGGAGGGAGGAAGGGAGGGAGGGCGACCGCCCTCGCCAAGGTCCCAAGCAAGAATGGCATGTGGCATGTGTCAGGGTTAGTTTTCAATTCTAATATACTGAAAAATGAATGAAATGAAAACAATCATAATATTTGTATAAAATGCTTCGGAAAACATCGACTACTGTATCTGATCTGGAGACATTTCAGATCAGCTGCTTCAGAGTTCACCGGTATCATTGGCTTATCAATGAATGCATGTCTATCACCGGACGTACTTTACGACAGGAGTAGCAAACAGCACTGCGGACGGACCCGGAAGCAAATCCTACGTTGTTACTTTAAAACGTGATGGATTTGAAAATGACACAGACCTGTCTCTGATAAATTAGCTCTAATTGACCTAATTCATTTCTTCTATTGTGTTAGAGCTCCTTCAGCTCTAACACAATAAAGATGAATTGACATTTTTAGTCAGAAATATGAATACTGATGGTTCCATCAGTATTCATATTTCTGCAACATAGTGAATTTGCATATTTTTGTTACGGTATTATTTATGTTGCCGACATGCACAACTGATAACCTTGTGATTGCTTTGACTGTTGGTCTTGGAACTCAGCAGGACACAATGTGGACTTGAGTTTTCAAATCCAGCATGACGATTCCTCCACTGCTGCTTATTTATTCTGAGATAACCACAGAGTGAGACGCTGAAATGTGCGCGCGTGCGTGCGCTTGTTTTTGGTACCTCTTTAGGACCTTTTCTGGTATAAAAACGGACCTTGTCAGCACCAGTAGTCCATCGTGGAGACCAAAACCTGGTTTCCGACTGAGGCAGAGAATAATTTCTGAGGAACTGGTTAAGTTTAGGGCTAAGATGTGAATAGTAGTTAGGTTAAGGTTAGAGATAACACTTTGTTTAGGTTGTCCACATGAACGGAAATGAATGCAGTGTCCTTAAAAGAACAGCTGTTCAAACCTGTGTGTGTGTGTGTGCGCATGTACCTGGTATTCCTTATGTTGTGGGGACCTAAATCTGTTTACACACACATGTTATGGGGGGTTGTCCTTCTTGTGGGGACAAAAACCAAGTCCCCATACCATAAATTACTACATTTTATGGTGAAGACAGGTTTTAAAGTTAGGCCGAGGTTAGGGTTAGGGCTCTAATAATTATGATTGAGGTTAGAGTAAGTCTCCAGGTAATTAATGTAAGTCAATGCAATGTTCTCTGAAGTCATGGAAACCGGTGTGTGCATGTGATTCACGCCCTTCTGTCTCGCTTCAGTGGGACTATGCTGTGTAAATGCAGGAGTTGAAGAGAGCATCTTTGTTTCTATAGCATCTCTCTTTTTTTTAGAGGTAATACAGGGCCGTGTTTGTGTTTAATAGCCGATGCAGAAGTGCACTTTGTGCAGCTGACCCATCTTTTTAAACTATAGAAAACCTCTCAGTACTGAGCAGGAAAATACAGTACAAAAACAATAACACACTAATGTCTGACAGACCTCCTTCACAAATCATACAAAGGTATCAATGCATGCGTCACTTTTTACAGAGGCTGAAATGTCACAATGTTAATGGTGTAAAAAAAAAAAGGAAGCTCTTAATTTCCATTAGAATCATGGGCTATTCATTAAGCAGACACTGACACAAAAGCGTAATGACGTATTCTCCTGTATTCCCTCACTCACATCCCTCTGCAGGGCTTCTCAAGTCTCAGTAACCTTTGTTCTTGTTTTATTACCTGTGCTACTGGTCACCAATTCCCCATTATATGTAGCATTCAAGTATTTTCTGACACGACCTCTTATCCCTCCTCAGTACCACGTTATGGTAATTCGGCCTCATCAAGATGAGCAGTCAAGGGCATACTGGAGCAGAGATCTGAGAAAAGAGCATACGCGTTTAAGCATTAGTATGCAAGTCAGAGCTGTGAGCTGAGAGAGAACCTCACACATACTGTATGTGTCGATGAGAATTCCCAGTAGGATTGTCATTCATTTTTAAATTGAAACATCGCCGATAATGATTCAATAATTATATTGGTATATTTGATGTAGATAATTCTTTGATGATGGTCATATTGTCTCAAAAACTCATTTAGCTGTTTTTTTTTCCTGGAGGAGAGCAGGTTTCCTGGTGGTCCGGGGTGGACTGATGCCTCCATACACACCAGGATATGTGATTAGAGAGAGAGTTATGGCCAGTAGTTACAATCGCCTGCAGATAAATTTATGGATGACATATAATGGTGGCACACTCAGCTGAGTCCACAGTAAATCTATGAATGGTCCTTGAGAATTCTGTTAAGGTTTTTAACTCAGTCCAGCTGAAATACCTTAATCTACAGCTGCACCGTTCGATAATTGGACATCCTTGCATTGATCTTTCCTAATCTATTGTAATCTTTCAAGCAGCCTCTATTAGGACAACTCCAGCATATTTACTACCAACATCTGTGCTTCCCAACACGAGGGTCAAAGGAGTTGTGACGTAACAAGCTTGTTAAACTTTTATGAACTGAAAAATGAAATACAAACACAGCAGCTGTATTTTCACTGGTTAATGGTTGAGTTAGTTACGGAAACTAAAAGGTAGGGAAATGTCTGAGGTAGTCTGAGGTTTGATACTAATTTAAAAAAAAAAAACCCATTAAATTACCTGGCCCTTTAAATTACTTTCACTATAAATTCAGAGACAAGAGACACTTTACTTATAGGCATAGAAAACATTTTAATAATTGTTAACAAGACAAATAACCACCTTACAAGCTGTACACATGATAAGAAAGAAAACAGAACTATTAAGATGATCTTGATTGGCTGATTTATGCATCCAGTTTACCTGGGCTTAAATATGTGCTCTGTACAGACAGCATCTTTTTCCGTGCATCCAGGACTGTTTATAATGTCCAATCATAATCACCACTCTCAGGTCACAATGTTTTCACCATCTTGCTATCATCAGTTCATCCATTTGCCTGTGTGCAGACAGACTGACGCATGTTTGCCATGGGTCTGTCCTGAGACTGACCCATGACTTAAGTGGCCATCACAGGAAGGGAACAGTTTGCCGGTGAGCATCTGTAGCCACTGTGCCACCCGCTCAGGCCTGTGGCCCCTCAGTTCAAGTGTTTATCTGCATGTGAGTGACATAATAGTGTCACTGTTGGTGGTGCTAAAGAGCTAGAATGTTGATGTTGAAGATTTTGACAGAGTGGTCAGCGCTGGCGCTGGCAAGCTGGACCCAGGAGCTCTCTTCCTTGGATTCACCCTCTACTTCAATTTGTCCATCTTTCTTGCTGGTCTCTCGACCTGCTCGGCCAGACTTGGGCCTCCAGCGGAGCCTCTTGACTGCCAACGTGTGGCTTTGACTGTGAAAGGATGTGATAAAGAGAAACAGCTGGACACTGTGTGTGATGACAATAAATGTTGGAATATTTACCCCATAACAATTATACCTCAGTATAGTTTCGCTGAAAGCAATACCCCAGTGTGTATTTATATTATTTAATTAAAGTCTGAGCCCTATCCTACAGACGTCACTTCCGCTCTGGGGGTCTGCGAGAATACAGGCATGAGTCCCTCACATATTCTTCAGACATTGTTGTGAGCAACACTGGAGCGAGACGATGCAAGAGATACATTACGCTCTGGTAAAAACTCTTCAGCGCTTGCTTCTGCTGTGCTTCACTCACCCTGACAGAGGAGACTGCTCTCCTCCAATGCAAACGTGAGCATGGCTATATGGCAATGGTATTAAGAGTTTCGCATAATTCTATATTGGAAATGAAAATGTATTGGATAATTTAAAAACTTTGTGCTGCCCAGACTTATCCATATTATATCACATTATTTTCTTAATACAATTATTGGATCCTGTACATAAGAGGATACATAAGAGAACAGCAACAGACTGACTCAAACAACTTTAATCAATCAACTTTAAAGTGGTTCTGAGCAGCACTGAAGCAAAATGATAACGATGTGAAGACACAGCAAAGAAACTCGTCTTTAGTTCACTTCCTGAGCTCCACAGACGATGAATAACACACTCATGTGGGACAGAAAACACAACAACGCACACCAGTACAAACACCCCCCCCCCCACCTACTGCCCAGTGTGAAAGAAAACATCACAGCCTTTCAGATCCAGCACTCACTAAAGCCACACTGTTGTCATTTACACGTGCTGCCACTGGCCATTGGAGGCCTTTCAGTGCTGCAGCTGACGAACTTCAGATGAACTTTCTGTGTGTGTGTGTGTGTGTGTCCACACGTGGGAAGGATACAAGATGTCTGTTTGTACACAGTAGCTCCAGTCGAGTCCTCCAAAAGCCTCCTGGCTTGGGCTCCACCGGTACAGCAGGATTCTACCACACTCCAGGCCGACAGCGAGCAGGTAGCTGTGAATACCACATACACACTCTTACTCATATGTTACAGTGGACCTACATATCAAGTGCTTTTCTTTCTATAGCATAAACCATGTAGCAATAACCTAAAACCAAAACTGAGATTTTTTATTTAATCCTAAATTCTAAATAAATTACACGTTAATAAACGGACTGATGGGTGGTGCAAAGTATAGAATTCATTATTTTGAGTAGCATTTTCTTTGTATTCGTAAATGTATGAGTTAATCCCCCGAGTGAGCCTGTTTAGTCATTAGTTATTGAATTTCCTCATCCATCCATCCTTTTTTGATTTTGTTTCAAAGCTTACCTATGTCTCGGTCCTTATTACTTCTTCTTTACGCCCAGGTTATTAGTTATTTGAGGCTTTCAGTGGCGTAAACTAATGTTCCAAGAAAATACAAATCTTCAAGACAGACCGGCACATGACAAGAACTATCCTGGTTTGTAAAGCAATGCTTATTCATAATTTGGACAAAATACACAGAAAATGAAATGTGTGCATTTGTGTGCGTATCTGTGTGTTTACCTGTTATCAGAGCTGAGCAGAGGGCAGACAGCTACAGCTGTAGCAGAATCACCAACATCCAAGATGGAAGAACATACTTTAATCTCAGCAGGAAGCACAGGTTCTCCAGTGTCTTCTAATTTGCACGGGCCCCACACAATTACCTGTATATATATATATATATACACAAAAATTAGGGATCAAAATAATGATCGATATCACCTTCAAAGCCCAATATGTAAACGACTGGGAATGACCTTCTTGTCTCGACTGCATGTCACAAAGTATTTGCTGTCAGCACTCCAGTCACATGACCAGATGATTCGGCTGTGTATGGCTGTGTCCTTCCCTGTGCGTGTGTGCAGAGAGAACTGCGGCTCTGTATAGAAACAAACGGACACAAGCAAAACCACAGATTACATGAAAGCATAAATTAAAACCCAAAAGTCTACAGTGGTGCTTCAGTGCTCTGACGCAACAAAGGCTCTCCCTCCCAAGCAACATCTAAACAAACCCAGCAAGACAGAGAATCTCATTCCAGACCACCATTTCAGTCAGTTTTGGTTTATGACCTGCTGCTGTTTATTTCCCAAGCCTAAGTCATTTTAGACCCCCAGATTGTTTTTACCTAGAGAAGTTGTTTGTTTGCTGCTGACAGCCGTCTGTCTACATGTCCACAGTAGTGCTGCTCTACGCTGGCAAACATACACACAGAGAAAATTATTCTCACTTTTGCTAATTTGCTGGAGACTTACTTAAAACCTTACTATTAACTACAACTCTTAAGTGAACTTAACTCAATTTTAAAAAAAGGGTTCACCTTAAAATTCTATGATTTACAAAGTAGTGCAGTAGTGACTAGTAGTGACCTTACAGTAAAAAGACTTGGGATCCTGACCCAGTCCAACCAAGGGCTTTTGTAAGTAGAGTATACATGTTCTCTCCATGTGGGCATGGGTTTTCTCCAGGTTTTCCTGCTTGGTAACTGAACATTCTAAACTGCCCGTAGGTGTGAATGTGAGATTAAATGTTTGTCTCCATGTGTTGGTCCTGAGATGGACTGGCGACCTGATCACAGTGTACCCTGTACCTAAGCTGGGATCAACTCCAACTGTCCCACGACCCTCATGTGGAGGATAAAGTGGTAGGCAATGAATGGATGTATATCTGTATGTAATGTGACTGTGCAAACTGATCTCGCTCCCCACAATGAGTAATACCCACACTAGAGGGACACACACGCATCCATAAAACCACAGTGTCATGACAAAAGTCCTGAGTTTATTCACAGTGCCATGTCATTCTCCCTCTGCAAAATGCACACACATATACGTACATGAGGGTGAGTTGTACCTTGTTCCATTAACATGCTATAAAATACATAGAGAAGATAAAAGAGCAGCACATGAGAGAGTCTAAACAGATAAGACAGAAAGCTGTACAGAAGGAAGAAAAAGGAGGGGTGAGAGGTAACAGTGTCTCCTAATGGAGTTGTCTGGAGCCTCGACCCACAAGAGAAAGATGGATGGAGGAAGATAGGGAGAGACAACACAGGGAGGAGACAGAAAAGAGGTGAGGATGCAAGGGGTCACTTTGCTCGATCGGCTCCGACTTTATTTAACCTTACTTAGTCTGGACTTTGAGACTGTGTTTGTCCTTTTCTGTCAAGCCAGCTTTATGACCAGATTGTCCAGTTAGTGATGAAAGCGGTGTTTGACCGGACCACAGTATATTTGGAATCCAGATATGAAAAAAGCTGATTTTTGGGACACTGTTATAGTCAGGTTTTAAGGACCAGTGTGAAAGAACAAGAGACATCTAATAGTGAGACTGCAGATTGTTACTCAAGTGGGTCAGGGAACTAGTTGGCCTTCACATACCAGAAAGCACGCTGTTTGTCTTTGTATAGTAAACATCAAAAAGTAGACATTATGACATGTATGGTTCATTAAGCAAAGACTGTAAGGAGAGAAATATGCCACCAATGCCATGTGACCAGATAGTGAGGGATGTTGACTTATAAAGTAAAAAACGTGCAACTTTTTTCAAATGACTGTATCAAACAAATATCAGTCTCAGTAGACACAAGGCTATGATATTGAAATCCCAAGTGTTATAGAGTCAGGTGGTGCAAGATAGTGGCCATAAAACAAGGTACTTGCCTTAAGTTCATACAAAAGGCTTATTCTAAAAAAACAAACATGTTTTATTTTAAAATCAATGACACATATGCTAGTGTATTCAGGTTCTTCCTTTAAGTAGAAGTGATGGTTATGATTTTAACAAGTCACCAGACAAAGTGGGTTGAGTGTCTCAGCAGCCACACACACACACACACACAAAGGGATCAGGTTATTTGTCTGAGTCAAGGTGATGAGACTCTCGCATACAAATATTCTCTCCAGGAACAAGAGGCCCTGAACGAGGTGAATGGAGAGGAAAAAATACACAGATTCTGTCTCAGCACAAGAGCTGGTCCGTTTTAATGTGACGACTAAGGAACAAGATACGTACTCCTAATTACAGCCAACCTAAGAGCCGAGTCAAGTCAAGTTCTGACAATACAATCTAATACATTTATAATGCGAGGAAAGGGGTCAGAAACTGCAGTTTGTACTTAATAATAAAGAAACTAGCTGAAATGGAAAGGGACAACAAAGATGCATGTAAAGAAGATTAAAATATCAAATGCAAAGAGTATGCTTAAGTACAAGAGCTGCCCTGTGCACATTGATGTTATTTCCACAAGAGTAATTAGGGTTCGGGTCCACAGATTTAATCCTCACTCCCCTAATTGATCAGACCGTGTGGATGCTGATGGTGGTGACCTTCCAGAAACAAATCTCTAACCATTTATGTCACCAACACTGAGTTGAGTCTGAGGCAGAGCCAAGGCCAAGCAAACAAACTAAATTAATGATACTGATAGCTCCAAGGAAGGCTTGAAGATCAATACTTATGAACCTCAAATCAAACCAAAGGCCACAACAAGCCAATACACAGGAGATTGTGCTTGTATTTCTTTAAACAAGGGTTACGCAACTCTAGAAATACAGTTCTGTTTTCTACATCCTGGCATGATACACAAACAAGCACAGAATTGATGAGCTATTACAACCCAATGCAACACTGCAATTTTATGGCAATAAATGAAATGTACAGGTAGGCATCTGTGGTATTCTGCATTATTACTATTATTACCCATCAGCAAGCTTCTGTCCTCATTTCAAAGTACAGCTAAATTTAATACCTAAACTCCTACCTGCAATCAAGACAGAAATTCATATTAGGCTCAGATTGCAGAGAATGATGAAATAAATGAACAAGCTTTCTCTTATTAGATATTTTTAGACTAGTTTCAGTCATGGCATCACTCTGTTGGCTCTTCACAGCATTAATTAGGGGAGTCCTCCCAGTCAGTCCAGCTTGATTTCATTTGGAACAAATCTGCTCAGTGTGTTAACCTTATTTTAATTAATTTGAATTTGGATAGCTGGTACGATCTGCCCATATGGTTTAATTATATTCCCTTTGTCTTAAAAGTCACTCACACATTTTTAATTAAAAATTATTTATTTACAAAGCACCATGAAAGACGATCTTCTCATCCAGAGCCAAAGAGGTGCCACAAAACAATTCCTGACCACTCAACTCACACATTTCATCAGGAAGGGACCCACATTAGCATCTGGTCCTTCCCTTTTTCTCACCTGGACTTTCAGGTGTGGGAACATTCCTTTTCCACAAAGACCAGGTGCGATCACGGGAAACGGCTAACAAGAGTCGTGCGTCAGGTGAGAAGGCCATCTGGGTGACGGTGAGAGTGTGACAGGGCAGCGTCTGTAGCTGACGCCATGTAGCTGTACTCCACAGCAACACTGCTGCATGCTCTGCTTTGGATGCCTGGAAAGACAAGTTCATATAAAACTGCACAATACAGCTTATTTAAATATTTTCTTTTATATAAACCTCTGCCTTCTTCATCTCTCTCTCTCCTACTTTATCTCTCTCTGTTACATCAGGTTTGCTTGCTAGCAATGTGTTGGGAAAAAAAAAAGAACAGACATCAAAGTCGGTTGAGGGATGAGCGCAGCTTTTATAGGGAATAAAGGGGAACATGACTTTGAGATAAGGCAAGAATAAAGAAAAATCAGTGAAAAGGAAGACGAACAAGAGGAGAAGAAAAGAAGAAATGTAGCACGAGATGGCAAGTGAAGTAGAAAGCAGTCGAGAGAGTGTGAATGTTTATTTCATTCAGTAGGTTCCCATGTACACCAAGACAAGCAACTACATTGTTAATGTCCCAGTATACAAACAGGAGCAGAGAACTGAATCATCAAATGAAGTGCATCTGCCTCTGCTACATTAAGTGGTGATATGCCCACATTTCAGCTTTGTTAGTATTAGGTGGATTCTGGTTTCCCTATTACGTAACAGATCAAAGGAATGTTAGCTGGCTGCTAGATGATACCATGTTGAGCATCAATCCCAGTCTTCCTACCATCTATGAACTTTAAATTATTCAGGTCTTTGAGCTGAGAGCAGGTCACAGCCCGGGGGCAGGAACTGTGGAGCATGTGCAGAGTGTGCACCAAAGCCAGATTGGGTCCAACTGAATGTGTACGTAAAATATTTATTCAACTTCTGATTGCATTATTTGGGTCCAACTTTGAAAAAATTCAAATTAGTAACATTTCAGTCTTTTAAAAGTAATTTGGCAAACTGACACAATTTTTTTATTATTATTTTTAACATCATATAAAGGTACTGTATGTCTGTCTGCACAACTAAAATCAGGATGATGTAGGCGCTCAATATCTAAGTGACAATACAGTTTAACCATGTTATGTGTGTGTGTGTGTGTGTTTCAGTACATGTGTGTATGTCTTGATGCTTTATTCTTCTCTGATCTAACACCTTTGCTCTGTGGTGTCATGTAACCTGAACTACGACATAGTCTCTGGCCTCAGTCTTATCATACTGACCTTGCATGCGGACGCCACCACCGTTCTGGCGCTGTCAGATGTGAGACAGAACATCTCAAAGCCGTGGCCGTACCTGGAGGAGACAAGAGGATTCAAATCACACGAAGATGAATCATTAACCGAGTTTACTGCACGAGGCAGGACATACATGACCATAAGTGCAGGTGTAAAGTGGACAACAACATGCATCGACCGATCTTACAGTTAATTAAGTACTGAATCTTTTTATTCCAAACTGTCAGCACAGCGCAATTCAAGGCACAAGCTATCAGTGTGTGCTGACAGGTAAATAAGCACTGTGTGAAATGAAAATGTTGATCTGCTGGTGCTTCTCCCGTTGTCAGAGATTAACAATATCGGTGCCATGACTAATCACTCACAGCACAATTACCGTAAGCTTGTTAGTGTTACTGTTACCTGTCTGCTTTAAGATGCCAACAAAATGAAACTGCATGCTACAACTCAGTAGAGAGAAAAATATCCCGACCACAAAGCTTTCAAACTGCATCAATTTGGCCTCAACTGGGAGAATATTATCTATGCCCTTCAAATAATTCAGGCAATTACTCATTTTAATGTTTCTATTATGCACTAAATGATTCAAGGGGGGGTAAAGCCAAACAGAGATAGAAAAAGGCTTTTCAAACACACAATGCCCACACATCAAACAAACAACAACGTCATACGTCATGTTTATGGTGGACAGACTGGTAAATGGATTTAACATTGGCCACCAAAGGAGGCTATATATTCAGCCTAGAGAAAAGGCTCATGGGATAGCAGGAAGCTGAATACAGTTTATCATTTTTAGAACCAATAAACCCTTTGGCAAAACTAAATAAACACAATTCATAATGTGAAATGTTTTCTCATTAAGGGAACACGGAAATTCTGGTGTCTGCATAGAAGGAAATATATTAAAAAGGAACAGGTTGTGGAAAATATGAGTTTTAATTGTCCCAGGACATTGAAGACTGTTTTCACAAGAAAATTACTGACAGGAAAAAGATGCTTTGATTTGTTGTTTGGAGAGAAATAATAAAGTGCTCACAGTTTCTGAACCTCAGGCCAGAGGGTATTCTGAAGAAGATGATCCTCTGGTGGAGGCTCTGCGCACACACACACGTTAATTACAAAATTCTTACATAACTGCAATTTTTGAAGAATATTGAGAATTTGAAATACAACCAATTTCCAATTTACTTAATGAAGATTGCACTTAAGTGGATATTATAATGTCCCTCTTTATTTCCCAGTATTGTTAGTGACATAATGTTTGCAAGTTAAAGGGATTTGTTCCATAAATGGAGACTGAATGAGATAAAAGCTACATGGTAGACTGAAAACAAGACTATACGCCTGAGGATAATGTTCTCTCACATTCACGTGCAGCTTCATTTAGCATTTGGTCTTCATGAATTCTCAGCTCTGCTGCTTTCCCCACAAAATACAGCTATTCTGAAACAACTGCTGCTTCATCTCTTTTTTCTTCACAGCCTCTGGCTTTAAGAGGGATCAAATTTATCCGAGTACCAATGTTTCCCACATAACAATTACTGCACAGGCCTGCACTACCTTTGCATAGCATGTAATTGAAAACTACTCTCAGTGTGTTGGCTTATTGGTCATCGGCTTGTCAGTTTCCATGATTATTAATCTGTGTCACTGACCGTGAGACCAATCAAACAAATTGCATTGTTAACAACAGTCTCCGCACTTGGTTGCTCTCGATGAAGCCCAGGGTCATTGATACTTAAACTCTGCAATCACAAAAGCCTGTTTTCTAATTAGCAATTAGATTAAGGAGTGGCTTCAATCTTGCTGAAGACAGCCCTTCACAGCCTCTCAACCTGGGGTTTTAAAGCACACTGTTATGTTGTCCTCATCCAACTCTCATCCATTTCCCCATCTGCCTCTTTAGTTTTCCTATGTTTCTTTTATTCTTCTCTGATTCAATGCACAATCCTTTTCTTAACATATTACAGATACTTTATGTCAAATATTTTGTTTAGAGAGTCATTTTGAAATAACAACATGCAATTTCCTACTTTTTTATTGCTTTTGCTCACATCACTGCTTCCATCAACTCCTCTTCATTTGCATCACCCACCACAACTCTTACATGTGTGGTGAGACAGCAGAGCAAAAGGAATATGACTCTCTAATTTTGTCTCCAAATTTATATTTCAGTAGGGGTTCAACTGAATACGAGTTTACTTGGATGGCTCTGAGAACCTGTCATCTTAAGTGGGTGGAAGTAAGATTCCTGGTATTGATCAGATATACTGCTGAACTGCTCCTCCTCTTCATTGGTTTCTGGAACAAGGTCACCTATGAATTAAAATAATACTTTTAGTTATCTTATTATTTTAGTATATTCCAATAATACATTTCACAGAAAGAGTGAAAATAATGAAACAGTAACAGTTGCCAAAAATTGTGAACAAAACATGCCAACATAATTTTACCTTGAAATACAGCCTTGTTGGACAGACCTAAAGCAGGTGTGCTGGCACCTTCTGGAAGGTTGGCAGAGTCCTGGTATTAAGCAGAAAAAAGAAACAGCAACACGCACACACACACAAATAACCAAACAGGGTTTTAAAGTGAATAGTCCACTCAGCACATTTTACAGTTAAACAACATAGTGAAAAAGAAACACGACTAAGGAAGTTTTGTCGGATTTGATTATGGGTCAGAGGCAAAGGTGTGGCAATAAAGGTCATGGAAAAAAATGTTGAATTGTAATTGTTATTTCATTTATTGTGGCACTTACACTGGATGTCAGCAACGTCTCCCTTGACATCCCAGAAATATTAGCAAAGTTCTCCACAAAATTGCGAGGGGCTTGAAACACTCTGAGGACCTTCTCATCTCCTCCAGAAACAAACTGAAACCTCCCAACCATGGCAAGACACTGCATGTCATATCCATGAATCTGAGGTCGTGAGATTTCATGCCAGGTTACCTGTATGGGTATAAAGACACAGAAAGGTTTAATAAAGATCCCAAGCAGCTGTGCTTACTTACCAGAGGAAGTGCCAGCATTTCAATAGATCCTCTAATGTTGTGGCCTTAAATCCAGGCATTTGAAAACAAGCCAAATATGAAATGGATTCTTCTGTTCAAATAAAGGATTTCTAGATTAAGATGCCAAGTGTTCTCACAAGGGAAGATGAAGGGTTCCACTCCAGAGACTGGAGTTATTTTGGCACTGCCATGAGATGGCACTGACCCAAAGTAGCATCTTGAGTAACAGAATGAAGCCTGGAACCTTAATTATGTTTTTGCACAAACTGAATGTTTTACTCTGCCTCTAACAATTTCACCTGGATAAATGTGACGTCTGAAGCTACAAATATCCTGCAGCAATATCCTGCTACTGAGGGTGGTCAGTAAGTCCTAGTATGTCAAGTCTGGAGTCTTTCCCTTAAAAAATATTTGATGACTTCTGAAATTCAATCAAGAACAGAGACAAAATATATTTCAGCAGCTGCAGGTAGAATATACAGAACCCAAAACCTGCCAGTTCTCAAAGACAGGAGTATACAATAACCACTGCTTGAAGATGATAAGAATAAAAGGTCAAATAATGTGAGTAATGGACAAGCCTTCCAAAACTCCCAGTGCTAACACATTGTTGTTATTCGTTTTTCAAAAGACAGATATCTAGATCTGGAAATTTTAACGTATATACATAAAATAAAAAATGATGGCTTTCTTCCCCATCAACATGTCATAGGTAGGATTCAGATTCTTCTTTACCAATTTGACATCTTGTTTCCTCCATGGAGTGAAGAGTCTGGTGGTCTGGTCTGAGCCCACACTGATGATGAATTCACCCTCAGGGTCCCAGCTGAGGTCCTGCACTGCACTGAAATGACCTGATATAACAACCCCAGGCCTCCACTCTCCCTGGACACAGACCATTGTAAGAGTCAGTTTACAATGTTCAACCAGAGAATTACTATCTAAACCTCCCTCAATGACCACAACAGAAACAGAGTCTTGCTTGCACTTTATGGGAGTGGTTGATTGCATTTGGTGTATGGTTGTCTGCAAAGTCAAACTTAATTAGTTATCAATACTTTCAGATTTAGCTGTCACAGTTAAATTTACTTCTGAGACTGCACAGTTGTGAGCACTTCTCTCTCTCTCTCTCTCTCTAAACTTGTGTGTGACTTCAAACCTAAATTCTCTTTCAGGAACAATCAACAAAGACACATGGTTAGCCAGTTAAATTGAGTGGCATGGCGGACAAGAGACTCCGTGTGAAGTCATCCACTTACACCGACTCTTATTTCTAGTACTCTCGTCAGTCTACAGCTTTTGGGTAAACTCAGACAATTCATTTACAACAAAGTTGTAAGCATACATATAATTTTTGACCAAATAAACTATTTAATTACTGGAATCATATGAAATTAGAGATTCAGGTATAACTAAGGCCACGATTCTCACCTCTTTCTCTTGGTCCTTAGACCAGAGGTGTAGAGCACCGTGAAAAGCATGAGCCAGAATCATGGAACCATCTGGACTCATCTGGCAGCCGTAGAAACCCAGAGTGTTGCCACCGACCTCCCCCACACGCACCTGGTGTGAATGAAAAAAATGTTGTGAGGTCAAAATGTTAACTCATGTGCTTTTTCAACACATAGTATCTGACATCAGGTGGGTTAATAATGTTTGCTTTGTGAGGCAGAGTTACTGGCTTGCTGCAGAGAAAGATGAAAGCAACCTGAAAATAAATGTGCATCGACTGCCACACATAAAGCAAAGGCAACAGAGCAGAAGAAGTTATTTTTTAAATGCAGCTATTTCTGAGAGATGAAAGTAGCACCTGTCATCATGCTATGTCAAACACATTATATAGCCCATCTGCTCTGTCACCTGGGTTTTATATAAAGGCTGCAGACTCTGATTCATAGAAAAGAAGCAAGAGGGAGAAAAAGTGAAAAAGTAAGGGTGTCATATCCGTTCTCAAGCCTCTAACTAACCAACAGCTTCTGTGATGGTTTGAAAGAAGCAGATGAAAAAAAAAACGCAAATTATGACAAGTCAGATGAGAAATTATGCGAAATGGGACTTATTAGAGATGAGATGATTGTGTTTTTTTCATACAAAATACATTTGTATAAGACAAAATAAAATATTTGCAACACATATCACATTAAACAAATTATAATTAACAATTGCAAAGCTGGACTTGGGTGAGAGCCTGTGACCCCTACAACATGTTCATAGGACAGATTGTATAGACAGTATAAAACCTACATGCTGTCTGAAAAAGTCAATAAAAAAACAAATAAGTTCAAGTTTTAAAGTGAAAGTGAAATATTGAAACTTGTTAAAGTGAAGAAGTACATTTAATTTAGCATTTAAACAGATACATAAAAATACACTCAATTTAAGCCAGTCTCGGGGTCATTCTACCTGCACATGAGAACTAGAACTAACAATTCAAGGTATTCAACCATAAATAGACAAAAGCTATCATCTCAAAATGTCAATTTACAGTATTTATCCTTTCACTAAAATGATATTAATAGAACAGGAATTACATTTAAATACAGGACATTAGATACTCTTAATATCATATTCTATAAGTTATGTAACTTGGGATTATGATGGAAAATAAATCAAAATAATGTGTGCATTCAGAAAAAGTATAGGAAAAAAGATTAATACACAGGAATTCTTGCTTAAGCCACAGAGCGCTTTATGATGAATGAGCTGTCAGCTTGAGCCGTGCCTTGTTTATACAAGAAAGAAAAAAAAGTGATTCATACTCATAAAAATATGATGAAGAGAGCATGAGAGTAATTCTCTACCCCACGTTTAGAGACATTCATAGTCACAGATTTCAGTTAGAGTCACGTCAGAAATTCTTACCTTCATCTAATTTCTTCTGCGAGTTCATAACAAATAAAGGAGGACTTTTTACATGAGAACTTTAAAGGACATTTTGTGAACTTTTCAACCTCTCACTACCATGAGGAAATAAAACAATTAAAATGTCCAGGTCTTAAAGTCCTGCAGGTAAACTGGGCCAAGGGGGAGATCTATTCAAATCAATTCCAGCAGATTAGCCCAAGAGAGTGCTACACAGCTCCTACAGCACCACTGTGGTCTTTATCCAGATATGGCCACATTATATCTCCTCCATCTTTAATTAGCTTGTTTTTTAAATGATATCAAGGAAATATGAGAAGCCCTAAATTCCTACTTTAACGATTAAAATCTGAAGAGATGTGGAGCTTAGGCTTAATCACGAAGCGAGAGCAAGTTTAGCTGCAGTAGAGTCAAACAAGTGAGTCTGTAAGTCAAACAAACACACATGACACAAACATGCGGGCATCCACTACATGTTAAACAAACAAGTTGAAAGGCTACACATAAACAAATAAACCAAAGGAGACACACACAAATTTGTTTTGTCTATCTGCTGTAAAGTGGTGTCCATAGTCATACAGACGCATTGTAGAGGTCATCAATGACCTTCAAAATAATGCCTGTCTGCAGGCTGAAACACTGTGGAACTAATGACAGTGATAAAGACATGCCTTCACTGTGAATGGCATCATCAGGCAACACATGCACAGAGAGAGAGAGAGAGAGAGAGAGTCAGGTACAAACATTAATGGAGAAATTGAGAGAAAACGAGATGCAACATTAAGCAGATTGATTTTAAAATTCTGCATACAAGAGCGGCCGTAAATCATGCAAAAACTCACAGAGGCACAGAGCCGTCATTTGTCTTGTTTACGACACAAGGAACAATATGGATGCAAAGCATGCCTTATCACTGGCCGGTTGGGGTATGGGGGAGGAATAGAACAAGGACAGTGAGGTAGAAAAATCATATATCATTCTTGGAGGAAGACAAAATGGGTGAGGAGCGCTAGAGGAGCTGAGGCAGACCAGGAGAACCTGTACATGAAGGTTGTCAAATGAAAATCTTCTGGCTTAAATACTGTGGATCTAATTGTGACTGAATTTCTGCATGACAAAGAGAGGGAAAAGATTGGTAATACCAGAATCAAAATTGATCAGAAATGAGGGTAACAGCTGGAATATTTTTTCATCATTAAGTTTTACCAGAGTTACTAGTTATGCTGGATGCCCTTCCTGATTCAACCTTCCCATTTTCTTTATCCAATTTTGGGACCAGCAATAGGAGTGCACTGGATGTGCCCCAAAGTTCAAAAACGTGCAGAGGTTTATTGGACACTCGAAGTTGACTGTAGGTGTGAATGTGAGAGTAAATGTTTGTCTGTCTCTATACGTTTGCACTATGATGGACTAGCAACCAGTCCACCTTTCATCCTGTGTCAGCTG
The DNA here is from genome assembly GCA_016785285.1 of Brachirus orientalis. Taxonomy (NCBI): domain Eukaryota; kingdom Metazoa; phylum Chordata; class Actinopteri; order Pleuronectiformes; family Soleidae; genus Brachirus; species Brachirus orientalis. Next base: position 4,439,455 of record JAFBJR010000113.1, on the reverse strand, counting down.
GGATTGGCTCCATCTCATACACAAAGCACAGTCCCAACCGATATTCTGTTATCTTTCTGTTCTTTGCATAACAGATCGCTTGATAGGCTTTAAACTTGGCAGGTGATTTACTAAGGGCACCAGTGTCTATAGCATCAGCTGTGACATTGTATGGATCAGTTGGCAGCCCATGGCCAAGAGAAAAGAAATTGGGCTGGTATTTGAATTGTAACATCCCCAGTTCAAATCCTAGGAAAGGCCAAGAAACACCCAGCTTGTGTGTTCACTACTGTTGTGTAATGGGTTAAATGCAGAGGTCAAATTCTCTTATCACTTATTTGTGTATGTGTAAAAATAACTAATTCTTATAAGAAATGCAAGACATATCAGTAAGAAAAACAGGTACTGCACTAGTGGTACTAGTTTTTTTAATGCCTTTTCATGTTCTTTTGTTTGCGTACCTTTTTTAAACTAAGTGTATGTACATAACACTGTGCATATAATATTCAATCTGAAATTATCTCCATATCTTCACTCTGTTAATATTTCAGCCCAACAAGTACTCAAATATTCAACACACCCATGCCATTTCATATTTATATGTTGTATTCAAAAATTCAGATTTTTTTTGGATTGAGTGTTTTCTCCTCCTTCTTCTGTTACTTGAAGAGAGTACACAAGCCAAGGTCTGGAAATAGGTTATCTCTCAAACGCAAACACACTCACACAAACTGACAGTCCCTCCAGGCATTGTGGTGGCTTCCTGTGGTCAGTCTAGATGTTAATTACCAGTGTGTCTCGTTAGTAAGATGTACTTTACGCAGCGGTGGGCCCTGGCCACCCCATTGCTAACACCACTCTCTATTAAATCTCACCAATTACTCTAATCAGTATGAAGAAGTGGAGCACTTCTTTGTAAAAATCAGCTAATTAAGACACACATGGCTGGTCATTTAGTGCCTCAGAATCTGCTCTGCCAAAAACTTCCAACATCCCAGAGAAAAGCCTTCGTGAAGCCTGTTTGTGTTCCAGAAAACACTCAAAAAGGGACCAAAGGGCTTTAATTCAGTCTAAGGATGTGGACAAAATGCAAATTGGGTTTATTCACTGGCATTTTGTTATTTCTTGCTATGTTTGAGTGTGTGGGTGTGTGTTAGTGTGCGAGACTTCATAGGTTAAGCTTCCTTTGTAGACAGAGAACCTGGCAGTTCAAAGGGTTTGGCTCTCATTTGAAAATAAGAAAAAATAGGTCAAAAGGAACAGGAATGGGGAAAATAAAATGAAGACAAGAGTCATATATTATGCACTTTCACGTTCAACAAAAAGGTTAATCCAGGTTTTCTGGGGGATGGGGGGGTGGCTACCAAGCTGTGGAGAAAGACCGACCATACTCACTTACTCATCTTCTACTGCTTTATCCTGCACATAAGGGTCACAGGGGGCGCTGGTGCCTAATCCCAGTTGACATAGGGCGAGAGGCAGGGTACACCCTGGACAGGTCGCCAGTCCATCACAGGGCCATACATAGACAAACAACCATCCACTCTTACATTCAAACCTACAGGCAATTTAGAGCATTCAATTGGCCTAATCCCTAATGTGCATGTTTTTGGACTATGAGAGATAACTGGAGAACCCGGAGAAAACCCACATACACGGGGAGAACGTGCAAACTCCATGGAGAAATGCCCTAGTTCCGACCGGGTCACGAGTGCCAACCACTACACCAACCGTATGGCCCGACCCGCCATTCTGGACTAACCCAAACATCTACTACTGTTTTTCTGCTTTGTTTAACTATAACAAGAACATATGACATTAGCACTAGCTTCAGGTCCTAATTATCTTCCTTCTGTCAGAAAGGAGAACTAAGACTTACACGGTTGGTCCTGTCTGCGGGCTTTCTCGCTCGTCACAGTGGATAACAATGATGAGATCAAAGGTACTAAAATGTATCTGATCAAGTGTGAAATCTTTTTCATCACCTTACAGCGTGATCACAGTCAAGGTGCCTGCGATGGCGAGGTGAAAACCATTTCTGTTCACAAGGATCAAGGTGTGTAGCCTGAGCATCTTTGCGACGTATTTTAAGATGTTGTGTGAATGAGCATGCCTTCGTCAGCAGTTTGTGTCTGATATTTTTGCATCTTAGCCCGTGAGTAAGTGTTTTTAATATTCTGTCAGGAACAAGGAAATATCAAGTACTCCTGAGAAACATGAAAATTTGACAGTCATATCTAAGAATAAAGTGCAGTGTAGATGTTTTTTTTCTTTTCCATCCACACGTATGTTAAATTTAGCCCCATTCTGGCACAATATCAGCTGGTGGGAGGTGAGAAAGGATTCAAGGGCAGAGTGTAAGAGACGTGACAGAAGAAGAGGAAAAAAGGAAGCAGAACAAAACATTATTGAATGCAGGAAAAACAGACGAAGAGGAAAAAATGATAAGCAAAAAGGCAGCACAGAGGCTAAGACATGTCTTCCTCATGCCTCTCACTTCTCTGTCAGATATGTTGGGAAATGGGCTATAAAAGAGGAGGTTCAGTGTGAGTAAATGATAGAAGGGAAGATGGGGGAGGACAACCTCAGTTTGCCTAAAGTCATGGTAGTGCACCAGGCTCAGCACCTCTTCATCACTGTCCATCACTTCTATTCCTGACACCTCAGTGTCAGGGAGAGAGGAAACCGACACATGAGCACTGACAGCAGGAAGGAGGATACTGGAGGAGTGTTCGAGCTTTCGATCAAGTCAAGGGCTACTGAAATGGAAGTTAGCAGAAAGAGTGGGAAAGTGATGTGTGTTGGACTGGGAGATTGTGTGTATCTCTTGGGAAAGTGACCGATACATGATTATTAAAGCCCATTTGTATTCCAGTCAAACTGACCTGCTCCACCCAGACTCCAGATCCCTCCTCGGGAGCCCAGAGGATCATTGTCTTATCCATGGAAGCAGAGAGCAAACTGAGAGGCTGCTGCAACTTGTCACCTACAGGGGGAGACAATGAGACACAAGAATCTATACAGGAACTGTATTTTCACTCAGTATTAATGATCAACAGCCAACAGTTAATTATTGTGCCAGAGCTTTTTAGCATTTCTGAATTGTTATCTGAAACAAAGTCTACTCACAACTCCTGTAAAAGGCTACATAAATTAAGTCTGGGTTATACACCACTGTGATATTCATTAATTACATTGTCTTAGGACAAGTATACAATAGGTAAAAGTATACAGTATTTCACAATAAAATATTATATAGTATTAGGGAGAAAAGGTGATTAACTGGAACCCATATGCAGGGTTCAATTTCAATTTGCCCATGGAACTCTTGTATTCAGTGTTCAATGGATTATTATAGTGCACAGTAATTGTGATCATGATTGTGACTAATGGGTCACATGCATATTGAATATACAATTTTTATTTATAATACCTACTCCAGAGCACTTAATTACTTTTTTTTTTTTTGACAAAGACTGATGAATAAGAGGGAGGGGATTAAAGTAATTCAGTATTTATCTTTATATTTACATACTGTTTTAACCATATAACATATATATAATCTGCTGAAAAGACAACAATAATTATCAATAAGCAAGACAAAAGGATTTTGTTTGTTCTTGACAACTGGCATCTGTAATGTTGAATTACTCTGTTTATAGTTTGTAACCATAATTTAAAGTAATTTAAATAACTGCATTCACCCTCTGTGCTCCGTAGTTGCTCAGCTTTATTCACTGGAGGGATCTAAACATAATTATGTGTGATGTACACAAAAGCTGGGATGGGTGTGAAGTGACCTTGATGTAATAAGCTTTTAAAAGGACAACAGTTTACGGAGAATATTTAGCACATCTAGCGGCCAACTCATTAAGCCACTAACTATTCACACCATTTATTTTTCCTTTTTCTCTAAGAGACTGTCCCCATCAAGTGCTGTATTTTCCCAGTAATACACTATAAAACAAAGGGAGAAAAATAGGTTTTTCAATGTGTGATACTTCCAAAGGCTATAGAAACAAGCAAGTGATTGAAAAGTTTTGCGGGAATAGTGTGTGATTTGAAAATAAATGGTTGTTTTCAAGAAATGCTACATTAACAAGTGTGGCCAAGCTGAAATGTTAGATTGTCCCTTCCATGCACTTATGTACCATTGTAGAAAGGAGGGTGCCAGTGGATTCCATAGACCCAGTTCTCATGACCAGCCAGGACTGTCTCAAGAGACACAGCAAACACTGAGGAAATATCTGCAGCAAGAAGAAACATGACAGCTGTTGTGAGGATGTCAGTGTATACAACGTAAAAATAATTTATTCTTTGATGAGGTCTTTTACTATTGTGTGTCATTAAACCATTGAAAAACCTGTCTCTTCATATGGTTAATTAATAAAGTTTCAATAGTCAATGGTGTGGCTCGCTCACCTCTCTCCTTCACTTCAAAAACGTCCTCTTTCATTTTAATAGTGTGATCGACCTGTGTGTGGGTGTCTGTCCCAGACTTGGCACACAGCCTCCACACTCTGATGAGACAGTCTTGTGAACAGCTGGCTAATAAAAGCTCCCCACCTGAATGAGAGAGAGAGAGAGAGACTGTCTGGAAAACATAAGGAGTATCAAACATTTCCTGTCAACCCTCAAAACAGATCAATACTGATTTAACCAAACTTCTGTTTTTTCCCTCTACTGTGGTGAATGTTTGCCATTATTCAACATGCCTTTATTTTTCATGGCATAAATAGAACTGATGATGTCCCTACAGAATACACGTGAAGTTTAATGCTCCATTCATTTAAAAGTGGTACATTAAAACTGCATTCATATGTTTGACCACTTAGAGCCAAACAACAAACAAATAATAAAAATGAAGTCATTCCTAAACAGGATTAAATAAAAATGTACAGTAGGTCAAAATGTACATAGAGTATGTTACATTTATGTCATCTGTTTTCACCTACAGTTGCATGAATGTTGGGAGAGGGTAAGCATAGCATAACTGACGTAAGGTGTTGACTGAGTCTCCCTCTTGCCTGGAACTCATAAAAAACTACTTGCACTAGTGATTCAGTGTTTTTTAACACAACCCTATTTTGTAAAAACAGGGTTAAAAAGGTTCATGCATTTCTCCAATTTATGACACAACATGTCAGCATTTTGTGCTTCTTCAAAGTCTTTTTCAGTGTAAACTGGGTCTCATGTAAGTTACTAGTCATCTCATAGAACCCTCAGTTTGTAAGATGACCAGCTGATTCTTAGGTGGCACTGATTAAAATAAAAACATGATTCTGAAAGTAAGCAAATCAAAATAGACTGAAGGAAATGAAAGCAACATCATTCTGTGAATTCCAATATTTCACAGCTGTGATAAACTGTACCTCTATCCCTGCAATTTGCCATCTGCTGTGTTATAGAAGAACAAAAAGATTTATTTAGCTACTATCAGAGAAGCAGGTGTGTATTGTCATCCCTATGATGATGAGTCCTACAAATGCACTGTGACTGTGTGTGCCCCTTTGCTGGCTGAAATCTTGGCCGGATCGGAGTAGGTCATAGACTGTAAGTAGGAAGGTAACACTGGTGGAGATTGTTGCTTAAGGAGATGGCATAGCTTTTACACAGATGGAAGAGTGCAATAATGATTTACCCTTGAAAGTGAGGACACACAATTAGTTGAGACTGGATTGGATCTGTACATTGCTGTGGCATCACAACACTGCAAAAAGTACACTGGTAAGAGAAACTGGTCTGAAACTGAGCACATAGACTTGGATTCCTATGTATGTTTCACTGATCTAAAAAAAGAAGTGCACTTCTGCATACACGTTTCACTTGATGAAAGCAAAGCTTGTTTCCCCAGCCAAAGTGGTTGAAGATGGAAAAGCTTCCTATCATACAGTGTGCACAGTCAATTATGTATAACTTGTCTCAGTCAAAACGCAATAACTGAATTATTTTGCTTAGCAGGCTTGCTTTAGATCACCAGATAAGAAACATGCAGGTAACCACAATTAATCTCCTCATATACAATATTACAATTCTATGCACAGATTAAAATTGGACAGCATTCTAAGCAAAATGTTTTTACTTATTTATGGATACATCCGACTTCCTCTTCAAATGTAACCCTGCTCACTTAGTAATTTTTACTGTCTCCACCAACATTTACAATGATTCTGGGCTCAAATGTCAACCGATAGAGACACAGCTCCTGAAACACTAACATTATTATCAGTATCATATTATATCATTAAGGGCTCACCTATAGATGCCAATGCCACTCCACGAACCCAGTCCTCATGCCCTTGTAGTGACAAAGCTTTCTGGAGCTGTTGTGTAGCATTTAAAATATGTCAAATATTGCATTTAACTTTAAAATTCAAATAAGAGAGTTGACAAAATAAATAAATAAATAAATCATCAACACATTTCTGTTGCATGAGTACTGATCTGAGCTTACCTGTCCATTGGTCTGAATATACAAATGCACCCGAGAGTCATCACCCCCACAGGCCAGTATGGGAACTATAAGCAACGGGGTTAATGTTTCATAGTCATGTAAAGCAAGTACAATTATAACGACATACAACAGATAGAAATAACTACTGACTATGTACTGACTATGTAGGTAATCATCAATAGAAACATCTATGGAAAAGAAAGATCAAAAAGACATATGAACAGATGTTGATGCAAAAAAAAAACAGATGCAAAATGACATGAGACAGGATGGCATTCAGCTACAGCCATAACTGGAAGACATGAGACAAAAAGTGTGTATGTTTGACTGTGTGTGGCACACAGCATAAAGGATTTCTATGTAGGAACAGCTTAGGCTTACCTCTGCTGCCTGGCAACAGTGCCAGAGAGACATCCATCATGAAACCACTGTCAAATGATGTGATATGGAGGCACTCAGCTAAGGAGCACAAATGTACATACTATTGAACTTTCCATTCACTAGGAATGCAATTACACAATTTATAATTAATCAATTAAAAATAAAACATATATAGAGAGACAGAGACACAAGCTCAGATAAGTGACTTATCGCCTCGGGGGTTAATAAGGTTGAAAGAAATATCACACAAAGGGAAGCTGTTACAGTTGACAGCTTGGGAAAAAAAAGAAGAATTGGAAAACAATCTGGAACAGCTCTAATATTGCACTCCATTATGACATAATAAATCCATGCAATATTGCAATTAAGTTTAACACAACCAATGTAAATCTTTAAATTTCAATTACATGGGAAACAAAAGTTTTGCCAGGAGAAATTATACAGCAACACAGCATGTGCATCAAATTATTTTGACTTCTATGCATGAAAGATGATGCGTTCCCATTAAATGACCATAGTATACTGTAGGTTCATATAAAATGTGGAAATATAAACACAATGTTTTAGTTGGATGCAAACTACACAGCTCCACAGCACTGCAGAAATGGGACAAGTAATCATGTTGTTACTAGATGTTGCCATTCCTACTAGCAGCCACTGGGAGGCAGACAGTCACTCTGTGAGTGAAGGGTGAATATTTCTTAAACTTCTCAACTGTGCATAAGGAGTCTAACATCCTAAAATAGAAAATACATGTCACACACCATTTTTGTTCCCACTGCAGAGCCACAGTCTGACTGTGGAGTCAGATGCTGAAGAGGCCACCAGTATTTCTGAGCCCTCCACATAGATGGCATCCACAGCATTAATCGGACCAGTGTGGCCTTTACACACCACCGCCTGGCTGAACTGCAGACAGCAGATACCATTTTAGAGCATTCAGTATGTCAGTAAAGAATAGGAGGAAACTGGGATCAGAAACACAACAGCTGGCCACTTACCTTCTCATTCTGAACCTCCCAGAGGATGAGCTGATTGTCTGAGCCTCCAGAGACAATATGAGTTTCAAGAGCTGTGACAAAAAACAATTAGTTAAGATAATGTACATTTGTGTGCTTAAGTCATATGTCACATGGCTACGACTATGATGTTGTTACCATCCAACACAGTAGACTAGGGCTGCAATAAATAATAAATAAAAGTATCACTAATTTATTAAATGGCAGCAAGAGGTCCCAGGTTTATGACCTGGTCGGAACAAGGGCCTTTCTGCATGGAGTTTGCATGTTCTCCCCATGTGTGCGTGGGTTTTCACCAGGTACTCCGGCTTCCTCCCACATTCCAAAAACATGCAGATTTGGGGACTAGGCTAAATGGATACTCTAAATTGCCTGTAGGCGTGAATGTGAGAGTAAATGGTTGTCTGTCTCAATGTGGCTCTGTGATGGACTGGCGACCTGTCCAGAATTTAGCCCGCCTCTCGCCCTATGTCAGCTGAAGTTAGGCACCAGCGCCCCCGCGACCCTCAGTGGAGGATAAAGCGGTAGAAAATGAGAAAGTGAGTGATTATTAAATGAATTGTCAACTTATTTCATAATCGATTAATCTGTTCAAATTAGTTTTATTAGTGAATAAAAATGTACAGTAGTGAAAAGTGTTTCTTTGCTTCATATTAAGAACTCATTAAGACTGAATAATGTTGGTTTGTAGACAAAGTAAGACATCATCATTTTAAAGTCTGAAGAACACATGGACAATACAATTAATCGAGAAAATAATGGATCATTCTTTCATTAGCTGAAAAGGTTGCCAGTTACTGTTCATGTAAATGTTATTTACTATTAATATTGTTATTATTGCCATAGTATACTATACTATGCATATATGCGACATTAAAAAAATCTGACATGGGCAACTCAGTCCTGCAGTCTGAATGTAGTGTTTGGTTCTTCCACAATGAAGGCAAGTCAGCGACTTTGTTTCTTTCTTGCTCTGTTTTTATTCCAGTAACTCAAACTGTAGATCCACAGATCAAATGTTTATCCTTATATTCATTTGCACTTCGATAACTTTCATGTGTGCAACGATTTGACTATTATGCCTGACATTTCAGAACTTTTCCTCATATTTTTTACTATGATGTCAACATGTATAGTCCTTGTTAAAATAAGATTTGTACTTTTATTTAAGTTTTTAAGTATTTATTATTATTCTTTTCATGTTCACCGCAAATATGATCACACAAATGAACATGCTTCAGGGCACTATTTCTGGCGATTATGACAAGCCTTTTTAACATTTAATCGCCAAGTTTGAGGATCTGGAATTACCATTATAGATATGTGACATCATTTTGACAGCAGGTTCAGATGTCTACAATTCAGCTTTTACTAGTCAGAATGACGTCACTTTTACTATTCATGTGTATGGGGTTTGTCATCGTCATCATATCTCAATTGTAGTTTTACCATTATGACTTATCACAACTCAAGTTTGATAGCCCTACAACTTCATTGTGATTAGCTTAAATGTAGATATCTTCAATTGAGGACAATGGAAGATATCTTGCACTTGAATTATATTGACAAACCCAATACACATGAATGGCCTTAGTGATGTAATTTTGACTCGCAAAAACTGAATTGCAGATATCTGTAACCTTAGTTTTAATAGTAAGAATGACGTTGCAGATCGGTATCTTATAGTCCTGACATGTGTAAAGATGAGGTGTGCAGTTGTTTGACATATCAGTTTGCTCTCTGTTCATACCCACCACAATCTTCTCTGTGAACCCACTGGACTGCATTAACTCTGCTAGTGTGTCCATTCAGCACAACAACGACTCTTCTCTCCTAAAAAAACATTATTATCAAATTAACCGACATACTACGTGTTTGCTTATGATATTGGGATTGCTTTAATGTCGTTAACGCCTTAACATTCATAGAAAACCCTTGACAGGCGTTCGTTACTACCTGTGGGTCGTACAGAGCCACGGAGTTACACGTCCCAAAAGCAATGAGTCCTCCACGACTCCAAGAAACCACGTTTGGGGTCCTGTTAGCACAGCAAGCAACATGGCATGTTTCTATCGCCGGTGCCGCCATCTCGAAAACCAAGGCTGTGGTGTTACTTTAAAAATCGCTGTAGTTAAACCAACACACGCTGTCTTTGTTCCGCATCCATTGATCTACAGTGTTTAAAAAAAACAGTAATGGTACAATATTATATTTAAAAAAACGCATTTAATAAAGTTATCATACAAAACATTCTGTATTATTTTTTAAATCACGTTTTAAAACATACACGACACAATTCGTATTTTTAACTTTTATGGTAATGCTGTATATCGTCCACTAGGTGGCGAAAAACGATCACAAAATCCAGAAAGCACTACTATAAGTAATCACATGGCTTTTTTAAATTGATGATTGACCCATTTCATGCTTATTAATCTTTACTAACCCCACATTTGAACTTATATAAGGACATGATTGTGCGGCAGAATTAATGATACTGTAAAAAGCACTCTGCAAAGCTTGTAGTGTCACATAAATTGCGATTTAATGTTTTTGAATACACCTTGTGAAGAAACGTAAAAGGGGTAATAATGGGGTGATGGTTTGTTAGTTTGCATATTGACTATATTCTTTTCTACAGGTAGTCAAAGGTCAAACCAGAACATGGCTGTGGTACTAGACATTTCCGCAGGATGGTTACAACATACATGAAGCCGCCCTGATGAATTATGAAGAGAAATGTTTTATTTACTGACATGTAGATGATTTCTTCTTGTTGAGAATAAGCAACCATGCTTCTTTGAATATGCTGACAACATACTGTATTTCATGAACTTACAGCACTGTGAAAAGCTTTACATCTGTTTTACACCAGTCTCGTTGCAACTAAAGAAACCTAGATTAAATATACTGCAGACATTATAAACCACATAATAGATGCATATCTGAAATTGCTCCAACAACAACAAAGATGCAGCACACACAGACACACACACACACACACACACGTCTGTGCTTCTATCAGAGTGAGGACCCTCATAGACATAATACATTTCCTAGCCCCTTACACTTACCATAACCATCACAACTAGATGCCTTACCCTAACCCTAACCTAAACCCAATTCTAACACTAATCCTAAAACCCAGTCCTAACCCTAAAAATGCAATTTTATGGGGTGAAAAAAGTGAGGACCAGCCAAAATGTCCTCACTTTGTCAAAATGTCCTCACTTTGTAGGAATTATACGAATTTTGGTCCTCACTCTGCAGCAAGTACAAGAACACACACACACACACACACACAGTTATATAGAATTGTGTTATCACCTTTCCAAGTGTTGATTGATGGTGACTGGTCACAGCTGAGACAAAATAGCCTTGCTTGTTTAAAAAAAAAAGCCTCCGGGCCTTTTGGATTTCAAAGACAGAGGCAACAGTTTGTCACAAGGAGTTTCCAAGCACCTACTTGACATGATGGAGGGGGCATCTGTAAGCCCGTGATATAAAATGACAGTGTAAATAGGGATAATGCCAAAGTGGTAGTAATGTGGAAGGTAATTTTTGGCTTGCCTTCGGTTATGTTGGCTTGTTGTATATGTGCATGGCAAAGATTTAACAGATGTGCTGTCAGACAGCGTTCATCTTGCTGTTGCTGGCCCTGCTCACTCAGACTGTCAGTGAGACAGAATTTGGGAGCACTTGGCAAGGCAGTTCGACCTCTCTGTGGAGCGTACACATGCATCTCTGGCTCTCATCTCACTGGAGGCAGCTAGGCGATGGCTGGAATGCAGCCAAGCAGCCGAGTCTGTGAAAAAAATCACAATTATCTTTGTACTTCTTTAATGATGCATTCATCATGTTCTTGTGGTGAAATGGCTGCTCCTGCTTATATAATGAAGAATTAATTTCATCTAATGTAGTAGGTCATTGCAGTGGGGGGAGGGGGGGGCATTCAGGAAGGATCCTGTCATTTTTTTCTCTGGACAAAAGCAAATACAGCTGCGCCTTTGTGTGAGATGTTCTGAGAACACGTCTTTGCACCAGGGTGATTAATGCCATCGCTTTTTCACATTCCTTAAAAGCATTAGGTAAACCTTTTTCATATCCCAGGGATCATCATGGGAAATCACCTAGATTCAGCCAACTAATTTATGTAATCTACACCACAGCATGTTTGCTGATATGGGAAATGTAAGAGGATATTTTTTAATATAATTTTTTACAGCTAATTTTTGTCATAACAGACATTCTGTGTCTTTATGTAACATAATGCTTACTACTCATCATGTCTGAAAAGCTCTGAAGCTTTGCGGGAGGATGGTAATAGTAAGTGCGCTATAAAGAATGTCACACTTAATTGCACAGTAAAGAAATTAATAAGGGTTTGGGGATGATAGAGACGTTTTGTTTTGAAATATTTTTTTTCGGGTGTTTACTGTGCCTTATGCTTTCACACTGTGATACAGACAGGTGTTGTGACTAGAATTACAGTATATTATTGAACATTTGTGTTCTCAGGTGAAAACCATCTTTTTAACTAAGCTATGTTCAAACATGGAATTGTATTGGCAAAGGCTGATGTTGCAAAACTGGAAGTTCCTCGAATAAAATAACATAAACAGCACAATTAAAAAGCTGAAACCTTTGCAGAAGGTTTTTAATTTCCTGACACATGCGCATTCAGACTTGAGGTTGAGATGAGATCACATACTGTAAGCTCTTAAGTGAGAAAGCAATTGTTCATATTTATTGTCAGCATGTCTGTTCACATTGCTGTGAGTTTACATATGCTGTTTTATCACACTGCAGAAAGCATCCTTTTAAAAGGAGGTGGCCTTCAGACAATTTGTGCTAGGTAGAAAATGAATGATAATGAGTCAATGCGAGGTGTTTTTCATTATGTAATAACACGTGGCTGGTCTGGGTGCCTAGCTGCTGCCTAATTGTGTTTATGTGGAATTAAATTATCCTAATCCCTGCGGATGCCTATTTAGCAGAAAGACAGGCAGATGACCTGCTCCTTATTAGCACTGCCACTTTATTTTTCAATTCCATCATATTAAACTGTTTAATTCTATTCCATTTCTATGTTTGTTATGAATATTACTTGCATTTGAAGCAGCGTAATTTTTGCTGACAAGAGCCCATATGGTTATAAACATCTGTAAACCAGTCAGGATTAAATTCATCTGACATTATAAACATTTCTCGAAGTTTTAAACTGTTGAATCACTCGGGCTCGGCGAGTAAAAACAGTGTGCAGCAAGCTAAACATTCAGCCAGGCCATTTCACCTCAGTTTGACCTCCTCTCCTTCACAGAGGCCTCTCCAGTCACTGCATCACACTAAGAGGCTGAGTTCAGCTGCAGGTCTCTGTCAAGGCCACAGGAACTGTACATTTAAGTATTCAGAGTGATAATTCTTGAAACAAGTACATCTGAACAGCAGGCATAAGGGTAAGGTTCCCCTGGAGGCTCATGTGAAAGTGTGGAAATCCATACGGAACATTAAAATACAAGAATACAAAGCTGAACCTTGTATTAAATGCGTAAAAAGCAGGGCCACAATCACGTAACCTCACTGTGTGAGAAGCAGCCATTTTCATAGAGGCATAAAATCATTTCTCAAACTGCAAATCTTCTACCTTTTTAAAATGCAAGGTGAGACAAGTCCTTTAAAATTCCACCACTATCTGTCTTTTGAATCCCAAATTTCCTATCTGCCTATTCAACAGGGGAATATAACTGAGTGCACTCATTTTACATCTTACAGTGTGCAAAATCACTCTCACTTTAGCCTCAGCAGTTCCTGTCCCAGGAGTGGCACAGCCAAAGGGAGTGATCCAGAAAGAGAGGACAAGTCAGCACTTCTAAAGCATGGAGAGAGACAGTAGCAGCTGTTCGCAACACAATCACACCGTGCATAAGCATCTTTTATTTAATGAATAATACCCATGGACTGTGGGGATGAGTATACACAACAGGGACTTCCTGCTTGTAAGGGTTTTCAGGCAGGCCGACAAAATGCAACGTGCCTAAAAGAGATTAGAGGCAGAGAAGCAAATATTGAATATCCCAGAACAAATGAGGTGCTGTTACGCAAAAACAAGTCTGGTATACAGCTGGGAGTGAGGCGTTGACAAGCTCAGTGAGAAAATGGCCACTATCGTGTTTGTTTGAGCCCGTGACTCGGAAGCCATTTGTCTGAATGATAACCAAACTATTTCCCCTGAAAAAGTTAGCGAAGGGATCATATTTCTAATCTAACTGTGCCGCTTCCATTATCTCCTGTGATCAGAAACATTTGAGCTGACAACGGTTGAAGCAGCACAGTGTGAGCGTCCCAAGTGGAGCTTGTTATCACCTCATCACTTGGAAAAGAGCCTCGGAACAGATTAACAAAAAGGGCAAAACCAAAGGAAAAAAAAACACAGATATTATCTTGTTACTAGTACAGCCATTCATCAAAGTGGAACAAAACCCTGTCCACTCATGTAGCAGCCAAACTTGTTTGCATGCCTTCATAAGGATGCAATGTGTGTGTGTGACAGAGAAACCCTATATAAACAGGGCGGGTTAAATTAAAGAATAGCTTTGTGGTTTTGAATAAATAGTGGCCTCGCCTGAGAGCGGCAGGCGCTCTGAACACACACACACATTCACGCACATGCACACATTACCATTGTCTCGAGTGCTGACACAGAGGGAGAGACCTAAGCAGTCACATAGTTGATGATAAAGCTGGACGCCCTCAGTAACACAGCGCTCACGAGCCATATCAGCTCTCAGCCATCTGCTGTGTCGGTAATATGAAGTGTTACATCCAGTGGCTACACTTGTAAAGTCGGAAATAGCAACTGCAGCCACTCGAGGACACAAAGACATTGGCAGTAGTTTGGACAGGCTCAGACCCAGACAGCTATGAAATATATAGACTCACGTTATGGATTAAAGTCACTGGGTCACAAAATAAGAAATGGGCACAATGCAAAACTTTTAGTTCCTCATTTCTGAGTGAGTTAAAGAACAAAGCCAAATACAGAAGTGAACCAGAAACTGGAGGAGAATGCTGAGCATGGTGGATGCTGGATCTTCTCATCCACGCCAGAAATAACATCCATGTGAATCATCGTGTCCTCCACACCAGTTGGCTCAAAATGAAATGTCATCCAGGCATTCCTCTGAGGAATATCACAATCTCAAGCAAAAATAAACCAATTTGAAGAATCTTCAACATCAAAAGGTTGAGACTGTTATAAACTCAAAGTAATGTGTTGATGTTTTGTTTTATCCCCGTTGTAAATTAGTGGGGATGTATGGGTATGTTAAACTCAGCTTTGGATCTCGGGTAAACTGAAGCATTTCAGACGGTTAGAGCATGAAAAGGTCAAATGAGTATCCCCCATTTAGTGCAGTTTCCCATGTGGCATTTGCTGTATTTGGAGAGGATGATAAGAAGTTCTCATACTCCTATTTACTGTATGATGTGAATTTTTTTTGTCTTGGGTATCAAACCAGAACTGCGCTGTGAGGAAAGCATAACTCTCTCTCGGGGGGAACCAGATGCTCAGTCCTCTGAAATCTGCACGGAAGGATGCGTGATGAATTTTTTAAATCTAAAAACTCACATACATGAAATCCCTTGAAATTTACATGAATGGATGATGTATTTTTTTTAATGCTTTAAGATGCACCACATCACTGATGTTGTTGATGTATCTCATCCCCCCATCCATTGCTCTCTGTCCCATCATTGCATTAATTCTATAGACAGGGTATTAACTGTGATGTCATATAAAGTGCAACTCTTAAAGTTAGTATGAAATCCCAATAATGGAGAAACACACTCACAAAATCAGGCAAATAAAAGAGAAGAACAAACAGAAACTGCCACATACACACCAGATGTAGTGTCTTATATCTGGTGGTTATTTCTACTATATATAGTAGTACAGAGAAGCAGCAGCCTGCAGTGAAATCTCATTGTGTGTGTGTGTATCTGGTTTACACGGTCACATTATGGGGATTTGTCTTCCCTATGGGGATAAAAATCAAGTCCCCATAATATAAATTGCTACATTTTAAGGTGAAGAAGACATGTTTTAAAGTTAGGCTGAGGTTAGGGTTAGGTTAGGGTCAGAGTTAGGACACTAGTAATTATGGTTAAGGTTAGATTAAGTCTCCAGGAAATGAATGTAAGTCAATGGAAACCAGTGTGTGTATGAGTGTTTGTGCCCTTGTATTTGGGGGTTTGCATGCCACGGACCAAAAAAAAAAATCACACACATTTTGGTTGATTCTCACATCTTTAAAGGGAATTTTTGGCCTAGTTTAAGCGTTTAAGCGGTTTAGAATTAGGTTTAGGTTAGGGTAAATGATGGACATGCTGCAGGTAAGTCTTTCAATGAGATGGTTATGTTTAGGATGAGAGAGGGGGGAGGTGAGGGGGAGGAAGGGGTTAGGATGGTGGGTTTTTGGTAAGGAAGAATTTGAGAGAGGTTAGGTTTGGGCATAGGAAGGGGTAAAGGTTAGGGTTAGGATGGAGGAGGGGAGGGTGAATAGAACTAAGGGTGGGTGGGTTTAGAAAGGTTAAGGGGAGTCAGGTTAAGTTAAGGCAGGGAGAAAGGTGGAGGATAAGGTTAGGAGAAGGGGGTGGGAGGGGGATAAACAAATGAAAAACCACTAGGATTCCGGTTAGAGTTAGGTTTAGGCATTTACTTTTGGTTAAGGTCCGGGTAAGGGGATAAGGAATACATTATGTCTATGAGGGTCCTCGCTATGAACATGTACAAAACATGTACAAACGCAAACGTGTGTGTGTGTTTTCTTTTATAAACTACTACTTTTTTTAAGGATCAGTTGTCCTCCCAAGTCTGGGGCTTTAGCTGGTTAGGATTAAGATGTGATTTGTAATTAAGATTAATGTTGGGGTTAGATATTAACTGGTTACAGTTAAAACAGGCATGTGGCTGTGGTTAGACTGTCCAAATGAATGGAATTTCATCTGGAGCACTGCGAAGAATCGATGTGCAAACCTGCGTGTGTGTGTGGGGCTCTGCGCGCGCGCGCGCGCGTGTGTGTGGTTGCCCACAGTGGTGTGCTGCAGTCTCGCTCCCTGCTATAGTTGCCTCAACTACATGGACATTAGCGAGCGCAGCGGCACAACCGCCGGTCCACGGTGACTTGAGGCAGCGGCAGCAGAGTACGTGCGCGCGCGCGGAAACACTCGTTAAACGACTGCAAGACCGGAGCAGGAATCCCGGCGACCCGTTCACACCAGTTTGCCGCCGCAGAACAGTGAAGAAAGGGCTCCGTGAACTCGGCTGGTGCCGTGTGTTTTGTGCTGTGGACGCCCGGCAGCAGGAGGCGCGAGCTCGGCGGGAATGGCTTCATCTCCGTGCGTCAACATGAACTTTGATTCCGCTCTGGAAATCAAAACTCGCTCGGTGGAGCAGACGCTTATACCTTTGGTGTCCCAGGTGAGTGCACGGGTAACGCGAAACATGGCGTTTTTGTTGTACTTTCGAAGGCTAATGTACTTTTTAAACACGCGCTTTGGCTTCGCGACAGCGGCGTAACTACGGGTTTGCATGTGGAGCCAACTTTGATTGTCCTGTTTACCTGCGTCTCCTTCCCGTGCTGGGCTCAAACACTGACCGCTGCTCCACGTGCGGAGGATTTGCGCTGCTTTCGTCATGACAACAGTAGCACATAGTTATTACCAATAAAGGTGATTGATCACTGCCAACCTCCACGTTGACCTGGAACAAGCTGCTGCACCTTATTAGGACCCCGTGTAATGAAAACTTTGAGCACGTGACGCAAGTGGAGGGAGAGACACGGATTGTGTTGTTGTTAGGCAGAAGTTTGCGGGTTACAGTATTACATAACAGGCTACACTGTACTGTGAACAGGGAAGTCGGAACAGAAACAATTCAACTGATGACGACCTATTACGAAAAAAGGGGAAATGATTTGTCCTCGCGGGAACATGGTGGGACAGTAAACAGTGTTACCGTGCATTAAGTTGATCATGGTGATTTCCCATTAAATAGACAAAAGTTACAATTCCTTGAAAATTCCTGTCCAGCTCATCAACATAGCAAAAGGTAATTCCCAAGAATTACAACCTCATTCATGTTCACTGTATACATTCTTAGTAACACGTTTTTATAACATTGTAACATTTCTGGTAATATAATTAATTTTCTGTTTTTGACGTTAGTTCATCCGGTTCCGATTTGTCTACATACAGCATAAACCAAATAAAGGTGGATTATGGACAATCTATTAAATCAAATTTGAAGCATATTTCAATTGACTTTTGTCAAGATAAACCGGGACAGGAAATGTTTGTATGTTTTGGTTCAAACACGCGTCACTTAACACAAATATGAATCTGTTGTTTCACCGGAGAAGACAGAAGTTTTCCAAGAAGTTTTCTTTTTATGCGAGTGCTTGTGTTTGCCCCTTTGCCACTCCTGAACTGCACTGTGACTCTCTAATTGGGCCACTTTGGGGCACGTGGTTTGTTTTTCAATAAACAGAAGAAGATTGAAGACCCACTTAGAGCCACTGCAATCTTTCAGCAACTCCTCTGCCACACACACTTAACAGCAGCCCCAGCTTTAAGAGTGTGGCGCTAAGGTCAGCGAGTGACTTGAATTTCTAGGCTTCCGTCTCGTGCAGCAAAGAGAGCTACAAACTCGTTTTAAAAATGAACTTTCGACTTTGAGTATTTCTAGCTTTTTAAATACATCGTAAAAACCATGAACACAATTTTTAAGCTGCTGTTTTCCAGTTTAGAAACAATTGCAGTTGGCTCATTTAAAGCTCCTGCTCTTAACATAAGCCTTTCCACTGTAACTTGGTCACATAACGATGGGAGGAGGTGGGTTGTGGCTCCTGAATAGTGGAAACAGCAGCAGTCTTATAAATGCTAATATCCTTTCGGATTGCAAGAGGCCAAAGTGGCAGAGACCTGTAAATGTTCTTTTGTTTCCACTGGATGACACTGTTTCAGTCAGAGCCTGGTGGTTTGACTGAGTCTGGACAATACCATGGTGGATGCCCCCCCTCCACCCCTAGTCATTGATGCTGAAAGCCTGCTTGCTCCCTCTGACTGCACTTTAAAATAGTTAAGGTCACACTGTTCCAAAGTGGCTGTTTCTTTGTTGTCAGAAAGGGACATCTTGGGTGGTGTGACAGGTAACAGCTGAGTGATGTGGGTGAAATGTGAAATATTTAATTGCCATTATATTGTGATTTCAAATGCAAAATAACTTTTAAAGTCAAGAATCAGGTCGATGTTCACTGTTTTATAGATTAAAAAGCATATGGAGCATTACCACATGAGATACAATTCCACTATTCTCTAATACAAGGATGATAACCTAAAAGATCTGAATATGAACTCATTGGCATAGAACAGAACAATCAAAAACGATATAACTGATTTGCAGCCTTCGCTATTCACTAATTAATGAAGTGTTCCCTTGATTTTGATACTGAAAAGAAAATTTTGTATTTAGGTTGTAAGTACAATTCAATAGTAAATCTAGGTAACCTTTAACTTTTAAAGAAAACAAGGTATTATAAGAATGTCTATGGACTACTGTCAAACTGCCAACAGTTATTCAGTAACTCTGCTGCATTTTTTTTAATTTGATAATATTCAGATTGCAGAAAAGTTAAGGCACCTTCAGTCTATACTGTAACCAGATTCAGTATATATTACAGTCCAGTCCAGTGTTGAATAGTGGGCCTCAAGGACAATGTTTCCTAACCCCTTTTTTTTAAAGTGTGAAACAGGTCCCCATAGCAACGGAGCTCTGCAGTGCTGAAAGAAGCAACATTTCCAAGGACTGTTACCTCCTTGATGTTTTGTTGTTGTGACGTCATCAAAGGGATGGTCAGCTAGTCAGGGATATCTGCTCGTTTCAGCCGCTGAACGCTTTTGGTTACATGCATGCAGAAGACAACATGACAGTAGATACAAGGAGCTGTACATTTGACTCACTTTGTAGATGTGTATGTCGACTGACATACGACATTGTAACTGATTCAAGTTTGAAAATTTGAATCAGAAAAAAAGCATTCAAATGAATGATTCCAGCTGCTCACATGTTTATGATTAGTTTAAACTGAACACGTTTGGATTTTAGACTGTTATTTGTTATCATCATCAATTGTAGAAATATGAAAAGGACTTTTTTGTTTTGCAGTTTTTTGATGTTCTATTTCTATTAATGTTAAAGAGCTTAATATTGTTAGCTTCAGGCTTTCATGGTTCAAAGAGATTTAATTTTCATTTAGAGAGATTTTACTTTTAGATTTTAATAACATTGTTTATAGTGTAGTTAATGTTTAATGAAGTGGATATTTTTAGTATACTATACTAGACTAGACTATACTGCAGTATACTGTACTGTACTATACTATACTATACTAATGGGAAATAACATCTCCAAAATAATTTATCCTCCATCACCTGTTTTATTGGGATTTGCGTTGTTTTGATATGTTGAAATCTGTCAATAGTCAGTATAAGGACTGATGTTAATCACAGCCGCGGTGCTCTGTTTACAGCCTTAGTGTAAGATAATCCCGTTACATGGCAAGTCTAAGAATCATTATTTCCTTGCATTGGTCTTAATTAAATTATCTCAGTGTAAAACCACAAAGTTTTATGTAGCTTTTCCTCTTAGGGAGATTTGTATGTTTTTCTCTGTTTTTATGTCTGTATGTGTACTTGAGTCTTTAGATAACTATCAAGGAGGAAATGAAAACAGGTGTCACTGCAGAAAGTCTGGGTTTGATAAGGTGTCCTGTGTACAATCCCTCATTTTATAATGCCTCTCCTCTCCTCCCCTTGTTTTGTTATGACGTTGATATCCTCAGGCCTCTGTTATCTGCTGCACTCCCACTGAGGTGTAATTATAGGCCTGGGAGACTCCCATCCTTGGACTACACACACACACAAGAGACACATACAAACAGTCCCACTCACCTCTTCTCTTTTCATGTCTATGAATCCTGTTTTCATAATGTGACCACCTGGATGTTTTCTAGACCATTCACTTCATCCTTAAAGAAGAAAGATAGGGCGTTGTCTTTATTTAGAAGGTGGTTTTCTACAGCTGGGAATTCACTAATGTGCTTTACTTCACCCTTTCACCGGCTGCCATCTCCATACCAATGGATGTGCACTGTGAGGGCCATGGTGAGGGTAATGAAATGCTCTGGTGGTGGTCAAAAATGTAATGGGCATCACATAGAGAGAAGGGAAACGTGTCTGCTCTTGTGCATGTCTTACCTGTGATGTGGTCCATTGCCAGCTGGAAAGCAATTAGCAGTAATCTGGCTGCTTTTACTTTGATAAGCAATTCTAGTTTTGAAGGGGGGGGATTAGTGAAATAACAGTTTGGTGCATGGGTTTTTCATAGCTGAGGTCTGTTCCTAGTAAAAACACAGCAGCCCTGTTTGTGCGCAGACATGGTGGTCCACAGACTGAGGAGGTACAACTGTATGGGAGTGAACGAGGGCAAGGGAGTCAAATCCAAGACTTTGATCAAATCGGCAAACATTTAAAAGCTTGTGACACACTGGTCTTGTGATTACATAGCTACTCCTGCTTAATTCTTTTCTTTTTGCAAAGCCAGAAGTTATAGCTATAATTGGGCCTGAAAAATCAATTTTCTGTCCAAGTTTGTTAGTGTTAACATTCTCATGCTTCCTCAGTGTTTTCTGACGTGATCAAAAGGACCGGGGATTAATTTCAATCAAAAGCAGACTGAAATGGCACATTTATTACTAAACTAAACCCCAATGGCAGGTTTGTGAATGTGATTTGCACAAAGTATTGCATTCACATAAATTCCACATTAAATAAAATGCTGACAAAAAGGTACTACATAAACACGCTCCTTACTTAACAGCTCTGTAAGCATGGCCATCAGTCACACTTTTATCCTCCTTTCTGTAAATATTGGAAATTGACTTTTATTGAGGTACAAGACACTATTTCCTTCTTAATGTTCTTAGCGCTGTAGTGATGTGACATGACAAATGTCCAGGTAGTGAAGTTGTTTTTTATGTGCAGACAGAGAGGCCTTTCTGTTGCCACGAGCCTGAACAGATCTGCTTCCTCCAGCTGTGTGATGATAATGAAGACAAATCGGTCCTTGGCATGGAGGTGAAACCACATGAGGATTACAGTGAGCCACAAGCATGCATATGCACACCCACAGACTAAAATACAGTATATTCACCTCCAAAGAATGTGACAAAATAAGCCTTTATTGTGTGCATTAGAGTGTGTGTGTGGGAGAGGAATGGGGATTCCGTTGGGCCTTGTGTGCCCATACTCAGCTTTTTTTGTGTAAATGTTTTGCTTGTGGATGACAAACTTAAAAAAAAATGGTGTTAAATGGGCATTCACCTGCAGTTTTTTGTGGACACATGACTTGTAACCCTATCAGCTTTCAAGCCTTTGTGGGAGTTAACAACACAAGACTGGGTCTGATAACACTGTCTCAGCACAGGTCAGCCTGGCACCACGAGGGCCACTGTTTATTTTTCTGTTGTGTCATCGTCAGTGGGTTGTTATTGAGGGATGGCTAATGTGCACACAAACATACACAGACCTTCATTTACTAGTAGTGCACTTATTTTCATCTCTTCCAGTTTGAGACAGACTGATTGCCCATTTTTGTGTGGGAATGGCTCAATACCAATCTCTATTTTTCTGATACCGATATCACAACCTTGATTATCTTCAGAACCAGTTAAAGTCTAATACCAATATTCTTACATGTTTTAATCCAATAAGCTGTTGACAACACATTTGCCGGCCCCTGATTCAGAAATCCAACGCTGTATATGAATCACAGTGAGGCTGACTCACTTAATTGTTGAGAAAATAGGGGTCTGAGTCAACTTCTCTCTCCGTGGCAAGTAGTACACACGGTACTCAACAATGTTGTGTCATCAAACTGAAATGAGATGTAATTCCACTTACCCCTGTTGCTTTCTATTCAAGTAGTTGCTTAGTCATTAACTTTGTCAGTTTGGAAAATCACATTGGCATCTTTTGATGATGACACTTGCTCCACTGAACCTCCCACATTCGCTCATTCTCTCCTCAAGGCTACTCTTCTCCGTGTCTCTGAGACACGAGGCGTGTATGACCGCTGCTTCCCCCTCGCCCTCCCTATTTCGCTCTTCTCACCGTTGCTATCAGGGGAGTCATTACAGATTGCCGTTTTCTGTAAGTGCCGATAAAAGGGTCTGCCTGACATGCTGATCCACTGACCCGTCCCTGGCTGATACACTTACCGTTGAGGAAGGTGTGTGTGTGTGTGTGTGTGTGTGTGTGTTTATGTACAATAAAACACAGGCCTTAGACCAACTTCAAATAAACCAGCCTCAAGGGACCAGAGCAGCACAGTTACCTTAATGGTGTAAAAAGCTATCTCACCCTCTTGCAATTTATCTGACAGCTGTGTGTTATAGCATTAACTGCTTTTAATTGTCTCAAGGAAAGCTTCTGCCTCCCAACGTGATGCATCTCCGTAGCAGAGAGGTTGATAAAGTATTGATTTAACATCCTTCTCAGTATTAGAGAATATTAATTTGGGCTTGCCTGTTCCTTCAGCGCAAGTCATGCATTCAGAGTCAATGAAACTTAGACATATATATATATATATACACACACACACACACACACTCTGTATATGTATATACTGTATGTATATTTATTATAGCAATATGATAAAAGTTCAATATAAATTGACAAAATGTGTATATGCATTGCCCCAATACATTTTGACAAACAATACATGATGAACTGAATGTTTCATCTCAGATTTGTGAAATCTGATTAAGACTGGTTAAGAGGTGATTACCGTTAAGTTTGGTTAAGTTTAAATCCACACAATTCTTTAACTTTCACTAGAGAGCAAAACTTAATCTTTATTCATCATAATGTTTTGACATATTGCCCGGCCCGATTAATTATTATTACTACAATGTTGATTTTATTCCAGCTCCATGTTTTCGTCTTTGTGTTCAACCTATACGTTATGTACCTTATGTAAATGTTCTTCTAAACACTGCTTGTGGCTGTTTGAGGATTTGCATTGTTGTGGCCCATTACCAGCCTGTATTTACAGAATATTCTTAGTTCACGTTGATTAGATAGTAATGAGAAATCATGAGTGTTAGCACCAGGAAGAGATCAGTGGGAATATGGTGCCTAATGTAGCATGGTGTTTTCTGAACAGATGCATAAACACTCACATACCAGGACATAATTATTGACATGATTTAGAAAGAAAATATCGGGGAATATTTATATGAATATATATAAGGTAGTCCTATGCAGCAATGAAAACAGGTAGAGATTTGGAGATTTACAAAAATTTAGGTTTCATTTCGTTTGGCGTCAGGACAGACAAGATGAAATTTTGTGGCAGGACATCCCAAATTTAATCTTGCCGGCATGTGCTCGGCCTCTCATCTTGTCATGTACTGCCAGATATATCACTCAATATATCTTTGGTGTCTGCTGCTTGGACAACTGCAGGTAAACAGAGCAGTTTTCTGGCAGGCGGAGGTTTGTCTATCATTGCTTTATGTTGGTGGTTTCGTGGGACACTGTTGTGATAATACCAGTCATGGTCACATGACATTGACGAGGACAGTTGTTGGCAGTCTGGGCGTTGCTATAAGAGAAGCTTTGCACATCTTGGAAAATGCAGATTGTAAGGCTGTCTACAAAAAAGTAATGACAAAGGTTGCAATCTAAGCACTCTGTCATCTTGACATAAAGTTCTTTCAAAATGTGCTTCATATAATTTGCTTCATATCAAATGTTATGCAATTTATTCTGATTCTATTCATACCAGGAGTTTTCAGGAGTCTGAGAGTGTGGGTCTCGTATAAAACTGAGACAACTATAATACTCAACACCCTCATCTCCTCTCTTAAAGCATATATTGACACTGCACTATGCCAAAAGTTATTATTCAAAGTTTATTCTTTGTCGTAGTTTGATTGATGGCATAATAATACTCAAAGCCTTGGAACTATGGTTCTCATAATGTTTTGACTGATGTTAATAGGAATAACGGTACCATAGAGTCACAAAATTAGCTACAACCTGAATGGGATAAAAAAAGATGAATTGTTAAGTGCAAACACTGAGCCACTGAGTTACACATGGAAACAACTTTGATTGATTGCTGTCTACGTATACATATCCTTTTTTCAGGATATGTATGTCTCCAGCCCTGCTCCCCCTGTAAAGGGTGAAAGAAGTGCATGTTCACATAATAAGTACTATGAAATACAGCACATCCAAATTTACAGGGAAGACAATATTAGACATCTCATACTGAGTCAGGGAAACAATTTTCTCAACTGCATAGTGACTGCAAGAAGATCTCCTTTGGTGCAGAGTGCTGACAAATTTATGCTTTTTCTGAATAACCTTAAAATAGATGACTAGACAAAAATAAACACAGAAGTAAAGCCACTACATACTGTGAACTCACTTTGCATTTATATTGTGAGTAAAGGAGAATTGCAGACACAAACTGTAAGGATTTTGTTTGTGTTAAATTGTAGGCAGTGGCACTTTTTTTTGTTTGAAAATAAATTCAGTGTTAGTTGGTTCTCTCATTTGTTCTTGTCTCAGTCTCCAGCTGGGACATTGCTGACTGTACCACTGAGGAATACTTGGGTCTGTCCTGTGTGTATTAATTGCTTTCTTGAAGTGTCTTTGAACTTCTCTTCTCTAGATAATGAGTTCTTTTACAGAGATGAAGTTTGACGTGACAGGAAAAAAAAAAGAGAACAGTGAAGGACACAGAGCTCTGAGAATGCCAATCATTCTCTCACTCACTCATCTTCTACCGCTTTATCCTCCACATGAGGGTCGCGAGGGGCACTGGTGCCTAATCCCAGCTGGCATAGGGTGAGAGATGGGGTACACCCTGGACAGGTGAGCAGTTCATCACGGGCCACAAAGAGACAAACAACCATCCACTCTCACGTTCATACCTGAGTGACCAATGGGCCTAACCCCCAAATCTGCATGGTTTTGGACTGTGGTATAAAAACGGAGAACCTGGAGAAAACCCACACACACACACAGGGAGAACTTGCAAAAGAGTTGTGCCTCTTGAATGTGCAACCCAGGTGCCATCTCTCGCCCGTATGTTCAGGGGATTGTCCTGCCGTTGTGAAAGTGTCTGACCCAGATCTCGCTCATTCCTGATAATGTCCGGACTGAATTCTTTAGACATTGTCTGAAATTCAAGCCATCATAATGTGTGTTCAGAGTTTTGGGTGTGACGATGTACCATGATATAGCACATTGTTTGTATTTATTCTCTACTGCTCTACACAGTTTCTCTATTTGCCTTGTTTTCCTTTCACACACCTTAACCTCCTGCTTTTTAATTCTCTGACTTCAGCCTTGAGCTTAGTTTTCCCATCTCTCTCTCCACTTAGTCTCCTGTTTTTTTCACTTTTAATCTCAGCCTCTCCTGAGACCCCAGTGTCCCCATATCACCTCATTAATTATGCAGCCCACTGAAAACCTAGCCAGGGGCCACAGGTAGTGCACACAGTTGAAAATCTCAGCCTTACTGCTTCCACTAGCATCTTTCTCATCTTCTTCTCATCTTCTTCTGTTTCGTAAACTGAGACATAATCCTTAGACGCACGCCTATTCTGAAGACCAGTAACGGGAACAGCATGTAACCAGCTGAGCCAGATTTGGACGCATCTTT
Organism: Brachirus orientalis; assembly: GCA_016785285.1. Lineage (NCBI taxonomy): Eukaryota > Metazoa > Chordata > Actinopteri > Pleuronectiformes > Soleidae > Brachirus > Brachirus orientalis. Next base: position 4,412,826 of record JAFBJR010000113.1, on the reverse strand, counting down.
CTTTGACAAAGATTACCTGAGGGTGATCAAGATTATGGCATTCTTGCTCCCTTTTGTCTGACCATCACATATCTTCAGGGGAAACATTTTTGGAAGCCAGTGCGGTGCTGAAACAATAAGCAGATAGGATCTTAAAAGACTCACGCCCTACTATTTGTACTGAAATACACAAAGACTGTGTGCTGTCTCTGGACAACAAGTTTTGTTTAACCACTATGTTGATTGAAAAACATTTATGAGTAGTTGGGTCCACAAGGTATTTTTTAAAGTTCCCTTTTCAAATGGTCACTTTAGTATGCAGTTAGGTTACTGTAGTTACTATATTTAATATAGTATTATTTTTGTGTAAATGAATATGAGAGAATTAATTTGCTTCCCCATCAAGAAACAGTAAGATTTGCTTTACATTATTAATATGGACTTAAAAGCTGTTGTGAATTTAATTGTATTATTTAACTGTGTTGTGAAATTATATCATTTTAAATGTGATAAAAAAAATGTGATGAATCACAATTGGCTATTGAACTTTTGCAGCTAACTGTGGTTCAGGAACAAAAAAAGTGCCTGCTTTCATTTATATGACTAATTGCGTAACCCTTGTAATGTACTTACCTAACTTGAAACAACCCACCAGCCAGACCCATCAGTATTGGCAGGGTGTTCTCATCTGCTCACTGCCTCACGGCGACTTGAGCCAGCGGGTGGCAGCTGGGGGCCAGCCAGCCGGGAAACACAGCCCAGTGTGTGTGTCGACCCTAACACACAGTGCCAACCTCTAAAAATAAAATAAAAGGAACTCACACTCCATAAAGTTCTGCTCAACATCTTATCAGAAAGAAAGGAGCTTTTTTGATGTGATCGTTGTGGTAAGGAAACCAGTGATTAAAAGAATTAAGGAAATTTTGGATTAGAATAATATAATGGGTGGGATTCTATTATTTTGTTTAGATTTGATTGTTGCTTATGTATGTTTAGTAAATATTGTATTGGTGCAGCCCATAACCGATATATTTGTTTGTTTCTTGTTCTTAGCCAATATGACTGACTGATTTTTTCCCCCCTCCATCTAACAAAATCTAACCATTTAATATTATTAAAGGATTCACAAAATTGCTTGACTTAAAAAAAAATACTTATTGAACAATGGTTCGGCATGGCCTGTTCCTACAATCTGCATTTGGTCTCTGCACTGATTCATTTTTCCACTGTACATCTAATGTGGAGGCTCAAGTTACTGGTTCAGACAAATGGTTTTTGAGGTTTTCGTAAAGCCCTAATAGAACTCCAAACACTAAGTATGTGTCATGTAGTGAATGTAGTCATGGAGTGAAAGCATTTTCCCTAAGCCCCTCATAAGAGAGTCGGTGTGTCACAACACAGGCCATTCTGCAGACTGAGGTCTTGGGGGTGGGTGGTGGTTGCATTCCTTCAAAGGTTCATGTTTCGAGCTCCTGTGTGCTTCAATGTGAGGGCTGTCTGACATTGTGTCTATGTATTCTTGATGGGGGCATTGCAGCTGGGGTCAAAAGTCAAAGTCTCAGTGGGTGAGACCTTTATGCTCTCTACACTGGCTGGCATGCATGAGTTAGTGCCTTTTTCCCTCGGGGCTTGAACTTCACCTTGCTTCCTTCACCAAAATACATCAATGAATCATCCATCTCAGCCACTGTCTGTGTTTACTGAGGGTTTTGATCTTTGGTGTGACACACTTCGTTGATTTATTAATGCAGTCATTCCCTTTTTAAATCCTTTTCTTCTTAATTGTTAAACCACCCAAACCACATATAGAAACACAGCCTCCGGGTGAGGATTTTTCTCTCTCTCTGGGGGTTGTTCGCAGTCACGTTATTGAAGTTCTTCCATACCTGACTTCTTATCTTTCCATCTCTCTCCTTTCATCTGTGAAGCATTTTCTGAGGCTTGGAAATTGGGAGGGCAAAAATCCTGGAGGTGGAATTATTTCCACTCTTTTGTCAGACACTTGTGTTTGATTTGAACTTCAATAGGCAACTCAGAAGGCTTTACTTTCATTGCTGTAGGGAGTAAAATCCTGACACAGCAGCTCCTTCTCCTCCTCCTTCTGGCTGTTATATTTTCTTTTCTTCTTTTACAATTTGAATTGCTTTACCTCTGCTTACTCAGTGTGCATTCTCTCTACAATGTGTAAATTGGATTATCATTTAAAGGTGGTTTAGTCTTTTAAACCAGCTCTTTCTTCTAAGGCACATTAATATTGTTTGAGAAAAGTGATGGCCTACAAGCACAACAAGAAATGGGAGAGTGAAAATGGTGGACATTCATAATAAACATAATAAAAGATAACAAATTGGACTGGTCAGACAAACTCAAAGGTCCAGGAGTGGACAGCAAACTTTAAATGGACAGAAAGCAACAAAAACTTGTTAAAAAAGAGACACATTTATTTAAGTCATTGAACCGGAAGTGAATGCTTAATAATTACAATGCCATTGGCCATTTAAACTCGGGACCAAAGGAAATGCGGTGTAAGAGTCCGGGTGTAAAGGTCTTTCTAGCAGCCACTGCAGTCATTCTTGTTTTTCCCCTTTGGAATTTCTTCATGCAGAACATGCTATCACTGTGGGACGCTGTCACAGAGTCCAGTTAGGCCACTTTCACACACAAGTCCCCGGACACACTTTCATTTGTCCATTTCTTGTAATTACCTATCACGATGACTGATGGACTGTTTTTCAAGCCTGATTCGGATCATCCTTTTGATCATTTGCCAGTCATTAAACATGGCTTAGTGTGAAGTGAACCAGAGGGAGGGGACAACTTTCCAATGGCTCAGTCATGACTATAGAAGACAGGTGTTTGCGTAAGGGCTGATTCAGTGCCCATTCTGTTTAAAGCCATTAAGAGTAAAAACTAGCAAGCTTAATGTTACGTTTTGGAGGTTAGAAATCACACTGCTCTCATGATCATGTTTCAGGAAGCCTGTTTTACAGAAGAGGATGATCGCTCCACCACTATCAATTGTTTAATAGATTGGACTTGGGATGTTATTTGAAAGGAGCTGGGGGATGATTCATTTGGAGAAAAGACCCTGAAAGGTTGCATCGAGTTATAGCACCAACTTTTTTTTTTGGGGTACTCATCAATCTTAACTGATGACCCAGGATATCCTCACTGAGATAATTGAGAAACAGAATGAAAAATACAATAGAGCCTCATTAGGAAGTGGAGTCTGCCCTTTTCAACTACTCTCATATCACATCTCAACAACACAGAGAAATCATGGAGGGGGACAATCAAAGTTTGGAGTCAGCAAGTTTGAAAGAACAAAGTATGAACTGTACTCTGGGCCACAGTGGTGTTTTTTTATTTTATAAATTTTATTATTTACTAGGGTCTAGTTATTTCAAAGAGAACTATTAGTCACAACCTACATAAATTTGTTTCTTTTGAAGGTGATTCGTCTCAGACCTATCTGAGTTATTCAACATTTCGGCTCTAATATGCAGTGTAGCATGCCATGTGTCTTGTGAATGGATTTAGAAAGTCGCTCATCAATTGCAAATTTTGGCCTATTTATTTGCAGTAACAGCAGGCAATGCCAGCAAATGAAACCCTCAGCTCAACTGTATTGTTTGTTTTCTTTGCCTCCTCTTCCTGGAATGGAACCAGTTGTTTCATACAATTTCATTTGAATATGCTATTATAGAACTGTGAGTCATATTTAATTAGTGAACTGAAACATGACCCCAGTAACAGAGTCTTTTTTCAAGTTGTGCTGTTTGGAGGTTCTCAACTTTTCCCTGAATGTTGCCAGCAGCCAAAACTGATGGATGGATTGGAGACCTCACATGTACTGTATATGCAGTTTGTGATGCCTCAGTGTATTTGTGTTGTGATTTGTTTTCTTTGCCAAATTAAGCAACTGCTACATCCTTTCAAAAGACTTGAGATGTGGGGGAAATTATGAAGCAAACATCTGCAAAAAAGCTACCTCTGTTATGGAACAAAGAGCCCAGTGTAGCCTGAAGAGATATGTGACTGCATACACATGGTGTACATTTCCAAATGGGTGGAATCTCTTCTGAAATGCTCTACTGTCGGATTTGCTTTGATATAAAATCTTGGATGTTTTGTGAAAACTTGCTTTGATAGAAGATATCAGTGGTGTCGGGGTGGCTACCTATGTTGCCTAATAGTTACCCTGCAAATCTCCGATTGTGTGTGACTGTGACTTGCCTGCTACCCAATTTAAAGAGTTTAAAGGATGTTTTTTTTACATTGTTATATGGATTTTGCATCTGCTTGAGATAAACAAGAAGACATGTGTTTTGGTTAGTCGCAGCCCCAAAAAGATATTTTGCAAAGTTAGATGTTGTTAGTGGTTTTCAGTTGCTGAGTGATGCCCGCCTTTCTTCATGCATCATTATTATCATCACCCACACACTGGATAGAAGCATATAGACTGGAGCTTCACCCAGACAAAGACGTGATTTATTATTTATTGGACCACAGAACCTCTGTTGCTTTGTGTCTTCCCAAAAACAAATGCTCTAAAGTTCCCTTTAAAATGTAATCATACATCTAAACTACATTGCACTTTTTGCAAATTAAAAGGCTCTGTCATTCTAACAACATTTAATTTATTAATCAACCAGTAACAGACTTAATTAATTGTTAACTTTTTTATAAATGGTTTGCAGACAAACCAAAAACAAATTGGCAGTTAATAGATTTAATTACCAGATTAATCCATTTGCAAACCTAGAGATGTTGAGTAGATGATCACTACATTTCTGGCTGTTCAGGGTTTCATAGAGAAGGAAAGTCAGTGAACTACATCAGAAGTTTGTGCCATGCTCTCCAAAGAGGGATTGATTGATTCCCCCTGCTTCCCTTCCCAACATAGTTAACACTGGATTGGGGTAAAGAACATAAATGGATCCATAACCATGTTGTGTTTGCAAATCCCCCAGCACAAAATCAGGGGTCACTCAACTCGTGCCCTCTCATCTCTTATCAAATTGTCCCTCCTAACTAGAAGAGAGCAGAGTTTGGATACAATAAAGTGAGCTGGTAAAGACACATTGTCAGATTATTTCCCATGTAGCTCCTCTCAGCTTAGATGTGGCTTCTGGTTTTCTCAATCTTCTCAAGCTGTCCTCCCCCTTTCCTCATTTACTGCATGCCCTCTGCCATTCTCCCGTCTATCTCGCCATCACAGCTGTCTGTCTGTTTTTCTCCCAGGTTTATCATTCCCTCTTATCTGCTGCTGCTGGTTCCTCTAGGCTTCCTGCACCTCATATCAGCCTGACTGATTACACTGTAGCAATGCTCTGCTTTCAAGAGAGATTATGTGTTATTGTTCATGCACTATAACAAACCAGGTCAGTGGAGTCCTATAACGTGTTTCAATAAATAAATAACATTTCCTATTTGAACTTGAATTATGGTTTTCATGCACAGAGAAACCAAACATTTAAATGAAAGTACTGTAAGGGCATTAGAAATAAATGATGAATGTTTTAATAAAAATTGATTTGACTTGGCTTGTCAGAGTTTGTCATAGGGTAAACTACAGCTGGCTCAGGTCAGAGTGACTCTGTAGAGCCTTTTGCTCAGCATGCTCAGTGGGCCCACTCAAGACTTGATAGATTTCCCATTATTTTTAGACAGCCATGATGGAGTACCAGGTAGCACATGTTCTGCTTTCCCTTTAGCTTCTGTTTCCTGAGTGGAAACTGTATCCTGTTATGGCACAGGCATGGGAAGCTATACAGTTACAAAGCTCTGGAGATAAATACTTCTCTTCATGTGAAACAATCACAAAAATGTAATCTGGAAAACCTGGGCCCTGTTCCCATCCCCCTATTTGGAAAGCTCCATCTCATTGAGAGTTCACAAAGGCCATGAACACTTGAACAGTGGCAGAGGACCAAGGAACGACGCCAAGCCGTAATACCAAGCAATAAGTGGGATTATATTTGTTGTTTATTTGACAGAGAATGGTCTCTTAGAAAATATGAGCTTAGTTTATTGGTTTGACTACTGTGTGCCAACCTTATAATATACAGTATAGTGGGGCCTAGTCTTAATTTTTCTTTAAACATGTTGGCAAAGAGAGAACAGACTGATTAGTTTGCTTAAGGAGCCAAAAGCCGATGAAAATCAACTGGCGAAAGAAGATATTAAAGGCCACAAAATATATTAAAGTTAGATTATCCTAAATCTTCGATTTATTGTAGTATAATTTATGTACTCATCATAGAAATCTACTTTGGACTTAACTTTCTGTTATGTAAACCTCCACTGTCAGCATTTAAAATATGTTGATTGATGTACTTGGTTTGATTATTTCTTTAAGTGCTTTGCCCAGTAAAACATATCTGCATTTCCAAAATTAATTCAACAGCCCCTTTGATGATAAGTCAACTAATCTGGCCGAGCTTGAGCTTGAGCTCCTTGTACCAAACAATGATGATTTACATTGCCGCAGCATTTGCTCTCGTGCTGTGGTGCAATGTTTGACACTTTGAGTGACATCAGGAGCCTGGAGCCCACATTTGCATCGACTGTGCACGGGTCAGAAGACATTTCAGCTTGAATGTGAAAGTCACAGTCACCAGTGGAGGCTTAACCGCAAAGAGAACACACACAGTCATTTAGCTGACAAAACATGATATGCCTCTCACCGTGAAAATACACAGTGAGAGCTGCTTAAATCTCAGTGGTGCACTCGGATATTGTTCACAAACATTGTTCAGGTTGACCTTGTAGTGTTTAGGGATGGCTCCGTACCATTTTTGTGTCAGATACCAACACTGATGTCACAACTGTAGTTTCTACAGTTACTGATCAATCAAACACGTGTAGCCCTCACTCACATTCTAGTCACATGATGGTAGTGGCACATGTTTCTCTTAACATGTCATCTGTGCTTAGTGGGGCCTTCATGTAGTATTTAGGGTTTATGGATTTTACTCTCTGCTTATTTTTTTGGACCACATCTGGCGAACCGTCAGACTGATACTGATACCGAGCATTGAATCGGCCCCTCCCCGTTCACATTCAGATCAGAACCTTAGTTCATTTTGATAATCCACTTGAAAACATATTACATTGATAATCCCAATGAAAACATGCATCAAGAGTCCATTCTGTTTCAGTTTTGTCTAAGCGGTGAAGTCCACAAAATAAGAGCTGGTGCTAATTTTGCACTGTGACTCATTATTTAAAGACCTTGACTTGGTTGCCTTTGCCAAACAGTTTGCTAAATAGTTGCTAAATAGCTCGCTCTTTTCTCTCTCTTTTGCCGAGCCTTTCTGACTTTGTCTGTCTGTCACTCTCTCTATTTTCTCTCTCTTCCCCCTGTCGGACCCTCTCTGAATTTCTATTTCTCTCTCTCTCTCTGTCCCTCCCTCTCTCTATTTCCCTCCCACCTACTATTCAGAGAATTACGTGAGCCAGAAGGAATGAAAAGAGGTATTGTGCTCTGTTGAATGCAAGTTGTGTGTGTGTGTGTGTGTGTGTGTTTGGTTGTCCTTTCTCTACTCTAGTACTATGTAACTACATAGACATTGCAGCCTTTACGTGCCACAGCGGTCAGCAGAGCAAGTTTTAACCAGCGCTATGTTTACCTTGTTTTTTTGTTTTTTTTTGTCCTGTGTCAGTCTTTAACCTCCCATGAAACACACACAGGCGTGCACACACTCACACACACACACACACACAGACACATTTCTTAAACATTAGTGACATAGGTAAAGTTTTACTGAAGTCAAAGTTTTGCACTTGCAAACTTTCTTTCACAAATGATTTTACTCTCCAAGTTTTACTCTCTTATCTGAATCGTCCATCAACATAAAAACATAAAACACTAAACACCATACACTCCCTCATAGGAGTCCTATGGATATCAGTGCCTAGGTTGGATATTTTTGTGCAGAATGGAAATGGAGGCACAAAGTGATTTTTTTTTATGGTGAGAGTCAAGATATATTTCATCTCAGCCTGAACATGAGTGCCTCTGAAAGAAAAATATTAAATTTCAGCGTGATGTGCACAAAACAAACATGCACTGGGTTGGTACTCTTAACTAATATTGACAGATAATGACTAAAAAAATTAACGGGATTAAAGTAAATTCATTTTGATCGGTTCATGTAGGGAATGAGCTGGTGTGGCTGCTTGTGCTTGTGTTTTTATTAAGAAAATGGGTGTATTTTCGAGGACTGCACTGGCTCTGGTTTCAAATAAAATCAGTCCATACTAGTGCTAATTATGCTGCTTTTTTTAAAAAAAAATACTTTATTTGATTGTAAAGTCACAGTAAGGAACTTGCTGTGTCATTCTGATTCTGATGAAGAGACAAGTTACTCACTGGTCATTGTTCCTCTTGGGTTGTTCATATGCGTTTAGTTATTATTCCTGATTGTTAACCTTTTTTCACTGATGTCTGCTGTGAATTCAGTCTGCCCGCTCACGTATTCAAATGTCATCTTGAAGGCCAAACAATGCCCTTTTTCCATACAACTCCACTGAAATACAATCTGATTAAACGCCAATCTCATTCAGCTGCTAGACCATAGGTAGTTCAGGTTGTCATTTGCCCACGTGTCTGGTTCACATGTCCACACTTCTCCCTGTGTACCTCTATCAGTATCCGCCTGTTTGTCCCTCTTTATTGGCTGCATGTCTGTCGGCATACATGAGTGGGCTAAAACTAATGACCCAGGCTTGTCCTCTTATTTTCATTTTTGCATACCATATTAACTGTGCCTGTACTCAATTCAGACTTTGTTCAAACAAAATGAAAACACTGAGCAATCAGCAATAAAGAAATAATATGATAATTTTAAAATTACAATTATTTTGAGTTGATTGCTAGATAAGAGGCTAGATAAGGCTTTAGGAAACAAATTGTGAGCAACAAATGAATGCCTCCTCCGGAAATTTAAAATGTGAATTATGAATAGATGTATTAACTCTTATGACATTAAATGCACAAATTAAAATATTAAGGTTAGCAGTTGTCATAGGGAAATAGCATCTTACATTCTTACTTTTATTTTACTTTTTAATCTTACTTTTTGTTGGAGTTTAAATAGGAACTAATATTCAGAATAGGAGTCTATTCATATGCTGCCTGTAATATTATGTGCAGGGTTATAAGAAACTAAAACTAAAAAAGGATTATTCTAATGCAATAGCAGTAAAAGCTGAGTAAAGGGATTTGAGGAAAAGTACATGGATTGGAAGGAGTTGTCCTTTGGGAATAATTCCACTAGAATGCAAATCAGTTTACTGGCTGCAGCACATGGCTGTCAGCATGCCTGTCTGTTGCCCTCCGCTGTGTTCCCACATCCATCACCTGCTCTGGGTGCTCAGCCCTCTCTTCCCTCGGCATCTTTCTTTGGAAATCAGCTGCTATTATCCGTGTCATTTTGCCTTTGTATGGGAACACTCTGATTCGACTTTTCTTTGGAATGATCTCCTTTACTGTGTAAAGCCATCTGCGCTCAATCATCCACTGTGGTTACTACTGCTAAATCACTGCACTCTTCCTTTATTTCTTGGAAATGTAGTGTTTCAGCTAGATAAATGTGTACATGCCAGTGAGTGCATGCAGGTGTGTGCGCCTGTGTGGGTGCTCTTCTTTCACACCCAAAGTGAAAGAGAGAGTTTCAGTAGCCAGATCTAGCCTTAAAGTGTCAGTATGATTACTTTTATCAACTTCAAATCAACAAGCAGAGTCTTCTGTCATAAGACATACAGTACTTTCTCTACTGTTATGTTCCTCTGTCTCTGTTTTCTGTTCCCACTCGTATGAGTACAATCACTTTGCAAAGTGTTTATCCAAAGTGCTTTACTGTGCCTTTTAAGAGTGCTTGTGTGTGTCAACTTTCCCATGTATAAGCAAGTCAGAGCGAAATTATAATGGGTTTTATTGTAGAGGTTGTACAGAATGAAAAAAGACTCAAGGTATTTCCTAAAGAATGCATGACCATTCAAGACTGCATAGCTTGGGTTTTCCATGACACTGAATGGCTGTCTTGTGGTTTTCATTTAACAAGATACACCAGTAAATGTACTGTACATGCTGGTCATTGTCTTACTCTTTCCATTATGTCTGCAGGCTGCTAAAAGTACTTAAAATGATCTTACATTTACTTGATGATGGTATAAGTCATTGCCACTGGTCCTGTGTTCTTTACTGTTTTCTTTCAATCTGTAATGATGAGCAACAATTTCTATTTAGGCCAAATTTTCAGGTTGTTATGTGCATTGTACACTTGAAATTAAGATCCTGTAACTTAGACACAGTGTAATCTTTGCACGGTGTTACCTAAATGATGCAGCTTAATCTCTAACTGTGCAGAGAAGATGAGGTGGCGTGAGGTGGATGAAGGTGGGACAGAGAGAGACTGTGACTGCTGGAGTCACACGGGAAGGAAACTGAAACAAAAGTCAAATATACTGTACAGTGAAAAAGAAACAAGGCAGGGTCGAGCATGCTGTAGTAGATGACTTATTCCTATTCTTTATTCCTTTCCTCTTCTAACCTTCCCTCACCTGCCTGTACCCACTCTCCTCCTAACTTCAGTTCTCTCTCTGGTCTGGCCGTTGCCCAGCACAGCATAGAACTCCCGTCTGCTCGAGCCAATTTGGAAGGAATTTGCTCAACTATTAAAGTTCCCTATTGCTTTCATCCCTTTCCTCTCGTCTTTTTTCGGGCCCTGTCAAATGCCCAGTCACATCTCACCTTCCCTCAATAAGCCAAATGGAAACTAAATAGCCAAACTGGCCAAATAGAAGCACAACAGTTCAGACTCTGTGAAAGACGAAAATTTATGTCTGGAAACCTACTGGAGAAACCCACATGGACATGGACAGAATATTCTTTTTGGTGCAGTTCAGCCTGCAACAATGATCCTTTTGTGATGTAATCAGCTGGAAGGAGATGTGGACCTTTTCCTTGCCTCTGTTTGTCAGCAGAAAATGATCCATATGCTGCAAATTTTGTGGGAATGATTATCTTAGGTGCATTGAAACAAACTTTTTTCCTTCATATTTCAGTTTTATCTTATCAGCAGCTTAAAACAACAAAGACTGTTGTTGTTTTTCTCCTACTCCTTCTATTTTTTTGACCATACCCAAAGCAATTATTCAAACACATTCATCCAGCAGTACTGCAATAAAGTGAATACTTGTATTTGTGCACACACAAGTTGACAAACCAATAAACAGTGCTGTCACCATGAATGGATGGATAGTGTTTCTGCTTCGATTTACACCAACAAATTCACACATGGAAATTCTTGAGCTTGACCACTAATGGATGAATGTAATGCAAGTCCCTTTGTTTTATTCTTTTTCTTATCTAAGCTGTCTATTCAGTGTTTTTGTTCTGGCAAAAGCAAGTTAAATTTCAGCGTCTTTCATCATCAGGGCAAGCAAAACTCATATGGAATATAAATGATCATTTAAGCAGCATGCCAATACAACTTGCCAAGCAAGCAATTATAGTTACGGATGGTTACATTGACTGTTTATTAAAATGATCCTCAGGCCTCTAGGAAGAGCATGTTGACACTTACTTTTACCTTTGCATGTTTGTATTTCTGACTCTTGTCACTTGTCTTCCTGAATACCTGAAGCTTGAATCACACAAATCTGCCAAAACATCCACCTTTATGCTGGACAACTGTAAAGTCCAAGAATCAGATCAGATCAGAAATAAAGGATGACTGATAATGTCAAACATTCCCCCAGCATTTCCATTCAGTGAAAGTGAAAACAGCAGCCATGGTAGGCAGCTACAAATGTTTCCAGCTTTTGTTAGCTTCTGAGTTATAATCGGTCACTGTGTCCTTGATGTGTGCGAGTCTGGATTTCCTGCTTCCCAGTGGGTGGGCGCTGTTTTATTGTGTGTTATGTTGCTCACAGTTAGCTGTCTGATGTGTTTTTTTTATGATATTGTAATCGTCCTACTAATTTTGGACAACAAAGAGATGAGATGCGAATGGATGTGGACAGTCGTGTTGCATAGCAGCGGAGAAGGTACGAGAAGGGGACGGACAGAAGGCCACAAGTACTGTGTGTGTAAAGAAAGAGTCACTCACACAGGGTACTCCAAATACATTGATTTGATGCGTTTATTATGAGAGTGTATTTGACAAATTTGTCATTTACAATACGACACTGTAATGTATATTCAAACTTCTTTCGTACGTTCATCTCATTATAAGTTACTGTATGGATTAACAGTTTCTTGGGTGAGTCCCATGAATAAACAAATCTGTCGGAGACACAACTTTGCATTTGAAGCAACATTTGTGCTTATTTACGCGGGGTTTTTATGTCGTATGTAAATCCTTTGTGGGCTCTTGGAGGCTTTCGGCTCGATGCTACTTAGTTGGTAATGCTCATTGGCATTCAACCACTGCTGGAGTGCAACAGAGCACAGCCGCCTGTTGTAGAGAGGGGGGTTTGTGAAACAGAGAGGATGAATGAGCAGAGGAAGCACATACGGGATGATTAAACTACAGTGAAATGTTTACACTGAATATACAGTAGAGCAGGGGGTGTAAACCTCTATATCTGATCATGTCTGCAGCTTGTTTTCCTATTCTTATAGATGCCATTATGTGAATGCGACATACAGTATATGATGTTTGGCTGGTTTTGCAGAAGGTGGTCCTTTGTTTTTTTTACTATCAGGGGTCAAAATTCTGCAGGGCACCTTTCAATAAAAAAGTTTTTAGACAATAAATGTATTAATTCAGTGAATAAAATCAGGTGGTTTATTGTCAAAAACATCAAAACGGCCACATTTATGAACTTTTCCACTGACAAATGTTGAATGTACTTGCAGTTTTCTCTCTGTTTGCACAATGGAACTCACACAAGTTCCTTTGATACACACTAACACAAAGTCCTGTCTCATGCGATGGCACTGTATCAATATTATGTTCTCTCCACCCTACTCTGTTCCTGTTTGCACAGCCCAGTAAATGTAGCCACCTATTAATCCCTCATGAAGGAAATCCCAGGCACCGGCTACTCTCTGCTCTCCCTCATGCTCTCTCTGCGATATTCACATAAACTTGTTCTCTGTGTCTAAACTAACTTTACCTTCCTCAGCTGTAGCAGTCTTTTCACACAGGAAGATCTGTAATTAGGTTTTCTGTCAGTGTTACTTTCAGCCCTTTTCTGTTTCCCTCTGTCTGCTTGACACTTTCTCTTCCTGTTCTCTCTTTGTCAGGCTTCTTTTTGAGCTGCTGGTGTTTGTACCTATACTCATACACATTCGTACTGGCACAGGAAGAAACTACCCTCGCTGTTGCATTATAGGTGTATTTAATGTATAATTTACTACTTTTTAATAAATGAAAATGATTAAAAACACAGTAACTGCTCTGAGCTAAACAACTAACATAAACACAGAGGAGACCTGTCAACATGTTTTACAACCAATTTTATGACTGTCAGATTTCAAATGATCAAGCGAGAGTCCTCTCAAGAGGCAGAAATAATCTCCAGAGTGCTTTTATCAGCTTTTGCCATATTCTCATTGATGTGAAACAAAACTACATTGCATGTTGTTCCTGCGTCTCACAGACTTGCTTGTTGCTGGGTGGTATTTATCCAGAGTTTGGTAAATTAACTGGTAATATTGTTTTGCTCTATGGCCTGTTTCACCCTGGCATTTGACAATCAGTGGTCCATTTATAACACAGATGTGAATCAGACCACATGATGTCCAGTTAGCCGATTTTAGGGTTTTCTAAGAAAGATCCAGCTCTGTTTGGATGAGTCATTAAATAAAAAGACAGTGCTTGCGGGAAGTGAAGCCCTAACACTGAGATAAGACAGACAACGATGAGTGACGGACCAAACTAACTGCTTCATGTGCACTTTCAGCTCATCATGGTCTTGCAGCAGAACAATGATCTGTCAGAATGAGGAGGATGAAAAAAAATCCTATTACACATTTCAGCTCATCTGAGACAAAAAAAAAAAAAAAACTGTGACACAGTGAGACGGACGTTGACAGTGATTGAGGGGAACTTGTTGAAAAGAAGACAGAGCACCAGAGTTGTAGTAAATTTATTTCAACCACGTGTTTGAACCAGTGAAACAACTTGTCAGAGCAGCCAGTGCTGCTTTTTTCTGTATTTTCTCTTTGCTGTATGTCTTAACCTTTTCTTTTTTGAGTAAGAAGCGGGCACTCTGTTTTTAATAAGTCCATACTAAGCCAACTTATTAAAGTGAATGTTTTTTTTTTGACTGAACTAAACTAACATTGGAATTTTTGATGTTTAATTGGAACAGAATACAATACAGAATAAAACATTTGACCTTTATTGTGATGGCCCAGCATGTTTAATGTCTATGCCAAGCTGCTACTACTTCAAACAGCTCAGCTCAATTAAAAGGTTTTGTTTGCATAGAGCCAATAAATCCGGCATATGTTATCACATATCATCTCAAGACATTTAACAGAGAGAAACACAAAAACTCCCTTAACCAGGATTAAACCTTGCTCTTAGTGTTAGGTGTCCATCTGCCTCACCTAGAGAGAAGACAGCAGAAGACAGGACCGTATAGTTTTTATAATATCAATGTTAATTGATTAAACTATACAAGTGTGGATGCTTTTTCACCCTTTTCCTCTACGGAGCTCCCCCTACAGTGTTGGAGTATATTTTTGCAACACTACTGTAAAAATCCATACATCCAAACTGTATCCTCACTGTTGACACCCCCCTCCCCTCTCCTGGCTGTGTGCATTTGTTTTCAACGTTTTGCATACATCTGTGTTTTTCAATCCTCGGTGTTCAAGAAAAGCTGGTCCAGTGTTTACTCCTGTCGCCCCGCGCTCAGTCAGACAGTCGTTTATTGTTCCTCACTTCCTCCGACAATGGTTTTCTGTGCTACTGTTTTGCCGGCTCTGCCATAATGACCATCTAAAATAACACTATCACGGCCTTGATCTAATAGCCAGAACCTGGCTACTGTGTGCGTGTAGTGCCGTACAGTGTTTCTCACGAGACCTGATTCTGAGGTTTCCGGGTCGGCTGCCCTGATCGTGCCAGGCTGCTTTTCCACTAACAGATGTAGGTGGAGTGGAGGCAGCCCCCCACTCTCCCTGTAGCAAGCCATTTAACCACCAGAATAACTCCAAAGCTATAAAAATACTGCATAGTTCTGCTTTAAATATGCATGTAAGTATGTGTTGTCTAATGAGGTCGCTCAATATGGGGTTTTCTATGGCCTTTTTTTTTTCCTCTCATTTTTCAATGATTTTATTCCCTCCCCCCCATTTGATAAAATATAGACGTTTTATAATTGCAAATAATAAATAATCTGTTGAGCATCACCATCTCTGCAATCTGCCGCCTGTGTCTACACTGCAGTGCACTTGCATATTTTAAATAACATTAATGTATAAACTAATTATTAAATATATGAAATGCTTTACTTTGTTAAATAAAAAAGATGAATTTTAGCGACAGGAGCATTTATCACTCTCGCCCTATGTCAGCTGGAATTAGGCACCAGCTCCCCCCGCAACCTTCAGTGTAGGATAAAGTGGTAGAAAATGACTGAGTGAGAGCATTCATCAAGTTTCTGAGAACAAAAACATGTAATGCCTAATATCTGGCCAATTAATGTTGATTCTTAAAAAAAAAGGTGAATATTGCTATGTTTAATTGACCAATTCATCAATCAGTAATGATGATATTAATAATAATGATAACAGCAAAACAAAATCTGGAAAACTCAGCAGAATCATACCCACACTAAAGCGTAATACACTTCACCTGTAGCTTTGGACCAATTAAAATACCACCAAACAAAGGGTACCGCAACTTTCTCACACACAAGCACACACAGATTTGTGCAGCTTTGACTTCCACTGCACTGACTTCCATTCATTTGGAAAGCTTTAACAAAACATGATCCCAAAACCTTCATCGAAACCATTTAATGCCTAACCTTAACCTCAGTGTAACCACAATTCAAATCTTAGCCTTGAACTTAACCAGTTCCTCCAAAATTTGTTTTTTTTTTCATGAGAATCACGTTTTGGTCTCCATGAGGACTACTGGTCAGTGTTTATGCCAGAAAAGATCCCAAAGAGGTAACAAATGGAAGTGCACACACACATACACACAACACATAATTGATAATAAATTGATCCATACATAATTGATACCCTCAATTATCACTCGGTAGAGTTTGGTTCTGTGTGTACCCAGCAGTGCACTATATGTCACACATTATATGTATTGTTAGTGATGTTGGATGGGTGTTCCTCTTGGTGACATGCCTTCTCTCTGTATAGGTTAATCATATACTGCATGTCAAAATGTTATCTCCACTTGTAGATGCACTGGCAGGAAACTCTAGTCTTCAGATAAGCAAATGGAGTGCATGCTCCAGCCTCCATATGCTTCCTAGTTCCTTATCAGAGATGCTGTTTAGATAAATAGCAGCATATTTTCAATCTTGAACAAGGAGCAATGATTCCAGTTTGGCATCCTGCAACTATGCAGCTCATTTAGGAGCTGGTGCCAGGTGCAACAGAGAATTGCCAGAGATGTTTGATGCTCATTTTTTCCTAACTCCCCTTTGAAATTTTCAGTGGTGTCAAAATGATTAGTTGGTTAGATAATTTTTATAATCAGTTATTTATTTTAATTATTTGTCAAATGTAAATTTCAATCTTCTGCTTTTCTCTGGATTGAGAAAACATGCTAATTAAAGACTGTGGGCTCAGGGAAATGTTTTGTTGTTGTCTTCAGGCATTTCTTATTTAAATCAATAAAATATAATCAAGAAATCGGTAAGAAAATAATTGCTGTTTGCAGCTCTGCATTGCATCATTATATGGTCTGTGGCATTGTTGGTACTTTGTTTATTTGGGACCCTGCCGGCAAATTCAAAGTGTGAACCTCATTAGTAAAATAAGGTTCGAATTTTGAGTTGAAAAAAGGTCAGTGTCGCTGTTTTTCCTGCTTTTTTTTTAAGCACAGCACAAGTGCCAACAGTAAGTTATTGTCTTCTCTCAGAAAGATAACGACCCGTCTTTCCTCTGCACAATCCGGCAGATCACCACCCTGATCAACCATAAAGACAAACCAAAGAAATCTGAGCGCACCCTGGCAGCCATAAACAGGGTGGGCCAGGCAGTGAGTGTGGCAGTGGGAAGATTTGTTGCTGTTGGGGAAGCCATCGCTGCAGAAAACCAAGAACTGAAGGATGAGATGGGTCAAGCCTGCTTCGAGGCACGCAAAGCAGGTAGGCTGGATCTCGTTATGTATATCACTGAACTCCTGAACATTCACACACTGTTGCATACATGAACAACACGTTCTCACCCCCAGAGCGTCTCATACAGTCGCTCTGTCACGTCACCTTACAGGTGCACAAGGTATCCTTCTGTGTTTGAAAGAGATGTATCAGTATGAGGTTAGGGACCAGGACAGGACTAAGGTTAATTTAAGGGCCAAGAAAAGGACCGGGTTGAGTTTAGGATAAATATCCAGGTTTACTTACACTCAGACAGACTTTCCATGACCAATAATAGATCACAATTATTTATAAATAGAGTATATACAGTATTTTCCTTGTCCGTGACTGCTTAGTAGTGGCTTGATGCTCGAAGTGACAGGCCGGCTACTCTGTGCATCTAAATGTGCGTTTGTAAGGCGACGCTGAGGGCAGTGACAAAGCAACATCTTTCCACCGGACACTGTATCTTGCTGTCATTAGCACACTGGTTTTTATGATTTTTCATATATATACATTATAGCCATAATAAGAGTTAAAGCTGGTCAGCCACTAGGACTTAAGTTATTGTCTCCTCATCAGTGCTGATTTGTTTAGACAAACCGTGGCAGTTTCATAAAGCATTAGGCTTCACCTTCAGGCTTCACAGTGTTATAAGATTTTAGCAAACTTTGATTAGTGTGGACAGCCTGGCTGTCAAAGAGTATTACACCAGGGGAGCTCAAGAGTCCTCTAAAGACATTATTGTTATTAGTCTGGACATAAATGCTGGAAAAACAGCTTCTTCACCCAAGGGTACTGTGAAGAATGAGGAGATTGATTTGACCGTGCAGAGTTGGAAAGCACTGTATAATGTATAATTGAATCTGAGAGGTTTTTGGACACTTAATGCACCAGGCATGTTGGCAAAAATGAAGAAGATGATAGATGAAGAATGATAGTTTTTCCATTATTCATATAGATTGCTTCTTGGTGATGCAGGTAAAGATATATCATGTGTCAATACTGAGAGAAGCAAAGAGGTGTGGAGAGTTTTAGGACAGGTGACCAGGTGACAAGGAAGTGTGGATCACTGTCAGCTTTTATTGAAACTGAGAAAGAGGAAGCTTAGTCAAAGATATTTCAATCTCAGAGGCCTCTACACATCTTCTCCTAAGATGCTGTCTAAAATTACCCAACACAGGTCGACTGTGTCAGTTTAAACTGTCTCAAAACTCACTGCAGTAGTTGCATCCACTCGCTTTTTAACATGTCTTTTCATCTGGCAAATTAGTTCTTAAGAGACAGAACAAGGAGCTAATTTAGCCTTCTACAGAGCAGAGCGGAAACAATATCACTTTGGATAAGAATTTGGCCACAACACCATGATAATTTATGTTAAGGGAACCAGTTTGTGTAGCAAAGCGTTTAATCCTCACACTGTGCTAATTTGTAAAGGCGGCTTAATCTCGGACAAAGAGAGCGCTGGTGGGAGGGGGAGAAAAGACAGATGAGAAAATGTGTATGCACATGTCCGGCCAAAGCAAGTATACACAGTGTATGCGATTGTGTGTTTGCCTGTATGTTTAAATGCCTGGATGTGTGTTACCCTCTGTGACTAATTTATTCCAGTTCTCACTTTCCTCTTTGGGAAGTGTTTTCGCAGTTTTACTTCACACCTCTCTTGACAGACCCCGAACAACTGTCTCCTGTTAAAAAAGATTTTGTCTCATACCTATCCATATTTTAAAGTGATGGAAGCCTTTTAGGGGATAGAAACAACATGTTGTTAGACTCCTAAAGTCTCCAGGAGAGAGCAGGGCTGGTTAGTGAAGGATTGACATTTTCTCAAATACCTAGCTACAGGGAGAGTTTAATCAGGCAGGCCTCAGCCTCGTGTGCTGTAATGAATGAGAGATAAAGGAAGGCTGAAAGCACTAGTTTAATTAGATGCTACCCATCATCAGAGAGGTGGAGAGATGTGATGAGGCAGGTCAGTGAAGGCAATCTGTGTCAGATCTCTGTCTCTGTCTCTTTTACTCAGTGTCTCAGTGTCATTCTTACGGCTTTCTTTGTCTCTCTATCATTTTCTCATTGCCCCTTAGATAGATTCACGCTGG
This sequence comes from Brachirus orientalis, assembly GCA_016785285.1. Classification (NCBI taxonomy): domain Eukaryota; kingdom Metazoa; phylum Chordata; class Actinopteri; order Pleuronectiformes; family Soleidae; genus Brachirus; species Brachirus orientalis. The sequence continues at coordinate 4,393,453 of JAFBJR010000113.1, read as the reverse complement.
CATAGATTTGATTAGGAACAAGCAAAAGCACATACAGTATGAATTAGTGGTTAGGTACTATTTACATTTGTGGAACGTGTCAGGAACAATAGACTTCCTATAAGTGCTTTACCAATGCTCTAGGAATTAGTCCAACAAGTTGTCACATATGGATATGGGGGGGGAAAAATCGCCATTACTCCTGCCATACTGTATGATTTTCAGTGCTGAGGCTCGTTTTAACAACAACACAGAGGATTAAAATGTCTTGAGTGCATGTAGACAATCACCAAGGGACCAGCATGATTTGTTTTTACACTTAAGGTCTTGCAAATCCATTTACATTTTGAGGAAGGCATGTACTGAAGAGGGTTGAGCTGGGTTTAGGCCTGTGCTTTCCACCCTGCTAGTGTCACATGGGGGTTGTGCAGCCCTTTTTGTGTGCCAGGCCGGTATTTTTTAAATATTTACCAGAGCTGGCACTGAAAATTTGCCTGTCGGATGTAATCAGTTTGTCCGAGCTGCCTTATTTTAAAGCACCAGCCAAACCAAACAGACAGCCAGGCTACATGACCTGAAAGAGACCTATCTGCTCTTCCCCCTCCTCCCTGAGCTCTTCTAAGATTCTTCTTCTCCTTCTCACTTTTTCTCATTAATCTTTGGAGCTAGTAAAGAAAAGAAAATGAAAAATTTTGAATATTTTTTTGTGTCTGTCTTACTCCGTACATGAATGCCATTGTTCTGTCATGTATGCAAACTCAATTTGAGGGTCTGTCTTCCCCGAAATGGCTCACAGAAAGTGTGCCAGTAGTTTTTGGGTCAGCTTTGCATAACTGTAATGCCTCTCTGTTGAATGTTGAGAATTATACTTTTGTTGTCTGTCATTCTGTGTCAATATGAGGACAATATGAGGGGAAGAGTGGCTCCAATTATGCCACAGTTTATTCCTAAGTATTTAGAAAATCCAGATGACCACCCATCTTTCCATTTCCTGTCTCTTGTGAGTCCACATCTCAGTGGCAGCTAGTAAAAGAAAGTGAAGCAGCCCAGGGCTGTTTCTGCCCCCGTCGCATCCTGCAGCTCCTCCTGGGGCATCCTGAAGCATTTCCAGGCCAGATGGGATATATAAACCCTCCAGGATATTCTGGGACTTTTAGGACTTTCAGAATCACTATCAAGCATAAGCAACTAGGGCTGAGTATTGATTAATAATGTTTGCTATAATATTGGCAATGGTATCTGACCTTTGATACTGATTCCTGAATACTTTTTCCATACCAGTTGTATCAAATCAATGTATTAAATTCATTTTAACTTACATTGCACATTACAGTAAACATTTTAGGTGGCCTAATCATCTTCTTGCAGTTGCAGCAACATTCTCTTGCATATTTTCTTCTTGACATTCCTTCATTCATTAAAGAAGCGCTGACTCACACCCACATGTTAAGCCTCACTCTACTCTTCACTTTTGTGGAATGACCTCCACCTTTGGGGCCACATGGTTGGTGTAGTGGTTAGCACTCTTGCAACGAGAAGACCAGGGTTCGTGACCTGGCCAGAACAAGTGTCTTTCTGGATGTTTGCATGTACTCCTCGGGTTTTCTCCAGGTTCTCGATTTCCAAAAACATGCAGATTTGGGGATTAGGCAAACCAGATACTCTAAATTAACCATAGGTGTGAAGAAAGTGGATGGTTGACTGGCGACCCTTCCAAGGTGTCCCCATCTCTCACCCCATGTCAGCTCCAGCACACCTGTTTCAACACCTTGAGACAGCCAATTTTGAGCACCGTTAGATCTCAAACAAACAAGTCAAACGAGTCAAACAGCATGCTACATGCTTATTGGCTCACTGACACTGTGAGATAAGACTGAAATATTTGATGCTGAATGACAACATTTATCAATATTAGGCTAAACAGGAAGTTTGATACATTTTCCTCTTCAAAGTCCTAGTTCTGCAGTCTTTTCCCACCTGTTGATTCAGCAAGCTAAAAAACAGTCCCCTTCTACACTTCTACAACCAGCATCTGGTTGGTTCAAATTATTTGTGTCTTTATACAAAGAGACCACAACAGTGCTGCAGAGAAAGCTCCACATCTTTCTCCCTCCTCTTTCAGGAGATGCCATAGCCCAGCTCACAGACGTAGCTTTGCCATCCCAGTCTGATGGACGCGCCACAGTGTTCAGCGATAGGACAGCGATGGTGAAGGCTGCACGCCTGCTCCTGTCTTCGGTCACTAAAGTCCTGGTGTTAGCTGACCGCATCGTTATCAAACAGATAATCACATCACGGAACAAGGTGAGACGTGCAAACAAGGACGTTCATGAACCCTTCTTATTTACTTCATCTTTCACACACACACACACACACACACACCCGATGGTCCACATGCAAGTACAGACACTCACCTTAGTAGACTGTATTCTCTTCCTTTTATTCCCTAATAGGTATAAGCACTGGCTCTTTTAAAGAGCACTCTGCAGGTAATTGAAGAAAAGCAGCACATTTAGCGACCACATAAAAAAAGACAGAGGCGGAGATTGCCTCCCTGCACTGTACCTGGCTATTCTCTTAGCCAGTCTGTGTGATATGGATGTCACTATAGACTGAGCCAAGAATGGAAACAGGGGGCCTAATCATGAGTGGTTAGCCTCATTTGGACAAGCAGTCAACAGCCCCCCTGTTCTCCATTACTGGCAAACACAATTATATCTCTTCCTCCTCTTTGTCTGGCCTGGATAAAAGCCACTGCTTTGGCCCTGGCAGCCAGTGTACCCCCCAGCAGCTCAATTAGCTCCTATGTGGACTGCCATTAACTAAAATACAGGTTAGGAACTGCTTAATGTGCTTAATCTGCTAGGATATCATATTAAATAATATCACATTGAGCCTTAAATACCACAAAGAAAGTAGGGGATGAACTTAGAAATATAATGTAGTAAATCTAAAACACAAGTATATTCATTTACTGGGTAAATAAATGTTTTGCTTGGTTCTCTTGTAAGGTAAGGATTCTCTCTTTATGAATAAAAACATGGATTTCTGCTATGGTTTTACACCGTCTGCTGATATCCTGTAATCAGGAAGGTCTAGCATGACACAAGCCATATGTTGCTTATCACCGTACGACTCTGATCTTCTCATTCTGCTCAGGTCCTGGTAACCCTTGACCATCTGGAACGTGTCAGCACCTTTCAGGAATTTGTACAGATTTTCAGCCAGTTTGGCAATGAGATGGTGGAGTTTGCCCACCTCACAGGAGACAGACAGAATGTGAGTAGCATCTCAAGATATGCCCTGCTTTTCTGTTTTTAAGAGTGTCGGAATCTCCAAGTAAGTAAGACGTGCATGAGGTGTAACATGGTCCAGAGCTGCATATAGAAATGGTGTGGTTTATGGACATATGGTAATTTGTCTTTTTTTTTATTACAACACTGAACACTTCTAACAAGCAGCTTTTTTTTTGTATTAATATGGTTTTTTGAATGTGCAGGGAGGTGGTGGCATTAGACTCTGTAATGCACAGGATTACCCGGAGCAAATCAATCATTCAAACATCAGATATTTATAATTCCTATGCGGTGAATTATGCAGGAACAGTGTTTATTCAAACCCCGTTTCTGCAAATTCTCCTTATTTCTCTGTGTATATTAATGTTTACAATCTGTTTCTTAAACTGTGAAATGAACACAAAGGTCAGTTATGACTCATATTAAGACTGTTTACATCATGATTCAGCTTCATATGCACTGACCTCTGCTTTCAGTGGCAGATTTTCTTATGCACTGCATTTATTTTAGCACGTTTGCATAAAAATTCCATCCCAGTCTCTAGAAAAAACATTTCCAACATTGTGGTTGTAACTTCACACTGTTGGAAGCTGCTTATCCTGACCTGATGCACACTGTCAGCCTCTGTAGTTTAAATGCTTTGCCTGCAGAATGTGACGTAAAGTGCAATGGCTGTGATATTTAGACTGAGAGGGAGGGTCCACCGTCTCTCTTTCTGGATTTCAGCAGGGCTTGTGTTTTGACACGCACATCATGTCTCTTCCCAACGCTCCATAGCTAATGCTCACCCTCCTAATTTGCCACCCTGTTTTCTTTGTCTTGTTTTGTTGTGTTCACTCCCACTCAAGCACCCTCTTTAGAAAATCTCCTATTTTGTCTATTGAAGCCATGTGAGCACAGAGGAAAAAATAATGACAGCTAATCACATCGTTTTTGTAATCTGTGGCAAAGTGCCAGGAAAGGAGTTGATTAAGTTGCCTTTCCAAATCCTGTATGTACCTAATTTGAGGTGTTTATTTCTTTTTTGGAATACAGGGTGATGGTATAGCCGATGACGGGTCACATTATGTGTTTGTCCCATCATACCAGCATGAATGAGAGCTCTCAAATACATCTGATGTCTCATGTCCCTCGGTGTGTGTGTGTGTGTGTGTGTGTGTGTGTGCATGTATGTTTGTGCTATAGGACTTGAAGGATGAGAAGAAAAAAGCACGGATGGCAGCAGCCAGAGCAGTGCTGGAGAAGTGCACCATGATGCTTCTCACTGCCTCCAAGGTAAACCTGCAGGCCCACCAACAATGGACCTCAGGGCAAAGGTTATGAATGATTTATCTCCAGCTTAAATATTAAAGGTCTGCTGTTCATTTGATTTCAAGGTTTCATACATGCCACAGTCAATGCAGCCTTAGACAAACAATCATACAATAAACAAAAGGAGTGAATAATTGTGGTTGAGACATCTGATAGAAGTTGACTAAGTTAGTAGAGACCACAAGCTTTGACATTTCACACTGAATTCCTTCCAAAGACCTGCCTGAGGCACCCAGATTGCGAGTCAGCTCGAATCAACAAAGATGCTGTATTCCACCGAATGCGCTGTGCCCTGGAGCAGGTCATCGAGATAGTCACTGAGGCACGGAGCTGTGTGGAGAACAAGATGCTTCCTGCCAGCATCTATAATGGCATCAAGGATTTCAAGGTAGGGTCAGGAGTTAGACATTGTGGGGAAGTTGGTGTATGGCACTTATTTGACACATGTCGACTTGTGAAGTTAAGGACCGATGTGGGCAAAGTCTTTTTAGCTGCTGAACAGTTATTGTAGCACACAAGACACTCTTGCAAGATTAGCTCTGTGTAAGTGTTGATTTGTAGTTGCAGCAAAAACAGTTTTGAGCTTCATATGTTACTTAGCAGCAGAGCTGTTCTGTAATATGTCTGAAACTTTCTCGTTTTCTCTGTCCTTATTGCACACAGGAAAAGTTTTTTTCCATTGAGAGGAGGGTTAAAAAAATTGTTTTAATGAAAGGACCTGTAGATGCTTATTGTTTAAAATTAATGGCTTTGTTGCATTTGCTGTTTTCCACAAAAAAACTTAACGTGAACCTGTTATCTTAAGACACATTAAGCAGAGATAATTTCTCCTATTAAAAAAACGAAATGTGCCACTTAACAAAAAGGATGGAACAGGCAAAATATATCAGATTTTATGGCTGTGTACTTGAGGTGCTGTTTGTGGAATTAATTATGTCCCTTTAATAGCTGAAGGTGAGACTAAGGCTGTTATTTAATAATGAGGTCAAGTGCTAACTGATAATAAGAGCATCAATTCTTTTCCTCTATAGTACATTAAGTAAAGCTCATGTGTTTGTTGCTGTCTCAGTCCCTTTTTTCCTCTGTCCCCCATCCCTACAATTCTCCGTTTAATCACATTGCCCTATTCCCAACTCTTGTCCTCCATTTTTCGCCCTGTCACCCCACTCACGCAGTCTAGTGTGGAGTGTCTGCGGGAGAACCTGTACTCCTTATCACCCCAGAGCATGGGCAGCCAGCTGGAGGCACTGGTTGAGCGAACGGAGGACTTCACTGACTCGGCCTACACCAGCCATGAGCAGCGGCAGGCCATCCTAACTTTGTGCCAGCTGGTGCGCCAAGACACTCAGCAGCTGTTGCACCACTGGGTTGAGGCGGTATGTTACCACAAGCAGGTGTACTTGCAATGATGCTCACACTCTGCCGGGATTTTCATCTGTAAAACCCTTACCACTGATTAAAAACAATTTAATGCTGAGTTTAAACTGGTCTTGGACTAGTAGGAATGTGTTTCATTATCATTCACTCCTGGGTAAATTGACTCTGCAATGCACACAGGTATTTGTTTGAAGACCTGAGTGAATAATTTAGCAAACACCATGTTGATGGTTTGCAATCAGAAGTTTAGAGGTGTCACTTGCAACCAGATTCCTATTGGACTAGCTGTTAATCTGTTAATATGTGTCATGCCTTATTTAAAAATGGGAGCATAATTTACAAAATTTATATTATAAGCAATTGTAGAACACCTGAATCTAGAGATTAGGTGAATTTTTAAACCCCACATTCAAAATAACATCAAATTTTGAACAAAAGGTGACAGCCATAATAGCTGTTCCTTTTTACAGCTTGGGACAACAGTGTTCAATATTTCTTATTTCATCTTACTTCATTTGATTAGCACTTTAAAAAGTGCTATCACTTGCTATTAAAAATGCTATTAAATTTCAATGAAAGACTGAACTAAAAAAATACAGGAGTATTGATGGCGCCATTGTGTTTTTGTTAGAATTTTCATCCTCCTCTGACTTATTTTTGTGATGTAACGTTTCACACATAGGTGACATACAATAGTTATCCACACCAAGAAGAAACATACACGGAGGTGCATATGGACACATGCACATTATTACATACTCCTTGATTCACCCATTCCCTCATTTAGGCTACTCACTTTTCTTCTCACACATTCCTCTGTATCTCAGTGAAAAACACAACTTGGTGTTACCTGTGTTGTTGCCATTCAGCAGAATCTCTTTGGCCTTCAAAACTAATGGACTTATGAAACACATGCAATTATAATGCATTAGTTTCTCAGTGCAAACGCTCTCTCTCTCTCTCTGTGTTCAGTTATTCAGGTGCTGCCGCTACTTCACTGTATAGTAGTTTCTCATTTAGCCTCTGCAGTTGAAGGTCATTGGGAGAATTTTCTGCTATTTCAATTTGCACTCTTGATTTTTGTTGTGGCTGCATAAGAAAAATATTATATAATTAGTTTTAATCGTTCGTCTAGAAAGAAATTGGTCAAATTATTGTCCAGCATTTATGTACTTAACTTGAAGTGTTGTATTTAACAGGGAAAATGTTTTAAAAAAGAAGATTAAGACACACTTAATTTTCCATTTGAATATGTTTTACAGTAATGCAGATAATTATCTGTGTGTGTGTGTATGAGTCAGTGAGAGAGAGAGAGTGAGAGAAACTGTAAAATCACACTGTCTCATGTTCTAGTCTCAGTTTTGTTTTTTGTTTTTTTTTGCTCTGTCCCACTGAAGCAGCAGTCAGCCAAAGCCAAAGAGGCCACAGAGGACATGGAGGTGGCCATCCTGAAGACATGCCAGAGCGTCAGCGACCTCAGACGTGAGGTGAGGAGCAGCCTGTCTCTGTTGTGCTCATCTGCCCTCTGACTCTGAAAAAAAATGTTCTCAGTGATGGAGACAGACATGCCTGACTTAAATGTCTGTCACCGACTGTTCTGTCTCTGTAGGTAGTTTCCCTCTTTTCCTTTCCACATCCGCTCTACTGCTGTCTGTCTGTCTGTCATCAGCTCATCATGTAACTGTTTCAACTCTGTCCTGCTTCTCTCTCTGTCTTTTCAGAATTCACTCCCATCTGTACATCTCCCTCACTTTTTTGTTCTCTAGCACTTTCTCTATTTCCCTCCTGTCCTTATTCTGCAGCTTCATCTTTGATTCCTCTTCTCCTCCTCCAGCTCCATAAAGTGGCAGTCATTCGCGCCTCTGACTTGCTGAAGGTTCATGGAGAGCAGTTGCCCCTGCGGTCCCTCAAAGCCGCAGGTGCCGAGGGAAACCTGGAAGCAGTGGCGGAGTACTCGCGCACACTCACCGAGCAAAAGGAGCAGCTGGTGGAGGTAGGTGGCAACAGGGGTAAAGGAAGCAAGCAAGGTGGGAGAGCGCTGAAGGTAGAGATACCTGTGATGAAAATTTAAAACATCCTCCATATGTATGCCTTCTCGGACAAAGTAGGTGGGGGAAAAAAATATATCATCAGCTGCAAAGTTGATGAAAACATATTGAAATTGCTTAGATGCCAGCATCACGCCACAAGCAGTTGTTAACGCAAGCAAAACCATGGCGCTGGAGATGAATCAGATTGTCGAGTACACTCCTAATCCTCCACCAAATGAATGTCAACACGTGGTTTTATTTTACAAATACTGAACAGAAAAACAGCATGCACTGCAGGTTTTGTCATGTCTCTGCCCGTGGCCCTAACAAGCAAGGCGTACAGTTTGTGTTGTTAAAATGCATTTCTAGGATAAATATTCTCTCATTATCCGCTCAAACTAAAAGCTTAAATGCCATTAAACGTTTCATGTAGCAGTAGTTACTTCCATTCAAACCATTTTCCCTTTTATATTTTACTCCAGACGTGTCGGTTGTTGTGCCATGTGTCGGGGACAGAGCCTTTGGAGATTACCTGTATACACGCTGAGGAGACCTTCCATGTCATTGGTCCACAGGTAATATTAATCCTCTAAATGTTTTCTTTATGGATTTTTTGCAAGTCTCACTATTATGCCCCATTGACTTTCTCCCAAAATAGCTGCAAAAAAGGGATATTTACTGTAATTAATTTACTGTAATTTCAAAAACACTCATTGCACGAGAGGGAAGCCAAACTGTTCTCACACACTGATCAAGCCTAAAATAAATATTCTACTTAGATGCACTGTGGTAGGCAATGGGAAAAATGACTTAATGTCTCCTATGTTTACCTCCTACACCTGCCATCTATTCAACATAGCTATGGACATGCTGTCCACCTAGTCCCACTATCCCAAATCTAATTATGTTTGCACTTGGAAAGAATCCATGGCAGTAATTATCCAGCAGTGTAGAATGTTCCTGTCCTGCGGTGCTAATGTCAGGCCCCACATGACTCTGCAGTAATGACTCCACTCCTAAGGTCAAAGGTTGATCAATCAATAATGCCGTGACGTAGGAGGTGATGGTGGTGATATCTTTCTGTCTGCTCAAAGTAATAGAAGGTGGCCCAGAGGGTAATTGGCTATTAAATGGTACACTGCATGGGTGGGTATAGGCAGTGTGTCTATATTGGCACATTTGTTTGTTCATGTTTTTATATACGTTTTTAAAATGTATTTAAATTTCATGCAGCTGTTAACTTAGGCACAGGTTTTCACACGTAGCTGACTGTGTAATGTAAAGATATGCCACATTGTTCTTTTCAACCAGTATTATTTTACTTTGTTTTAAACAAAACATGTGATATGTAATCTGTGTACTGATTGGATGTGACCATGCTTTAAAATGAGTTAGGTGGGAAATTCTGCTATAATAGTGAGGATATTTCCATGGTGCGGTGTTGTAGAAAAGTTACATGTTGTCATTTTTACTAAGATGTTCAAGTTTTCTTTTTTATATCTATTACATCTGGGTCATGTTTGTTTTGACCATGGCAGTTTCTTTGAGGCTCTGATTTGAGCCCCAAGATGATATATTTTGTGTTTTAATGTCAGGATATTCTGATGTTGATTAAAGAGGATTAATCCAAGAGAACTGTTGCTCACTTATTACCCGCAGAGTATAGACACAGAAGAGTTATATATAACTGTAAAGTTATTTACCAAAAAACAAGTTTTAACTGTGTTAATTTCAGTCATTCTTCATTTAACATTATTGATTTTTTTGTTGAGTTGTTACATTTACATCACTAGTTGCATGTACAACTGTTGGATTGACAAAATGCATTGTCTGTGCCCTATTTTCTTTACTTACTGACTTGCTTAACTTAATTTTATTTTTAATTTTAAACCTTTGCCTGTGTCACTTTTCCCTCCATTGTTTAGATTATGTCGGCAGCGCAGACACTGGCCCTCCACCCCTCCAGTAAGATCGCTAAGGAGAACCTGGAGGTCTTCTGTGAGGCCTGGGAGTCGCAGCTCTGCGACATGGCGCTGTTACTGAGAGAGATCAATGACGTCTTTGAAGGCAAACGAGGTGTGTTTTTGTTCAGTTAATAATGACTGTGTTCAGCTGGGTGGGTTGGAATGGTGGAGAGACAGAACTCAGGCAGGCAGAACTCAGAGAAGCAGAAGACTATACAGCAAGTTTCTGTCAGTGGAATTTTACTCCAAAATCCAATACTTGAATTGCATTAATAAACGTTGAAGCTGAAACAAAGCAGACAGCATGGACACATTTTTTATGAATCATCAAGGACTGTGGGAGGTATTTTCTGAAAGAATCCATGTTAATGCCATTAAACACTGGTGCATTCATTCCTCCTCTGTACTTTCACCCTATTCACTATTGAGTCATTTACCTGAAATGTTCAAGTCATGGACAGTGCCTCCTAACAACTCGGCTCTTTGTATCCACACCGACAGAGAATCAGACTCCACGTGCATGTAGTTACTCGTGTATGTTTGCAAGCGCGGTTCATTTGCTCGTCTTTGCACCAATGTTTCAATCACGTGCTGTAAGAAATCTCAGTGGAGACAGTGGGAAGCTGTTCGGGCATATTATCAAGATGCGGCTGTGGCTCTCTCATGGAGTGCAATAAATATTATGAAGTGTAGCTCAGTGAGTGAAAGCATCACATCCATCACACTGTAGCATGAAGCCAAAATGCTCTGTTAAAATATCATATGGACACTGGCAGGTTTAACGGCCCATAGTTTGTGTTTATGGTTACATTTAAAAATATGTCAGGGTGGAAAGAGAAAAGCAAAAGCAATTTCATTATCGTAATTACTGAACAATCATAACTGCCAACCCTAATGGGCTGCAAAAGCCAGTATACAAAGAGATTACGAAAGCAGTCTTTATTTTTTTTTCCAGTGCGACAGTGCGAATATAAAGAGTAGAAGGTAGATATTTCTGAATTGATATGTTGATTGATTATGATCATAATTTTTTACTACATAGGTAATCACAAGAATTCTCTATTTCTAGGAGATAAAAGAACTTATTTGTCCCTTCCCAGACCCGGGGTGAGTTTCACACCACCCACCCTCATGAATATTACAATCATACAATGGCTTCTAATCCTTTAATTGATGCCTTTCTCATTTTCCCACAGAAACACTCAGCTAACTTGAAGACTGCCAAGGCTGTCAAGTTGGATGCAGAGGTAGCATGTACCATAAACTCTTCTGGCTTTCAGCTCAGTTCATCACGTCACGTCTTGCACCCTGTTGTGACAGCACTATATTCATCTCTCGGAAACCTTGTGTCACTCGCTTCATAAATTGATGGAGTTTGTTTTCATAACCGGCTGCGATTTTGCTGGCCAGCAGTTTTCACATGCTGTACCAGAGGAAGCGGGATTATGCTGATTAGATAAGTTCTGAGTGTGTTGACAAATGAAAATAGCCTTATTTGCTAATCTATATTGCTATAATGACATTTATTACACTTCAGTCTTCCCCATATAGAATTACTTGTATATGTGTTTCTTCCTGTGCATGCGTGTGCGTGTAGGAGCAGACGAGCATGGCCAAGTTGGGACTTGAGCTGCGTCTGCTGTCATCAGACGTGGACACAGAGGTGGAAAAATGGGAGGAACAAGAACATGATATTGTCCGCCAGAGCCAAAGCCTGGCCAGCATGGCCTACAACATGTACCTGTTCACCAGGTAGCCCTTTGGGCCCATAGCACACACACACACACACACAATACACATGCTCAGATATCTTATTTGCAGCTTGCTGAACTGTTACATTTCATATCTCACCACTTTTAAACTTCCACAAATTTTTAGAAGCTCGGTGTTAACTTGAGTCTGGAACAACCAGTTCTTAATACAGACCAGGCTTTCACACAGCTGGCATGAATATGACTCAGTCTGACAATACAATGACTGCAAAATTATATATTGTGCTGATTGCTCTTTCCATCTATTTTGACACCATCCATCTTCCTCACCTATTTTTCTTTTCATTTTCTGTGTTCCATATCGATCCCCCAGAGGGGAGGGGCTGCTCAAGACAACACTAGATCTTTTTCATCAAGCAGAGGTATGTGCATCCACATCTGCTAATCTCCATTTCCCTTCACTGTCTGTACTGTTACCCCCCTCTTTCATTCAAGCTTTTTCATCTAAACCAATGATATTCTGGGACTGCTAAATCATGAGGTTAGTCAAGACTAGTTTACCATTACTTACTACCGACAGGGCATGATAAGGACTTAATGATGAAAATATTGTAGGTTTTTTCCCTGGCCGGCTTGGACAAACACAGCTGCTCAGAAGGATGCATCTTGTTGAATTGGGATTATTGCCAGTAATGTGCAGTGCGCTATAGAACCTGGGCCCAAAATGTCAACAAGGATTTATTCAACTTGCCAAGAAGCAAGAAAGATAAGAGAGGAAGAGGAATGAGAGGGGAAAGAGACGAGGAGGCATACTGATAAGAAGCAGAGAAAATAAAAAAATCCTAAAACATTTACAGAGTGTGCTTTTTGCTTTTTGAGTGACTTCCTGGTAGCAGTTGAAAAGAATCATAATTTTGCTCATATTTGTGCAGGTTTTTGATTTTCTTTGGTTTTGTGTTTGTGTATTTGTGAACGCTGAAGGTTCTCTCTGAAGAGGGGCTCCAGCTGTGCTCATCTCTCCACAGCTTTTCCATTCAGGTATGTGCTAACACAACAAATCAACCTCACTTGCGCTAGAACACGCACACACACGCATAAAATTCTTCCATCAGGTCAGCCAAATCAGCTGAATGTTTAAAAATAAACATTAAAATATACTTCTGCAGACTGGCTCCTCAACAACGTGGATATCTATACATCTTTGGTGTGCATTGTTCGTCTTGTATGTATTTGTATTTCGAAGCCCCATGTGTTGCAAACTGATGCTCATAATCCAAATACATTACACTAGACAAAAATATTTTTCTGTGTATTATACAACGAGGAAGATGAGATATTTTTATATTAGCAGCAGTCAAAAGAATGCAGTGTAATATTAAACATATACTTTATTTATATTGTATTTTAATATACCATGCCTTTGCTTCTCTGCAGCACTCTGATTAACCAGTGAATACTGAGAGTAAAAATGAACAAATAAACAAGTAGATAAATAAAAAGGAAGTTATAGAATTCGGCATAAAAGTGAACAGTGGTTTAAGCTAAAAAAAAGAGCTTAAACCACTGAATAGGTTCAACTGCTTATTTGTCAGGATGCTGCATTTATTTTGACAGCCAAATCTAAGTGTTATCCCTAACCTTAACCCTTACCAGTTAATGCGTAACCCTAACCTTAACCTAACCACAATTCAAACCTTAGACCTAATCTTAACCAGTTCCCCAGAAATTAGGTTCTGCCTCATGAGGACCAGGTTTTGGTCTCCATGGTCTTGACAAGGTCAGTGTTTATGTCAGAAAATTACCCAAAGGGGTAACATTTACAAGCACACACACAAAGGCATCTGTGCCCACGCCCAAGCTTCGCCTCTCACACAAATACCCACCCACATCACCCACCCTGGCCATGCCACGGTGCCAGGTCTGCTTTATAAATCACAAAGCGAGAGCAGGAAATTAAGGCTGTCATGCACTTTCACCATCCTCTTTCCCTCCGAGTTCAGATCCAGCAAACAAACGTAGCTTCAGCAACTTCTTCCCCAGGTTCTCCAGGTTTAATTAAACGGCCTGTTTTTGACAGCCATTAATGACTTCTATTTGTCACTGCTGCATCTGTGAGTGTGTGTGTTTGTGTACATGTGCGGAGGGGAAGAGGGTGTAGGAGTCAACGGCAACCGCCAAGGACTAATTCATAATCAGGAGTCCCGGCTCTTTAACTTGTCTTATGCTCTCTGATTAATTACATCAGACAAACTGTTGCTAATGAAGGCCCTCTGTGTCACTCTCTGCTGCCGTAGCATGGCTGCTGTGCCCTTATAAAAAAATTATGAATTTTTGAAAATACACTTGAGAATTTTAATGAGATTTAAAATCAGTCCTGAATATGGCCACCCCAAACAACAAAGCTTGGTTTTTGAGTCACTTGTGGCCTCTTGCTTTTATGTAAGTGAAGAAGATTGATGACCTCTGTGACGGAAATCTGGGGATCAACTCGGCTGGATAACAGACTTAAGCAGTAGATCATGTCCTGGCTGTTGCTGATTGATTACATCAAGCAACACTAAATTTATAATTAATGGCATCCTTCTTTTGATGTTTCATGATGCGTGATTTGTTTTTTTGACAAGAGCATTGTAAATCCAGTTCAGTAATTTAATCAGTGTCTGTATGTGCCTTCATAAACCATCTTTTACTGTCCTCAAAGATATCTGTCTTGCTCTCCGTTCCAGCTGGTTGATGAGGAAAAGTCTGTGGTGATGACAGAGACGGAGAAACTGATGGCATTGTGCCAACAGCTGCAGATGGGAGCCAAGACTCCTGTACAGGGCAAGACTGCCACCTTCCAGAAGGTACACATAAAAGACATGTCTGTGTGTGTGTGTGTGTGTCTACTTGAACACTTGTGAGGACTTGTGACTTTGCAAACCATAGTAAGAGCAAGGACATTTTGGGAAAGTGGGGATATTTTAGAAGGTCCTCACAATTTTAAAGGGCTTTCAGGGCATGTACTTGTAATAGTTAAGGTAAAGTTATGTCTGTGAACGTCCTCATTAAGATAGATGTACATGTATGTGTGTGTGTGTGTTTGTCTTTGCATGTTATTTGCTTTAGTCAGTGTGTACATCTTAATCAATTTTGTACAATTGAGAACAAAAGTGCGCAATTTTTTTTTTTTGAATCTGCTATTTTTAATACACGTCGACTGAGTAATATCACACAGAGTGTACAGATCACACTCTCAGCAGCTTCTTGAAGGCATCAACTTCATCAACCATAGATGAGCATGCGTGAAACACGCAACGGAGCACGGCGAAACTGCCCCTTCATTAATGGCTATGGCGTAATCTGTGAGTGATCTGCACGCAACATCATTATGGAACACAAGGTGTCAGATTAATGAACTTCGGAGAATTTAATGAGTGTCACCAACAGGAATGAGCTGCCCTAGGTCACCTTGTAATAAAGGCAAAGGTTGGTATCAAAAGGAGGAGATGAAGAAGAGTGCTTTCTCTGCTGATTAACGAGCATCTCGTTGACATGAATTGTCTGCCAATTTTCTCTTCCATACTGCTGTTTATTTTATCATTCATCAGTGCGGTGCATGATGAAATGGTTATTTATATGTTGTTTAGATCTGTCTCCTATTAAAGGTCTAGTGTGCATTTATTAGTGATATCTAATGTGAGACTGCAGAGTGCTCCGTGACTCCTGCATTACTATAGTTGCCTTTTTATGTTAGAAAAGATGTAAACACTCACTTTCACAGCTCTGCTATTTTAAATAATGCCCCCCTTTGTCATTTAAGGTTGATCACTTGTTGCTCTGCCTGTTTCTAATGTGTCCTTCTCCAGGGTAGTAGAACGTATCATGCTTCCACACATCAATTTTCAGATGCTTTGGTAATTGTGATTGTGTGTGAAAAACTGCCTTTGTCTTTACGTGGTCATTACTTCAATCTCTTGCAATTCTCCATTCTATATTTTGAGCTTGAATGGATTTTTATGGTTCAAATATGACCTTTCCACTGCAAGTTCAAACGAATTAAAAGTGACAGTCCTAATTGGTGGTATATTGAATTTCTGTCAATAAATGTTACACAGCTGACTTTTAAGGTCATGATTTTGTGCCTTTTTTTACTTTATTTCTAGGTGGACTCATCTATTCAGACAACTAGAGGCATCTTGGCTGTGGTTCTCTTCCTTCTCCCGTTCTGTAACAAACTCAACAAGAAGGTGAGAATGTAAAATTATTTCATGTACATTTAAGAGTGAAGCTTTAGTTTCTTACAAAGCTTAACGTTCATTTTCCTGACAGTACAAATCAGAGAAGAGTGGTCTGGGTTCCTCGCATGACTGGAGGGAGAGGCAGGATGCGTCCACTCCTGTTAGAGAGGAGGGCGCTCTCAATGGCAAGAACAGCAACGGATTTGGTGTCAAATCACTGGAGCAGCACATGGCTGGTCTCAACCTCCTGGAGAGCAAATAATCCAGGAAATGATCACCTCCTCATTTGTTCACTATTCTCCCTTGGAGCAGCACATAGACCACCCGTAGCTTTCTGGAAAACATGAAATCCAGGAAAAACCTTATTCCCCTCCTCCTCATTCTCCCACCATACAGTGGGCCAGAGCTGTGGGGTAAAGATGGTGGCTTAGGGTCTGTCTGAGTTTGCATTTGTCGTCCGGTGGACGAGTTAGAAGGTTTACAGATGAAACAGATCAAAGCATTGTGTGGCCAGAGGCAGTTTAAAGTGGGCAGTGTGTTTTTAATAACTTTAAGTGCCAGTTCAGCCACAGTCCACAAGATGGAGACAATCAGTCAACACCTTAGACTTTGTCCAGAGCATTTAAGCCTCTTCAAGGAAAGGCCTGGCACACAGCTAATATTGCAGTCACTTCTCTCATCATTAAATTGATAAACTGAAGGTAGATCAGTAAGGAACTTCATTTAATGCTCTGCTTAGCCATACATCAGTCTTCACAATGTGCCTCTGCAAAACAAGCTTATTTGCTCGGTGGTGTACTACAAATATGTTGCAAACATTAGTCAAATGGGTAAAAAAAAAAAAAAAAAAGACTATAACATGAAATCACATTTTGCATGATGCCACCACAAAACCCTTGTGTTCATGTCTCCTATGATTAATAGGCCATCGGTTTGTAATGTTAATATTTGAAATGTAATGTTAGGCATTGTGGTACTATTCTGTACATGATCAGAGCACTGCTGTCACCATTTCCCTTGCATAATCAATGTGTAAATGCAGAATTAAGTATTTTAAATTAATCATACCATGTGATCAATGTATAATTTCCAAAGGATCATAGTATACATTACATTCCCCATGTGCCATTTTAGAGACAAAATACAAAAAGAAATTAATAATAATTTAATGCCAAATATTGATTGTCTTCATAAAGATGCTGTAATCTTCAGCTTGCTACAATGAAATATAAAGCTTAGTTCTCCAGTACTGAGGACTGGTGAGATATTTTGATTTTCCATTAAAAAAAAAATCTCCTTAACATCAACTTTACAATATCTCCAATATTGTCATTCTATATTCTGTGTAAGCTATTACAGTATATTCTGACTTATTTTTCATAAAGAAATTGAAAGCTAATTCTGCTGTGGCACTGTTGTCACATAGAGCCTTGAAGTGTACTTGTAATGAAGACTATCATTGTGAAGCTGCTGAGTAGGCCATGTTGTATATGTTATATTTAGTGGTATATGATATAATCTGGTACTTGAATCACAAATATAGTGTTTGTCCTAAGATAATGGCAGTGGTACTGGGTGAGGGTGTGAGAAAGGAAAAAAAACAGCAGAGATTAAGATTTAGAGACGCTTTGTATAGTGTGCGAGCAGCTAAGGATGCTGGGTATTGTAGTGGCTCAACAGAAGTGAAAAAATCAGATCTAGTTTTAGATTATCTATTCTTTTGACAATTGAAAGCCTTACAATGAGACATGAAAATTAAACAATATTTTTCTTAGAGCTGTGTTGGTTGTTTTTAATACTTTACAAAAATACTTATAATACTTTGTGGGTGTACTTAATTACAGCATTCAAATTAATGTGTTAAGCTCCTCTTTGACTTGTTTTTTGAATTACAAAAGAGAAATGAAAATGCAGGGAAGTTTCCAAAAAACATTCAAAAACACTGTAAAATAAAAGGCACAGTGCACCACTTACATTACACTCTGTATTAGGTACACTTTTAAACACAGATATCGCAGATATCTAAATCAGCCATTCATAAGTCAGCAACTCAATTCCTTTAGGCATGTAGCCACGGTCAGCTAAACCTGCTCTAGGTCAAATTCAGCATCAAAATGAGGGAGAAAGGTGATTTACCTGAATTTGAGCATGGCATGGATCATGACCCAAAGGAAAAAAGAAAATATCCAGTCAAAAGCAGCTCTCTGGCCAAAAATACATCACTGATGTATTTTACAGGGAAACAGCAAGACTCAGAAAAATTTAGAAAGGCAATCGTGACACAAATAACCCCTGGCTACAACCAAGGGATGCAGAAGACCATCTTTGAACCTTTGAACCCTGAAGCAGATGGGCTACCGCAGGAGGAGACCACAGCAGGTGCCATTTTTACCCAGCCTGGTGAGATTAGAAAGCGAAAGTTCTTCCAAAACAGTTCTGACTTAAATACAGAGTCCTGTCAAGAGGGCTGTGATTTGGCAACACTACGTTTGGACACGATGCTTTCAAACTCCTCTCTGTTCAGGAGATTCTCCGTTATGCTCTTGCTCTCTTCAAACTTTGGCAGGATGACAGCAATGTAGCCTTCAGTGGATGGCTGTTCAGATTGAAACATTTTCAGCTTTTTAGCTAACTTGTTTATTTACATTAACAGATGCACAAATGTGGGTCAGAGCAATATACCGTAAATGGCACCTAAATGTGAACATCATAATGATTAAATAATCATATAACAAATAATAATTTACCTTTTCCAGCAAGAGTGAAGGTGTCTCTAAAATCCTTTCATTGACCTCAAGAAGACGGCCACGAATGCAGCTAAAAAGATGATAAACTTGTGGGTCATTGTGACAAACAAATAAGCAGAATGTCTGTCTAGAAAACACTGATGACTCACCTGTAGATTGTGTACTCAGTTTCATCTGTGCATGCTATCCTGCACAATGGTGCGAAATCAGTGAGGAACTGACCGCCCTACAACAGGGGTAAGAACTCAGAGTATAATCACGATGCATAAGAACAAGTGTTTGGACAGAGAATAAAATCATTTGGAACTTTTCACACTTACCCGCTTGGACTTCCCAGACACTTTATTTTTCAGACGACTGCAGCCATCACTGATCTGATAGCTGATGCTCTTGATTGTACGTCCATTCTGAAGGATGGGGTGAGTCTCTGCTAATGTGACAACACATATTCTGCAATTATAAATTCAAAGTGAGTCATTTTATAACATTTCAATGTGTAATTAAACATCTCATTAAATGTAGATTAAATCTAATCTTAAATTCAAAGTTTAAAATAATGACATAATCCAACAAAATACAGGAGGAGTCAATTAGCTGGTAATGATAGCCACAGTATATTGCTGTAAACTGTGCACTTTTTAAAAGCTGCATTTTGTTTTTACTTTAATATATTCCAGGAAATATCTTACAACAAGCATCAGACACACTTTAAACATTATTGACTAAGGCAGGGCGCAAAGTAGCTTCACTAGAGATTGTACACATTTGGCGAGCACTACATTACTACTGGTAAATTACTAAGAGTAAATTACTTATAAAAGCAGCTACTAATCAGAAAGTTATCACCACCTGGTGTTACCTGTTTGAATGCTGCAGGATGCAGTGGTCCTCACATGGTTTCCCCTTCATATCTAAACAAAATAACAAAAAACTAATTTTAAGTTATCAGTGACATTTTGAATTAAATAACACCAAATAAATAAATTTCTTCCTTCTCCACGATACTGAATTAGCTAACGCTAGCTAACAAACAGCTAACATGTACAGATTTTAGTCAGGTTTTATTTACCGGCTCTGTACCACCGTGTGTAATACCGATCGATAACGGAAGGCGCTTTGTCTTCTGTGTCTTTCTGCCCAGTTTCGTCCATCAATGCTTTTTAAAACACTCTAAATTGCAAATATGTCTCTGCTACTTCATAGGACTTGACGGACACCAAATGGTGAGACGCAGTGGCGGTCCGTCATTTGAATGTACCCGGTCGTCTTCGGAAGCGAACCGTTCCGGGTGTTTCTTTTAGGGGAAAATAGGTATTTGTGATTTTCTCAATATTGGGCTCAGCTTTGAAATCAAATTTTTGTAGCCAAGTGTCAGTTATATATTCTGTGTGTTTTTACTCTGATGCAAGCATAAAACGTCAAGATATGGCAGGTATCTTGATATGGCAGGTTCAATGCCATTTTTTAAAAACAACAAAACAATCAAAATAAAGCAATTAAATTATTTATTTTCAATCAATTAAAACACACACTTTCTATCACCAAAATGGGCTTTTTCTATACAGCATCGTTTTCTCTCAGGACACCCTTTGGCACACTGTCATGTAGGGACAATTCATTAAGGCATCCTTTCTGATTGGAAGGGCACCGATAGGAAATGAAGTTATGAGTGCATCTTATAGGTCACTGGATCACTTTTCTCCACTAAAAAGGTACTCCTTTAGAAACACCCATTTTCAAAAAAAAAAAAAAAAAAGTTTTGCTTTAGAGGCCACATATGAATGACGCATCCTCACATTTTTTTTTACCACCCTATAGTCTACTTTAGCATGCATCATCAGTATCATAGTATATCAGGCTGCATTTCCCGACATTACCAACAAGGGACTGTCCCTATGCAAATGTGAAAGACCCCCCTTGTCTATTGAATATCAGTTGATTTGTGGTAACTTCAGTAATTGTCTTGATGAAAGTCCCTGCGACAAAAATCCTCCCTAAATTTTTTTTGTTCATATAAAACATCTAAAATGGAAATGACACTGATAATTAAGATCTATTTCATTTGCAAGTTGTATTTTTGGCAGGTTAATAGGATAATAAAATTGCCCACTAGGTGTCAGACTACTGCTAACAATGCTGAAGCCTATAACCCTTTAGTTGGTGTGGTATAAAATTTCACTAAGAAAAAAAAGACAACATCTCCAGCCATACTTTTTCAAATCTAATTATAATATATAATAAATCTAATTTATTTATGAGTAAACCAGTTAAATAACAAACAGTGTGATATTTCACCTCACAGTGTCAGTTATAATTAGTTTTCCTGCTTTTCACTGTGATTTTTTTCCCCCCTTTGTTTTGGTCTTATGAGTCCTTCAGATGGCAGACCTAACAGTGTATTTAATCTCCATCACTGTGGATTATGCTGCAATATGTCTGTGAGGGAATGGATTTAGGAATTAAGGAATGTTCCCTCCCTGAATTTGTCAAATTAGCCCACTGTGACCCAGATAAACCACATACCAAACATACCTGGCTCTATGTACTTCTTGCACACTGTGGACAATGCTGAGGAAACACTTTTGGAGTAATGGTCTCAGCACGTGGGAGATTAACTATGGATGACTTCACCTTATTCTCATAACTGAGTGAAAAGATCACAGGGGCAAGAGATTCCCAGCTAAAGTTTGTGCCACAATGACTTTTCCATGCGTCTAATCACAGCTACCAAGACTTGGAACGTTTTGCTGTAAAGTTCCATCGTAATGAGTTTTTCCATTACTCTTCTGTCTGTGGTAGGCCGAGTGTGCAATTAATTCAGAGATGAAACACAACACCACTGTGGAGACAGTGAACAGAAAGGGAGTATCCCAGAGACATGCAGTCTTCTTACATCAGGCTTAAAATGCAGTCATTTAAAATAAACAGGGCCTTGATTCAGCAGCTTTACCTGTGATGCTTTTCCAGAAACTTCCCACTGCAAACTAAATCTGTGACAGCTGCTACTAGAGTTACCTGCATCTCTGCAGTAGGATTTGTCTCGGGTTAGAAATTTAGTGTCTGGCACATGTCCCATGCAGCACATCCTCAGTCAGGGAAGATGACATGTTGTGAAAACTCGGGAGAATGTTTCAAACATTTCAAATGTCAGAGGCAAAAGTTCTCGTCTTGTTAAGTACCGGATGACCTCACAGGAGTCTGGTACTGTTGCATATGAGTTCATCAGTCAGTACATTGTCTTCACGAGCCTGTCAGTCTGTGTACATTCACAATTCTTTAACTACTGGAATGAAACACTGTCTCCCCCTCTCCAAGACTTGACTTAGAGGTTCACAAGCTGACTGTCAGACAGGCATCTTGAGTGTCTCCAGCTGCACAGGCGTCTGTGTGTGCGCGCGCGTGTGATGCACATGCACTGCAGTTCCACGTCAGCTCCTGCTACAGCGAGTATCTCTTTTTCCTCTGTCCAGCTGTTTGGCTGTTTGACAACAGCAGTATCTCTTCCCACATGGAAGATATCCAGTGTTTTTTTCTGTAGGAGGTCTGTGCCAAAGAAGAGTGTGATATGAGGAGAGATGTTCTGACCAAGGACGTTGATGTCCTCGTGACTTATACATAAATGATGTGGTATAATACTGTCACTCATATTTAGCTTGGAGTCATTTCTTGGTTTGTGGCACAGTTGCAAAAGAGACGGGTGAGATATTTATGTGTTGTTATGCAAATTCACAGAAATTAGTGCAAGAAATGGAATGTATTTTCCCTAAGTGGTTCTTGCAGACAGGCTATGAATAAAACTTTCAGCAACTCAGTGTTTAGATATTGCATGCAACACAGGCTTCCCTGTGTACTTAATTTCTTAATAGATGTCTAGGAAAGTAGAGAAACACAGTATATGTCAAACTTTTTCCTGGAAAGCACAAAGCACACACACCTGCAGATATTATGAGTTTGATTTATATGCTGCCAAAATTTATATTTAAAACTTTGATTCAATAATAATAGTGTTATTTTCAGAGTGATACTAAAATGTGCTTTTGCACGAGACTATATTAGGGAGAGCACACGTAATGCTCTGGAAAAAGGAACTGATCAACAATTAAGAGTCAAAGCCACAGGGGCACTTAACATTATTGATCTGTTTTCCCTTTGACAACTTTCAGTGGAAAAGCATGAAGCTATCACTCAGTGAATGTGCCAACATGTAACAGCACAGAAATGCCCCAGAGCTGTTGGCTGTTCAATGAGGTTTTACAAATGTGGTCTGTGGGGAAGCTTTGCCTCTCTGATAAGCTGGACCTGCGTCAAGATATTACTGGTTTTTCTCTGCGGTAATCAGCTGCCAAAAGACCAATCAATCACGTCAGAGCTCTTCTGTTATTTGTGGCCTCTTTTTTAAAGGTAGTGAGGACCTCAGGCGCTAAAAAAATGTGCGTATGTGTGTGTGTGCAATTCATGTGTGTAATTCAACTTTATGATCAGACCCTTTTGCCAGAACATATTTTCTCAACTCTTTCATGTCAAATAGTGCCTCCCTCTCTTCACTGAGGTACCAACAAGTTGACTAGGATGCTACTAATTTAGTTCCACCTGGATTTTTTTGTCACCATGGAAACAAAACTGATGCAACTTGTCCTGTTCATTTTCCTCAAAACTTGTTTTTTTTCCTTTAGTATTGACAAAAATATGACAAATACCTAACAAGGAAACCATAGCAATACGAGATATGGAGGACTAGTTTTAGGGTGTTTTTCTTCCTCATGGAAAGGTAAGGAACTGATTGTGGTTTTTGTGCTTGAGCCACGCCAACTGGCAAAGTGGATGATGGCTTTATTATTAACAGACAAACACAAGTGTGCTATCTCCTATTTCTCCACCAGAAACATGTATTTCCGAAAATGCCAAACAACTCCCTCAAAGATGCACGAGCGAGACAAAGATCATAAGCAAAGTCGGTTATTTAGACATCTGCTTCAGATAAAGCATAAAAAATTATCAGTGTTTTGATCACAGAATGTGTGTCTATAGTGCCTTTGTGAGGGAAAGGAATTAAATGTCCTTGGCAGCTGTAGTTGTTGTAGGATGTCTCTCTTCCCGGAGTCAAAACACTCGTACAGCACCGCTGTGTTGTGTGGAAACATTATTGAATAAAAATGAAGTTTCTCTCGGTCCCCTCAAAAGTTACCCTTTGAGAGAGACACATAGGTCCTCATCCAACGGTGACATAATTTGGCCACGGAAGTGTGTAAACAGGAAGTGGTAAAGACTGGTTTATTTTAACAGCTGACTGTCAGTGTAGGATACGAAACGTTCATCTTTCGACCACACTGTGAATAACTTGCACATGCAGTCAGAGAGAGATCACAAGCGACATGTGTGAGTGTTCCAGAAAATTAGAACTGCTACCATCAATCACATATTAGTTTCTGTCTCACTCCCATATCAATCATCTGTCTCATGCCAGCTCTTCAACATGGAACCCATCAATCTTTATTTCCCTCATTTTTTCTTTAGTGTCACAGAGTCTCAAGTACGTCTATGACTCACTCCTGATGCAAATTGTGTATGGCTGTCATCCTGCTGGCAATTCTCCAAAGACAAAATTAATCCCAAACTACACACATTAAAGAAGAAGTTGGGTAATTTTTTTGGCAGTGAGACAAACTAAAAACACTGGTTTCCGTGTAGTTTGTGGCTGATTTCGGTCTCACGTAGGTTAAGTTATAGTTCAGACAGAGAGACTTCATTTCTGCACATGCCCCCTAAATTCTATCCCGCCTATGATCAAGCTCTACCAGCTTTTACTAGTTTTCATCCTATCACAACATGACATGTTCACACTGAGCGTATCACTCTCATGCAAAACGTTCTCTCCACGCATCACCATGGTGATTGTGGGACACACCTCCACCCGTGCATGGCCTCCCCTCAGAATGCCAGCTCATCCTCTTCAACTCTCCCACCAAAAGAACCACATGAGGCGTCCTAACTTTGTCTTTCCCATCACCACCACCTGCCTTTATATGACATTGGAAGTACCTCATGCATTGCACCACTTCCAGTGTATTCTACTTTCGGTCATGCTCCAGGTATTAAAAACGTCTCTTTATTCTGTCTGCAGTAATTACTATCTTTTCAAATTCACTCTCTTATTCTTTCTCTATAATCCTCTCCTTGTTTAAAATTAAATATTTCCCAAGGAGTTCCAAATGACCCCTCTAACAAAATGTGCATATCAGGAATAATTTGAAGGTACTAAGAGGTTTACATTGTTACCATGTTTTTATTTTAAGTAGTAAAACATTTAACAAGTCTATTTTATTACAGTCAAAGGAGGACATATGGTTACTGTGGCTTCTATAAGAAGACACCAGCTGGGCTCATTTGTATATACCAAGAAATTAATTTCTTCCACAATACCACAATTCTTGTGTTAATCATTAGTAAAGGGCCACGTGGCAAACAGCTGCTTAACATTATCCTCATGGAAAATTGACTTTTCTCCAAGAAGAACTCTCCACCTCTCGTGTTTGCTTGCAGTGCAGCAGCAGTCGGGATGCTCTGGGCTCCGACTCAGCTGGAAGATGAATGACAGCTCAGCCATGTTGTTCCCTTGCATCCAAATGTCTTTCCCTTAACTGCTTCCCAGAAAAACTGATTTGCGTCTCTGCATGACCGAGGACATCCAGACAGAAATATTGTTTTTGTTTGTTGTGTAATTTTTTTTCATTCAACTAAACATACCTACATTTGTGCCCCGATCTGCAATTTTCCAGCTTGGGATTAATAAAGTATATCTATCTATCTATCTATCTTGACTGCAAACATTTCATTTTTGTCAGGTTTTACATAATGAAAGAACAAAAGGACTCTTTGATAAAACTAAAACACAAAAAAGGAATTGGATGAAGTAAAATAAACAGAAGGAGTTGGAAGAGACAAATAAAAGGATCGGGGCACATGAAATAGACTGTGGGGAGCACATAGACGTAATACTCAAGGGAGGCAGAAATAATTGAACACAGGTGAATCAGAAAGACAATCATAGTGGAGGAGAAATAGGACAGGACACACAGAAAGTTACAAACACGAGGACAACAGCGAAACACAGAAAACCAGAGGAGACATGGTTTATGAAATATAGAGATCAACAATCACAACAATAAGTTCAAACTGAAAAAAATATCTAATATCCATGGGTCAAGATCGAGGGCTTTTTGTTCATCAAACTTTGGCACATTCTTAATCAGAAGACCTTGAAAGCGTCTTCTAATGGGACTGCAACGGAATCCAAAATTCCAAAACATAAATCCAACAGGAAGTCCAGGCATTTAAAATTAGAAATTCCTTTATTAAATGCCATTTGCAAGCATCTTGAAAACTTCACAATACCTTTCAGGTTTCAGGTTGCTCCTTTGTCCTGCATCATTTTGCATGGTGGTAAAGACACGTCGTCTGTGCAGCTCTCTGACAGGCACGGAGTTATGAAGGCCCTTGATTGCAGTTTTTTTTATTATTATTATGTTTTGCTTGTCTTCCTCGGCTGTCTGTTCACCCTTGAATATAGTTGTGTGCATTGGCTGAGGCCTTTGGGTCAACATTAAACATCATGTTCTCCTGAGTTCTTTCTGAAGTGAACACACAGTGCTGCTGACAGCGTTCTTTGGAAAAGGTTATTTCACCCTTTTCCACACCATCAAGCGGTTTGTTGAAAATTGTCATAAGCAGTCTCATTTGGGCAAATGACTCCCCTGTGTAATTTTAACATAAAAGTAAGTTTCTGTCATTCTCTATCAAACTGCATAGACATCTAGACCTTTTTCTATTATAAAGCCACAGAAAGAGGTGTTAGTGTTTTGCACCAAATTAAGATGAAGGCATCAATACATGGTTTTCTGTGGCAGGAAATTAACACCCATACTATATTTATGGTGGACTATATATACAGAGTAAGAGAGAAAAAAAACTAATACAAAGTCATAAAAGCTGGTTTGGTGGGTGTAAAAATGTGCTGGTAAGATTAAGGCATCTGGACTTTAAGAATGAACCACTCTTTGATGTGATGACTTTAATGGTCCATAGAGGGGAAAGCCCCCATTTCAATTACAGAAGTCTGTGTTTGTAACTGAGCAAAGCAAACATTTATCAGGAATTTTTGTGGTTCAACAGCAGGTAACCAGCACTGAAGTGATGGAGTCAGAGGTTTGGACAACTGGACAGAGGACAGGACAGAGTGAAGGATGTGGTGAGATTGGAAGAACCTGATTAACAACAGGCTGTAGGAAGGGTAATCCCCTCCATCTCTTAATTCCCATCATTTCTCCCTTTTCTATCTTGAGTCAGTTCCTACAGACATAGACATGGATGGGTTTCACCTCTCCTTCCCCTCCTTGTTTTTGTTCAAGGGGGGAAAAGGCAGTGTTTTCCTTAGTGCTTATGGGAACATCAAACAACATTCAGACAGAGAACAAGGAGAACAAGAACTCAGACTCTGAATTCCCTTTTGTCCGCCCATAAAGTCATTTTTGAACCAGGGGCTTTTTCACAAGACAACATGCATCTATGTGGGTGTCTGGTTTTCCTGAATTTGAGCTGTAACTCATCCTGTGCTCGCCCTGTTTGAGCCTTTGTGTTCACACATGTACACACACACGCACACACACACACGTTTGCACTTCTATCAGAGTGAGGACCCTCATAGACATAATGCATTCCCTAGCCCCTTACCCTAACCTTAACCATCACAACTGGATGCCTGACCCTAACCTAAACCCAATTCTAACCCTAACCCTAAAACCAGGTCTTAACCCTGAAAAAGCCATTTTAAGGGGTGAAAAAAAAGTGAGGACCAGCCAAAATGTCCTCACTCTGTCAAAATGTTTTCACTCTGTAGGGTTTATACGATTTTTGGTCCTCACTCGGCAGCAAGTACAAGAACGCACACACAGACACATGTAATGTGAAAGTTCACAGAAGGTCAGATGGAAAACAATCTCTTTATCTCTTTTTATTTTTCCAGATTGGTTACACATGTGGAGACACAGCCTGATGTAAGAAGTGAGTAATGCTGACTGGACAGCAGTCTCTGCATGGTACAGCAGACACACACACGCACGCACGTGCACACACACACACACACACACACACACACACACACACACGCACACACCCACACACGCACACACACACAACCTCCATTCATTTAGACAGCCTAACCAAAGTACCTAAACCTAAACTTAACTTGAACCTAACCACAATTCAAATGTTAACATAACCAGTTCCACAGTGATGAGGTTCTGCCTTAGTAGGACCAGGTTTCGGTTTCCATAAGGACTACTGGTCTTGATGAGGCCAGTGTTTATGGAGGCCTTAAAGAGGTAACAAATACAAGTACACCCGCACACTTGCACACACCAGCTCGCCTTTGCAGGTATTTTACAAGACTTTAAAACACAGCAGCTCAACCGTTTGATCCTTGTCCGCCTTGTCCACAACTGAATAGAAACTGCTAAGCTCAGCTTGACTGTCACACATGGTTGCCTCATAAATAAAATTACATTTTCAGCGCAAGATTTCCTGAGCACATTAACACAGCAGCAGTCAGATCCCACATCCTCTGAACTGATGATAATGAAAATGGAGCATTGTTTTTAAGCCAGTTTCTCTAAACCTTTGTTTTCTTGGGAACCCTTAACAGAATGTATATTATCTATGAGATGAGAGTTCTTCCAGTTAATAGCTGTCGAAACAAAACTACTCAGTAACCACACACACACACACACGCACACACTGATAAGGTATTTTGCAGCCTCATGTGTAGATCACAAAGTATCAAGAGACCTCTCCTGTTTAATAATGCACAACATTTAGCAAGTGTTTCCTCATGTCTTTTAAAAAGAAAAACCACACTCTTTATTTAGACCAAACTTCATCTTCTGTTTCTCTTTTTTTCTCAGTGAAGTAGTTTAAAATCTTTACGCCAAACTTTTTAGAATAAAAAGCAAACACAGTGTAATAACAGACGCCTGTTTTTTTTTTGTTTTTTTTTGTTAATTAAGTAAAATTTACCATTGCCATTTTGTATTTTCCGACCTACTCAACAGCAAATACTGTATATTATAATGCATATAACAAAAGCTGCTCTAATCAATATTTTTACACAATTCATGGATGAATTGACCAGAGGAATAGCAAACCCTGCTTGATAATGCTTGATAATGACTAAAAAGACTAAAAGACTTAAAAGGTAGTGCAGGCTATAATTAGATTAAAAAAAATAGGTGGACACAAAGCCATTGTTTCTAAGCATTCACCACGAAGCAAGTTTCAGCTGGTGTCCACATTTATTTACAGCACTGATGTAAAAAGTTTGATCGTTTGAAAGTGACTAATATTCATATCAGTGTATTTACACATACTCATGACCAAATAATAAAGTCTTCTATTCACATTCGCAATGTTCACTGGCAATGTTCCAGCTCGTATCTGGAACACCCTCATCACATTTCAAATGCACTGTTGTCCAGTTCAGCCTCACAGTCTTACTTTTCACTTGGGCCAAAGTGCAAATGATAATGCCATTTTCATTCTGACGTGTGGGGTGGTTAGCATAAGCAGCCGTGCCAAATGTCAGCACATCCTCCGTGGATGCTGGAAAGGAGGTACAGGTTTCAAAGAGCGATGCCCGTCCACTTGAAGGTTTTCCAGTGTTTCGAACCCCACTGCTCCCTCTAGACATCGTCATCATCATAGTGCATGTTTCCAAGGCTGTTGTCAGGGACAGCGTACACAGATTTACTCTTGGCCTTTCTGCTCTTTGACCATATCTGTGCTGAGTCTTGACTCTCAGAAAAGGACAGGTAGGCAGCAATGCTGTTTCTGACACCATAGCTCACCATGTTGTCACTGCAGCTGTCTGGGTTGACCAGCTGTCTCCTGTAATTGTCACATGTCATAAATAAGAAGAGAGCCCCACCAACATTTTCATGACTAAACGTACTGATACCGACATTTCCTACACCTAAAATAGCGTTGAAACTATCGCCCATTTGGTTTCCAAATGTGAGACATCCCAAAAAATCTGCAAATGCTACACATAACAGATACTATTTGTTATAGTCCTAATTCATGAGAAAGTAATATGAATATCTGATTGTTTTTACTGCCCAACAAAGCATATTTTTTATTCACAAACAAAAGTGGTTAAATAAATTTTCAGATGTTATTAGTCATAATGTAACTATGATGTTATCATGGTGTTCATCTGTCTACTCCGTGCTACAAGTTTGTGTCCCGCCTTTTTCTTGTAAATTTAAATAAAGAAACTTTGAATAAAATTAAGAGAGAAGAATCTTAGCATCTTAGGGAAGAAAGAAAGTTACGCACTGTCATGCCGACATGATAAAATGTGATGAAAAAGAAAAAATCATCACCTGTCGACTTTCCTCCAGTCAAAGTTGCGCCGCATGACAACAGGTGGAGCTTGAGGCCCTGCGTCTGACAGACACGGAGAGGTTAAGACGCAACACAGTCCATCTGCTGAGTCTGCAAAGACAAAGGTAGACTGTAAAAAAAAAGTGGTTTGCATCAATTTGCATTCTCACAGGCTACTGCTCAAGTGTTGAAAAGAACCCTGTGAAGGTGGTGGGATCAGTGTTCCCTCACAATGACGGCACTACACAGGCTTCACAGGCAAACACTTTTTTTTTTTTTTAATTTTGTCTGCACCAGTGGTCATTATCAGGGACACATATTGTATCTCATTTCCTGTTTTCTACCAAAAATGATCTGTCATAGCAGGAAGTATATATATATATATAAAGCTGAGAACTGATAAACAGTGTGTGAGTTCATGTATATGTCTGTTTGTGAGCCTGTGTTTTACACATGCAATTCATTTCAACTCATTTATTTATGTGCCCGTATCTGTCGAATGTTTGTGTTTGTGTTTGTGCGTCCACCAACCAGAGTAGTGGTTGATCATGTCCTCAAGACACTGGAAAGTGAGACGGGGGGAGATGTAGTACCAGCTGTTGTCCAGTCTGAAGATACGATAGTGCTTTATGCTCCTGTGCTTCACCGACAGTGAATACATGCCTGCAAAAGCGCAAGTGACATTAAGGAGAATTCTGCACTGCCATGTCCTATGCTGACATAGTTGTCTGCCGTTTGTTATCTCCGAAAAGAGTCGTTCTGTCTTTATTTGTTGATAACTGGACACGACCCGCAGCTTTACACTGACTGTTCAAAAGTGTGATGTTGATTTATCCTGTTAAACCATATGGATGAAAGTCTGATAACTGTATAAATGACATATATCTCATTTTAATTGATTTCCCATTCCTTAGGAATTTATTTGCACAAGTGGAAACATCAGAAAATAAAAGGTCTTTCCTGTTTCAAACATTTTCTCTTGTTGTTTTGAGCAATTTTATGTCTTTTTCCATGACTTGGATCTCACCTGATCTGATGTTTTCTGAAGCGTTTCTGAAATAAAAACTGTATATATCCAAAATGTATTTTAAACTCTTACCTCTCTCCCTGGCGCTCTCCCTCACTAGAAAGGAGCCCACTCTGTTCCCAGGTAGAAGCAGCAGCTCTTCGGCTTTTTGCCTCTCCACTCCCTCAAACAGCCACCTGACAAAGACAAAGCCATTCTGTCGTAATTCAGATTAAATACTCAAACTCTACCATTAAAACCCAGGCATCAGTATGAATATATCTCATCTCATTACCTTCTTCAAACAAAGAGATCGCAGGGGAAATTCTGATAATTGTCGCTGTGAGTGATTCAGCGTATGTTCAGAAAACTTGACAAAAATAGTTTCTGTGCTTTAACTTACCCGTGGTAGACTTTTGCCACATGACTACTGGGTATGTAGTTTTCCTTCCCTGTTTGGACAGAGCGAACTCTCCACCAATAAGCCTCCCTGTTCAAGATGAAGAGGAATCGACAGCTGACCTTTGACATTTAAGTGATCATTTGTTTCTGCTTTTATTTCCTCAAATATATTTATGACCTGTCTACCAAGTGTTTAGAATGCTCAACATGTTCCTACTTTGCGAGGACTCTGAGTTTCTCCCCCATTTTGTAAGTGGGTGCACTGACATCAGCAGACGGATAATCTTGGAGCACCACCACCATCGTGTCGTCCTCAAAACCTGCCAAAAAAAAACAAAAAAAAACATTTACAGCAATTATAAAAAGCCAGACGCTTCCGTGACTTTCCATCAAATATTAAGGAGCAGGCTTGTGTCAGAAAGGACTGACATATATTTATTTATATCAATTTACCCGTTGATAGCAATGGACAGGACATTCATGTTTTCAAAACCTTTCACTAAGTTGAAATTCAGCTACTTTAAACAGATAATACTTTGATTTTCATGACTCAGCTAATAATGTTACAATTTTTGAATATCTTCTGTAGTTTTTGAATGATCGCAATTCATGTTATTTGCTTTTTTTCTTCTGATAATTTCTTTTATTATCGGTGCCACCGGTCTGCAAGTGAAACAGAGCGTATTACTATTTATTGTTTTTTTTTTTTTTAACATGCAAATGTTACACATACAAACTTTGACAATGCTTCAACAGCGTCATACTATTCCCTCACTCGCCTCAATCTGTGTTTCTTGAGAAATGATGCTATTGGAATATCTAAATGATTTATTTCAAGCCTTTAAAATACAAACACTCGTCTGGAAAAATATGTATGGAAATGAAATATGAAACTTTTAAGTCAACTAAAGAAACATAAAACAAAGAGTGAATGGAAAAAAAGGTCAAGGAGATCTTACTCTTTTGAGAGCTGTCGAGGTTTTGCGGGTCGATCTTGCCCCTGAGTGTCACTCCTCTCAGCACGTTCCCCATCCTCCAGATACACTCCAGCCTGAAGTGAGAGCAAAGAGAGAATACATTCTTACAACATCCTCTAACATTTCTATGTAACAACTTGTATTTTTTTTTTTTTTTTTTTCAAACCACTAAACTTCTCAGCTACTGCACCGCAAACTTTTGTAACTTCCTAGAAGATCACAATTAAAACCGTCGCCCAACTAACAGACTCACTGAAAAACGGGAAAGCTGGGGCGAGATGCTGCCAGACTTGAGTTTCCAATGAGGCATCTCACTCCATGTTCTGACGCCCAGTGTTATGATGACACTGTAGAGATGTGTGCGTTGCAAAATTCTCGAGAGGTGTGAGTTGCAAAATGTACATGATACGGGAATGCGTTTAATGTGCAAGAGAAATAAAAGTTCAGTCTGTGTGAGGCAAAGCAGAGGCAGCAGCAGATGTGACACTGACCTGCGATGTGACAGGGTTTGTAGTTTGCCTGCTGCTTTGGCATCAGGTGAGGGACGACAGACGATGGCCCAAACAGGACATGGCTGCAGCAGTGTCAGAGAAGTACCATGTTCACCAAAGTTTACAGGAATGACCCAGAGTGTCACAGAGTGTGGCTACAGCTCTGCATCTGACTGAAAAACTCACTTCCTGTACTGAAATGAGGAAGAGGGCCAACAAAACTGAGACACACACACACACACACACACAGCGGATTATGAAAGACGTGCAAAAACAACAGCTGACTATATTTAGAGTAATGGAAAATGTTGTGAGATCGACTGAGATAAGTTTTTTAATGATGACATAGATTTATATCTTCAGTCCACTTTAGGTCTATGTTTGTGGCTGTTATTCTGCAATGTTATTTATATAAATATTTATAAAAATATATGGAAATGATTTTACAATAAATTGAATCCACTAAAAGAAATTCAACTGTTTTTACTTTAATTAATTAATTTTCTTGTACCATCTTTTTAACTGTAACGTTACGTTTTCTTGGACTTGTGTTGGCAAAGTGAATAGTTGTCACTTTGGGCTTTTTAAAATGCATTTCTCTCATTTGCTGTGTCATTTCATGGTGTACACTAAAAAGTTTTAAGCACTTCTTGACACTTTCCCAGGGACAAGTAGCTTGGCAGCAGACAAAAAAAACTCCAAGAAGTCACAGATCTTTGAAAGAAGCTCATTGTTTCATATTTATATTCCTGACGTGAAAGTGATAAACATATTTTCGTCTAACAGGTGGGTTGAAAATAAATGAGCCTTTTCCTTCTCAAATATTCTTATCATAAGTACGGAAAAAAAAAAAAATTGCACAGTGAGTTCCAGAAACTGTGCTCTGATGTTATTTATACACAGCCAACCAGTTTTGCCCAGTGGAAGCAGCATTTCACAGCTTTTATGTTTTGGTGGGACAGCCAGAGGTCTTTGCGTGACGATGTGGTGATTATCTGTGATTATCTGTGCAGAAACATGTGTCTGGAGGCAGAAAGAAGAGAAAACAGATAAATAAGAGTCACTCGCTTTGAAGAATGCATAAACTTAAAATAAAACTGTTATCATCAGATGGCTTCGAGGCTTTACAGGGCCAAAAATATTGTGTTCTTCAACTGCATTACTGCACACCAGTCGGTTTCAATCAGATGCATTTTTATTTTTGAAATTCTTCCTTGTCAGTGTTCATATTTTTTTTTACATAGGTACATACACACAGATATAGGTTTAGCTCAAACTGCTTGCCTAAGTGGATAGGTTGAAGATAAATAAATAAATAAAACGATATATTGAGCAGGGCTAAACTCTCCAAATGTCAAATGTAACTCTCTGTTAAAACCCTCATAAAGGGTGGAGCGAGTATATCTAGAACCTGGGATTCCCCGGTTACAACACAATATTCCTCTGTGCCACACTTTCTTGTTCTCAAGACAATCCATACTGAAATCTGGACTAGTTCACTCCAGACCGCTGTTCTCGTGCCACCTTTCCATCATCTGAACGCTGAACTGTGACGAAAAAACAAACCTAAGAAACCGCAGATAATATCAGGCTCGTGTATCTCACACAAATCGTAATCTTTATGCGTTTAAGTTTAAACACACAAGTGTCAGACGTACTGCTTTCATTTACCTGCGTCACTGCGTATCTGCAGTTTCTGCGTCAGCAGATATAAACTGTGAGAAACTGAGCTGCCTGTGCTTCTTTTTGACTTCCTGCTGTCTCTCTCTCTCTCTCTCTCTCTCTGTGTATGGGTGTGTTTGCGTGTTGTGGTTTTTGTTGCTTTGTGAGGAGCAGAAAAAACGTATAAACCATATGGAGCAAAGACATTTTGGCTGGTCCTCCCATCTTTAAAGTGCTTTTTTAGGGTTAAGACCTGGTTTTAGGATTGGGGTTAGAATTGGTTGTAGGTTAAAGGTCAGGGTTAGGTATTTAGTTGTGGGAACCTAAATCTGTTTACAAAGTCTCATTATGGGGACTTGTTTTCCTTATGGGGACAAAAATCAAGTCCCCATAATCTAAGTTACTACATTTTAAGGTGAATACATGTTTTAAAGTTAGGCTGAGGTGAGAGTTAGGTTAAGGTTAGGGTCAGGGTTAGGGTTAGGGCACTGGTAATTATGGTTAAGGTTAGAGTAAGTCTCCAGGAAATGAATGTACGTCAATGCAATGTCCTCTGAAGGCATGGAAACCAGTGTGTGTGTGTGTGTGTGTGTGCTACCTTTCAATTACTTTTCCTGGCATATACACTGACCTTGTCAGGACCAGTTGTCCTCATTAGGACCAGGTCATGGTCATTTTTGAAGCTCTGGCTATGATTCAAGACAATATTTAAATTGTGTTTATGTTAAGGTTATGGTTAAGGCTAGAGATAAGGCTTTGTGTATGAATGGAAATCAACGCGGTGTCCTAACAAGAATAGCTGTGCAAACCTGCACATGTACATGCATGTGTGTGTGGATGCATATGTGTGTATCTGGCTGATGTGAACAGTTATTTCTGCTAAAGGTAGACAAAACTTCTGTGGCTTGGTGGGTGGCAACTGGCAACTGGTGTCAGATGCCAGGACTTGAGCTGATGTGGCTGCAAAGAAGGAAGGAAGTGTTCACCAGCCTTGGATCAAAATAAATGCAAGGTCAACATGTAGATTATAACTTGTTAAAAAGCCCCACAGTTATATCTAGAGTAGAATTTGCAGCATCTCCTGGTGCCAGTTTTATACAATTTTTAGAACATTTCATGATTTTCCTTGTACTTATGTGAACAAATGTTTCTTAAGGGGTTGTTTTCAGCTGATTAACAGGATAAGAAACACTTATAGAATAACATTATTGTTACACCAGCAAATACCTAAATACTTTTGTATGAATGTGATTTTACCCTTTAAAAATAAAGGATATTGTCATATCTTGGTGTAACCGTCATTATAGATGAAAGAAAAGTGCAACATCCATATTCAAATGGCAAAATAACTGATTCACTGGTAAAAAAAAAATCAAAAAGATTCACAAACAAAAAAAAAGGCATTTTGTAAAGTTTGACTGATCTGTGCGGAGTCTGTATGCTCTTTTCGTGTGTGCGTGGGTGCTCCAGTTTCCTTCCGCAGGCCAAAAACATGCAGCCATTAATTGGACACTCTAAATTGACTGTAGTGTGAGAGTGAATGGTTGTTTGCCTCTTCATGTTTGCCCTGCAATGGACTGGTGACCTGTCCAGAGTCTACGCTGCCTTTCGCCCTATATAAGCTGGGATTGGCTCCAGCTCCCCGTCACCCTCCTGTGGATAAAGGATATAGTGCTAGAAAAAATAAATATGCAAATGCAACAGAATAAACACATAATACAGAATAAACAGAATAAGAGGTCATTTGTGACTTTAACAAGTAAACTGTAAAACTGTAAATATAATATCTTTACAATTTACAAATATATTATAATAATATATTTGTTTGAGCAAAAAATGATAAGAGAACTTTTATTCAGGCCCTGGTTCTTGTCACTAAATGTACCAGGACCATGTTTGTGTCTTTGAATAATAACACTGATGAAACTCATCCAGTCCACATTAACCTGCAGCTCAAATGACTCTTTGTTGGCTCAAGATGAGAAAGTAATTCCTCCATTCTAATTTAAGATCATTTGATTGGTCAGGTGATTATTAGACGATCTACATGATCAACAGGTGGAACTAATTCAAAAATAATTCCAATATGACCCTTTCTTATAAATACATATCCTAACATCATCCATATTCTGATACATTTCTTAAAAGAATCTTCACCTTTGGGGTCTTGCAGGTGTTACATTGGTGTTATGGCTCCCTTTTGGCTGTCAGAGAGATGCCTCATGCGGTTTTGTTAAGCAGCTCTGAATGATTGATGTCCTGATACTTGTTTATAACACATTTTGGGGAAGTTGTAAACTCCAACTTTGAAGATGGTCAGTGATTTGTTAGCACTTTCTCTGGGCAGCGCACAGAGACAGATGCTTTCTGTCTGTGGCTGGCTCTGTCCACAGTCTGCATGTGTTTGAACAATTCAAGGAGAAGTGACGACCACACCCTCTGTCTAAATGTGCAAAATTACTGTCTGTAAGGAATTTCCATTATAATCTTTTTTTTTTTTTTTCGACAAGTCTAAACCAACGCATGCTGGACAAGAGGTGAGTGTTGCTATAATGAATCTCTCCTCAGTTCAGCTTTTCCTAAAAACAATACACATTCCACCAGCTCAAGACAAGAGTGGTTAGACCTTATGTGGTTGTTATGTTTTCTCTCTCACTATAATGAGCAGTATCTAAATCCAGCTGACCCCACTGGACCCCCAAACCACGGCAGTGCCGGGGCGTGTGTTGGCTGCGTGCACATGTGTATGTCTCTGCAGCTTTTTTTTTAGCCACAGTTTTATCCACAGACTTTATAGGTTAGAAACTCGCAGAGCCAAAAGTACTTATATAAAGAAAACCCAAATCCTCTGCCAGTTAGCCCGTAATCATTAATGTAACGTGGTTACTGTATGTGGGTCACTCAGGCATCTGGAGCATCTTATCCATCAAACCATCTGCACAAGTAATCAGTCCTAACTGCTCCTCACATCCATTAATGCATTCCTCCAAAGCTTTCAAAAAATCATCCCACTGAATAATCCCCTGGTGAATTTCAAGCGGCCCTGTTGTTTCTCTTTGCTTATTTTGTCATTTGAAATAGACATAATAACATAGCCATCTGTCCCCGAGCACACCTCAGCAGAATAAGTGTGGTCATTTCACTGGTCACACAACTGGATTCAATTGCATTAAGAAACCTGAGCCCATATTTTAAAACCGCCAAATCATTATCACAGCGCTGATGTGGAAAGAGAGAGAGAACGCAGACTTTGGTGTTTAAGTTTTCCTCTGCGAGCGAAGCACAAGCACAGTGTCTCAGTGAATCATCAACAACAACAACAACAACCTGCAGACCTGAAAACCTTTCCAGGCCTGAGACAGTCAGTCCAGTCCACGACAATAAACGAGACCTTACTTCATGGTGTAGGAAAGTATTAGTCATGAGAATAACATGAATTTGAACCACCATGTGGAGGGCAGCATTACACCTCTCAGTGTATAGCCTGCTGGAAATTATTTGAAGAAGAAGGAAGAGCTGCGGCGTGACTAACACTGAAGTGATGCTGTGAACCGACGATACACAGTAACTTTAAATCTAACTCCTATTTATGGTTAGACAGGAATAGCCATTTTATGCATTTTCAGCCTGTAATTAACTGGCTATATGATAATAATGCATTGCTTCGCGTCCCAGACTGCAATCCACCATGTCTTATTTTGTTTGTCCCTGATATTAACCTCACCGTGTACTGCTCACTCTCTCCCACAGTTGTATCGAAATTGTTTGCAGCTGAAGCAAGTCTATCATCTGGCTGTTATTGTGAAGCTGTCACTGCATGTGCAACATGTTTGTCAAACCATTAACCTTGGATTTGTTCTGCTGCGCTGCTCTCTTCTCATCCTTTTTATGCATTTCTGACGGGAGAGCTGCGACACCAGACAGACAGGAAAACCTGTTTTCGTACAAGAGAAGAGGTGGCGCAGTGACCAGCACTGTCGCCGGCAAGAGGGTTTTCAGTTGGTTCAAATCCGTGTTCTGACAGAAGCTTTTCTGTGTTGTTTTTTTTTTATGTTCTCCTTGTAATTGTGTGGGTTTTCTCTGGGTGCTCCAACTTCCTCCCACAGTCCAAAGAACTGCAGATTGGGGTTAGTTTAATTGAAGACTCTATGTTGTCTGTAAGTGTAATATGAATGGTTGTTTATCTTTGTATAAAGTCTACTCAATAGGCTGAAAACCAGATGTAGCCTCCTCCTTACTTAAAATCAGCTGGGAAACTTTGTCAACTTTGTCAAGTTCCAACTGAAACATTGACTTTTTTACCAGTTCAAAAACACATCACATTATGCATTTTATTTATATTTATTTATTTATTTTTACCACCAGTAACATCTTCTGGTAACCTCTGAATGAATAATGACTCCTCCAAAGGTTCAGCTGAGAAGTCATCACTTTACAGAACTCTCTCTCTCTCTCTCCAGAGCCATGCTGAAACTGTTTCCACATGATGAGTCGTATGATGTGTGAAACCTATTTATAAAAAAAAAAAGAAAAAAAAAAGTGGTCACTCCAGGGCAGATTCAACATCAGGCATCAATTAGTGGATCCGATTCCAGCTTGTGCTAATTGTGCCATTAAACTAAATGTTGTTCCGCTGCAGTGTAAGGTGCTCGCTGCAACAGGAGAAAGTGCTCCTCATGTCAGGGCTTCCACTCAGGCTCTGTAATCAGGGAATTCATGAGGGCCACCTGTGCATTCTGGCTGCCCCGCCCTCCACACACGCACACACGCGCACACTCAATCACACATACATACATCATGGATAATGCCAGCCTTCACATCCAGGGCACTTAACCATTGGTTACCTCGCCAGCCAGCCCTGCCAAGCCCATAATAAGAGTCTGCATCAGTGCACCCAGTCACTCCCTTCAGCCGTCCAGATGGGAGTTCACTGCTTATTGCTGCGTCATCATCTATTACCTAGTCATTACAGCTATTTTCACGATGTATGTTTGCACTGTGCACCTGTAAATGTACGCGCACACATGCACACACACCCTCCACTGACAAATATACAGGCACACAGGCAAATCCCCAAACAGCCCCAGAGCCAAATCTGATAAAGGCTTTAACACTGCACTCAGCTTTGGTGTAAGCATGTGTTTTCACACTGCAAACATGTAACGACTTACGAGTATTAAAAGGAGTGTAATAATTCAAAGTCCTGCATAAATAGTGTCATGTAAGTATTTGTTGACTGGCTTGATAGGAGTTTGTAATAACTCACAAAACCAAACCAAATGTGTCGTTTATTTGGGCCCTGAGCAGCATCATGAACTCTAAATTCAAGCAACTACTATTACATAACCAGTGACACGAAACATACTTTTCCACTGGCTGGATTTCAAAATCTTTCAGTTTCTGTCGACTTTCCAGGCCAGGTCATTTTGTTTATTACTTTACCGAGAACAAATCCACAGAGGAACTGTAAAAATGGTTGGCAACAGTTTGGAAATGTATGGTCCATTTACTTTTTAGCCACTGCTGTCAGGCTTCTGAGCTCCCCATTGAATACTGTGCACAGTAGCAATTGAGAGGGATTCAGTCTGTCAACACTGGAGAGAAAGTACTAAGGTTGAAAGGGTCAGTGTACATGAAATGAAAGTTCAGTAACACTATACATAAATATGCTACAAGTCAAAGCATTGTTTCTTCTGTCAAAGTGTATCTTTGGAATGAACACTGTAACCCTCTTTAAAATTAAAAATAACATGCATGTATGATTCAGTGCATGCAATAACTCTAAAAGTTTATTGTGAACTAATTACTTATCCAATAAGCTGGTGAATAGGCAAAACAACCTACTTAAAAAAATTATATTTTCTGTTATCTGCAAGGGAGCAAATGCCTCCTGGAGTTCATTCCACTAACTTGACCATCACTGTAATGTGATTCCTGTCATTTCCCTCGTTCCTGACAGGAGGAGGTTTTTTTCTTAGTGCAAGACTGGAACCATTTGTACTTACAGAGTAGAAAACTGTGCTTCATCTGTCAGCAGACCCCATGTCACAGCAATTTACTGACTTGTTGTCTTACTAT
Source organism: Brachirus orientalis (assembly GCA_016785285.1). Taxonomy (NCBI): domain Eukaryota; kingdom Metazoa; phylum Chordata; class Actinopteri; order Pleuronectiformes; family Soleidae; genus Brachirus; species Brachirus orientalis. Next base: position 4,352,768 of record JAFBJR010000113.1, on the reverse strand, counting down.
TAAGTGCTATAACATATTTCATGGTTGGGTGTGGAGTCTACTGAAGAGACGTCCTCAGTTGTTTCAACTGACTGAGTTAAAGCCCCCATTTACTCATATTACCAACTTTACACAGAAGAAAAGGTCAAAGGAAAAAAGTCGAGGAGATATCCCTGCAGATATACAGTCTGCTTACGTAAACAAGAGTACGAAAGTGGACCCCCCCCCCCAAAAAAGGGAAACCATGTCATTCCATCTTACCTTCAGCTGGTCCATGCAGGTTTGGAATACAGATATTCAAAGTGTAGTTGCAGATGTGGAAAGTTCTTCTGGGGACATATCCAACTCTAAACCCCATTATTGACTTCCTCTCTCCTTGAGAATATCCTTCACCCGTTATGGCACTGAATCCCCTTATAACATGTTGAATTTCACAATAGATGAATTGGCACCTCACCTCTACTTCTACTTATGCAATTCAGTATTTTAAACATTTTGTGATTCACATCTATAATCAACCAATGCATTGTGGCAATGTGAATGGTTTCACGTTTGAATCCCGCAAAAACCGAGGGTATTATGAGAATTACTCAGTGAAATCAGGGCAAATACTTGGAAAAATCCGCAAACGCAGAAGCCTCGGAATGCCTCAAAGTCATTTGACACTGTAAGCCACTTGTACACTCTCAGGATCTAGAGAGATTGTAACATACAGCTGTTGAAAAGCGGGGACTAGAACTATCATGCAGATTAGCACTTGGTGCTGACTCCTAGAAATTTCTGAACATCGAATCACTTCAAAAAAATCTTTATATCCAGAGGTTAGAGACAGCAGGTCAACCAGCATAAACACTCCTAAGACAAAACATTCCAACACTGCAGTCAAGAAATGAAAGAAATGCCAGGACCTCGACAAATCTGCCATTTATCGCCAAAACACTCATGAGATGTGAAGGACAAAGCCTACACAAAAGTAAAAAGAGCATCAGCCAGTGTTTAATTTGAATCTCAGCCAAGGACACGCTGAGCTGAAACATATACGCCTTCCTGGGCTGATATTGTTGACTCATACACTAACTCTCTAAAAGACGGATTTTGTTTAAAGTCGTGATCTCCACAGCACTTGGACTTTTGGACAGTTGGACAATCCTCAATCCCTTGCTTTGTCTCTACATGTCAACACTTGCCTGCCAAGAGCCAAACAAATCGCAAATTACAAATTACAGGATGAAGCTGACGTGAGATGAGGAATCTCGGCTTACATTACCCAGACAGTAAATCCACGTCCACACAGATATTCAGTGTTTGACAACATGTAACCTTGTGTCACACTTATCACAATATTTCTTTACCCTGCACCTTGTCTAAAACATAGACAAGATATGTGATATAAACATGAAGCTAAGACAAAATAAGGAGAACTTCTCTAAACTATTATAGTCTTATTTTAATTTTAGTTTCACTATGGGTGTCAAAGGGGAAATGTTGCAGCAAATATGACTTTAAATATGTTTAAGGGAAATAAATGGTTGGCATAAAAACCCTGTGGTTTAATTACAAGCAAATAACTGTTAACATGTTGAGTTAAATCACAGTGTGCATGAATGTGTACATGTATTTATACATAGACAGCATACAAAGCAATGCACCATGCCCTTCTCACACACCACCTCTAGCTGAGAGCAGACACTGCTGGACCACAGACCAAAATAAAGGTTGTTTTTGGCAGTGCAATGCCTAACTAAATGTTTGCAAAGCCTGTTGGGATTTTCCACCGAACAACAAACACAGCCCCGAATGGAAACGATTTTTAAACAAACATTTCAAGGTTTGTACATTGCTAAAGGTAGATGATCATTGACAAAGTTCCTCACTAACAGAAGAAAAACACATCAGATGTTGACATATTTCCATTGGGCTTGTATTGAAAATGTGAGAAAAGCTCTAATAAATCAAACGTTTCATAGCTGAAAGAGTTTGGCTTTGTTAGAACTGCACCTGTGCGCCGCGAACTCAACAGTGTCACATTATATTACAGTAAGTGGCAAACGGTTACAGTACTGTGCATAAGTCTTAGGCCGCCACCAGCTTTGTTGTTTTTTTATGTCAGTTTTGTGATCGTTGGCGTTTAGATTGAAAAGATGTGACTAAAAGTCAGTCTTATACTATATGATCAACCTGTCAGTGAGTTGAACTTGTGCAACATGTGTATGTAATGCTCCAACATGTCTTGAGTAAACCAGGTATAATAGACCTTTTTTCACAGCAGCTACTTGTTGGCATGAAATAGTAGGAGAAACACAGGTTTGACCAATAACATTAGGGTTCCATTCCGGGTTTTAAAGAGCCATGGTTGTGTTATTGTCCAAGTGTAAATGTAGGTCACACTAAATATTTGATATTATAGAAGCATTTTTGTTGTTTGTTTGTTCTGAAAAAGATGTTATTTTCAAACTGCATGTGTGTTTCTCCATATTTTCAGGATGTGATTGAGAAATAATTGTTCAGTAGGGTCATTATAGCATTGCTAAAACAACAAATCTAGTGGTGGCCTAAGAATGATGCACAGTACTGTAAATGTTTACAGCGCGACAAGCGACACGATACAACGACTTTGAGTTCATGTGGGTTAGTATGTGTGGAGCTGTGCAGATGTGTTCCTCAGTCCATGAGTCTCAGACCACAGCTATATAAAGACAGTGTAATTACTGGACTGGTCTCAGCACAGCCTGCCGTTCTCGCTCACTTCTTCTCTTTCTTGATGAGGGTTGGTCTGCATGGACCTTTTTTTTTTTTTTCTCTCCCAGCAGACATTTTGACATGTTTATGCAGGAAGAGCACAGGCGCTAGTGATAACGTTTGACGAGGGCTCAGGACAGTGTGACAGTGAGGCAGCATGAAACCAAAAGGAAACTAAATGGAACCCACCCGTCATTCAATAAAGGGGCTATATGAAACATTTTTAATGTATTATACTAATGAATAAACAGATAACAAGGTTATTTTTATTACTTTTGCAACCTTCTTGTCACTGACAATATAGGAATTGGAGTCAGGTCTGATTTTCTGACCCAACAGAAACTCCACAAAAGCAGGTTTTATCACAGAACGTGTCCAATCACTGGGAACTAGACTGTTGCTTTACTTATGTGTATCTTGTCCCACGAGTAAAAAAACTGCCATCATCTCTGCCACTGTCTTGGTCAGAGCTCAGGATGCTCGCTCGTAGCTGTTGCATGTCCCAGGTGTGACCTCACACTCACCCGACCCCTCAGATCAACCTGCTGAGTTTTTGAAAGGGAGATTCCGGGTCCATATTCCAGCTGTTTGTTTGCCGTCTTCCCATCAATTCTTGACCAACAGATGTCACGTTTCCACCGTTCCTCCGTCAGCTGGGATGTCAATTCATGACTCTGAATTAAACATAAAACCACAGTAAGTTTGGTTTTAGTGTTGAACAAAGAACAACATGTTTATTATTGACTTTCAGACTAGAGAGGTGAGTCCTGTTATTCTGAACCACTGCAAGTCTGGTTATTTTGGTTTTAATAATCAATAATAATAACAGGCAGGCAGGAGTTTCATATTTAACCGAGAAACAAGACAGAATGTAGTGTTAAACATAACTTTTATTTTTAAATTCCACCAAGCATAATTGTCTATCACTGCTATGACTTGGTTAAAATAAATCATAATAATTTCAACATGTATTAATCACCGCATGCACTGTACCATAACCTAAACTGTAATTAGAGTCTATATGCTTTAGCATGCTGCAGAGCAGATCTTTCTGATGTTGGTTTATTTCAAGCTGCAGAGAAAACACCCTGCTGTTTAAGGCAGTTTACAGGCAATGAGCTGCAGACGACAGGAGCAAACTAATCTGAAAAGGTTCCCACACCAGTGACGTGCTGCGGGGGAACTTTTTAACCATCTGTCACCTCAGCAGTTTCTGGTCGCCTCAAGGTGTAATAAACGCCTTCTCCCATTGTAAGAAGGATTACCGACTACACTTGACTTTGAAGCTTGAGGATTTCCAAAGCATGGTTTAACTTCAAGGCTTCTCTGTGAGTTGAGGGGGTTTTAATGAGGGGATCAGCTATGCAAGACTCAAGTCAGACATACATTATATGGACAAAAGTATTCAGACCATCACACCAACAGGGACTGTAATGACGTATACAATTCATACACACGACTTTAATGTTGCGCCCCCCCCTTTGCAGCATTAGGAGCTTCCAGTTTTTTGGAAGGCTTTCCACAAGTGTTGTTTTATTTGTATCCATTGATGAGGTCAGGTAATGATGTTGGAAGAGAAGGCCTGGCTCACAATCTCTGTTCCAGTTCATCCCAAAGGTTCTCAATGGGGTTAAAGTCCCCGTGCTTTCCAGTCGAGTTCCTCCACACCAAACTCAAAGTCAAACCATGTCTTTATAGTCCTTGCGTTGTGCACTGGTGCACAGTCATGTTGGAATAGAAAAGGGCCTTCCTCAAACTGTGGCCACACAGTTGGAAGCATAGGTTTGTCCAAAATGTCTTTGTCCAAAATTTGGAGATAAGGAGTCGAGCCCAAAAGCTGAAACGCAGCCCAATGCCATTATCCCTCCTTTACCCAACTTGGTGTGGCCAAATACATACATGTCCATATAGTGTATGTTAATCACGCTTCTGTACTGAGAGTACATTTTCACTCCACTGAGCCAGACACAGACTCTGCAGTATATGCAGAGTGCTGGGATTTATTTGGCCCAAATTGTCAAAAAATAAAATAAAATAAAATATGAGCACATGCTAATTTAGGGTATGATTTTCATCTTCGGCTATGAAAATGGATGAGTGGTGGAAACTTGACTCCTGTTTTCAGAACTTAAAGGTTTAGTCTGTAACATTTAGGAGGGTTTGTTGGTAGAAACTGAAGTGTAATTCAAGTGAACCTGTCCTGTCCAGTACCTTAGACATGCAATGTGGTTGCCTGCATGCCTGGTGGTGTTGAACAGATTTGCTTTGCACTGGAGGAGTCCATTATACTCACCCTGCTATTTATTTGTGCAATTATTATTGTTTTATTTCTTTCTTTATTTATATTTTAAACAGAGTGTGCGTTTCGAGGCCAAAGATTAGTACACAAACTAAGAAGAATGACATCCTTTTTGGTATGCGAAGGCTACCGTAATTCCATGGCACAGTTGAGAATGGGAGTTCTGTTTGTTTCACCCTCACCATTAGGTGTCACTAATTCTTACTCACGCCACCTTAAAGGTGACACAGTTTAAAAACAACACTTATTTTGTGACAAGACGCAACTGTGTATAATAAATTCAAAGTTTAGCTCTGTCCATATGTCACAAATTCCAACGCCTGACTAACATGTCAGATTGTGTAATATAGTGTCATTAATCCTGTCTTCTGATGCACAGCATAACAGAACGGGAATGCATTTCAAAAATGTTCAGAACTTTAACTTCAACGCAGCCGAGAAACCATCAAACACCACGAATCACGTGAGAGCACAGTCTCAGACATGGCTTTCATGAAGAGATATTTTTGGCCAAGGCGCCACCACCACAGTAGAAGAATTACCAGCACGGAGGAGTTGGTCTGTGATTGACGTCACCCAACGATGCTTACTGTATGTCCATGCCATTAGCGCTAACTACAGCTATTGTATCGGAGCAGGAGGAAAATGGAGGACAGATGCAGACATGAGCATAAAGGGTACCATGTGTGGTTTGAAACCTGTGTCAGTGCTGCACCAGTGGAGAATGAGGCATTTTGGCAGCATTTTGTTTTTGCTAATCACGATGTGCATATCAATCTGCATTTAGTGTTTTATCGTCACAGTCCTGCGCATCTGAACCACAGAGAGTGATGTCACTGACTCTGAGTCCCACAGGACTTGCACTGTGGCTTGAGCACTTACTGTAAGTAGATGAAAGATTCAGTTGGGCCAGATGACTCAGGCATATGCCGTGCATCTGAATACCTTGTGAGTCAACATAACACTTATCTGTCTGAAAGTTCTGAATCAGGCCCTTTAATGGTGCAAAGAAGATGATGAAATATGAGACGAAATGCTGAGAGCTCGTAAGACATTTCAACATTTAGTCACTACAATTTCTGAAAATGTACGTATCGAAACAACTACTTTAGAAAGAGTGATTTAAAAAAACAAAACAACAATGCTGACCAAGAATAGAATGCACATATGATATGCAAAAGTGCTACCTCTAAAACCCTAATCTAATCTAATCTGAAGTCAACCACTGGGCACAAGTGGGGATGGAAATGGAGTGAAATGTGAGAATGAGTGTGACGAAAGATGGAAAAGACAAGACGAAGGGAAACGTGAGAGAAAGGAAGCAGCAGAGACAAAGAGACGTGCTGCTCAGATCAAGTCAGGGGCCCACAGCTCTCTGACAGGAATGAGAAGATGGTCTGGAAATAATATGGGTTCAGAGCCGGGGCACATGGCACATGGGCCACTTTTGACAAAGTGCTCCTTTCTCACCTCTCAGTCTCTCCCTGTGCATAGAGTTACTGTACGACACTCGGCAGAGGCAGTGGCATGTGTTGGGATTAGTGGTCAGGCATAACTGAAATAACAGTCACTTTCCGTATATAGCAGCGTAAAGTGGAATTCTTTTCGGCTCACCCTCCTGCGTCATCCCGCAGAGAAACACTGAGATTTCCAGGAAAATGGGAATAAAGCAAAGTGGCAGAGTTTGAGAAAGAAGGATGACATCATTGAGTTCGAGCGAACATCTGGGGGACAGACACTGACCCTGACCTAAAATAGAGCCAGTCTCTGCACTGTACATTTATTTACTCATTTGGTGCAGGTACTCTTTTATTTGTTTCTTCCCTCGGTACAGTTACAGCCAAGTCAGCTGAGGTGGAGACACAGTGAGGCAAACAGAATGACTGAAACATCAGTGGAGAGCATGGTGTCCCGGGGCACGCCCTGACCTCAGGGGCTTCCGGTGATGGGAGAGGGAAAGAGGAGGAGGAAAAGGAGGAGCAGGAGGGAGAGCGGAGAACCCGGCCCACTGTCAGAAGTATGCAGGAGCTTACGTCAGCCCGCACTCTTGAACAGACTGTCACCGAGGTGCGCGGAGATGACAGCGACGGGGCGAGGAGGATGTTGCATTTGCACACCTGCGGCGCGCGGAGGGTCGCGCGTTTGAAACGGGACTAATTCTGGACTCGATGCATTTGCGGTTCACCACCAGTGATGAGGTGGCTCCTGCTGTGGATTCTAATTGCAGGCGGAATTCAACAGGTGGGATGAACAAGGATAGATTGACGTCACTGTTTTCTCCTTCTGCTTCTTTTTTGTTTGTTTGGAATATCAGTTTGAACATGCAACGTACAGTGCAGTGACAACATGGCAACAGTGTTGCAATAAAGAGGTATTGCAGTGTGGTGATGCCATCTTATTTCTAATGCAATTACCAGCCTTATAATAACACTGATAACAGAGAGGTAATAAGGAGATATGTGTTTTTCCAATTGATATTCCAAGCTACTGTCAATATAACGCCTTCACATTTGTGAATCAGAATTGATAAATACTGTTTTGTTACGTTGAAATGACTCATCCCTTATGTCACGCACACATTTTCAATTGTTATATCCAAGTTATAACTTGAAAAAAAAAATAAGGCATCACCATATTACTTAACTTATTTCAAAGTTATTACCACACGGTTACTGCACTGTCATATAACGTTGTGCTATTTTATGACCATATGTGTATATGATGTGGACTATAGAGTCCTGACATGTTTGAAATTCATATAATAATAAACAGGATACTTATAGGTATTTATACAGCTCTTCTCCAAACAAATCTACAGAGTTCTGCACAAATGACAGCACAGGTTAAGAGGGATCCAAATTAAAACACGAAGCGATTAACTATTAAAAGATAATAAAAAAAGAGAGAGAACCATAACAAATAACAAAGACTGGAATTAGTCATTATTTTTGTATAGTTTTTGTTTTGATTTGAAGATGCTGCATGTAAAAAAGAAAAGACAATGATTATTCATCACCGTATGACTGTTGTATTTCTTCTACAGGGAGTTCCACAGTCTCGAGGGTTTTCACTTTCACTTTAAAAACTTTAAAAACCATGACATCTGCCTAAGTTTCATTAGAAATCCACAGTGATCTTGTGATTCCTCGGTGAGTGTGTCTGACTGTCCTCCTGGTGCAGCCTGACACAGGCAGCACACCTTTCCACATGCTGTAGGAATTCATGAGTGTGTCTGTACATGTGGCCCCAGATCAGTCAGGGGCAATTTTCTTTTCCCTTTTGGCAGAGTAAACATAAGTGAATAGACCAAGTGACCTGGAGCTCATTAATCCCCATGAACACTGGCAACTCTGAGAAGTTATTATATACTATTAATTATTCATATTCTAGGATTGACTTTCAGCAGTTTCCACCACGCTGGCCTGATTTCCTGACTTATATTTTAGTGACCCCTCGTGGTTATAGTAGGAACAGCTTTTTCAAGCCTTTTAACCCTCCCTTTCTTTATCTCCACTGTGGGACTGAACATTTGTTTGCAAATCAAAAACAAGGCTGCAATTCAATTGTTTTATTTTAAAAAGTTCAGTGATCATTAAAGTGTTGCTATACGTATTCATCCTTGCACTGGAGCATAGATGTGATACTCCAACTTGTTTTAAATCTTTAACACAGCAAGTATTGAACAGAAAGTCATCAAACTGCTTGCAAATATTTGTACAATGCATGAGTGACAGTTTCACCCCAAAGCGGCACCTTAAATCACTTTCTTTCTTCCTCTTCCCCTGAGGATGTGTTTGGTTCTTCGTGTGCTCATGCACTCAGAGGTCATGCGTTGTGACCAGAGGCTGAGAGTCAGCAGGGGCAGAAGGGTCATCAGTCCTTGTCACATCACTCAACAGAGAAAACATCTCTCCTTATTAGCTGCGTGTATTTGAGAGCACACCAGAACGGTTTGAATGCGAGGATGATTTTTGATGGCTACTGTAACACGTATCTTAATGCACATGCATTAAAAGTGGCTGTAAAATGATTTCGGCATTCCCTAAAACACCTATAACATTTCTCTGATGAAGCTACACCACATTTTCCCCACAGTGATTAAATGTTTGTTTAATTAAGTTTACTCAGGAAAGATGAACACTTTCAGGATGATAACTGCGTTATTTACACAAATAACTAATGAATAATTCACCGTTCCTCTCTCTGCTTTGTTATACTGACAATTTTGTATGATTGTTTTTCCCTCTAATTTAGTCTGATAGCTGCAGGGAACGTTGACTAACTCTGAGGAATGGTCTAGTGGCACTGCACTAATTAAACATTTTTTTCTGCATGAGCTTTCAACTCTGTACAAAACTGCTATTAATATAAGTATAATTTCATTGAACTGCTGAGAACAAGCCCATGGAAATGACATACTCGTCGTGCATGAGGTGATGAAGCATGCTTTATACATACACTGTGGATATATACACGGAAATGTTTCACTCCCTGTCTAGACCCGGTCATATTGGGGCAATTATGAGAGACACAGTTGCTGCAACAGCTTCATTACTCAACAGAACATTCACGGGAAATGTAACTTCTCTTTTCTTAAGCCAACCTAAGTTAACATTACCTGGCATTTTCTCATCTGCGGCATGTTTTCCAAACTCTAAAAATCCTTTATCTGTTGTCAGAGAAAACACATTTTGAAACAAAAACACCACTTTCCTCTGCGGAGACTCAAGCACTCCCTGTCCAATACCAGTCTCCAAGAGCTGGGCTGTTAACATGACCCAAGTGGCCTGTTTCACTGAGAACATCTGCTTTTAAAAACTGCAAAACTCGTTACTGTGTGATTTTGGCAAGCAAGCCTGGAAGAGTCGCAACGCACAGAGGGAAAACTCTTGGCAGGATTTTGGAACAGTTAGCATGGTTGTGGACTTAATATGTGATGATGAAACACCTCTGATGTGTCGAGTACAGGCAAAATTATCTCCACTTAGTGTTTTATTCATTTTTTACAGACTCATTTAATTTATATCACAACATGACCACACAGCAGCTGCATGCCACGAATGGCATCCATGTAGTACAGGCAGTGAAACAGATGAGACAGGAGTAACATGGAAGAATTCAGGATTAAGAATATTCAAATATCAGGGCTGGGACAGGATGTTTTGTCACAATTCAAGTGTATCATGTTACTTTGGTTCAAATTTGACTTGCATTTTAATTCTGCAAATACTGTGATTTGGTGGTTTTCGATACCTAGGGTTTTCATTTCCTCCTTAAACCAAAGTTGAGTGATGCATTTCCTGGGACGGTAACCAGCAAGTCATATTTCCAAAATCAATGTACATCACATTTATCTAAATTGAATGGATCAGTGGAATAACACAATGTTCAGTGCTAAGTACATTCAGACCAAGAGAAAATAAAGTGTTTTATAGTGTTGCCTACTCAGTATTCACTGAGCTAGTGCTGTAAGAAAAAAAGAAATTAAAGGCTGGACCAAAATGAACTGAATCACAAATGTGAGGCTTCAAATGAAACTGAAAATGTCTTTTCTTAAGCCTGTATTACAGATAACCCTATACTTTTTGGGGTAAACTGGGAACAGCTTCTTTCATCCATTACTGTTTGTCAAGATAGTAGGTTAAAAAAAAAAAAGATATCTTGTCAAGATAGTAGGTAAAAACAATTAAATTGTAATTGGAAAATTATGATATATTGATGTCTTTTTTGCCCACCACTATAAAATATTGATTTTTACAATCACAGAGAAATGGGATTTACTGAAGCCTAAGACTGTGTGTGACCAAAGCTACTGTATATGTCTGTGCCATGAAAGCTACTTCTTTGTGCAATTATGAAATGAATTTGTGTAACTATGTTCTCGTCATTTAGTCCGCTCTGAAACCAGCTTTTTTCAAGGCTTGATTTGCCCACTATCCTCTCTCAGGCCTTCTCCCAGAATTCCACTGCCATGCCGCCTGCCACAGCCGTCACATCCCCACCCACAGATCCATACAACCGCACGCAGTACTGCAAGTGGCCCTGCGAGTGTCCTGCCGCCCCCCCGTCCTGCCCGCCTGGTGTGAGCCTCCTCATGGACGGATGTGACTGCTGCAAAACCTGCGCCCGGCAGGTGGGCGAGGTGTGCAACGAGGCAGACACATGCGACTTCCACAAGGGACTGTACTGTGACTACAGCTCGGACAAGCCTAGGTACGAAAAAGGAGTGTGTGCATGTAAGTGTCACTCACCAGAAACAACGAAACAAACTTGCAATTTGCTACTCTTGTGGCTCCTGTGGTTATTGATTATTTCATAGTTAGTAGTCGCATGCATGACTTTGGCAGTATCATCGTCACAGCTTTGCTGCTTGATCTTTCACTTTATCTGTGGAAACTTCATACTATAAAGCAGTATGAATTACCCATCTTCACAAATGCGATGTAAATCTTGGCCAACACTGCATTTTGATGTTAAAAGTCAGAATTTAACAGGTTTTGCAAATATGAAACACAGAATTTTAGTTGCTCTGCATTAATATAGGTTATGCATCATTTATGGTTCAGAGGTAAAATAATATGGTTATTTTCTGTGCATATTTTGTATGTTTTAGGTTATTTCTAGTGCTAACAGACAGCAGCTCAAATGAAATATCCAGACATCACAGGTTTTAGCTCAAAGTGTATGTGCAAATAACAAATGAAAAGAGGTTACTGTAATACAGCTTGAAGTAGGTTGCACTTTGTCCTGTATATGTCTTCATACAGCATGAGTCTGCTTGTTGTTCCTCTCTGTGATATCAGATATGGTGGGGACAGGCTGCGAGCATGATGGCGTGATCTACCGCAATGGGCAGAGCTTCAAGCCCAGCTGTAAATACCAGTGCGTGTGTGTGAATGGTGCCATTGGATGTGTGGGACTGTGCACAGAGTCCAAGCCCCCTCGGGTCTGGTGCCAAACCCCACGTCGGGTCAAAATTCGGGGACAATGCTGTGAGCAGTGGATCTGTGATGAGCCCAAGAGAGGGCGCAAGACAGCACCAAGACACGCAGTGGAAGGTAGGACCCCAATTCTGCTGCTGCTGTGGTCAAAATTTATTTTATTATATATATATATATATATATATATATATATATATATATATATATACAGTATATATAATTAATTAATTAAAAACAAAGCATGTGGAGTCTTAAAACTTTGCATTGCACTATGTGCATATTCATCATTGTTTGGTGGTTTATTCAGTCGCATTCTTTTATTTTAGACATATTCTTATTTACTTTATTTCAATATTGTATATTCTATTCTAATATTCCAATATTGTGTGTTTAAAGATGGCTGTGGGACCTAAATCTGTTTACAAAGTCATATTATGTGGACTTGTCTTCCCTATGGGGACAAAAAACAAGTCCCCATAACTTACATTACTAATTTTAAGGTGGGACATGATTTAAAGTTAGGCTAAGGTTAAGATTAGTCTCCAGGAAATGAATATAAGTCAGTGCAATGTCCTCTGAAGTCATGAAAACCAGAGTGTGTGTGTGTGTGTGTGTGTGTGTGTGTGCGTGTGTGTGTGTGTGTGTGTCATAGCACTGTGGAAGCCCTCTTCCTGTTTCTGGGTTTCGTCCAGTTTCCGGTTGTTTAGGGAATTGGAACCCAAGGCATGGAGGGAGGAATGTGAATGAATATGTCTTTGTGTTGCATAAGGAAAAAAATCAGATCCAGATGAATGGGAAACAATCTAAGTATTTAGCTCAAATACAGATACATCACCAGGGGACACAGTGCATCTTTGCTCCCTCCAATAGTATAGTAAACAAACAACTGGTGCTTGAAGGCAGGCCATGAAGCTTCTAAAACTCTTAAATCTCTTTTGAAAGACCAGTCACATCTCTTTATGAATTAAAATCACAATGAAATGAAATATCCATCCATCCATCCATCCATCTTCTGCCACTTATTCTAGGTCGGGTCGTGGGGGCAGCAGCTTAAGCAGAGAAGCCCAGACTTCCCTCTCCCCCGGCCACTCCGTCTAGCCCTTCTGGGGGAATCCTGAGACGTTCCCAGGCCAGCCGAGAGACATAGTCTCTCCAGTGAGTCCTGGGTCGTCCCCAGGGCCTCCTCCCCCGATGAAATATCCAAATAGATTTTCTTGTAGACTGACTGATAGAAAGTTTGTCTACAAAAACAAAAGCAATAAAACACTTTTTATTTTGATTTATTTATTTTTTTTTCAAAATGCTTATTGTCTGTGTCACTGGAGCATTTTGTCTTTTTGTCCATGATTTATATAAAGCACATATTAATGAACATATTCACTTAATTAGTTTCAAACTGGCTAATTAAACAAACAGATTTTTTTTTTAACACATGATATGTTTCTTAATTAATCCAGCGTATCCAGCTGAGACCGGGAGCTGGCATAAGAACTGCATTACCCAGACTACCTCATGGAGCCCCTGCTCTAAGACCTGTGGTCGCGGCCTGTCCATGAGGATCTCAAATGCCAACGACCAATGTGAGCTGGTCAAGGAGTCTCGCCTCTGCAACCTGCGGCCCTGCGAGGTCGACATCACCAAACACATTAAGGTACTTCTGTCTGAGAAAGGCTATTGTTCGAGGAAAACTGAAGATTAATGACTTCCTCTCGCTTTCATTCTTTAGCCAGGAAAGAAATGTCTAAACATCTACAGGGAAGATCAGCCGTCCAACCTCACCATCTCTGGCTGCACCAGCAAGAAGCTTTTCCGGCCCAAATACTGCGGCGTCTGCACTGACGAACGCTGCTGCATCCCCTACAAGTCCAAAACCATCGACGTCGAGTTTGAGTGTCCTAATGGGGCAGGATTCACCTGGAAGATGATGTGGGTTCAGGCCTGTTTCTGCAACCTCAGCTGCAGAAATCCCAACGACATCTTCGCTGAACTGGAGAGTTACTATGGTTACCCAGAAGTCATGAACTAAAGAAGTGATGTGTCAGACACACTCTCTGCCTGGAGAAACACCTCCACTTACTTCTGGCTTCTTTTTCTTTCATCGTTTCTTTCGTTGTCATGTGTAAGACTATGTATAAAGGATTTTCATATGGTCTTTTTCCTATTGGAAAAATCTGTAAATTTGAAACACTTATATATATTTCCAGAATGGACTCATAAGGCATGATGTGCTTTGCAAATGAAAATATTCAGCCACTGATCGTGTGCAATATTGAAGACCTAATTTATTTAAGTTGATATTAGCATATGTAATGTTCATAAATTTAGAAGCAAAATAAGATATTAAGGCTTTTCTGTATATAATTTCATGAATACCTCCATAATTATTGAAAAAGGCAGAGATGAAGCGATACGCAAAATACTAATTTATGTCCTCTTACAAAATAAAAAAACACCACAATCTGTTGTGAAATCCGTTACAAGTTTTTATTGTCATTTTTTTTAATAAATACAAACTGTTATGTCATTTTTATGCTTTTCTACAGCATTAGATGTTTGTGCATGGCGTCTTTACAAAGCTGTGTATGTATATGTTCTACTAAGCAAAAAATGTTTCTGTAGTGCAAGTACAATGCAGGAGTAGAGGGTGTTGGGTAAGTTATATATTATCCTCATGATGACATGTGGACCTATCACTTCACTCACCCAGAAATCCACAACAAAGGAGCATCTACACAGAGAGCAATTCCATGGCACATCTTTGATCCACTGATTGACTGCATAGAAATCATCATAAAAAAGGGATTTTTTTTTGTATTCTGCCATTATTCTTTAATAAAGCATGAGATGTAAAAATTTTAAAATTTGTGATTTTCAAAGTGTTTTTTTGATTAAAAACAAAGCGTACAGTCGTAGAGAGACATGTAACTTCTGTAAAAGCAGTGAAGAACCAAAGGGTGTTTGAAAGAATTCAGACAATGGTCATTAACAGCATGAAACTGCATTATTTGCTGTATATAACAGGATACACTGGGTCTATCCCATGACTTTTTTTTTTTTTTTTTTTTTATTACATTTGTGATTTGCATCCAATGTATCCAAGTGCCTCCCATCTGCCATCTAAAAATCTGCTCCTATATACCAACAACAACACTTCAGACATGGAAAATAACAGAATAAATGATTGAACAATTACAGTCAGGTATATTTGAGAGAGCTGTGTCAATATGAAAAAATGAGATAAAAACAGAACAAGGAAAAATGCAGAAATGGAAATGAAAACGTGTTTTATATGTATGAGACGACGACTGATACATGTACAATGCGGCGACAGCTTTCTTCGACATTCTCTGCTTCGGTGTTCCCAAATGCTGCGTTGCCCCTAACATTACACTAATGTGACGTTCTGTTTGAAATATCTGAGTTCCTCAGAACAACAAAACAGACAGACGTGTTCTCCTATTCAAGATATTACGTTTTTCAACTCAGGCATCTCAGCTGCACTGTGTACTCTGCAGGTGAGTGTCCATTGTGCGTTTTTTTAACAAATCATAGTGTCCTTCTCCACGTAGATGTGTATGTGCGTAGTAGTGTGTGTCAGTTAGAGGCAGCGCAGCACGAACCGAAGGGACCTTAAGACATTTGTTTGTTCAGAGAGTGGAGGTTCATTTAGCAGGACACTTCAGTGGACTTGGGGACCCCTTGATCCACATTGCTGTTGGCCGTGCCGTCCATGGGGCTGTCTGTGTGGGGCTGGCTGCGCTGGTTGTCAGCCGTGTGGCTGCGGTGGCGGCCCTCATTGGTGTGGGAGCGGGAGCGGCTGCCTTCGTAAGAGGTGACACTGGAGCCAGAGGCGGTGCGAGAGCGGGCTAGGCGGGTCATGCTGGCAGATGGCACTGAGGAGAGGTAGGAGAAGAGGAGAATGAAACTTTCTTCTTGCCACAAGGTGGCAGGAAACTCATCATTTGCAGGGCAAACAAAGCAAGTGCGAAGGTACAGTAGTAGTGTAATAGTGTGGTTTTTAGCTTCAACATACAAACCGCTTGTCTTAAAGACTTACTGTATCCCATGCCCTGAATGAAGTACTTGAAAGCTTCTGTCAGTTTTCCGGGCTGCAGTGCAGGACAAAACAAAAAAGGGAGATGATCAGACTTTTTTTCAATAATTATAACACTTTTTGCAAAAAAACTAAAAGACTCAATCTCTCATCCACAAGCTTACTGCAGGGACTGAGACATGACAGCTGTGAGGAGCAGGTGCTGTGCAGGGTGGAGGATTACAACCTGACAACTGTAGTTCACGTCTGCTACTCGCTAATGCTCTTAGATGCAACCTTCCTAAGCCGCCCCTGCCCCATCCTCCACCACCACCACCTGACCTGCCCCATTCCACCCTGTTCTACAGCATTAATGTTGTCTTGCAAAGCTGACATACAGACCTGGTCCACCTGGGGCATGCCACCGCAGTCAGACATCTGGAGAGAGGAGGGAAAAGACAAAAACATTTAGCATGCCGTTTCCTCAACATTCACACAACAGTGGACACACACTATTACCCTTGAACATTGACACAGAACAATGAACAATTTGGCTATGCAACCTCTATACTACAAACAATTAACCCCAATAAATGCACCAATTTTAGCCACAACAGCCATTTGGTTTTGGATACGGATCATAAAAAGTTGCTACAGGCCAACACAAGCAGGTCAGTTGCAACAGAATGAGTTCGCAGAGGTGACATGCATACACACGTCACCTCCGAGGACGCATTCAGCTGTCCTAACTCTGGTTAATATGTCACCAGGTAAATGCTGAGCCACTGGAATCTTATCAGCCAATGCTTTTCCGTCAAGGCTATTATAATCTGAGCGAAGAAGTGGGACACATGGTGGAGGTGAGGGAAGAAAGAGGTGCCTTTACCTTGAGCAAGGTAGCCTTTGTTGGGTCCAGTTTGGTGTTGCACTCAACCTGTAGATGTAAATATCCATATAGTAAGTAAAACTACACATTATGAAACACAGCATATTTTCTGAAAATTTATTAAATGATCTATTATTGCAACTTCGTTGGCTCGTGTGTTTTCTTGGGTTTAAAGGGGAGAAGTAAAGAGAATGGAAAACACATCCAGCACTGGGTTAAAGGTGTGAGCTGTCTAATCATTAATGGCTGTATGTGCCTCAACTCACCACAGCCTCCACAGCAGGAGAGTTGTCACCAACCACCAGCAGAGAAGGGCACCTGCAGAAAGGAAAATGAAAAAAAAAAAATTCCCACACTGAATGTTATGAACATTTTAAAAAAAAACTATTTCAGTTTATTATTACGTTTTGTGATGTTATTGCTTGAGAGTCACTTACTTGAGGGTTCTGACATTGCTTCCAGGGACCGGCCTCTCAATTTCCAGATCCCTTCGGCTGCGGAGGCAGTCATAAATATTTTGTTACAAAGTTAATATTGCAGTTTTTGTGAATTAAAAATGAATATTCCACAATCTGGTGACTCATAGGTTGTACCTTATTTGGTAACCTACTTACATTTGGTAACCTAAATACTACCTGATGTGTTTACCTTTCATAAGACTTGACAAACAGATGCAGGTTGAATGGGTTCATGTCATTTGCAATGTGGTGGCGGTACGTTGCAATCAGGTCCTGGTTGTGGTGGATCTCCTCCTGTGGTCATCAAGCAAGAAGGACAATTATTTTGATTCGCTTAGACCTTAAGACCTAGAAAATCTAGTTAACAACAGACTTTCCTGATCCAGTGTGGTAGGAGTTTACTGCTGGGAGTAAAATCTAAGAAACAAAAAAAGAATTTGAATCCGTACCTTTCCAAAAAGGTGGGAGATGATCGTGTCGGGCTCAGCGTGGGTCCATCCGCTGATCTGAAATTAGATATATGTAAAATTATAATTTAATGTGCAGTTTTCAGTTACCAGTCAGTAATGTTTCAGTGTTTGTGTCTCAGCTATTAATATCCATTTCTGTGTCACCTTGTGTGCAGCCCAGTCCATCCAACCTTCAGCACACGGGTTGATGTTAATGAGCATCAGACCCTCTACCATGTTGGAGTAGTCCAGCTAAAACACACGTAACATGAAGTTAGTGATTTATTACTGCAGTGCACAGGGTTGCATTTATTAAAATGCATCTGCAGAAAACTATTTGCCATTTTCTGTCATTTAGGACCTTTATGTGTTAGAAATATTTTGGTGCATTTTTATGGCTTTTTAAACAGTTTTTTAAATACAGTATATTATGTAGATTATTTGGTGTTGCTTGTCAGTAAGTCAATGCTCTCTGGTTGAATACATATTAAACAAAAAAAAAACAAAAAACAAAACACTGCAATACCTCACACACATTTTGGATTAATGGGTTAAGGCTGTGGAGGGGAATTTAATTTTGCATCTCTGTAAGGCCTTTTGTCAACAGAGTGAGACTTCCCACTGAGCACAGTGTTAGTTTTGAGCTGATCTGGGACATTGCTGAGAGTTTTATGGCTCAGCAGGCTCAATCAATAAGCTGTGTTGAGTTGCCAAAAGCAGCAACAGGTAGAAACACATTAACTAGCTCCCCTAATCATAGATTATTTAAAACTCATTATTATTAAGCCAGGCTGAGAGGCTCAAGAAAATGACTTACAGCAAATCTGGTCAGAATGTAGGCTCCGGCACCAATGCCCATTCCAATAATACTTTTCAGCCTGATGTACACAAAGATGCATGGATACTGTTAGAAAACACATTAGAAATGATCTTAAATATGATTGAGAGTTGACAGTGAGCCATAGTTTGGCTCAACTTACCCAAAGTGATTCAGCACCACTGGGAGCGTCTCAGCAAGTTGGTCCATAGAAGGGTATTCATATCTAGAAAAAAACAAAAACAAACCTTTAGTTAAAGACTAAATATAATTATCTAAATCTAAAATAATCATTATCTAATCACTGCACTAAATTCCTCCTAAGATCCTTGATATCAGCCTGTTAACAGCCGTCTGTGTTTCAGTATCTGTTTTATAATCATGTTCAGGTCATGTTAACATGAGGCAAAGTCCCAGCTTCAAAGCTGAGATTAGGATGCACAAGATAGACACCTGTCCCTGCAACACCATTGCAAAATTAGCTTGTCTTAAGTACATCCGCAATGATTTACCTATCGAGTCAAAGGTCATAGACTGCTTGTCATACACGAACAGCGTCTGTGCAGGCGTGTATTTGTGTGTCTGGCTCACCCAGTGGAAAAGGTGTTTGCTCCCTCTTGTTGCCCGGGGGCATCAACGTGACACACAGCAAAGTGCTGCATGATCTCTGACATGTCTTCATGGTTGAAGAGCGTGTCCCAGCAGGTTTTGTCTGGAAATGCAGTCCAAAAAAAAGGAGGCGGATAAGTGATACTTGGCTGAAAAGTAAAAGTAACCTGAGAATGAATATCAGAGGTGCAGTTCTTGCTCTTCATCTTACAAAAGTTTCACACAAAAATGGAGCAGTAACCTTGAAGGAATTTGGATACTGGCTTAACAATATAAAATAAGCTGAGTGGACCTAATCTGAAACAGTCGTTTAAAGGCAGGGGTGCCCAGAGTTTATCCCTTGCAGGGCAAAAATGTTTCAAGCAATAACTGAGTTCTCATGTTCCCTAATTAAATATTATCTTACCATTTAAATTACAACTTTGCATTGTATATTTCTGTCACAAAACTATTTTTGCAGGGTGTCTCTATTCCATTATATAAGACATTTTAAAAAAGAAGGGGTAACACAGTTTTAAACAATCAGAACCTGAAGCACACACTGATTATCCTCTGCTTTCATCTACATGACCAATTAGTGGCCATTAATGTGACATATTTAGCTGACTTCCTGCCCAGCATTGCTCTGCCTTTACACCCATGCTCCACAGACAGATGGAGAGAGGAAAATTAATCAAATAATAATTTCAAGGAGCATCATTTCTATCTCACAAAAACAGCATCACCAGTAACATTATTTATACCTTTCGGAATATAGAGTAATATTGATTATTATTATTATTATTATAATGATATTTTTTAAACCTAAATCTCTGTGGTGGTACCACATTGGACAGTGCTGCTTAAAAGGCTTTGAACACAACAAAGTTTTCACTGAGAAAAAGCTGCATAAGGAGCAGGGCTTACGGTTCAGTCCAACATCATGATAGGTGAGAAGCACTGGTCTGTCCCCTTTGGGAACCCCCTTCATTGTACAGTGGACTCTTCCATAAGGAGTGTCCACATCATGTTCCTGTACACACACAAAACAATGCTGTGTAAATATATCTATAAGTATTCAGCTGCAGTTTTTAAAAGGAAAACATTTTACCCAGCAATGGTCAAAACTGAATAAACTGTTTCAGTCTGACTGACTAATTTCAAAGATTTTCAGATTCCATTCCGATAAATTAGCTGCAAAATATAATACAAAACAACAGTATGGTATGATGATAACTTCACATCAACAGTTTGCAGTAACTCTAACTGCAGAAGCTTCTGTTCTACAAAGAAAAGCACAGTCTCACAAATCCACTGCAAGCTACTCAGTGCAAACACCTCAATGCAACCTTCAGTTTACTTACACTGACTTCAATCTCAGCCACAATCATTTCCACATCCGAATCCTCCAAAACCATATTTGCTGCCGAAGAATCCAACTTTGCTCACTAGCAGGAAAAAAATGTGTAATTGCTGTGGATCTCTGAGCTACAGAGCCAAGAGCTGGTGAACCTCTTGAAAGATTTAACCCTGAACTGAGAGCTCCATTTTATACCAACTGGCCTAAGCTCCTGGCCTCCCATGGTGCCTTGCAGGCTGGTCAAAACAAGCTAATTCCAGATGAAGTGATCCCTAAATTGGATCAACCAATGTCAGACAGAGGGCCATCAGCTACTGCGTTAACATGATGAGTGGGGATGAGTGGGTGTGGGTGTGTTTCCAGTGGGGAACATGCTCGAAGAATGAGTGAGGATAAGTCAGCAACTATTATTCAGTAATATTTAAAGCAGCAAGATTTTAAATGACCGTCATATACATACATGTCATATTTTTATTTTAATGCTGAAACTGTTATTTAAATGTCTGAATGTGAATGTGAATCATATTCATACTGGAAATATTTCTCTCTCAAGACAAAATACTGGAGAATACAACAAAATAACAAGATAGAAATTATAATAATATTTTATGAATAATATTAATAGTGTAACTTAAAAAAAAAAAACTCTGTAAATTGAATCCAAAGCTGTCCTTAGGTGACTTATAGAAGACAACCTGCAGCGTAGTTTTAGAGAATATCCAGGGAGGCCTCTAACCCCTTTACCGGATGTAATAAACACATAAGCATTAAATGATTCACCACACCACACCTCGCCCCGCCCTGCAACTACACCGAGCATGCAAGCACGTAGGCCACTGGGATGAGGTAATCTTGCAAGCCAGAGCATGTGTTTTTGTGTGTACTTGTTTTTGTTATCAGTAGTCCTTATGGAGAACGAACTGGCTAAGTTTGGGGCTATGGTTTGAATGGTCGATTTATTGTCTTCAGAAGAATAGTTGCACAAACCTATGTATGTGTGTGTACCTCTGAAATGCAAAATGGGAAAGGTGATGGATTTTTGTCCCTGTGTTTATGTACATGCATTTATAAACAGTGTCAGGTGTGAGCACTCTTAACTAATCCTATTTCACTGTTGGAAGTTCAGCTGACCAGACAAGACCAAAGATGTTGAATAGCCCTTGTACTGCGTAGCCCACTGACTGTGTGACCAAAAGACCCAATTTTCCCACTGTTTAAATCAACAGAGCAGAACATGGACGTGTGAGCAGTCCGTGCACTTTTGAAGTGCTTCAGAAATGTCTTAGACCATTAAGCTTGACTTGAAAATAAATCTGCTTTCTTTTCTTCTGCCAGCAAATTATTTCTGACACAGGAGCGCTGTCCAAGGTGCTGAGAGGACCCCAGACTCTGTAGCACCTTCACACTTACCCACAAAGTGTGTGTGAGAGTGTTTGTAAACATGCTTCAGAGGAGAAATTCAAGGGTTGGTACACCGTAGCTCTGTCTTTCAAGCCCAGTCCTAAGAATGTTTTGTCACTTTCAGCACATGACTGAATTAACTGAGCCAAAATTAGATTTCAGTCCTAATAAAATCACAAGCGGATGAGCAGTCATCACCAAGAGAGATGAGCTGCTCCAAATATGAGCCAGTAGTTGAAATGTAAAAACATACACAATCACATACTGTAATATAAGACCGCTTGTCAACACAAGCTTCGACTAATAAAGTTAGGTTTACAACTGCTGGGGGGTAATAATTGCAGGGTCTCATTTCTGGTGCATGCATGAGCAAACATACCTTGATAACAAGCTGCTGCACAGCCTCTATCAGGCCCTGCAATGAAACAACAGAGCAATGAAAACATCGAACTAATGAAATTACAGTGTTGCATGCAACAATCTAGTATCTTGAGGATGTCATCCCATCGTTGCAAGAATTATCATGCCATACAAGTCTCATGGTATATTCTTTGTCATTTTAGCACCATCTGTGCTTAGCTGAATTAGAAAAACGGGAGATACATATTTTTTTTTTAAATCACTGTGTCTTTTATGTGGTGGAATGTTTAAATCATTAGACAATAAAAGAAAATAATTAGGAAACATTTTCAGTGTAATATATACTATACTCAATAATCTGTTTTACATACAGTACATTTTATATTTCCTTTCTAACGGAGAAAAGATTCAAAGTAATTAACTTAAATTATGAAAACATAACAGGTAATCCTTTTATAATTTGGCTTATTTCTAACTTATAACTTGGTAGATGGCTGTAAATTACACAAAGCTGTGACATATGCTTTCTGACAAGGCTAAAACAAATTTTTGAGAACTATTACTACTCAGATCATTTTGATTTGGCTCTGTTTAGAATACATACCGGCAGTTCCTTGTCAACAAGCAGAGGTTTGGACTCAACAGTGTCAACCATTTCAAAATCTGCAGATCCTGGAAGAAGAGAGAAGAAAATGAGTAACGTGTTCAGTGTGCATTTCTGAGGTAAATGGAAAGGCTTCAGGCCATAAGACAGTGGCTCCAGACAATAAAATTGATAAGATTGTTTAAATTTGTCAGGGTGGGTGTTTTTTTCTTAGCTCTGTGTTTCTCCATAAAGCTTCCAGAAGAGACTAGAACAGACCTGAATACACGTATGTACTCTACAAACAAGTGAACAGACCCTGCATGCAGAGACTGGACCACAAAGCAGGCCACACCCGTTAACCACCCACAGCAGAGACAAACAGACAAAAAGTCTCACACATACCAACCTCAAAGAGTGACAACTGACAAATGAAAGGATTGTCTAGAAGAGGTGGAAAGAGAAAATGCAGTTTTTTGTGAGCTCACCTCACTCAAACTATGTTGGGATTAGAATCAAGACAAAACTATTGCAGTCCGCTTCTCTGATAATTGTTTCAAAACTGTATATTTCTTAAAAGAACATTAAGGTCCTGTCCGATGAAAAGGTTTAGAAGAACGAGCAAAACAGATGGTGAGGAGGAGACTGAGATAGGCAGAGAGGAAAAGAGAGAGAAAAGAAAAGGGAGATGTGTGAAGAGAAGGCAGGCTGTGTGGATCATGAAGCTGTTTTGGATGAGATCGGTCAGGCCGTAGCTCTGCATGCAAATCAAATTAGACAGTTAAGAGAGCTCTTTGTCCACTGGTCCTGGTGGCTCCTGAGAGAGAGAGAGGGGCCTGCTCTGCGCTCTCCCCGTTCACTGACCCCGAGCACATACAGGAAGCAACAGATACCCTGGTTCCCACCAACACATCCAACTTCCTTTGAGCTCTCTCTTGGCTTTCTACCTCAGTGCAGTCTTTCTTTTGTCCGTTTGTGTTGGTTTCTGCTTGGCTGCAGTTACCATGTTTGCTGTTTCCTGACTCCTTCCAGTTGTTTTGAGCACTCTGTCTTTCTGTTTGTCTTTGTACACATGCCACAGCAGAAAATCCCTCAGTGTTGTTGTAACAGCAGGATGGTCTTTGGGGAAAGTGATTTATTACATTTTAAGCATGGCTATGACACTTGACCTGCAAACTCTGCCCTGCACAAGCACACAAACATGTACCACACATGTTCTGACTTGAGGAGAGACAGGAGCAAAGTGGACCTCACAACAGTCAAACAACAGGTTCATTTTTCTGTGGAGGCATTCAAAATTAATAGCCACTATTGTACTGCAGGCACATTGTTGAAGAGAACAAGAACTCATCCCACACTGAGATTCCACTGCCCTGTGAGAGGAGGTGTGTTTGTGAAGATCAGGATATTGGAAAATGAAACAAATCATGCGTTTTCAGTTTTACAAAAGAATGAGAATAGGGGAAATCCTCTCAGCTTATTTTTCAGCTGCAATGCATAAAAACAAACCAATTTGAGCTCAATAAAAAAATCATCAGAGTGCAGCACAGACTACGACTGTGCTTAGTCACCATCACTGCACTTGTTAGCACTGGCAGAGCCTGGATTGACAGTAGGTGGAACCAAGTAGGTCAACTGCTGTTTATCCCAGCACATCTGCCTAGTTGAGACACTAGCCAAGGTGGAGGCCCTTTAAAGATATAATATGTAACTTTTCTACCTACGTATATCAAAAAAAAAACAAGAGCAATGTTCTTTACTTTGTTGAGTAGTGTACTTATTTAGACATTTCTCTGTGTCACTAATGGGTAATTGCCATGAGCTGCACATGCAGTTCCTGAAGCACTGCCTGTAAAGTGCAAACACACAGCAGAACCATTCCATTCCATGCTTCCTGACAACTTCAAACTAGCAACATTGTTGAGGCTTTGATTGAGAGAGGCAAAACCCACAGACTGTGGGATAAAGTGCAATGTCCTAATGTAAAAGCTGAATTTTAATTAATTGCTTACCTAATTCATAAATCTTAAGGACTTAGCAGTTAATGTAAAACAAACAGTGAATAATACTATCCATATCCATGTACATTAGTAGAGTATGAAATCCACATGAACAAAAAATAAAAGGAAACCTTTGGGGTTTTACAGATGTTCAGGAAACTTCCAAATGAAGGGATGTTTCTGCTGTGCATTATGCATTTATTTTATGTTGCAGCAGAAAACTGACTTCATGTCAAACTGACGTGGTGTCTGATCAAGTCAAACCAGTCCCTAGATGCATATCACCTGCTGAAACTTGTGCATACTGTATGAGAGTCTTTTTGTTACTGACAATGACAGGCTGCAGGGAAGAAAACTTCCGAGTGAAACAGCTCTAGCTGACCAGAAGTGAAAGCATCTTATGCAATCATGAACAGGATACAGTGGGAGGATATAGACTCGAGAAGACCCTGAAGCTGCAGCCCAAAACCAGCTGCACATGCTAAAATTACGGGTGCCATTTTACATCAGGCATTGTAATGGAATAAATTGGATTTGGGCTAAATTAATAAATAAATGATATATGAACTAAACTATATGCTTTTACTATCCTTGAAATAATATTTAAGTACTGTTGAATGATAGTCACCCTGCCTTTCAACCTACTGTATGTCAGCTGGGATTGGAAGCCCCGCCCCCTGCAATCCACAACCCTCATGTGGAAATAAAGCGGTAGGAGATGAGTGTGTGAGTGAATGGGGGTCCTTTGATGACATGCATTGTAATAAAGCATAGAGTCTAAAATATTATTTTCTAATGGGTAATCCATTACTTTTTCCATAGAGATAATGTGCTGCAGTGACACCGATGCAGGCCTACACAATGCATTAGTTCTTTTTTTTTTTTTTTTTTTTACGACAAATCCACCAATTTGACACACTACGTCCAAGTTACAAAACATGTATTGATTCAATTTGGACAGCAAATCCAAATTGTAGAGGCGAGGCCATCTTTTTCTGCATTGCTTTCATATAGTTTTACATCAACAAGTGCACAGTATCCATCTGCAGAAGCAATGATTGCTTTCCTTTCCTGATCTTTGTTAACTTTCGTAATCTGTCAAATCCCTGGTCCTGAAATATCAGCTTGCAGAAGGTCTTGCCGACTAAGCTGTCACAGACCTACTTTTTCAGATTGTAAGATATCAAAACGGGACTGTCTCCATTGCCACAGTAATATAGTGGGCGGAAGGGAGGGATATTTAAAGGGGATCACCAGCAGTTCACTGTACAGTTTTAACGTCATGACTGGTTCATGCAGCAACATCTGTTTACTGTGAGACTTACTCTCCTGTACTGTAGAACCACCACCAAACCTCCTGTGTGCTTCTGAGATCAGGGCACAGTCATGATCTTTAACACGAGAGTGAAAATCTGGATTTCCCTTCAGCAGTCGAATCAAACTGACCTGGTTTGTGGACCAACGACAAGTAACACATACTTTTGAGTTGTAACACATCATTTTTGCAAAACATTTCTGTGTGTTTCTAAGGGTTTGATGTTTTCTGTCCAAGTTTGAAACCACACCCTTCACTATTCACTCCTGAGTAAACCCAATCTGAAACTATCTATAAACTATTTTTTTTGAAACTTTACAATAAAGTATGCAGTTGTGGACACAATCCAAACAGCAACTCATATGCCTGTTTTTATGTACTTATTTGTTTGTTTGTTTTTAAGGCTGGTAATGAAAGATGTTATGTAACTGTTGCACTTTGGCATAAAAATTCACTCCCTTAACATTTGTTCCATGTCAGTTCTTCCTCTACTATAAAAAAAAAAGAGCTCCCTTATTAATACAATGAACTTAAATGTCGACAAAACATCAAAATAACTTTTGTATAAGGCAATAGTATACATGTAACACATTAATCAAACAAGCAAACATGTTTAGCTCTGAGCGTTTGGACCTTTTTTCCTTTATTGTTTTGTTTGTGGTGGAATAAAAACGGCGTGACACACCACAGCTGTCTTTGCTTTGTGAGTGAAACTGAATCCCGTTGCACCGTCACAACAGGAATGACAACGTGCGCGAGAAAAGTCAGCGCCCCGTTTCCTTATTAAATAATAACCGATATTCACATGTAAATATGCAGCCGTTTTTAAGGGGAGCGGGGACTCACCTGTGGATTCGACTTGTGATTGTCCTGGAATGAAAACTCCCTGCTAAAAATAAAAACATACACAAAAAAAGTCCACAAACAAGCCTTTCCCCTGTTCCCTCTCTCTCTCTTGACAAAGAGCGCAGGCGTCGCTTTGTTTATAACGTGAAGCACAAGGCGGATGTTTGAGCGAATTTTATAAAGCCGTCGGAGCGAGCAGCACGGCCCACTTTCCCCCCCACGGTCCTCTCTATTGGGCAACAGCGGCTGTGAGTGGGACTGATAACACGTCAGCTCCTTCTCTTTCCAGCGGTTGCACGAGGAAGAGCGTGCAGACGCGTGTGACTCCTGAAGGGAAGACTCTCCCCGCTGAGTTTCACACAGTAAATCACCACGTCTCTCGCATTCGTAGCTGTGACTGTGACTCGCGTGTTATTATATTAGGCACTTTTGTAGTTCTATTGTTCAGTTCACTGGTTCTCAAAACGTCGTGATACCAAGTACCGCCTGAGAAAATATTGAGCTCTCAAACTAACACCATTATCACCAACAATAATGGTGTAAATAGGCCGAGCAAAGTCTCATTGTCCTCCCCTTCCTCACATATACTTCACACACTGGTATAGTGAAATTAGATGAAGATGGAGTGCAAGATAAGGTGATTCCAATTATTTATTTGTTATTTGCGCCATTTTCTACACACGCCAGCCTCAGCGCCTCAGCCCCTCTCCGATCACACACCCCGGTAAAAACAGTAGAACAGTATTTCTGGTTTTCCTCCAGGTACCACCAGAGCAAGCTCACGTACCCCTGGTGGTACACATACCACAGTTTGAGAACCATGGGTTTAGTGTATAGGCCAGTGGTTGTCAAACTGTTTATACCAAGTACCACCTGACATAAATCTCACCTCTCATCGTCCTCATCTTCCTCACATATACTTCAGACACTGGTATATTGAAATTAGATTAAGAGAGAGGGCGATAAAGTGACTCTCACTGTTATTGTTATTTTAGCTGGGGTCAGAATTCCTCAGCTCCACTCCGATCGCACACCCTGGTATATACAGTAGAACAGCATTTCTGATTTTCCTCCAAAACCACTAGAAGAAGCTGGAGTACCACTGGTGGTACACATACCCCGGCTTGAGAACCATTTGTGTAGGCTAATATTTTTAAACTGGTTCTCAATTTTCTTCTCAACAAAGGACCACTTACGAGATAAAAAAAAGTGGAAATATTCCTGTGAGCCCCTCGTGTCATTTTCACGTATAACATTCTGACTATAAATTGTTTGAAATAACCTTTACTGAGTCTCACTGGGATATTAAAATCTCTTTCACAAGAAAGACCTGTCAAGAAGGCAGTAAAACAGTGTTAAAGTTATAGTTGTGATGCAATCTAAGACAGCTATCACACAGTTAAAGAAATAAAACAATTGGCAACTGGTCATGAAGTCTTGAGATTCATGATTTCACAAACGAAAGTTCACAAGCACCCCCTGCAACCAGGAGCATATGGGATGGTACCAGCTGTAAGTCCCACTGGTGTCTACCAATATGTGCTGTGCTTTATCCAACATTTTCCTCTAAACAGGTCCATTGTTTACAAAGTGTTCGATTGAAGAAGACCAGGAGCTGGTAATTAACTCCCAGGAAAATGTTAACTAATACTGAAAATGGAGTTAGAAGTAGGTTTGCAGAAAACTCTAGATTCCATTCTTAAAGTTCATTTACATTTGTGCAGTCCCAAAAGGTGACATTTTATGAACAACCAATGTCTGTTGTGTCTGTGTGAGGCAAGAATGAAGGCCAGGCCTGCAACCTCGAGTTCTGATTGATTCTGATTCCCTCGACTCCCATCAAACCCTCTCTCCTTGATAGCACTCTGCTTTTGTCTTATCAAAATGAACTTGTCCTACAGGAGCAATTATCATTTCCACAGAAGAGAGTGCTGACTTAATCGGAGCTACTGTGGAGATAATAACAATAGTTTGAATAGTTTGTTAGCGGACTATAATCCAAACAGGTTGACAGCCTGTGTTGGTCGTCCTCTGGTTGAAACGCATGCCTCAGCATTTTATGAGAATGTTGTTTGTGGTTCAGGATTTGCCAGTTTTACCTACTAAGCATGTGCTATAGCCCAGGGATGTTTATGGAAATTTCCACACCTGCAAGTGTTAGGCTGTGAATCTGCTAATATGAACGGCTATGGGCACTGGGTGTGTGTGAAAAGTCCTTGTCAGGGCACAATGGCAGCACTGTGGGCTTGTAATGCGAAGCCTTCAATAGGAACACGACGAACAATGGCTGCATTGGGGGAGAAAAATATAACTGCTATGCTAATTTCAAGTCACTCACAGTGCACTGTAAACTGATTACAAGGACTGTGGGTGACAATTCTGAACTGAAGTTGATAAAAAAAAAAAAATTCATGCATGTATAATGCCTAATTGTGCACATTTGACAATGCCCCACCCCTGTCCGTGCTATCACTGTGGAATAAAGATAGCATTTTCTGCGAGCAGCATATGTGGGACACAGTGTGTCTCAATACCTGATAAAAACCAGTGGACTTTCACCTGACTGATAATACTGTAGTGTTTGTGAGAGCAACTGGCAACAAAGCACATAAAACAAGGCTGGAGGTCTTTGGGTGATGCTGGGGCCTCACATCTCAAGACCTATGAGGCAATCTGGCACAAGTTACGTGCATATAAATATTACTAAATAATAGGGATGTTAGAAAATATATCTATACTATATGTTTTTTTAAGCACTGTATCGATATGGAGATATATTCTTGTCATTGTATTTAAACCTCCCAGCACCAGTTACCAGCCTCCTGCAGCCACATGACTCTCTCCCCTCCTTCCATTTATCTCACTAAAGAGAAAACTATACATTGATTATCCAAGGAATATTAGAACAAACTAAAGCCTTGTTTTTGTGCATTTTTCCACTTTCTTAAACTGCCTCCTGCCTTCTATAGATGTTGCCTTGCTCCAACACTCACTCACTCACTCACTCACTCACTCACTCACTCACTCACTCACTCACTCATTCACTCACTCACTCACTCACTCAACACTCAATCAAGCTCTGCAGAAGCCTGGTAAACACCCATTTATCTGAATCAGGTGTGTTGGAGCCAGGAATTGTGTAAAACATGCAGGGTAGTGGGTCCCCAGGACCAGCATTGAGGAACACGCCTCTATATCATCTGTCTGCTGTATGCCTATGAAAGTTCTCCCAGTTAAAGTGTGTGTGTTACTTTTCAAAGTCCATGATCTTCCTGCTCTGCTGTTCACTGCAAACAGAGCAGATAAAAAAAAGAGGACACAATATGCAAATTCACAACCGATCCGCCCATCTGGCTATTGCTGCACAGCTCAAATAGTCACAGTAAATTTTGAAATAATTATAGGCTGCTTCCTGACTTCTTGTCAGAGCCTCCCTTGGAGTTTTACTCACAACACACCCACCCACCCTGGAGTCTTTGTGTGGCGCTCTGAGCTGGATTCAACCAGCCACAGTGACTCAATGCTCCTCAAAGAAAGGGTGATTCACGCACATGTGACAAGAAATGTGCTTGTAGGTCACGTAGTAAAGGCATTGTAAAGTGATGCAAATACCTGAGAAGGGACTAAACAGTTGTCTCTGTTGTGTTTTCGTTGAAAGGGAAGTGTTGACACGGATTGTGTCTGATGACCTCTGTAGTAAATCTTTACAAACAGTTGAAAAGTGACTCTGCAAAGTCACTTATTGTGTCCAGATAGATCATTACAGGCAGCACGTGGCCCAGTTTGGCGTCTTGTTAGTGAGGAAGCACTTTAAAACTCTAATTCTTAAAAATTGTAAATTACAGTATGTAAAATACAGTATGCACTGATTCATGATGTTGCTTCCTATTCTATCATGCACTCAGCATAGCTTAGCATCACAAGTGTAAATTAGGGAACGAAGACTGAACCTGTCTGCTCTGACAAAATCTACCAACCAGCACCTTCAAATGATTAACAGATTGTATGTAATTTGTTTTACAAGTTCAAATAAGCTTTAGCCTACAGGTAAGAGCTTGGCAAACTGTTCACTCTAGTAACTTCCCATCAAACTCAAAAGAATTGCTATATCCTAAATTGTCAAACAAAGAAACATTTTCAAATATGCATGTGTCCAACCAAGAGAGATCTTTTTTATGCATTTCAGCTTTTTTGTACATTAATCATATACCGTATATTAACCTTGTGGCCCTAATATAAGCTGTAAAGTGATGTGATCTCCACATCTCCACTGCCTTTTAATATTGATTATTCCAATAAGGTGCAGTTACTGCAGTGATAAGACTGACCTATTTTCTCTTGATAAGGTGGTTACTGAGTGTTGAACCAGCGTGGATAAATGTTACTGATGCATAACAGTCCTCATTAAACAGTAAAATCTTAATTACATTGTTTCTTTGTTCCATGAGGACAAAGGTCAAACTCACTTGAGAACACTGTCCCTAAAGTACTCACTGTCAACTTAATCATAGTATAGATGACAGACTTGCTAAATAAACACTGCAGGAAAATTGATAAAGGAATGAAATCAATAATTTTTAAAAATGTCAAAGGTAAATTATGAGCCCTGTTGTTTTATGGAAAGCAGCTTGGAGTCACATAAACAATAATGACCATAGACGCACTGACAGTCAGCTGACTCCTTCAAAAAGGACTGAGACAAACAAGTCTGTGTAATTTTATTTTTTTTTTTAAAGACTGTATCTTTAAAAGGCACAAACAATGGTCTCATTTTTTTTCAAGGAAGGCAAAGGCACAAGATCAGTGACAAATGTGGCCACATGTGTACTGACACTGTCACACGAGAACAAAGTGTTATGCAGTCAAGTGACAATCAGACATGTGTAGTTCCCCTAATGCCAGTGAAAAATTCAACTTCTTGTGAGAAGAATGAAATAATCAGTGAGTGGACACAGAGGTGATGGTGGTTGTATGAAGAACATGTGCACAGTGTTAACTAAAAAAAAACCAACATGGGCTAAACAAACAGTGAGTGAACTTGACCTCATCTCCCAATCACACAGCCCTAATAACTTTATCACCAGCACCAAGATTAGACACAGTTCACATGTAATGGCACAACTGAACCTGATGACACAGCAATTTGACTTTTGAGTGAATCGCTGATGTCCAGCCTGGGGTTTGGTGCTGACCAGGGGACACATACATGGAAAATGGTAACAAACTGACAAACCTTTTATAGTTTGTTTTTTCATTTAGGTGTGATAGGAGAAACACATTCCAACAGCAGCGGGTCAGCCTGTACAGATGAAGTTGGATGTGGAAACCCCACCTAACTCCTGCTCCTGTTTTAATTCCTGAGGATAATATGTGAGGTCAGGACGACAGGAATTTTAGCTGCTGTGTGATAGTGTAGATTTAAACTTTACCCACAGACGTGTGTTCTCATTCATCCCACATCCTGACTCTGTTCTTATAAAGCTTATTGGAATTATTGGGGATAGAGTGTAACTAGAGAAAGAAAGTGAGGCCAAACCTCCAACAAGGCCGATCCATTTCCCATGTGTCAGAACACTCCTCAATCTAGCAATCTAGTGAGGTTAACAACTGTTAAGGGAAAAATCACCATCAAAATTTGAAAACTTCTTCTTACACCCACAGAAAATGTTACACAAATACACAGCCAAAAACATAACCTCCCTTTGTGACCGTACGTCCAAATTTGGAATTTAATGTTTGCGTTTACATTGTTTAAAAATGTAATGCTCTAGAAACAGAAATGATGATGTACTATAATATAAATTGGTGTAAAACCTCGCAGTAAAGGTTTGACATGGTAAAATGAGCCCTTTACATAGCAGCCATTTTGATATTTTGCAGCAGGAAAAGCATTACAGGTGTTACTGATTACATAATCAATGGCTCTGTACCCAGAAACTGAGGGACATGGAACTCACTAATCATTAATTTGATCGTTTACACCTGTGACCTGTCAAAATGGCAGCTTTGCAAAGGGACCATTGGTCTGACATATAGTGAACTTTCAGATTGTGCTGATAAACCATACTCCAGTGATCCATGTTTGATTATGGATTCAGTGTGTTGTGGAGTTGCATGTCTTAAATAGGAAAGGTGCCCTCTGAAAAGGGAATAGGTACCAGACATACACTTTTTGTGTCATGAACATTTTAACTGGTATAGACTGAGTGTGTTATCCCCTGGCAGAACTAAGTTAGTTGTTTGTTTCAGCTGTTTAAGTTCTGTCTTCTCATTTTCCAAAATGTACAATATGTGCCTTAAAAGTTAGCAGAGGAATGATCCAGAGGACAAATAAAGAAGGTCAACCAGCCATAAGTCCACAGAGTTACATATTAATTCATGACAATTGTGCACTGTGCAGTATTGCTACGGACAATATCTTTATATCAATCATTGACAGTTTGTTTCGGAAAAAAAAAAAAAGGCGACAAAACATTGGTTGTTGTGTCTATGTTGTTGGTTTCCCAGATAACTAAGCTGTTAATGAGTTTTTATTAACCTTGAAGGAATAGAGAAACAGCACACACTCCAAAATCAGACACTCTGTCGCTGTTGTAAAAATCAAAGGTCATTCCTACTCTTCAGTACATAGAGTTTTATATATATATATATATACTTAGAAGTTATACTGTATTTAAAGTAACCAGAGTAAATGGAATCAATGTACATAGGAGTATGTTTGTTATTAATTACACTATCAATACAGATACAGAGGCAATAATATGTGAATTCATTCATTTTATTTTTTTGGATTAATTTCTAAAGCTACTTTTTAATTACTTGTTGTCAAAGGTTACACATAATTTACATATGTCTTTAACATCATCAGACATATTTATACAAGTTTTTTTTTTTTTTTTTCAATAAATTCTAATCTAAAAGCTGCCATTCAACCTCCTTTACCAAAACAGTGCTTGTGTTTACCACACGCACTCCTCAGGTGAGCCTGTTCTCCCACATCGTTGGGTTTTGGTTTCTCGCCACCTCACTAATGTTTCAGAGAATCTGAGTTAATTCCCTAATCTAAAGTTCTCCTTCAACATGTGTTTCACCTCACTCATGTTTCAGAGAACTGGGGATATTTCCTTAACCTAAAGCCCACTGCCAGGCCACTTTACTGCACTTCCGCCTTCCCTCCACAGTCGATCGCGGCTAAACTGAGAAACATGGATGGAACTCATTTGACGATGATTTGAGGCTTTAAGCTTGACAACGTGTTCTATAAATGTGTCATTATTGTTGTTTGTTTGTGCGATTTGGCTTTGTCAACTATTTGATACAGTTTACTTTCCATGTCATTTCTGTCGCCAAAGTGCCTATTAAAATGATGCCTTACATCACACAGAAAAAAAGCAGGGCACTTGTAGTTTCATACGTGCGGCCCCTGAAGGCAACACAGGCTTTAATCATGTAACCAGATGATCAAGGTTTCAGGGTGACGTCAGCTGCTGCGGGGGAGGAGGGGGAGGGGCCAGGCCGGGGGGAGACGAGCGCGACGTGACTGTCCGTCCTGTCGGGGAAGTTTGCGAGCGGAAGTGAACATGGTGACTGTTTATCCTGTCACGGCCCAGCTATAGTGCCACACCTTTAAGCCATCTCCACTGCTGACTCAGCAAGTGTGGGCATGAGTTCAAGACGAGACGAGTTGATTTATAAAGCTCCATCCTGACACACTGCCGTTCAGCCGTTAGCATCACAGAAGCACTGGAATACATTCCAAGATTTAATTTGTATTTAAAATGATCATTACCAAACAAGGTGCATATTCATTATGAACAGTTAAAATAAAACAATAAAAGTGCACTTAACTTATAACACTGAAAATGGATATTGTGGAGTACATTTAAATACATTTTAACTGATATTGTAATGGTACATACTGTATGTGTTAATATAAATTATAAATTAGAATAGAATATATAATAGTGATTGTGAGATTTCATTGTCAAATGAGAGGAAATGGAGGTTTTTGTCCTAATTGCCCTCAGGCTCCAATGATGTCTACCAGTCTACTTGTAAACAACTTGTATTTGGACACTTGTCCAGAGCCATGGTTCTCAAACTGTGGTACAAGCTTCCTCTGGTGGTACTTATATGTGATCAGAGTGGAGCTGAGGAAGAAAAGAAAGTATGTTTCTTAATGTCTCACATCCCTGAATGTGTCATTCCTTCAGTCACATGTTGGGCTCTTTTGTCTGACTGCCAGGCTCTCTGAATGCAATCAACAGAGGGAGGGAGGGAGGGAGGGAAACAAGGAATATAAATGGTAGGAGGCTATGTAGTAATCTAGATCGTTCACTAGTAATGCCACAGGAAGTGGAAGTGTGTTGTGTGCAAAACAATGCCAAGTGCTGAGCTCACCAACTTCCAACCATCTTCCTTCCCCCTGTCCACCAAGTTCTTGTCTCAAGACAGGTCTCCCCCTCAGTGTGTGTTGGACTACAAGACCCACATGGTCTGATGTTTTCAGAGAAAAGTTCCCACCGTGATCATTAGAAGTAGATTTGTAGTTATTTGTTTCACAACCCAAGATGGTGTCTTATAATGTCAGAAATAAAAATCAAGTCTCATCTACAAAATTATGAATTTTTCAGAAAAT
The DNA here is from genome assembly GCA_016785285.1 of Brachirus orientalis. Classification (NCBI taxonomy): domain Eukaryota; kingdom Metazoa; phylum Chordata; class Actinopteri; order Pleuronectiformes; family Soleidae; genus Brachirus; species Brachirus orientalis. The sequence continues at coordinate 4,317,076 of JAFBJR010000113.1, read as the reverse complement.
ATAGTACAGGATGCGTTTAAAGCCTATTTGCCGCCAATTGGCCACAGTGACAGATATTTGACATGGTAGATTGTTTTTCAGTCACGTACAATGACAGAATTATCTCTAAAATGTGTTTTATGTGACCATGAAAATATGTGAATTCGTTCATCAGGGTAGACAATTTAGGTCTGTTTCAGTTGATCTCTGCTACTTCATGTTTGAGATTCACATGTCTTTTACTTGTTGACCGAGACGTCCATAAATGACTTCATGACTTACTTAAAAACAGACAGCAATGATGGTTGACTGCTTAGTTCCATCTCTAATCCTTGAACCATGTGCCGACTCTGTATTCTAGAACACTATATTATGGAAGAGCACTGGCAAAAGTTATTTTTTGTATTCTCCATGAATCCTGCATGGCTAAACAGCACATTTAGTCTCCACCTTGTTAGTCCACATACTGAGTTTCACATTGCATAAATATTTTTTGTGATACCTGGAACATTTTGCCTGACCTTACAAATTTCCAGGGTGTTTTTTTCCAATACTATCAACTTCAATAGGAGATTTTTATTATGCAGACATGGCTCAAATCTTTAGCAGAGGAATTTCAAATAAATTTAATGGGGTCACAAGTCAGAGAAGACTATTGTGTGCATCAGATGTCCTAGAAATAGAAACGCAAACAGATGTTATCTACTACGTATTTGCTCAGTTCAACCTTTCCACCACAACCATTCAAACCTGTATTGTGTCACCCAGTAAATAAAGTGACCAAAATCTTGGAGCAAATGGTCACATTTCAGATCTAGCAATTAAGATTTGAATATATTGTTTTGTTGTTTGACTGTAATCTCTTTGAGAGAGACTCTAAACAAACATAACATAACTCTGGCTATGATTAACAAAATATCAGTAAATACAGGAGGATGTAGAAAAAAACACTTTTAATCTATTCTTTTCAGCAGAATGACATGGCTTCATTTCAAGATCAGATTGAAACAATAAAAAAAAAACAACAAAAAAAGGACAAATATCTTTTAACTAATACTGCATGTATAAATTGAGGCAATGTAAGCATCTTTTAATCAGGATAATAATGCCTGAAATAAATCAGATACTTATGGCACAGTGGAGACTAAGGGACGCCAAAAGTCTGATTTAAGAGAGAGAAAAATCTCACTAAATGAACTGTACATTCAATTCTAAAACATCTTTTAAAGTGCAATTTTGACAAGACAAAGAAAGAACTTTGTCACAAACGAAAACAGAGAGCATCATGGGAATAAGTGATGTAACTGCTGTGTGGGTTGGTGAAATAAGGAACAGCTCTTGTGTAGATGGGGAATGAGAGTTCTGTGCACATGTGCATTCTCTTGATGGTCTTAGCTGCACCACTGGCAGCGAGTCCACGGTATGTGCTGCCACCTGTTGAGCAGATGGGAGAACTTCCAGCCGAAGCCTGACAGAGAGTCTCCTCCGAATCCCAGCTGAAGCTCCTCTTTGTCCCACCTTGTCCCAGCGTGAGCCGAGGCTGCTGCTCCACTCTGACCTGCACACTGGACAGAGGAGAAGGTCTGGAGGGCCGATCAGAGGGACTGTCTCTCTTCAGGAGGGATTCGATGGAGAAGGGGCTGCTGAACTTGGCCTCACATGTGACCTGAACAGCTTTGCAGGCTGCAGGTTCAGGAGAGTAGAGAGCTGAGCAGGGCTCCGAAGATCCTTTCCTTTCCTCTGTTTCCACTTTGGAGGCCAACTCAGGAAAGAACTGCAGGATTCCTTTGAAATGACGGCGCACCATCTTTGCTGTGATCTGACTAGAGTCCAGTTTCCAGTAGTTTCTCTTGCCGTGCAATGAATTTGGGTCCACTGGAATCTGAAAACACAACACAACTGAGTTAAGAGATTTTACAGCTGGGAATACCTTGTTCCTTTTATATCTTCAAACTGCTTGAAGCACTCTTACCTTGACAAAACATGTGTGAGTTGATAAACAGACTCTGATGTTGTTCTCAACTGATCTTCTGTCTTCACTGATGAGAGGTGTTAGTCTGTCCATCAACTAGAAAACATCAGAGTAAAGGTTTAACGTGACTAACTGTACTTTTTAAGAAAGAATTCTTGAACACAGTCATTGAAAGCAGCTTAATTACACACTTTCTTACCTGAGTAAAGGTGAGCATCTTGCCTGGAGCAGCTTGGAGAACAAACGCAATCTTGGCCAAGTAGGTGGTGCTCTTCCTGAACAAAGTTTCCTGATGAAGCTGAGCTCCAAACTTCTTGGTCCTGTTCAGCATATTGTTGTTTGGAAAATCGTGTCTCACACAGAGTAGTGCTGCTACCTACAGGGTCACCGAGTGCATATGGGGACCCGAAGCAGTCAATCCTGAATTTAAGTCCTGTTTGGACAATAGGACATTAGAGGGTGTGCACTGCGGGTTAATGAGGAGCTTTTCACGAGCAAAGGGAGCTGGAGGTGGAGCAAACAATCAAACACTCCATCAGCATGTGTGAATGTGCTGGAGTCTGATCTGCTTGTGTGACATGTATCTCCACCTTTGATCTCAACTTAAAATAAAATAAATAAAAAAATTGGAATTTTACATGCATATAATCATCACAAATTAGATGTAAACCAAATTTGATTATGTTAAGGTGTGATTTTAAAGCTATTCAATGCAAACACTGGATAAATGCAAACAGTAAAGACACAAAATAAATAGAATATCTGACAATATATGACAGTGTGTGTTAGATTAAAACATGCCTGGCACCTAATCCTTAACTATCTGCAAGTGTGCATTTGTTCTGATTCCATGTGTGTGATCTGCCCTACCTCTTATTTTGAGAGATAAATGTGTTTTTACCCCTCAGACTTGGACAACAACACAGTCAAAGACATTCTAATCACACTCCAACCGTTTGCAGATTGCCCACCACTGCTTTCCAGTCAAACCTATTGTCTGGTGACGCACGTAATGACGGTGGTAATTTGCATCAGTGATCTTCATTCAGATGTATTAACACATTACCTGTGCTGGATGCTTTGTACAAGGACAACTTCAGGTATTGCATCAGATGAATGGCTGTGACTGTGCAGGGAATCCATTTGGAGCAAACAAGACCCCAGCTGTCTTCATTTGTCCTTGATTGAAGGTGTGCTGTTCAGCTGATCTAGGGTCTGTTGAGAGGAAACTGTTTTCATCATGGTTAAAATATTCCAGAACCCAGAAATAGTCAAACAAGATTTAGCAGACCCTGGTGTTTTACTCAAGACATTATTGAGTTAACACTTTGGAAATATGATGACTTAATTTTATTTGTGTAGCATTAAATGACAGCCTACACTAATGTATTTCAAGGCACTGAAAGTCCAACAGTGAATACAAAAACCAAGCATTTAGCATCCATAGAACCAGACTCAGCTATTTGCTTCTACCTGCTGGGTTAAAATGATGAATTAAAAAAAGTGTGGGGGAGCAGAGACGTGTTAAAAGTTGTATTAAATAGGACAAAAAGAGTGATCATGAACTCATGAACTAAATCTATGTAAAGTTGTGAAGAGTGAAGTAGTTTTTCATTGTTATTTTTTTGTTTAAACATTGTAAGACTGGCCTTTAATGTAGAATGTAGAACACTGAATGATAAGAGAAACACACTCAGAAGGTGCATTGAGGAAATTTTTAGAAGTAACATAACCATCTCAGAATCCACCAAATGCCTAATGTAAATTGAAGCCTCACAATTGTGTTAAAATAAATAAGGTCCGATGAAGAAACAAATATTTCTTCATTTGTTACATTTACGAACGTCCTCCCGACCAAAAATGTGGCAAAATGCACACGTGGCTTTGATTAAAGGAAACGAAAAAGGGTATACAACAAACTCAGTGGGTCTGAATCTTCTGTATTCCTTTTTTTATAAATGTAACTTTAGTTGTCCTTTTGGTTGCATATTTAGGGGTCACACACGCAAAGTGTTGTCTGTTCTGTCTATGGGCGTTGCCATAGACAGAACAGACAACACTTTGCTTAGAAAACAAAGGAAGGTCTTGGGTGTGGTCTTCACCCACTTGTTTTGGTCCAAGATTTCAGTCCAACAGCGAATATCATGACCACTAAAGATTACTTTTTCTCTCTCATGCCTATGATTAATATGGGAAATTAAAAGATATATATGATCCTTATTGTAACAAATAACTAAACTGGATGCATGTAATTTAAAACATCAAATTTAAAAAATGTTTAATGTGTATGTTAATGAAAAGCTTCAGTTGTCTTCTTTGTCCACCTAAACTCAAATGAGGTGAAAATCACTGGAACGTGACTAAAGACTAAAGACTAAAGTATTTGATGTAACCATCCCATTCCAGTGTTTGTCAACCTTATTTGCAGCTTTTGTCTGCAAGAGTGGGCACTTGTTAATGTAGCAGCAGACAAGTTTGATTAGCTGAGTATTCACAATTTACAAACGTTTGAAAAAAAAGTCCAAATCCTATTTGATACGTTCAAATCTGTTCAAATCCTAATTATTATGATTAATTCACTCTTAAAACTTAATGTACCACAAGTTTGAATATCAGTTAATGGCACGTTATTACACTTATCAAATGTTTTGTCTCTGTAGAGCCTAAAAGACGCTTTTACATACAACTTCTGCAAACATAGTTTTTCATTTTTTAAGAAAAGTTTAAAAAAGAGATCAAAGAGGGTTAGGGTTAATTAATTAGTTGTGTAATACATTAAAAACAGAATGGGACAAAGTGCCTTGAGCAGAAAAATTCAGTGAAACCAAATGCTGATTAAATGCTGATGCTGCAAAATCAGAATCAGCTTTATTGGCCAAGTATGAGTGCACATACAAGGAATTTGACCTTGTTTTTTTTTCCATTCCACAGTGTACTCTCAACTTAAAAAAAGACCGAAAAACAAGGACAAAAACTGACAAATCAGTAAACAATTAAGTTAAACACTGTACAGAAATGTCAAATAAGAATAGTGCACCAATAGGTAACATATTGAGGTGAGGACAGGGAGGAAGTGGAATGCCCAGGTTGCTGTGGAGCAGGCCAAGTCCTGCTTTGGCACAGGATGCTGGTGGGCCAGGTGGCCTTGGGAAGGGCTGGGTTAGGCTGCTGCCCAACAATGTATCTTGGTCCAGCAAAATTTAGAGCAAGTTTGAAGAAGGAGCGTGCTACCAGAGCAGTGGGGATGTGACAGCAAGGAGCTTGGACGCATTGGGACCAGGCCCTGGACCATAAGATAACGTGGTCCTGTTTATGGTGGGCTGAAGCCCAACTAATGGAATTTCTTTTCCAGTCAGTGTATGATGTGCTTTCAACCCCATTGAATCTGTGCTGCTGGGGCAAAGCTGAGATTCCAGCATGTTTCTTGTGTTCTGAAGCTGGGACTGTGGGCCACATTCTCAGCTGCTGCCCAAAAGCCCTGGGAGAGGGTCGATACCAGTGGTGCGGCAACCAGTTGTTAAAGACTGCAGACTGTAAAGACTGAAACCATCTGCTCAACCATCAACTGCTCCAAACAACAGAAACCAGCAAAGTGGACCAACTCCTTTATTAAGGCTGGGGAGAAATGCACCAAGAATGCACCAACAGGCCTTCTTGCAAAAACCCAGGACTGGTAGTTGATGGTCTACCAGAGGAAACAGGTCCATTTCCCAAAGTCCATTAGAGCGACCACACTGAGACCAGACATGGTTCTTCTGTCAGAAACAATGAGACAGGTGGTAACACTGGAGCTAACAGTCTCTTGAGAGGACTGTGTGGAGGAGGTCGCAGAGAGGAAGTGAACCAGGTATGGTGACCTGGCAGACAATTGTGGAGGACATGGTGCCTGTCTAGTGAAGTTGGCTCCAGAGGATTCGCTATCCGGTCTCTCTGTAAGGCATACCGTCTGCTGGGCATCATAGGTGTCCTCAAGGAGACGGCCATCAAGCTCAGCACTGAGGCAGCAGTGGTTTAGGAGGAGCGAGCTGTGGAGAAATGCTACTCATGTGTCTGATGTTTCAAGACCCGAAACACCCACGACCCCGGGAAACATCACTGACGACGCCTGAAACAAAAGTGCTGTACATTAGAGATAAATGACATGAATAAAATACTGAAAAATACTACCTAAAAGACCTAAAAAACCAAACAAGATAGACAAAACAATAAAACACAATAGAGTATACATATACACGCATGTACATCCGTGCAAGTGACACCCTCTATCCTTAGACCTTCATATCGAGTGATTGAGGGAAAAACTCCACAAAAAACCCTTTTACAGGGAAAAAAAATGGGTGAAACCTCAGGAAGAGCCACAGAGGACGGATCACTCTTCCAGGACGGACATGCAGTTGGTGTCACATGTACAGAAATGGACTATATACATATATACACACACAAATATGCATGTATACATATATATATAAATATATTATATACACACATAGATACATATATATGTGTATATATAAACAATAAAAATTGGTAAAATCAGTGTCTCATACTGGGTTGAAAGCCAAAGAGTAAAAATGGAAACAAAAGAAGTGTTTCTGCAACAGGATGAGAAATAAATTGGGACTTCAGTTCTCCCATTTGCTCAACAGGTGGCAGCATACACCACAGACGCACTGCCAATGAAGCATCAAGAGGACGCATGTGTGCACAGGGCCTCCATACCCCAGTTACAGCACTTCCAGCATTTGCCCTCCATTTCTGGCTGTAATGATTTTGAGTCCTGACATGGTAGTTTTGTGCAGCACTTTGGCACCTACTAACATTGTTTAGACACCAAGGCCATTATGATGTAAATACAAACGCTCGCTACTATCCACAGCTCTCTTACGTCGTCATTATGTTTCACACAGGATCATTTTTTAACAGCTGAGTGTTATCTCTGCTATGACATCTGTATAAATCCTCAGGCAAAATGACCAGAGGAACATTTTTAAAGGATGGTACAAGGTGACCTTGTTCATTTCAAAATTGTCAGTGCTCAACCACAATACTGTGACCTTAATGTTACATCACTGTCTATTCACTCACTCACTTTATCACACCTTAGTAAATTCATCTTTTTTTACTCCACTCACAAATTAATAATTTCATTGGAAATTGCACATTTTTTCTGTTTCTAGAGACACACTTTTCAGACCATGCAGTTCAGCACTGACACCCTAAGCACTGAGTTTATGAATTGTACTAATGAAATGTTTGAAAAAAATGGAAATATAGGTATTATTAACAACATAGTGGTTAACATATTAGGATAATTCATTATGTAGATTTGTCCCTTTCAGACTGTTGTGATATCACAATCAGAGAATTATACCAGTTAACAGATTAATATGTATTACTAGTGATTTTGTGTCACGTTATATAAACTAATTTAGGTCTAAAGTTTTAATCAGCAAAGCGCCCAGTAGCTGCATCTGGAATTTAAAAATAGTGGTCAAGCAACATATTTTCTTCTCTAAAATATGGCAGATTTAGATAAGAATAAATATTCGACACAATTGTATTTAAATAGTTGTTTTTAGCACTGCTGCTACTTCAACATGTTTAGGTATGCGAACCAAAAAGGATTCATCCATGCAGTATTTTTTAACTGTGTGTCGGTGAAATGTTTGTTCTGTTAAAGCCAGTCTTCTACAATGTTAAGTGTGTCAGATGAGGTGAAAATCACCAGAATGTTGCCAAAGGTCCTGTATTTGTAAATGTCTGGTAAGAGTATTGTTCTGTTTAATTGCCCACATTTCAGGATTTGTCACCTCATTTAGTACAGTTGGTGTCTTTACCCAGCCCTGCAGGTTTACTGTGAGCATTTGCTGAATTTTGATGGGATACTGACAAATTTTCCAAATTAAAACTCTAATGTCCTCGTACTCAATGTAAAGTCATCACTGTAATCATTTATTGATGACGTTTGTTGGGGTGAAAGCTATTTTGCTTTGTAGTTTGCATTAATAATGAACACAATGTAAATGCTGGTACAGAGTAAGTGATGCAAATACTGTGTGGGTCAGTGAAACAAGGAGCAGCTTTTGAGAAGATGGGATTTGAAGGTTCTGTATCCTCTTGATGGTCTTAGCTGTTGAGCAGATGGGAGAACTTCCAGCCGAAGCCTGACAGAGAGTCTCCTCCGAATCCCAGCTGAAGCTCCTCTTTGTCCCACCTTGTCCCAGCGTGAGCCGAGGCTGCTGCTCCACTCTGACCTGCACACTGGGCAGAGGAGAAGGTCTGGAGGGCCGATCAGAGGGACTGTCTCTCTTCAGGAGGGATTCGATGGAGAAGGGGCTGCTGAACTTGGCCTCACATGTGACCTGAACAGCTTTGCAGGCTGCAGGTTCAGGAGAGTAGAGAGCTGAGCAGGGCTCCGAAGATCCTTTCCTTTCCTCTGTTTCCACTTTGGAGGCCAACTCGGGAAAGAACCGCAGGATTCCTTTGAAATGACGGCGCACCATCTTTGCTGTGATCTGACTAGAGTCCAGTTTCCAGTAGTTTCTCTTGCCGTGCAATGAATTTGGGTCCACTGGAATCTGAAAACACAACACAACTGAGTTAAGAGATTTTACACCTGGGAGTAAGTTGTTTCTTTGAAGCACTTTTACCTTGACAAAGAGCTGTTAGCCTGTCCATCGGCCTGGAGCCGCTTGGAGAACAAATGCAATCTTGGCCAAGTAGGTGGTGCTCTTCCTGAACAAAGCTTCCTGGTGCAGCTGAGCTCCTGTTCAGCATATTGTCGTCTGGAGAGTGGCGTCTCACACAGAGTAGTGCTGCTACCTACAGGGTCACTGAGTGCAGATGTGGACCTGAAGCAGTCAACCCTGTCCTTTTTGGACAATAGGACATTAGAGGATGTGCACTGTGGGTTAATGAGGAGCTTTTTATGAGCAAAGAGAGCTGGCGGTGGAGCCAGTGACCCACCCCCCCCAAACAAAACAAATAAGTATTTCTTTCTGTACATCTTAGCTGCCCAAGTATAATTTCATGCTTGTAAAAAGTTGTCATTGTGTCAGTTAATCCTGTAGATAACTTCATGCAAAATAAACAAAGACAGATTACTGTCACAAAGCTTTTGAACAGCCAGATGAGCAATTTAATAGGATCTGTTATCATGTAAACAGCCCCAACCAAGGAGTCATTAACTAATGAAAACCTCCCCGTTAACATGGAATACACACTTTGACTGCAATATCCCGCTAAGCCTAAAATCCTCTCTGAAGGGTTTTTAATAAAATACAGCTCTATAAGAAACTATTAATATAACTACATTTTTAGGTTTTGATTAATTTATTTTTTTTTTATTTGCTCACACACCCCATTAGGAACAGAAGTTTTAAAAGCAAACTGTAATTTTAATATTAAGAAGTATCATCAAATAGTAATTATAAAGGCTGAGAAATGACACAGTTAAAGCATCTCTTTAAGCAGCATATTCTTGTAGTTAGTCATTATGGGGCTAATCCCATTTTAAATAGAGGAATGCAAGATAAACCTGATGGGTCAAGATAAAGAGAAGTGTGTTTTGAAATAAATCAGATTTTTTGACTTTTTTGAAGATATTTGATAGTTTTAAAAAAAAATTTTTCTAATGAAATCATGCAAGTATTTATTTTTATTGCAAGTATTTAGAGTTAGACGGAACTGCTAACTTTGTCAGAAGTCAAAAAACAGGTTCAAAAGGTCCAGTGTGTAAACTTTAGGTAAAATAATTTCAGTTTGGCTGAAACTTATGTAAAGATTTCTCATTTTTACATAAGGAGGTGGTTTTCTCCACAGAAGTCACACAGGACCATCAAGTTTTTAATGGACAAAATTAACACTAGGTTTTCAAATAACCAAAGGCTATTAGACAGACATTCTCCCACAGGATCTGAAGAAAATCTTGTACACATCCTTTAGAAGTAACTTAAATCTAATTTAATGGTTAGTCTAAACTTATTCTACAAACTGCTTTTTTGTCTTTTGAAACAAAATGTTAAGCATTCAAAACACCAATCATCACATGGAAGAAAAGAAGACACCTATGGGACTAAATGAAATAAAATGCCATTTTATTGTTCAGCCGTGTCATAACCTCGTCTCCAAAATAAGAACAGCAGGACTACAACTGTTTTTCGTCAACCAAGCTACCCTGACGGCAAATAAAACTGGGTTTTATTAGACCACCAATGATAGCATTAAAGACTTTAATCAGACATCCAATGATGGCATACAAAATAGTTGATAACCTACCAGTGATACTGTATATAAAACACTTGTCTCTAGATTATCCCCAACCCACCCTCAATTTTACCCATTTCCCTCCTTAAAACATTTGTGACACCGACATATTTTATGCTTAAACAAGCACATATTAAGAATGCATATGTCTCCATTTCTGAGATTATAAAAAAACTACACAATGTTACACTTTAAGTCAGAGTACAATTCAACTGATTATTAGTGTTCTACACATTCGGCCATAAACCAAAGGAACATTGTATAATATCACTATAACTTAACACTACATGTAATATACGTTTTTTTTTTAAAAAAAAAAAATTACAAATGATTAGCATTGAAGAGAAAATGAAGATGGCTAGTGTGAAGGCAAGCTGGGTCAGTACCATAACAGAGAAAGAGTAATATAAAAAGAAATAAAAAAAATAGAATAGGAAAAATAGAAACAAAAACTGATAAGAATACAGGCAAGGCTAAAACATGTTTTTCAAACTTATATCCACCTCATGTGCATTCATCCATACATAGGTAACCTGCTCCAAGAACTCCATTGTGCGATTTGGCACCTCTGATTATTAAACCCTTTCTTTACCCCTGTTTTCGACTTGCTTTAACATTCCTATGGCAACCATCTTGTTTGTTTTCTTGTGTCAGGCACTTTCCAAGATCCCTTAATTCCTCTCTTTACCTTCAACAACACTACTGGTCAATCATAATGCTGCTCCAGACAATTCAGGCCAATCACGATGCAGGTTCTATCAGAGTACAACTGGAGATAAACACAGGTAGAAAACAGTTATCAATGTACAAATCATTTTTTGTATTACCGTTTTCATTACAAATAAAATAATTTGAGAGTTTAGTAAAACCCCGTCTCACCAATCCTACAGGTCAGTGTCAAACCAGGCCAGCTGGTTGCTGTCCATCAGGTCCTGGGTGTGGCCAAGGTCTGGCAGCGGGTCAGTGTGGTGGCCCAGGTCAGGAAGAGTGTCAGCATGGTAGTCAGCACCTTCCATCATGGGGTCCAACAGCGAGTCCTGGCCATAGGCTGATGGGTAGGTCCTGTAGGCTCCATCTAAAAAGGCAAAAACAAAATGCTTTATCACAGGTCGATTATCTATCAACACTTCCAGTGGGTATATATGAATGCCATTCTAACTGAAAATGATTTGTCTCATATAAATAATATATAGTGACAAACTTATTTTAAAATGAACACTGGATGATTTGAAGTATCACTTTATATAAAGGAGAAGCGAGAGATAAGAGTCAGGAGTTCATAAGAGATTAAAATGTTATTCACCATCCTGCCTATAAGCCAGAGGGTCCCCCTGAGCTCCCATATCCAGCCCCAGGTCTCCAGTCTAAAAAAAAAAAAGAAAGAAAGAAAAAAGTTGTAAAGTCATCTTATCTGGTTTTCTATAGGAAAAACTAATTCCTCAGTGGATGTTGATAATCACACATTTGTGAGCACCATGTCTTTGATATTACATTTTTATCTAGATAATTACACATGATACAATACACACCATTTTTAATTGAATTGACCTTTAATGTATTTATTAGAAATATGCATGCAAGATACTGTTATCTTTCTCCAATCTTAGGGTGCTGTAGGGAAAAACCAGTCTTGCAGCATTGAAGTCCAGGGTTTCTTTTAACAATTTGAATGTATCATTGTTACTCTCATTCACAGATTTTTCAATATGATGGCTTTTGAAATAAGCAGGGCTGCAACTAACAATTATTTTCATAAACCATTACTTGTTTGGTCTGCAAAATATCAGTTTTATTCAGTTTAATTTCTTTGTTATATTAAGCAAAGAAACCACAAAACATTAACTTTTGAAAAATCAGAAAGCTTGTTTTAATTTTTGAAAAAAAAACAAACAATAAGACCTGACAATTAATCAATTATCAAAAAGTTTGACATTAATTTAGTAACCGATTAATCATTACAGCCCTATATATAATACTATACTGTGTGTCTACCTCATTCCAGGCCATAGGCTCAGTTCTGAACAAAGAGCTGGTCAACTCCACTGACAGACGTTTCTTGTAGTCCTGGGGCTTGTCTTCAGACATGCGGAACAGCACAGCTGCAGCATAGGTTGCTACAGGAGGGAATGTACCAAAATACATGTCAAGTTGCTGTGACAGACAATCCAAAATGTATGCACCATCTGCATTTGTACAGGGTTACTCACCAACTCCTTCATTGCGGGAGTGCAGCAGCTCAGTAAGAGGTGCAGTGGCTCCTTCAGCTTCAATTGCCTCAGCAGCTTCCTTGTCCTGTGCCAGTTCACACAGCACACCTGCTGCCACACGCTGGATATTCTCCACCGGAGAATACAATAGCTGATGAAGACAAAATACAGTTAGTTTTATGCATATATTACTTTAAAGAAGAGAATAGGGAGAAAAGGCGAGTTGAAAACTTTTTAGATATTAGGATTCTTTTTTACCTGGACAAAGAGTGGAATGGTGTTGAGCCCTCTGATGACAATTCTGTTGTGGACGTCCCGGGCCAGGATGTGCAGAGCTCCTGTGCAGCCCTCCACTATTTCTTCCATACGTACACCCTCCTATTAGAGCGAGAAAAAAGGAAATGAACCATTAATATCCAGACAAAGAAAACTTTTTTTTTTTTTTTAAGTTTTTTTGATTTGGTCACACACCACAAACTGCTGCTGATTGCCTCCCATGCTGGTGCGCCTCTGGGTGTCCTGGTGAGCTCGGACGAGCAGTTGGACAAGGCGTGGGATGGCTCCCTGCTCACGCAGAGCACTGTGGTTGGCTGGGCAAAGAGCTAGGTTCCTGATCAGACCAACTGTGGCCTAGATGTGGGGAAAAAAAGAGAGATATATAGGTGGGTTGGAAGTAAATCTTTGTAATCAGGTGTTAGTGTATGCAAAGGTGATGGAAAATTGTGTTATTAGTTTGGGGAAAGAGAGCAAGTGTTTATACAGCTATTGACCTTGATTAGTGGCCAGTGGGACGGAGGGTGCAGGAGTTTGACCACCACAGGCAAGCCGTAATGAAGACGCACAGCATTCTGGGCCATCTCAGCATCCTGGTGGCGAGAAGTCAGGTGACGCAGGGCACAGACAGCTGGCTCTGTGATGTCCTCCCTGTCGCCAGCACGAAGCACTGTTCGCACCAGAGCCTCAATACCTCCAACCTGGTGGGATGAGATCAGTTGACTACATGTTACTATGTGGACGAAAAAAGGCATCAAACTAAGAATTCCACCCAAATACATAATACCCAATTGATATTATTAGTACCTGGCAGACCATTAGTTTGTTACTATAGTTGTTGCAGGTCAGGTTGGAGAGGATGCCAGCAGCACAGGTCACTACATTGATGTCATCACTCCCCAGCAGTTGGACAAGGGTTCCCAAGAGACCCTCCATTCCCTCCTGAAGAGAGCAGAAGATGAGGCAGCAAAAAAAGAAAAAAGGAGGAAGTCAAACAAATGCTTTCTCAGTAATAATGCACTTATTATACTGATTTTCTTCTTTTTAAATCAATTACTGACCAAACCTGGGGTTTAATATTTTGTGACCACTGAGAGTGTTGTACCTGTTTAGTGGCAGCATCTGAAAGATTCCTCAGTGTCCAGAGACAGTTCTGGACCAGACGTTGGCTGGGGTCTGTGAGGTGGAGCCCCAGGGCCTGCATGCCACCTGCACACATGTCGAAGTAAAATCAATATACTGCCCTATAATTATACCCACTGTTGTGATTCTGTTAGGCCAGAAAAAATTAATATGCAAGTACTTTTTACAATTAAATTCTATTACTATACAAGTATGTACATACCAGCCTCTACGATGGCAGGCTTATTGCTTGAGCAAACAGAGAGCACCTTAAGCACTCTACTTGTGGTCCACAGCAGCTTCTCATACGTGAATGTCCTCATGATGTTGACCAGGGCTTGGGGGCCACCGCTGGCCAAAATGATCAACTAAAAAAAAATTAAATTAAATGACAGGACTGAAGTTTTGAAAGCAGACATTAGATAGACATTTTGGCCTGTATTCATAGATGAATGACTCAATATTAATGTATGCAAAAAAACAGCTGGTGCTCCAATACCTTGCTTTCCTGATTGCCATATGCCAGGATCTGCAGGCAGTCAGTAGTGATTGCCAGGAACTTGACATTGGTGTTTGAGAGCAGAGCAACCATCTTCTGCAGTCCACCAGCAAGACGCACCGCCATCTTAGCCCCTTCTTGATGCAACAACAAGTTGTGGAGTGTGGTGATGGCATAGAACAACACACTGTCCACTGGTGAGCTGGAAACACAAAAATATATATAAAAATTATCATGCACATATTAAAATGTATTCTGTGTTTAGGCAGCCGCTCATTACCTGTATATTCAACGAATGGTAATGTGATTCTTTGGTTAAATGTAAACATAGAAATAGACATTTAAACAGATTCAAATTGAGCTGTGTGGCATTCTATATTTTGTGAAGCACGATGTTAAGTAAATTTATTTCCCTGGTTACCTGAGCATGTCATTATTGTGTTTTACTCATATCAAATATCAAAGCAAAGGAACAAATTGCATTTAGATGAAGGCCTGCAGGTCTACTTATTGACTTAATTGTTCGTGAAGGTGTTTTTTTTTTAGATCTGGTTCTACACATGTGATATTTAATTGAATTGGCTGATGCTGGAGATCACTGCGATAACTTGCCTTTGACACAGTTTTTCCTTAATTATGACTGACAGATTTAGTGTGTACTCAGAATATTGCTATGGTATTTCATAGTCTTCAGTCTACAGTCTTCATTTTCAGAGTAGACAGCAAATAAAAGGGGGGGGGGGCACCAATAAGTGTTAATATTCTTATTAACTCAGAGGTTTATAAATTCTTTCAACTGACAAGTTCCTCTACCATGCTCTGTAGAATTAGTACCACTGTCTCTCCAGTTTCTTACCCCAGCATCTTGACCAAGGCAGGGATGCCTCCAGACTTAAATATGGCAAGAAGCCCCTCACGATGATGAGACAGATTATGCAAGGTGCCAGCAGAGCAACGAGCTGTCTCCACATCACCAGTGTTCTGCATGGCACGAACAACTGCAGAAACCATTTGTGGTGAACGCATCAGGGCGTGTCGTGATGCCTCCTTCTTTGACAACTGATGAACCATTACAGCGGCTTTATTCACAACAACCTGGGACAGAGGTAATATTTGTTAGGGACCCTTCATCCAAGAAGGGAGTACACAAACTTTATTGTTAATAACTTGAATAATACCACAAGTTACTCAGGAGATATTGTTTCAACTTTTTGGTTGTGATCCGTCTCATATGACCATTGGAAACAAACCTGGTCTTCATCATTGAGCAGTTTGGTTAGCTCAGGGATTGCACGAGTGGCCAGCTCGGCATCATCTTGATAGTTAATTAGGTTAACGACGGCATGCTTAAGCATTTGGGAGGGTTCTGCCAGGCGCTGCACTGCTGTTGGGTGAGCAGCATCCAGTTGGGTGGGTGGGATCTGGATGCCCTCCTCCAAGGTCTCGGGGAACATGGCAGCTCGGACACGCTGAGCCCGAGTCATGGCATAACCCTCGATATCTAAAAACAATGTAATACGTCAATTAGCACATAGAGATTACAGAAATTTTACTGCAACATGTATAACTTGGTAGCTACTATACAACACATGTCATGAATCACAGACCTGTGGCCTCAGGAGTGAAGGGCTGGTTGAACTCCCAATCGTACAGAGTTGGATCATCCTCCTCAGCATCAGGATTACCCTTACCACTCAGAGATGGTGCAGTGGTAGTGACTCCAGACTGGATGCCTGAATCCAAGTAAGACTGCTGCTGCCATTGGCTCACAGCAACCTTACTGTCTCCCATTGCCATGTCCAACTCCATCAAATCAGCTACAAAAGAAAAGGGCAAGACATGAGGAACAAAAGTTTATTCTCTAACTTGAAGCAAAGCGTTTTACCCAGTAATCTTACAGGTTTCAAAACCTTATACTTGAAATCCCAAACTATTAAAGATAAGGAGATAGAGAAATTAATTATTTAAATTTATTAGTTAAAGTGGTGGTTGTGTGCCATCCAAAAATTAACAGGGATGTGTAAAATAAGTACCTAAAATACCATTCAACTTAAACAAATGTGCTGCACTGATAATTATTGTGTGGGTTGATATGAAATTCTACTTACAATCCTAACAAATGAGTCCTCCTCAAGTATAAACTTAAAGGAACAAAAAGCAATTCAAAAGACGCCATGTGCTCACCTGGCTCCCAAGTTTCCAATTACCACAGCTCCCAAGGCTCAAATATTTAATTATGTACACAGAGAGTCTTTAATATGGCCATAAAAATGACATATGAACAGCCATGTTAAAAGATACATCAAATATTAAAATACATTATAATGATTTCCATACTTACACTGGGTAGCCATTGTTCTTGCCTGCCCTCAGCCCGCACAGCAGATTTATCTGTAAAATGGAAGAGTTGCAGGGGAACTGAGACAGATCGCAGTCAACCTCGACTTCTTTTTTTGTCAAAGCTGAGCCAAAGTCGCAATGTTTTTGCGTTTGTACTACGTGATCCCAATGATAAAGACACTGTATTCTGCGCTACCTGTGCCAGCTCTTTCTGATTCAGACGCTTGTTTGGCTCACTAACGTAGCTACGAGGGGAAATGCCGAGCCTCCACCTCCAGCCGAGAAAGCAAAGCGGTGGGTATTTCCAGGCCAGCACGAACACAATTCACCATTCAGCAGCAAAGAACATCAAAGGCATATTTCTCCCCCTCCCCCTACCACGGCCAAGTTCCGACCTCGCAGCTTGGGTTTCCAATGAGAGAAACTCCCCTCCGCCTCGCAATCACTTCAATGACTCCTCCTCTCATGGTAGGTCTAACTAAGAGCGAGCTGGCTGGTCAAAACCAAACATAAAACAACACAGCTACCATCAACGGTTAAATCTGTCATTCACACATTTTATTAACAAGCCTAATCTCATTCGCCGCCACCACACGCTAACAGGTTGGCTAACTTACCTTGAAAGCTCGCTAGGCTAACATAACATGCGTAGCTAACCCCTCGGCTGGTTAGCAAACTAGCTAACATAAACAAACACTGTATAGCGAGTCACGCAGTGGGTCCAAATAACCCAGACGTGTGCTTTGACGCACAGCTTTAAAACGCATTTACTGGCGTGGATCAATTCATTGTTACAATCGAAATTTTCAGTGGAACCATACAAATATTAAATTTGATTAGCCTCGCTAGCCAGGACCTATGAAAAGTAGATCCAGGCGCCACCGTACAAAACCTGCTGTGCTGCCAGTCAGATCTGAAAACCCCAACGGAGCCCCCTCCATCGGCAAATAGGGTTTTCTTTGAAAAAACGCATACACATACGGTGTAAAAAACTTGTGTCATAGATGTACTAAACACAACATTCTTTTACCAGAGTCGAGCGGCTCCTCCGTGGTTCTTGTCAGGGAGATTTCCTCTTTTTTCTTGGCTGAAATAGGAAAACGCTGCTAGGTAAACCACACCCGCGGGTGCTCCGCCGAAGATGCTGCTTCCGCCTATGCGATCGAGCATCAAGATGGCGAGAGGAGGAAAAATATAGTATTCCGCCGCACGAGGAAAAAGTAGGGCGTCATATATATATATGTATATAAACTTATAGCGTCGAGGCTACCATTTTTTACAATCGTTGTTGGACATTCATGTGTTTTCACGTTAAGAGCCGAGGACCATGCCAGTTTTAAAATTTTTCACTGACGTAAAGATGCGTGATACTTGCTGCTCTGGTGGTGGGAAGGGCGAGGTGCATTCATTAGAAAGGAATGTGATTCATGAGCTGCTCTTGATATGAGGGGTTTAATTAACATGCACTGAGCACGGAAACCCAAACGGAACTGTATCCTTTATTTATTTATTAATTATGATTAAGACATAATTTGCAAATATAAGTATGGGTTTTGCTTCTTAACAAGCTCTCTTGTCTCGTATGTTTTAATAGTTTGCAGTTAAATTGGATTTGTTTGCAAATGATCAGCTAATGCAGTTAAAGAAAAAAATATTCAGACTTCACATTATTTGTAATTTTAAAGGGCATTCATTGACTTTTAACTTTCTTACCAACCTACAATTTGATTACATATAGCGCCAAGTTTAAAAAAAAACACTGGGAAAAAAACATCAAATTCCACATGCTGGTTTCCTGTTTGCTGGTCTCCACCTCTGCTAGTTTTTGTTGTAATGAACTACTATCATGCTGTCATCTTTCCATTAATAATTAATAATCAGTTCTCTAATTGTGTAAAATTACATGTGTATCTGCTCCATGGGTACCGATTCATAAGCTGGCTGTAATTTAACTGACATCAAATATTTTCTATGTGTGAAATTAAACATCTACTTACACACACACACACATTTGAGCATCTATTTTTGTTGGGGCAAACTTTTTTTTTGTTTAAACAAAGCTTCATTTGAATAAGTAAACAATCACAGAAACAAAGACAGAATGAACCACGCCAGTGGGACTAAAGAAAGAAAATATAATTTATCATAAAGAGAATAGAACAAGCAATCTCCAAACACAAGAAGCAGATCATGACGAAGATTTTGACAGCGGATGCAAGAGAGAGATGGGGCTATGACATTAACATTTTCCCAATGTAGCGTATTGTTTGTGTAGACAAAAAGGGTGATGGTTTGAGGTTTTTATTTCCAATCTGGAACCTGTTTTCCAAAGCATTAAGGGCTCCCAAAATGCTGTTTAAATGTGGATAAAAACAAAATCAATTTTTGCAGAAACTTCTAAACTCATTCTTGTGTGTTTGGGCCCCTTTACTCTTTTTTTTACAACAACATTAACATAAATTGCAGGCTGTATGGTACTTTTTAATTTAACACATTTCCTTAATATTTGATGACATACAGTACATTTCTTAAATACAGCCCCTTTAACTAGAGCCTTAGAAATGAGCTCCTGCCTCACTGGACCTGGCTTTGGTCTGAATGAGGACAACTGGTCCCAGAACAGTCAGTGTTTACGCCAGAGGTAACAAAAACAAGCATTGCAGTGGACTGATGGGAGAGAAAAACAATCAAAACAGGGAAATGTGCTGCACAAAGTCAAGTGCATGTTCATGTTCCACACAGATGCCACAGACCGGAGGAGGTCAAAGTCCAAAGTGTCATAGGAAGCACACTGTTACTGCAGAGAGTGGAACCTACAGCAACTTATTGTTTTTCAATGATCAGCTGAAATGCTGTATTTTCTATTCAAGTCAAGTTAATATTAGACTGTGGACAGTGATAAGATTAAGAAGCAAAGACTGCAGGAAATGTGACAGTGTATTTCTTTCTTTCACTGGTTGAACAATTTCCTCATAAGGTATTTTATCATTTACCTCAGCAAAAACAAGCTTTGACAACAAAGCCTCAGAATGAAACCACATGAGGCTCATCCAATGTCTTCTACTGCAGTGACAAGAGCAATGTGTTTCACTGACATGAGTGATGATAGAACAGCATGGAAATATATAAAAAAAAGACACCGTACATCCACAGTATGTCTGCAAGATGCTTTTATATAAGAGAACTATTTCCAAAGATCAATTTTTCAAATTGCTTTTGCTTTTTACTGTAGTATAATTTCCTCCATTAGCTTGTTTGTTCTGTCAACCATTACCACCACCAAACCTTTTAATCATTAAAAAGCAAATTACAGTTGTTTTATTATGAATTCAGGATTTTGCACAAGGGCACTTCAGCAGGGGAAGAGTAACTACTAACAGCTAAAGTTAAATATACTGTACTGTATAGTACTGTATATAGGATCCTCATTAGCAGCTCTTCTGATTCTATAAATCACTATGTTTTTAAATCTCATTTTCATTGACAGCAGTGAAGAAAACAAGAGAAGCCAGGTGGTTGAATCCGAATAAATACACCTTTTATTTGACTGGTTATCAGATCTGATTATACAAACGCCAACACAGAGCTTTGAAATAACAGGACCAATCAGCGAGACAATGACTGTACATTTGTGATGTGACCCCTTCCCCAATGGTCTTACCCCCTTGCCCACCCAATAACCCTTCCCACAAACTATTAGACTGCATCACTAGTGCCTCTTTCTGTACAAATAAAGCTCAGCTTAACTACCAATCAACAATACCACTCTCCCTTTTCAGTGCTCTGTCTGTTATCTACAGGTTTGAGCATTATTTGCCACAGTAGGATGTTTGTGGACCTGGGTGTCATGATAGACCATGAGTGTCTTCTACACAGTGGTAGTAGTACTAGTGCTTGAATGTGAACTTTGATTGTGTAGAATATTTATTAATCAGGTTTGGTTTGTGTAACCCAGTGGAAAGAGCTGCTTTGCATGCATTGTTTTAAGTGGCTGTAGTGTAAGATATTATTGTAATTTTAGTTTCTTGGTTGAAATGCAATTAGCCAAAATCTGTCAACACAGAGGCCTAAGTAGGATGAAGTAACTTAATTTTCTTTATCCAAAATTCACTCTCTCTCTCTCTCTCTCTTAGACATACACATACAAACACTCTCTCACACCCACACACTCAAATACTGGTATGTTTGTTCCTTCATCTAATAAAAAAAAACTAAAGTTTGCAATTTTTTTCAGGCAAATTTTTTTGTTCACAATTCCTTCCTCTGGCCAAGCATGACTGTCCCACATAAATTAATACACACAATAATCCCTATAGTAACCAAGTGCAGTTTCCTCAACTTGCGCTCTTTAGCAGTTCCTCCTATAAAAACACTAACTGTACCATCACAATAAATGGATGGATAAAATGCTTTCACTCTTGCAGTCTTTTACAACCCACCCATCCCTTCTTCTCATCCCAACCATCACTCCCCCATTTGTTCCCCCACACCATTTACTCTCATGAAGCAGACAGTTGTAATAGTGACAGATACTCGCCCTCAGCATAAGCAGCCAGGAAGAGAAAAGAAAGGGAAGGGAGAACAGGGTGTGGGAGATGATGTAGCGGAGGAGTGGGTAAGTTCTTCATCTTCATCTTGAGGAGAAATTGAAAGAGAATGGGGAGGAAAAAAAGTCCAAAAGAGTCCATCCCTCTGAATCCCCTACTTCCCTTCTTCTCCCCACAACTTTGTGATGGAGACAGTGCTGAGGCTGGAGGGAGGAAGGAGGGACAAGGGAGGTGAAAGGTGACTGAGGTCGAGCATGGGAGGAAAGCAAGGTGAAATGTGTTTTTCTTCATGTGTCCTGACCATCAGTGGCAGGGGACTCGTTGGCATTGGACAAGTCTGAATCAGTTTCCCGGCTGGATATGCGGTCCAGTTCTGCCTGTACATCACTCAGACCCAGTTTGGAACCTGCATTTAGTAAGGGTATAGATACACATAAATATATAATATAGTGCAAATCACAGAGGAAAGTACGTCAGAGGACAACCAGCATTCATCCAATGCTTCAATCATTGATAAAGGCATGATGCAGTAAGTACAATACACAAGGTTAAATTAAGAGCTGGGTGAGATGTGAATATTCTATTTTCACTGTTTTATCATTGGGATGATACAGAATTTTTGCACCAGGGTTTACATGTTTTGCAGCAATACAATTTTTATCATCTCATACATTTCTGACCTGGGTTTAGATCTTTAGTAATACTCAGTACTTTCAATTTTAGTTTATTTACATTTGAATTTTTTGGCACAGAAAATATCACAGCTTGAGTGTAATGTCATATTTTTCTCTATTTTTTTCCCATTTACTGCCCAGCCCTAATGTCAACCATGTGCGATGATTGTGACAAATGTTAGTTATAAGAAATGCAATGAAACATGCCAATAAATATATGATTAAATCAAATGAATGGGGGCAAAGGGTGAAAATCAGGGGTGCAATTCTCATTAAATGGGTTATTCTTCAACTGACAACTGGACCGTTTGCTTGGTTAAAATTCCATAACTGTCAACATGGCCACTAGGAGTTTAATACACATTTTCCTAAATCCAGCCAACTAGCTGTTATAAATGTACCACATATTTTCTTTTAGACTGAAATCTTCAAAATCAAGACTTTGTAAACTGTAAATTGTAAACTGTTACCAAAAAGATATAGTTTGAAATGTGGAGTTAATAACACTGACAGCTTTGGTGAAATGCAGGTCTTGCAGAAACAAGCAACATACCCAGCCATGGGATCATCTCCTGGACCACGACTCCAGTTCTCAGTTTGGAAATGTTTCAACATTTACAGCAGCATTGATACAATTTTTCAATTGTCTACGTATTGATACAGTATACATTAACAAACTAACTTCATTTCCCTGGGCCAGTTCATGTGCTATAGAATTTAGTGATACAGGAGGTCTGATCCTTGCATTATTCCTCCTTGAGTTGTTAAAGAAAGTTTGAGGCGCAGGGTGGAGGGTGGTGGGTGGATGGATGGATGGACGGATGGGGGGGAGGAACAAATGGATGCTTCTGAGAATGAACAATGATAAGTACAAGCAATAATAAAGGAGGAGAGTTTCTATCACACACACCTTAACGTGGCCAGCATCCTCTGACTAGTGCACATACATTAAAACATTATGGAGGATGTTAACAGTGAAAATCCACAGCATGAGTGTAGTTAGAAATGAAATTTAGTCACAGACAAGCATAAATGATGACTGATGTGTTTGTGTGGCTGCTGGTCAATGTACACAGATCATATCAAAAATCTTTTTCCTGTTATGTTCATGTCATTATGAAGGACAGAAGTGACAAAATAATAGGCCAGCAGATGGAAGGTGAAAACAAAAAAGATGAGGGATGATGAGTGAAATATTTGTTTTGCTTTGTCCAGCAGAACCAGAGCACTGTATCAACATCGAGGGCCGGGGCCACACTGGATGCATGTCTCATGTGTTGTGCAGCTGCTGTTTTATTTTACACGGGATTTACCTAAAATCATGACATATTATACTTTAAACTATAACTTATGCCTCTGTACTCAAACACCTAGACTCTTCAATATGAAGCCTTGTTGGGAAAAATGTCTACTTCTATCAGACAGAAGTAGACATTAAGACTGTGATAAGCATGCAATAAACGTAGGTGAAAGTTCTATTGCATTAGACACACCTGAGAGCCAGGTGTCACATGGGCAATGTGGCTGATCTTATGCTGAATTGTTATCTTTGTCTGTCCTCTCTCCTTGTTATTCCTCTCTTTTTTTCTCTTCCCCTTTCTCTCCCCCACCTCTCCTCTGTCCCCTTTTTTCCTTTCACTCCCACCAGGTGAGGCAGATGGCAGCACATATTTGAGTCTGGTTCTGTCAGAGATTTCCTCCTGTTTTCTCTGCACTGAGGCCTAGTTTTGGGCTTCTTTTTTTCCTTGTCTTACCAGGCAAGATGCCTAATAATCTTTGATTAGGCTTGACTGGACTGTGTATCACTTGTTAAGAAAACTGTTATATAAATTACATTTATTATTATTATCATTAACAACATGACTGCCTAAGTGAAAAGAAAGATGCAGACATGCTGTTTATGCATCCAGTGTGGCCTTTGCCTTTTACTTTACGTGTGCGTATTTGGCTCCTATATTGTATTCTCACCTGACTTGCGTACAGTTCCTGGAGTGTTATTACCACCACCAGGCGTTCCAGGCCCGCCTGTCCCTGACTTCTTTGTGAGTAGACTGTTGAAGAAGTTGGCCAACACACCCTCACTGGTCTGACCTGCAGCAGACAAGAAGCAATGTTAAAGCACAAACAGACACACAGAGCAGTGGAACGACTGAACAACGGATGTGTGCAATGGTGACGTACCTGACTGTGGCATGGTGTTTGCTACGTTGGCCGCTGCAGAGCGATTACTTGTCCTGGGGGAACCAGTGGGTGCTCTGCTGGTGGTGTCCTGTAAACAACAGTTTATTTCACACATACCAACACTGTGGGATTTTTTAGTTTAACCTATGAGTCAGTAGGAAAAAAAAGGATCGCTCACCACAGGTCGCCCTGCTGTTACAGCAGGCTGTTTGGCAAGCAGCGACTGCAAATTAGAACACAATAAGCACACTCTCTCCATTAGTACTTAATTAACATATACAGCAAACCAACTGGCAGTAACATAACTAATATTGTATTTTTTTCTGACCTGCAGTTTTACCAGAAACACTTGGTCATCTTCTGCTTGAATTTCTTTTTCATGAACAATCTGGTGAGAAAAGAGGAAAAACAAACACATGTTTCACTTTGAGCATTTTCTTTTTAAGTTCTACAACAGATAATGTAAATATCCTGCAAAGATGTCCAGTTAAGCTTTAAAAAAAAGGTATGATATTAGCTTTTACAAAATGTACCTGTAGTTTTAAATTGGTGGGAGTGCATACCTTTCTGACTGGTGGTTTGACTATTACATCCTCAAAACTGTCATCTGCTTTTACTGTCTGGAAGTTCTCATGAAGTATGGCAATCTTTTTCTCATTGTCCCAACCTGATGGACTGGTAGAGGAGAAAAAGTGTTACAAAACAAACACAGGTGGTCATGCAGTCCTTGGCCACAGACACACACTTACATGAAGACAGCATCTCTTTCCACTACTTGTGCAGGGCAGTGGAAGGGAAAGCCATAGAGTCTATGGACCAGATATTTGTAGAGGATGTCCAGGTTCTTCATCTCCTTTACTGAGGTGTAAACCAGAGATGCACCATCTGACATAGCTGTCAAGGGCATTTTCAATATCACAACACGTCACATAGGGGCACAAAGAAAAAACAAACACCATAATAATGAGAAAAATCTTTAGCAATAGCAGCAAAGGGAAAAACGATTCTAGCCGAGACTAATTGCTACCATTTCACACAAGAAATAAAGCACTGGCTCAATTTAGACACAATAACCACTGAGAGTGTAATAACAGTCTGCACTCAATCCTAACTGATGAAATTATTCTAAAAACAAACATTGAACATTGGTAGTGGCTGATGTGCGGCCTTTATCAAACTCTCTTTGCAACAAAGCAATATCAATAAAGCATCAGACACAACTGACAGTGGCCAAACTAGTGCAATACTGCCATTGCTGGGAACTGTGACTTAGGCTTGAGAAGAGAGCACATAATCAAATTTTCCATATCAAATTATACATCGATTTGAATTCATCAGCAGCCCCACAAAACCTGTAGATGATTATAGCCAATTAAATTAGTTCTCTGTGACAGTAACATGTTGTGTTTAAGCAACTTTTGGTCCACACCAGCCAAAGGGCTGACATTTATCAGACAATGCTGTATCTGTGAAGGATACACTGAAGGCAGAAACGCCTGATGTGTGATTGAATGAAGTCCAGGTGTTCGTCTCTGTAGTCATGCTCCTTCTCCAATGTGCTGATAGCGTCACACTAAAGAATGAAGACAAACAATGAGTAGGTGTCAGAAATAAATGTGTTTAAGTTCACGAAACAAACTAAGACGACCAAAAAGATACTAATACAGTACAGGATGATTTAGTCTTCTTTTGAGTGTCAAATAATGTTTGAGCAACATTTGTAGCTGAACAAGAAGTGTGTGTACCTTGGTGCAGACCACAACAAGGGGTATGCCCAGGTTGTTTGTAAGTGTGTTGTCTCCTAATGGCAGGAGCACGCTCTCCTCCTCTTCACTCCTCCTCTGCGGGGTGCCATCCTCCCCACTGCCTGGCTCTGTGTATTCCTGGAACTGTTTTACAACTACACATAACCAAGCAAAATGAGTAAACACATACAATTATAGAGAAATAATAAGACCTATGGTTTATCATTTAAAGCATTATCATCATAACCTGGCCTCCTAACACAAAACCCCCAGATCAATAGCTCAGAGAACATTTTCATTTAAAGAAAAAAAAAAAACAGCAGCATACTATCTAATATACAATTTGGTCTGATTATTGTCAGTATGACTCACGTCTGTGCTCCAACTCTCGCAGCGTTTCTGGGGCGACCCGGAGTTTGTCGATGTGTTCCCTAGCGACAGCAGCCCACTTCTGGAGGGAGTCCAGGGCATTCCAAGGCCGTGACATGTCAATCGTCATTAGCAGCAAAGTGTTGCTGATTGAGTCCACTGGTACAGCTACTCCCTGCAGACCTTTGTGGTAAAGGTCTCCATCCAACACCCAGGCATTACACCTGGTTTGGTCTAAACACACAAGAAATAGGTTATGCGCACCACTTTGGTACAATATTTATTCTGTTGTGACTAAAATAAGTATAAATGCATGTGGTTTTTAATTGGAGCAACTGCAAACAGGTGCGGGTTACCATCAATGTCGTCATCATGGACATTGAAGTAGAGGTATTCCAGGCCACGCCCTTTCATGAACTCTTCAACCCCCTGTAGTTTTGCAACCAAGGTGGTCTTCCCTGAGCCCACCTCACCTAGACACATATACATAAAATTGATTGGTGGAGGACAGGATTTACCAAGACACTGACATATTTTTTTCTTCCACACACCTGGAAACAAGTAATGTATTGTCTTTGCATTGATTAATACAGTGAAATTGCAGCAACTTCAAGTGGTTTCTGGAGCTCCCAGTTTTTGGTTGCTTAGTAACAACAGACGTGATCGAAGTGCAACTCCATAACCTCTGGCATATTTAACACATTTTTAGATGCTGCATATGAACAGCCCCTAAACTTGAATTTTCTATCAGCCTTCACTGCTATCATAAAAAAAATCAGCTATGGTCTTACATAGTTAATAATCTAAAATTAGTATTGCAGAAATATAAATAAAATTTTAATTTATGTTCATGGATGATCAATCTGCACATTTGTGCATCTTATCTTATAAAATGGTATTTGAATTGATCACCACATTTAAAGAACTACTTTATGATAATACAGTGTGTTATTATCAAAGGACATTTTAAGGACCTTGGTTATATAACCTTTTAGGGTAAACTGTTTTAATGCTGGCATTCTGAATATTTCTGCTTTAATGTGTTATTATTTGCCAGCTTGTTGATTAGCTGGAATGGGTAACAGATTGCAGATTATCCCAGACAGATGTATAGACATTGAATGTGTCTATAGTCTTGACCTATGAAGGCAATTGTAAATATCTTCAATTGAGAATAATTGTCTTGAACTTAATTACGACTAGTCATAATGCTATTGTAGATATCTGAAAATGGAATCAGAGATATATGCACAAGGCTGCAACAATTATTCAATTAAACGATTATTAATCGGTCGCAAATCTAATCAGCATCTATTTTTTAACTGTTAAAACCAGTTTCTCAGACTTTTTTAAAGCTTCTCAAATGTAAACATTTTCTGTTTTCTTTGCTCCAACAAAGAAATCATTTAAACTGAGAAAAAAAAACGATCAACATTTTCTGACATTTTACGAGCCAAACAAGTACGCGAATAATCGAGAAAATAATCAACAGATTAATCAATTATGAAAACAATCGTTTGTTGCAGCCCCATGAATGGCAAACGTGACGTAAATTTGACTACTAAAAACTCAATTGCAGATATATAAAATTATAGTTTTGATTACTAAGAATGACGTTACAGATATCGGTAGTAAAAATCCTGTCTACCTTGCCATAGGAACCGTCTGTTTCGATGGTCACGTGACCCCTCTTCTTTATTACCAGCTCCATGTGTCTAGTCCTGTCAGCATCACAGCCAGTTAGCCCCTACTAGCGAGAATGGATGCTAGAATGACTTGCAATGTTTCAAAGCGGCCCACTCTCTCAGAAAAGAAGAATTCTCTGCTGCTGATAATGAAGCAGCAGAGAGCGTGTGTCTATATATGTGCGTGTGTGTAGAAAACAAATACCCCCGTCTCTCCTCTCCGCTAACCGACACACCATCAGGTATGAACACAAAGCACCATGCTAACTGAGCTCAGCTCAGCTCAGCCGTGTTATGACATGATGAGCAGATGTGCTGTGCTAACCAGGAGACTGCAGAAAGGCACAGATACCCACCCATGACCAGGACATTTTTCCCCGACGGAAGCTTCGATCTTGAGTGGGTTGATACTTCACTCAGGATGGTGGACCTGCAGACAGAGCAGCCCCGTTACAAACACACACACACACGTTTGTCTTACTATCCTTGTGTGGACCCTCATAGACATAATACATTCGCTAGCCCCTAACCTTAACCATCACAACTAAATACCTAACCCTAACCTAAACCCAATTCTAACCCTAACCCTAAAACCAGGTCTTAACCCTGAAAAGGCCATTTAACCTCGTGGGGACCAGGCAAAATGTCCACACAAGTCAAAATGTCCCCACAAAGATAGGTTTGGACGTGTTTTGGTCCCCACAAGGATAGAAAGACATGTACACACAGGCAGCCCCTTCATTCATCAACACACAAACAAACAAACTGATGACAGCGTGAAGCTAACACGAGCTAGTGCTAAGTGTGACTGGAGCCAGTGCTGGTGCTGGTGCTGGTGGTGGTGCTGATGCTAGCTAGCCTCGTTAGCGGGCTAGCTGTCAAACCATCCTCGTCCCAGCACAATGGAGCCTCTGCCCCCATAGAGCCTATTAAACCCACGCTCTCAACAAGCCCGCTGAACAAAAAACGATCACCCACCACAAATTCTGCCCGTCATCATCCTCCTGGTTAGAGTTCTCCAGTGTGCTCTTAGGTCCAGTTGAAGTGGAGGATAATAATGTACTCCTCCCTGACGTCGCCATCTTCACAGGGCTTGGAAACCTAGCGGAGCTCCCGGATGTAGCGGCTGTGCGCTAACCCAGTCTGTTGCACCGCACGCCGGGGCCGGGGCGTGGTCCGTCCCGCACAAAGCGGTGTACACACAGCTCCACGCGTGAGCCTATCTGGGAAGTGATCGATGAAGCTTGACTAGAACCCGAAGGAGAGTTTACCATTTTTGTTTCAAGTCATACATAAATCAGTGACGGGCTGTAGGGGAAATGCATTTATTAGTAATTATCTAAGCTTCTGGTTCTGAGAATGAGGGTTTCGGGAAGCTGTAGCAACTTTAGTGGTTTCTGCAGCTCCCAGGTTTTGGTTGCTTAGTAACAACATATTTTTAGATGCTGCACATGAACTTGATATTTTCTGTCAACCTTCACTGCTATCTTAAAAAAAAAAATCCAAAAATAATCCAAAAAATATTGTGCTTATTAGTGAGCGTGACCTCATCTGAGAAGTGATTATGAACACTGAAGCTTCTGGTTCTCAAATGGAGGTTTCGGGACCGACCGTAGCCCACTGCTAGAAGATCAGACTATTTTTCAAGATGCAGTCTTTTAAATTATGATTATATATTGAATACATTTATTGAACTAATGCAGTACCCATATCTGGTCTACTGCATTTCTTATCAAGTAACCAGGGATACACCCTGGACAGTGTAGGGTCATCCCCATTAATTTTCATCTTGTAATCTGAAATATTTCATAGATTACTCTCTACAATCAAACTAGTTATGGTCAGATTATACCAAGGGATATACTTAAGGGTGTCCAGTTATATTTTTAATTTTGCAGAGGATGCCTGGTCAAGTATAAGTTGAGAACCTCTAGTGTAATCAGTTTTAATAGATAGATAGATAGATAGATAGATAGATAGATAGATAGATAGATAGATAGATAGATAGATAGATAGATAGATAGATAGATAGATAGATAGAATCTTCAGATCACCCAGTCAGTCATTACAGAAATTAAATCAGTTATCAGTTTATAGAAATACTGTTTGAAAAGCACTGACGCGGGCGCGAAATGATGTTTCCCTGCTGTTTCGCGACTGTTTCGATGTTTTTAAATAATCTAAAACAATGAGACTTGTGGTACATCGTGAACTTTAAAGAGTCTCAAATGTATGTTCGCCTCTGATTGCAATACAGGCAACGGAAAACCAGTTCATCGAAATGACCACGAGATGGCGCTGGCAGACCGCGCTGCGACGCTGCTGGTCCCCGGGTACTGAGCGCTCTCTGCGGCCCCCGGTGGAGCCAGCAGATTACAAACTCAAGTTAAGTGGCGCACCGTCCTCCTCCTCCTCCTCCTCCCCACCCTTCAGCCGGAATAAACCCAGGAACACGGAGCGCGTCCACACCGCGCTCGTCCTGTGGGAATCAGAAATCAGTTCGGTTTGGCTGTTCGCGTCAAACCGGCCGAGCTCTGCAGTAAAGGAGAGTGAAGAGAGGGGGGAAAGAGATATAGACAAAGAGAGTGAGGAGAGGGAGATGGGTACGAGGGCGGGTAGTTATCCGTGATTGTTTCTGTGAAAGACGGTGAAGTTCTTCGGCTCGGATCTTTTCTCCAGGTAGTTGAGGTGAGTTTTGTCCCTGACTACAGGGGATTACAGCAGCCTGGCTGGTGCATGAGAGCTGCAGGCTGTAGGCTGCTCCTCTGATTTGCTCTTTTTTATATTGTAAATGATATATGATGGCATCAGATGTTTGCAGGCTGATAGTACGTTTGTAGTTTCATGGTTATTCTGTATTTTCTGGATGCATTAACTATTGTATCTAGGAAGAAACAAACAAACAAACAAAAAATCAATTTTCTGAATAGGTTGCAAAATATAATTCCACATTATTCCTTTGGGACTTAATTAAAAAAAAACACCTTGGGCTTCTTGTAGAAAGCCTTTGCTTTTATTTTTAATTGTATTATGTGGGAGTACTGTAAAACAAGATAAGCCTTATAAAGGCTTACCTGCTTCAGTCTCCCTGCCCTTACCTGTCTGTCTTTCTTCACTTCTTTCTCACACTCTGCCTCTCTAATCCCCTCATTACAACCTCTGTCCTCCTCACTATCACTTGTCTCTGTCTCTGTGCCAGCTCTAATAACACGGAGTTCACATCATCAGACTGCTTCACTTCTGATACTTCTCTCTGACTGTCTTATCTCAGACCCAGCTGCCTTTACACGTGTGCATTCTCTCAACTGAGCATATTGATTGCTGTCACTAGTCATGTTAAATATTACTCTAGCAGACGCATAATATGCCACATACATTAGTTATTCAGCGTACACGGTGCCTGCAATGTGGCTGGATGTCAGCATTTCTTCTCTTAGTCTCATAATCAATATGTGACCGAGCAATTACAGTGTACAGTGTCCTCATGGACCTTCCTGTGTTTGAATCATTAATGTCACATTTCTTTAAGTATACACGGGTGAACATGTGAAGGTGAAACGGTGGACACACACACACATGCAGTTCAGGATCGTGACAATCAACCTCTGAGCTGTGATTGATTGTCACAGTGTGAAGAATAAAAGCTGACAGTGAGGAGCCTTGAAATGATTTAGGACTTCTCACAACACCCGGCAATCAATCACTGCTATTTTGGTTTTTGTTTGGACATTATTTTGATTTACACACCAATTGCAGGACACTTTGTTGCAAAGCATTCAGCAATCAAACCTGTAATTTGTGCCTGCAGTTGTTTTAAAATGAACTTTTTGGTACAATTGCCTAGTGCCTGCTCATTGTGTGTGTGAACAATTGGGCTTCTTTCTTTCCTTCCCTTACCAGACAAGATTCCTATACGAATAAAGTTTATTATTATTATTAGTGTTATTATAAATCAGGGAGAAAACACCACATGACATCCTTACACAATGCTGTAACAGTAGTAAAAACCAATAAATAAGTCAGCTTTGGCAATGCCACAGTTTAGGACAGATATGATATGAAAATTCACTGTCACCTTGGGCAATGTACAGCACCTGTGACAACGGATGCTTTCCTTGTAAAGGCAGATTCTGCACACTGTTTTTTTCTACAGGGGTTGTGTCTTCCACATCCACCATCACTATCAATGTCATCTTCTGTCAACCAGAACAGACAGGCATCTGCTGCTTCCTGCACACACACACACACACACAATGTGTCACGCACACTCACATACAGGACTCTACATTAGGAAGCACACCTGCCCCATGGTGCTGTCTGCATATGTTTTTCTGTATACAGGCCATTTACAGCTAAAAATAATTACCACAAGGAAACACACACACACAAACACACACACACACGCATACACACAAATGGAACATGAATTATAGAAGATAGTGTGTGTGTGTGTGTGTGTGTGAGAGAGAGAGAGAGAGTGAGAGAGAGAGAGAGATTCAGGTCAGAGCCAGACCCAGTTCCAAGAGCTTTGCTCCCTAAGGATGATACTACTAGACCGCTGCATTAATATTCAGTTTGTACCATCTAGCACATGAGACCTGCAGTTATTCTTTAGTTTGGATGAACTGGACCTGAAGCTTCCCTGTGGGTTGTAGCTGAGTGCTTCATATACATTGCTGGCTGGGAAAATTGATCCATGCTTTTTGGGATTAATTATACATGCAACTGACGTTTCACAATTTAACATTACATGGTTTAGTGTCAACCTGACCCAGCCTTTGAAAATAAAAATTAAAGAGCACATACTAGAAATATGTTACTATTTTCACAGATATTACATATAGCCTAAAGGTCCAGCATGTAACATTTGGGAGTTTATTGGCAGAAATGTAGTCTTCTATCTAGGATTTATCAATCATTAATTGGCATCTAAATTAAGTGTTAACAATTTTGTTATGGTTGTATGTTGTATTTTTTTAAAATTCAAACAACCTCTCCAGCCTCTCCTTATAACAAAGAGATCGTTAGAATAGATGGACTATGATTTCTGGACAAAATCATCCTTTTGAGGTTTGGGAAAGGATCCACATTTTCAACATTTTCTGACACTTTGTGAACTTGATTAACTTTGATTAACTATGACTCGTACATAATTGACAGGTTAATCAATAATAAAAGTAATCGGAATCATTAGTTGCAGCCCTACCACTCCCTATGATGGCGTTTGAATACGTATATATGTTTTCTTAGCTTTTAAGATGATTTGGGCAAGGGCCTTTCTTTACAGCAGTCGCCATCTTGCACAGCCGTGCTTTTAAATCACCCTGAATGGACAAATCAGCCAAAATATGTTTTTGCTTTTTGGACTTTTTAGCTTAATATTCAAATGATAACAATGACCAATTGTGTAAAATTCAGTCTTCACATGGCAACATAGTGGCCAGCACTCTTGCCCTTCATCCAGGTTTGGGACCTGGTCTGACCAAAGGCCTTTTTGCATGGAGTTTGCATGTTCTTCTCGTGTGCATGTGGGGTTTATACGCATTCTTTGGTTGCCTCCCACAGTCCAAAAACATGCAGAGGTTGACTGGACACTCTTAATTGCCTGTAGGTGTGAATATAAGAGTGAACAGTTCATCTATATGTTTTGGCCCCACAATGGACTGTCAAGGGTCTACCCTGCCATTTGCCCTATGTCAGCGGATTGGCTCCAGCATCCCCCGTGACCCTCATGTGGAGGATAAAGGGGGATACAATAAATGAATCTGCAGTCTCACCATTAGATGTCACTAACTCTTACACACAACAGTTATTTTTTACATTAAAGGAACAATATCAACTCAAGAGAAGTTACCTTATGAATTAAATGGTAGATGCCACTCTCTTGCTCTATATGTCTATATTTTAAGATATTGAGAATTGGTTAGATTAACTACAGATAGCATGGCTGTGTCCAAAGATAAAAAAAAGCAATTTTCCCCTATTTCAGTACCATCTATGCTGGAGCTGTTTGACTGTTGGTCTGATATTTAATGGTTAGCAAGCACCTATATGGACTTGTGCGTGCTCTGCACCCAAAGTGTGCTCACTACTCCTGGATGATTTGAATAATTCCACCAAAATAGATGCAACAAAACTAAAGTGAGTGTGAGGAAAATATCAGTCAGACTGAGTCTGTGGGAAGAGGTTGAATAATAAGCAAAAAAGAAAGTTGAGTGGTGTGCTGGTCCTTTAAGAGCCGGTCTCATCTTTTGTATTACTATTATCACTTCCATGTCTATTTGATATGGACTATAACAAGTATACTGTACAATCAGATATTCCCATGCTTTAAATATACACATAATGAAACATTCAGACATTAAATGTCCTTTTATGTTAAAGTACAAGAACAGCTTGACAGTTTTCTATTTAGGGACTGGGAACCCTACACTCTGTGGAAACCTGAGGAGAAATCTGAAGAAAGCTTTTTGGGTTACTCAGCAAATCTCGCTCTGAGTGTGTACATGCATGCATATGCATGTTTGTGTTCATCTGTATGTAATGCAGGTGCAAACACTCACAGGCATTGGGATGAGTTTATATTGTATATAATTATGGGTATTATTATGTTGATAAGTGTATAGTACATGTGAGTATTTGATGGACCTCTGATGTTTGGTAGTTGACCTTGTGTACTGACCTTGAACAGTTTGACTGCTGCCTGCTTAGTCAGGACCACTGCATCTCCCCATGTCGGCGAAAACAACTGCACTGAATGGAATTTTATTTTATTTTTTTAAATCTGATTGGAAAAATCTGTCTGTCTGTCTGACACTTTTTGTAGACTGTATGTAAAAAGTGGACAGTTTTCCAGTTTGATTGTTGAAGCTACTCAGGATTGGTTGTAGAAATAACAAAGTTTGAATGAATTATGCAAACTGGTCTATGGAAAAATTTAATTTTAATAGCATCCGTAAAAATTATTCCTGAGGAGTCACTAGTTTCAAGGCCTCTTGAACAACACATGGTGTCAATTTTGTAAAATATGATCCCATTTAGAGGATGACATACAACAAAGTATGGCACATAGGAGTGGACATCAGTGTGATCAGCTTGTATCGCCCAATAGGCACCAGCCAAATGGTACATTTTTAAAAACTAAGCCCATTGTCTTCTTTTCTCTTTCTACTTCCAGTGTGTGATTGTGTGTTCAGCATGAGTAACATCTACGAGTCTGCAGAGGCCACGCTTGGTTTTATCAGCTCTCCATGTCTGACTAAAGTGGAGCTCAGAGTTGCCTGCCGGGGAATCTCAGACCGCGATGCCCTCTCTAAACCCGATCCTTGTGTGGTCCTGAAGATGCAGTCACACGGGCAGTGGTTTGAGGTAAAGTATTCATGTGGTTTACCTGTGCCAGTCAAGGATTTTGCGTTACCTCCTCTCCTGTGTTGGCTGGTACTGGTCCCAGCATCCTGTGACCCTAAAAAAGATAGATGTTATTGTAAATAATAGATGGGAGATGTTCTGAAGGAGCACTCCAGGAGCTAATTCATTCATGCTTTTGTAGGCAGTATATTAGAAGGATTGACAGTGATTGATTTTTAACAACCCCCCCGGGATGTGGGGACAGTGGGACAATGTCATCACAGGTATTTTATTGTCCAAAGTCATTTTAACATTGTATAATTTTTTTTAACTGGCAGTTTACATTTGAATTTTGCTGCAGTCCAACAAATGGTTCAGCTGATAAAAAGTCTTCCTTTATATAACAAAGCCTTCAAGGTGATTTAGTATTATTTTCCTCTTTCACCTGATGTTCCAGACATTGCTTCACCTGCTTTTAACTTTCTGTTTCAGAAGAGTCCTCATGAATGTTTGGGCAGATGACACATGAAGATTGTTCAAACACATGACTGAATCCACCGTTGACTGCATCATTGTATCTAATCAAGGATTCAAGCTATTATGCAAGGCTGTGATTGTGCTGCTCACCCTCTCATGCTAAAATGCAGGTTATGGTTGGTTGTTATTATGGATGTTAATTATCACAGAAGACAAATGAAATAATAACTGCTGGAGACTGATGTACAGATGATGATGATGATGATGGAAAAGTGTGCCGCTACCTTTGCTCACCTCATCTTTACAAATTAAGTTCTCTGAACTGATCATTTTAATATAGAAAGTAAAGATAGCACCAAGCTACTTTCTCTGGACTTGTATATTGTAGACAAGAACTGGTTGCAAATAGATGGAGAAAATATCTTCTTTGAATTTAGTGATAAGCTCTTGAAAATGGAAAATCAATCGAAAAATGCTCTCCACCAGTTACAGGTGATGCTCTATTTCCTTTCATTTTACTTTTAAGATCAAGGGGCTCCAGATAGAATCCTCTATTTAAGACACAACTTATTCCCACTGAAGCCTCAGCGGTGGTAGTAACATGTGTTTGGGATGAACTCAAAACACAGCATGAAGAGGAAGAGATACATCTAGAGGAATTCCAAGCAAGTTATATGTCTTCATCCACCTCTATTTGGCCACGCTTTATTTGTGGGAAACAAACACCGCGTGCCGTGCACTGCCTTTCTTTTAGAAATGTAGATATGCGAGCACACGAGCACACTCACACTTTCATCACTGCAGTGATGTGAATTGTCATATGCCATTTATACGCACTGTCTTTCGCAGGAAGGCTACACTGCACGAGTCGCGCACACACACTTGGAAAGTATGCTGTCTGTAGAGACTACTTTGCGAAAGGCCGCTCTGTACAGCATACTCATACTGTTTGTGTGTGTCTCTGTGCTACAAGAATTTTTTTGTGTCTTTTGTGTGAGTGTGAAAAAAGGACAAGTATAATCTTTGCCCATCAGATTCAGTGAGTCCTAATTGGATAATCGAGAAAGCAGAGGGTGTTCAAATCGCTGAGCGTGTGTGTGTGTGTGCACATGTGTGTGCTAATGTGTTCATGACTCTTTTTTTCCCCTTTAATGAGACACCAGCCTACTGAAACATGTGGGTGTATGTCAAGTGTGCAGACATGCCTTGTGAGCGTGCATGTGTGTACCAAAGTGTTATCAACATTGAAAGCAACACAGTCATTGCTGTTGGTGTAAGATAATGTTATCAACATTGAAAGCAACACAGTCATTGCTGTTGGTGTAAGATAATCTTTTTTTTTTTTTTTTTTTCTTCTTGATTTGTTTGGCCCTTCATTATTTTCTGTCAGGCACAGATGAAAATGCAAGATCAATGTTACAACTACAATAGCTCCTCTTGTTGCTCCAGCATTTTATTTGATTTATTTATATATTTATTTATTTTTGCCATCACAGAAAATCCATAGCCACAGTTCTCAAGTTGATAAGTGTAAACCACTCAATGAGCACTTGTGGTAAAAGCTGCACTGCTGAAAATTCCAAATCAGTGCAGTGTGTTGAATGTTGAATGAAATCTTTATTCTTCAGTGCAAGTGCAAGGATCTTAGAAGCTCAGTCAAAAGTAAAAGCTCAAGCCTCCCTATACAAGTCTGAAAAAATATGGGAGCAATATTTGATTTAGTTGTTTGATATTTAGATGTTTCGAGACTTCAGTCATGTTGCAAAATATTGCAAAATAAAAAGATAATAAATAAAAAGAATAAAAATATAATTGGCAATAAAACACAGTGATAAAAAAGTAAGAACTAAGTAAAGAACTAGTGAACAGTAGATGTGTGTATAAAACCACTGATTTATTTTTAAAGAAACTATAAAGTAAGTAAAAATCACTGATGTCTGGAGTCTAATGATGACAAAGATGGTGACTCACTTAGTTGCAGCTGCTTTCTGTATTGGTGCTTTGTAGGCATTCTATTTTATTAATAAATTAATTAAAAAATGCAGATATCGTACAAGAAATTACATTTCCTATATTGTTATTTTGTTTTCTTTTTTTGTGATCTAAAAAGCCCTGGGTTATAGGCAGTATTTGCTGTGATAGTTTTGTATAGTCGGTCCATACAAAACAATTCACAGCATTCGTTGTGACTCTACACCTGTCTTTGTGGTTGTAGGTGGACCGTACAGAGGTGATCCGCAGCAGCAGCGGCCCAGTCTTCTCAAAGATCTTTCTGGTGGATTATTACTTTGAGGAGGTCCAGCGGCTCCGCTTTGAACTCCACGACATCAGCTCTGGTAACAATGGCCTCCGTGATGCTGACTTCCTGGGTGCCATGGAGTGCACCTTAGGGC
Source organism: Brachirus orientalis (assembly GCA_016785285.1). Lineage (NCBI taxonomy): Eukaryota > Metazoa > Chordata > Actinopteri > Pleuronectiformes > Soleidae > Brachirus > Brachirus orientalis. The sequence goes on along the minus strand of JAFBJR010000113.1, from coordinate 4,279,001 downwards.
AGGTGAGAGCTGTTTCCAACTGGTCAGTGCATCACATTCTTTAGTGTAATTCGGGTCCGAGCACATAAAGTGCGGATGACCCTATTGAAACTGAAGGAGTTATTATTGACCAGTAGATTTCATGCAGTAGGTGATGTGTTTACCAGTGTATAACATGCTATTAAATGTCAGACTTATACATGACATGCACAACCTACACAGTTTGACTTACAGACTTTTGTGAAGTTCATTGAGCTTTTTAGTAAAAGACATACTGTATGTATCAGGTCATGAGCACTTGACTGTCTAATTTTGATTTTTATTGTTGTTCAATTTGTTATTATTCTGCCTCTGTTTTGTGTTTGTGAATAGAAAAGATAATATTTGTGTGCGCCATCCTTCAACTGAAAATGGGCTCTGTCAAGCCAAAAAAAAAATCAAGCCTGATTGTATGTATACAGCGGCAGTGCAGGAGTGGCCTTTATGAACAGTAGAATTCACTTCTAAACCTTTCTGTGGTCACTTCTGTGTGTTTTCAGTCATCTTTTCCCATGTATGGCACGGAAATATAAACACCACTTTACTGTGAATTATGCAGAAAGTCGTGTGGAAATGATCGGCTTAATCAGCAATGTGTGAATCTAACCAACACTCATATTAAAAGTTACACCCTACAGTTTAAAGCTTAATTTAAACTACGGATTAAATCAATTTATTATCGTCATTCACGCAGTTTTTTTCTGTGTCCTCGAATCCTTTGTGTCATAAAGCGGTTCTGTTGACTATGTTTACAAAGTGCTTGTGCATACTTTGGTACATATGGCCATGTTGCTCTCATAATGGTGCTCCTGTTCCTCTTAATGGAGTAGTGATGTAGTTGTAATCAATATTTAAAGATTTTCTTTAGCTTCATGCTTCACTTTTGTAGCCTGTCAATGAAAACTGGAATTGCACCCATTAAGAAGGTGAGTACGTTAATTTCAGGGAATTACTTGCTCATGTCATATTGAATGTGAGGACATGGTGGACTGAAATAAGTCCAGACGGCCATGGAGATGAAAATGTTAGTCTCCACAAGAATCCATGCAATCAGCAACAAAAAGCTGGGACACTTATAATAGTCAGGAGATAATTGACATTGGGGGGAGGGTTGAGGCGAGAGGCAGAGGTTTACTGAAATTAGATAATATGCTGCCAACATTTAGTCCGGCTGTGGAAAAACAGCCATGTGGATGCTGTTGCTGTCAGTTATGGGCTTTGTTAAAGGAAAGACGGCATCGGTGGAACATGTTAACATCACACCATGACGATGAGAATGCTATAGTAACAAGTCTGTTCATAGAAATTTAAATTTAAGACATTTTAATGACATTTAACGTGTGGTACGCCACACTACTTAAATGTAAAAAGCAGGCTGCAGTACTAAATACCTATTGTACAATATTAGCCCAGCACCAAACAAACAACAGACAAAGTTCAGTACAAATGAGAGAATTTATCAGTAAGACATTTAGCTTAACTATTATAGTGAAGCCCAAAAAGCAGATTTACATTTGGCTCTGCAGTTGTCTTATCTCAAAAGGTGCAGGGTACCCGTATGCCAATTTATTTATTTTTTTTTTTTGGATATTCTTAACAACAAATCTAATGTCTTCTTGTAGTTTGGAAATGCTGGTAGTAATGGTGATCCACTTGTGAAACACACTCACTCTGTCGCCTCTTGGTGCTCTTCACCTGTTGTTTGGGTTTCATCAGTCTTTGTGGAGCAGTCACTGACAGCACCAGGCCAGTGCAATTTGTTACTGCTAAAAAAAAAAGAGTAACAGATTTTTTACTGGTGCTGGTAGATCACAGCACAGACACACAAAAAGATATCTTACAGATAGAGAGAGAGACGTGATTTGACAGTGCTGGTTCATGTTCACTAAGCAGTGTGACATTTGCTTGTTTGTTCCAGATCGTGTCACAGAGGAAACTGACCAAAGCTCTTCTCAAACAGGGAAACACGGCTGGAAAGTCTTCTATAACGGTATGACACTGTTTCTATCAGCCCAGCATAGCACAACAGCAACACATGCACATTTATGCAAATCACTCATGTGTGACCTTCTGCTCTCCGAGTTAATTTGATGATGAGTGTTCACTCTGCTCTGTTCCACGTGTCTTATTTTCTCTTACCTCCTCCTCAACCTCTCTGTCTTTCTCCCCTTGTGTAAAGGTGACAGCTGAAGAATTGTCTGGTAATGACGATTACGTTGAACTCTCTTTCAGCGCTCGTAAACTGGATGACAAGGTGTGTGCAAATGTGTGGGCGCCTTCAAAACATGAAAAAGTATTTCCCCTCCATATATAAGGGGAGAGTTCTGTGCATGCTGTCAAGCAGGTGTGTGTGTGTGTGTGTTTACATGTCTGTAATAGGCTGTGGACACACATTTTTATTCAACCCAATGTTTGTGTGGACATTTTGGCTGGTCTTCACAACTTGGTTTTAGGATTGGGTTTAGAATTAGGTTAAGGTTAGGCATTTAGTTGTGATTGTTAAGGGTAGGGTTAAGGGGCAAAAGAATGAATTATGTCTATGAGTGTCCACAATAAGAACGCTGTACAAGGATAAGTGTGTGTGTGTGTACCTGGTTTTCCTTATGTTGTGGGGACCTAAATCTGTTTACACAGTCACATTATGGGGATTGTCTTCCTTATGGGGACAAAAAGTGGGCCAGGTGGGCCAAGGTAGGGTTCCTCTCCTTCATCAACCCAACCACAACACTCACCCACCCCACACACACACAGAGATAGCCAAATTAATTTTCAGCTTACACACACACACACACACATACAGCCATGGGTGACTAATCTAAACAAGTTGTGCCTCAGGGAAAAGATGGAGGAGAGGAGTGGAGGGGCACATAAATTGGAGAGGACAGGAAAGAGACGCATAAACGAACAAGGAGGAAAGAGAAAAAAAAGTGGATGACATCATTATTCTTTTCATGTATAAATGATTTATGGTGATCAAAGTAAACCGGGGCATTTCCTTACCTGCGTGTTTTGCCTCTGAAGGATTTCTTCAGCAAGTCAGACCCTTTCCTTGAGATCTTCAGAGTGAATGATGATGGCACGGAGTCACTCGTGCACAGAACTGAGGTAAATACAAGCACCCACAAACAAATTTAAAAGCAGTTATTCAAATCTGACACTAACAGTTACTGTTGTGTTTTGTCTGTGTGTGCGTGTGTAGACGGTCATGAACAACCTGAGCCCTGTTTGGAAATCCTTTAAAGTTTCCCTGAACACACTCTGCAGTGGTGACCATGATAGGGAGCTAAAGGTGAGTCAACATCATTCCACTTCTCCTTTAACTTAATACTTCATCACTTAAATTGCACTCGTGAAGCATGATGCATATTTAGAGCACCAAGGCCAGACATCGTCAGAAGGCTGAACATTTTTTTATGTGGAGCATACAAATCACAAAGAGCCCTGTGTGCCACATTCCCACAAGTATAGTGTACATAACCAAACACAACCACAGAACATTCTTTATCCTATCCAGTTTTCACCTCTGAAGCAGGAGTTGAGTTCTATCTATATTTGCTTCCTTCACTGATGTTACTGTGTTATTTAAAAAGCCAGACGGGTGTGAAAGAGCTCAGTGGTCGTCCTAAACTCTCACCTTTTCTCGCCTGAATAGATGTGTATGAGTGTGTGTGTGTGTGTGTGTGTGTGTGTGTGTGTGTGT